>CM067517.1:6614077-7214077 GCA_034509495.1 Acestrorhynchus altus
TGTTGCTACTGAAGTGGTGTCCTCTGGCAGTCCATCCCATGCAGCTTGAATATTCTCCAATAGCATCCCAGACCTTTTCAATCGTGATTGGGTGTGGCGATGTGATTGGTCATGGTATAGTATCTGTGTCTTCAAGAAAGGTTCTTGTATGCAGAGTGTTTAAGAAAGGTAGGTGCACTTGTTGCAGGACCTCATTAACGTAACGCTGGTCTGTCTGTAATGAACATCAAAGGTGATCTGGCATCATACAAAATTACCCTTCACCATGGCACAAGGCCTTCTGGACTATTGTCACGTGACAGCAAACCATTGGTGCTGACCACGGTGCCTCTATACCGGGAATCGTTGGTTGTCTCCACCAAGACAAAAGCAGAGCTTTTTGCTGAAGATGACCCACTGCCATTCTGACTCC
Organism: Acestrorhynchus altus; assembly: GCA_034509495.1. Lineage (NCBI taxonomy): Eukaryota > Metazoa > Chordata > Actinopteri > Characiformes > Acestrorhynchidae > Acestrorhynchus > Acestrorhynchus altus. The sequence goes on from CM067517.1 coordinate 6,614,490, forward strand.
ATGACAGTCTGGTATGTACTGTATGTACTGGTATGTACTGTGAGTACTGCCTTACTGTACTTGTTGAAGTGTCAGTAATTTCTGCTACTTAATACTTTTAACTTACAGTAGAATTCATATGTTTCACAAGAGAAATCGGTTCTCTTTACTACATTTCCAATTAGTTAATTGAACATGCTCCTGAATCTGATTCTGTGAGAGCTGATCCCATGCCCATTGCACCCATTGTTGACACAGTGTGCAAATGCACACACAGTTTGTCTTGTCTATGTAGAGAAGTACTGCCAATAGAATCGGACTCTCCGGTGCAAATAAACATGAACCCAGACATGAGCTTCCAGCAGTGAGATGTGGAGCAGTGGAATTGTGTTCTCTGGAATGATGGAGCTCCATCCAGTACTTTGGGGATGAGATGGCGTGGTAATCATCCAATGACTTGACCTCACACTCTTGCTGGTGTCTTGCAATTAGATCCTTATAACAATGCTTCAGTGTGTAGTAGAACACCTTATCTGGACACTAGAGACAGTTACTTCAACAAAAGCAAGATTAACTCTTGCTCTTGATACCTTTGACTGAATGATAAGGTGTCCCAAAACTTTTGTCCGTATAGTGCCACGGTTTTTGATCCATGCCAAGGTCATGTTTTGGAATTTTTGTTATTTCCAGCTTTAATAAACAGCATATTACACGTGTAAAATCAATAAGACGCGTCAATCAGGCCTTTCCTCCTCCTTGTCACAGCAGGATAGAGTTCCTCAAACATTTGGAGAAGCTAGCAGCAATGCTGTAAACTTTATGATCCATATTTAGGCCAAGTTTTCTGAGTCTGACAGCACTGCAAACACGGCAGTGACCCCCTGACCAGAGTAGATAAACATCCCTGTCACTCACAGTATGGTGTTTTGAGTCATTTAGTAACTCTCCCACAAAGTCAGACAGTTGGCTCACGCTCTATGAATAGTAACAGACGTGTTGTCATGCAGAGCAGGGGGGAGAGAGTGACAGGATCTGGCTCAGATCCCTGGCCGCGGTCGGCCTGTCTGGACTGGGATTAAGAGAAAGGCCTTGAATCACATCCTACAGTAGGGAGATATCCGATTTCTCCAGGCAATTCCTTTCACTCTCCTTTACTGGAATCTCCTCCTTCTGTAGATCCCGAGGAGGGTGGTCCCCTTGGAGAGCTCTCTCACTCATCCTCCCACCGCCTCTCTGCCCGTCTCTCTCTCTCTCTCTCTCTCTCTCTCTCTCTCTTTCACTCATTTTCAACATGTCATTTTTAATAATGAGTTGTGATAAAAAAAATGTTTTAAATGTTTATATCTGGTAATACAGCAATGAACCATAACATTATGACCATTATGATGTTTGTTTCTATGTTCATTGTCCACTTAAGCTTAATAAGCTCCACTGACCATACAGGAGCACTGTCGAATTAGTCTGTAGTTCATCTGTTTCTCTGCATACATTGTTACCTTCCTTTCACCCTGTTCTTTAACGATCAGGACCCCACAGGACCACCACGGAGCAGGTATTCCGTGGGTGGTGGGTCATTCTCAGCACTGCAGTGACACTGACATGGTGGTGGTGTGTTAGTGTGTGTTGTGCTGGTAAAGAGTGGATCAGACACAGCAGTGCTGGAGAGTTTAAACCCCTCAGTGTCACTGAGAACAGTTTCAGTTAAGTTAAGTGAGTAATTTGTTGTTTTTCAGTAATCTGCTCAGATATTATTATAGTAGAGGCTGGGGCTGGAGGCTTGCTCTCTAAAAATCTTTTTCTCCCTACTCTCTCTCTCTCTCTCTCTCTCTCTGTCATTCTCTCTCCATCACGGTCTCTCTCCCCATTTCTCGCTCTCTCTCTCTCTCTCTCTCTCTCTCTCTCTCTCCTTATTCTCTTATCATCCCTGTCTGGCCATACTACCCCTCTTCCCCAAGAAGGCCACTGTGTTGTGTCCCTCTCTCTGCTTCTCTTTCCAGGAATAAATCAAACACAACACAGCTTTATGGGAGTGTATCTCAGTTTGATCTTGTCAAGTGTAGCTACCAAACACCTCAAGAATGCTAAACACTCTCTCTCTCTCTCTCTCTCTCTCTCTCTCTCTCTCTCTCTCTCACTCTGACACTGTCATGTTTAGTGCACTTTTTCAGCAGTTATTTTTTATGCTCTGAAAATAGAACTTTAACAGAAGTGTGAGAAGTTGAAATGACAGCCGAGGTGACTGACTTGATCAAACCGAGGAACTGTCTTCTGTCTTTTTAGTTCGTTTGCTTCCTTTCCCCAGATGACTTCTATTTATACTGGCTGTTTGAGTGAGAAGAGCTACCACAGACGGAAACCTTCACAGTGAATGTCATGCTTGCATATTAACATCGTTACCAATTAGCGCTGAATTACGCTGTTTCACCAGCTCTGCAACCACCTGTTCACTGAGCTCAGTCCGGATAGCTGTGTTTACACTGGAATACACAGCCTTGTGTCAGATATATTCATTCGTAGAAAGAAAGTATTGCAGCAATGTTATGATGAGAAACACGAAGACCAAGAAAATCACTGTAAATAATGCTTGATGCATAATTCAGGCAATTTTATATTAAATATCAACTAAATGCCTGCCACTCCACGCAGCACACAGTTCACCACCTCAGTCTTTCTGCATATGTTTACAGTAGGGCTGACAATTGATTAAAAAATGAACTAAGTATCCTCTGATACAGGTGCAAGTAGGGATATTTATTGACGCAGTAATCACAAGCCATAAGGAGAGTAGAGTAGATTAGAGAAGACAAAAGTTCAGTAAATCCAAAGTACAGTCACGCTTAGAGACTAGGCAGTAACAGACCAGACAATTCACAAAGTGGGGAGATTTTTAAGTCCTGGCTGGTAGCTCCTAAATGTGTTCAGGTGTGCAAAGTGGGAGTGGCCAGCTCTCAGAACTCCTGGGGAAGTGGGTGTGGTCCTGACAATCCCAGAGTAGTTTTGATGATTTTTGAATTAGAATCACTTAATTTACTGTTTGAGCTTTAGAGCACCTAAATTTCCCCACTGCGGGACTAATAAAGGATTACACTTTCATTCAGCCTACATACCACCATGGAATGACAGTGACAACTTAGTCCATATCTGGGCTGCAGGTGTGCACAGTTGGGCTGGTTTTGCTGTACAGATGTGAGTCACGTGTGGTCTAGAGTTCAAATGCCATGACAGATTTGGGTTTGGGCCCACAACACATTTTTCATAGCTATAACTAACCTGTAAGTGCTGTAAGTGGGTAATATTAGGGCCAGAATCTCTGATGTCTTATAAAGCCCTTGTCTTCTCACACAAGAATCAGACATGATGAGGCAGAATCTGTGTCAAAGCCTGTGAAAACCTGATTCAGTCAGTCCACTCTGCCATGATCTGGCTACACACTCCCTCGTCCCTCTGAGATCACACCATTTTATAATCTCCATATTGTGACTTTGAGGTAGAAATACATTGTAGTGTTTATTCAGAAGCTCAAACTCATACTGTCTTCACCAGTAAAATACTTTCCCCTTCTATTTTAAATGCAAACATCTGAGACATGTTTGATCTTGTTGGTCATTTTGTTTGAAAGATCCCTCTCTGCTTTAGGAGACGGAATACTCCAACATATCCCGTACGTATCACTCATAACAGGTAGACAGTAAATCCATCAGTAGAGGAATTTCCTCCAGTTTAATGGTTATAATAGGTGAGACGTGTCAAAGGTGTCATGTCAGAACATATGCATTCATGTCAGGTAAGTAAGTTCCTTTAAAATTTCTTGATTAAAGTAGTTGTTTTATACTATTTTATTTGATTCTGTTTCATTTTCCTGAATGGATATCCTCAATATTATTTTTTTATTATCCTGATTGGTTTGGTAAAACAGATATTTGATCTTTTCCATGGGTTGTAATGTACTGCTAAATATTAGATTATATATCAAAGATAGCCCTCAGCCCAGTTTAACGGTTATAATATGAAAGACCTGTGTTGAAGGTGTCATGATTTAACATATTTGCTCATGCCCCATGAAGAGCAATCAGATTTGTCTGGGAATAAAATTGGTAAGCGTTCATTTTAAAGTCAGTTCTTGATTAATTTTGATTGCATTTTTGGATTAATATTAGTCCATTATATGGTTTTGATTCGTATTTGATCCATTCCAGGTGTATAAATGTGCTTCTGAATATTAGAATATTATTTATTAGAATATATTTATGAATAAAGTTACACATATAGCACCTTTCTAGATTTCCATTCTTCACAATCACACTCAGAACTCAACCAATCACAACTAACACACACTGGCGAGAAGCGGCAGTCAATCGTGCACAGGGTGCTCTCTCCTGGAAACAACCGTCCACCTGGAGGACTGCATCAAGCACTAGATGGGGTTCACCCAGGACAGAGTGCCAATCCATATCTGGGCATACAGACACACATTCTCTCTAATAAACAGTCATTCACACACCAGGGAATTTTGAGTAGCCAATTCACCTGATCTCCATGTTTTTGGAATGTGAGAGGAAACCCATGCAGACACAAGCAGAATAAGGAAACTCCATCCTGATGGGTCCTTGAAGTCAGTGCTCCAATGAATTAATTCCTCAACAAAAATGAATATCTGTAAGCTGACTTATCAACACCAGACATAATATATAATGACTTTATTGTAATATGAAGTCATTATTTTAGGTTTATACATAATAAAACAAAGCACGTTTCTCTCAGTTATGAAACAGGGCTTTTATTATACAATGACGTGTTCAAAGAATAAACACTTGTAAAATATATATCATGCATTTCTCAAATCATGCAGAGTCATTCAAGGCAGTACACTTTTCACACATATTTACTGTAATATACAGTACATTTAATCTGAGATTTGGTTTTCTCCCATTGTCTCTTGCATCCCCATCATCACGTCCCAACTGTTCAAGCCTATGCTAATGCAAATGTGACCAATACAAAGCAACACTGCATGACTCTAATGAAGTCCTGGTACATCTGCATCTGAGGAGATACCATATGATGGTAGGGGGTTTGGCTCTGGCCTTTGGATGCTGGTTCCTTTTCTTTTAGTCTTGTCTGGTATTCAGGATGGCCAGAGGACGTGATGTCTGTTCATGATACTCCAAAACCTTGGAAATGCTAGAGATGCCACTAAAGAAGACCACCTATAGTGCCCTAAAGGATCTTTCAATGCTTTTTTGCACAAGTGTGAAAAACCTTAAAGATTAAAGAACCTGCACATATCAAACGTTCCTGTAGATGCATGTAAGGCAAGTCTAGTCTGTATATGTCATAAGTGCACAGTCAACTTAGGTACTATATGTTCCACTGGAGTTTGTCAGTGCATGGTAAGGGACTGTTGAAACCCTGAGCACTGCAGGTAACCCTGCTGCCAAGGGAAAGGCAGAGCTGGAGCATCCACAAAGCTGTCCATGTGGTCCTGATGGCAAGTTGCTTTAAAACCATAATGATAACTGGTGGCTCCTCCATAGTATGTTTGAGACCCATCCTCCTGAGGGTGACCATAGTGTCTGTGAGTCATGTATGGCTCAGAACTGTGGTTGTAGTGAGGGGAAGGGGCAGGGTTTGCAGATCCATCCTGGTACATCTGAGGAGAAACCATATGTTGATGGGGGCTTTGGCTCTGGCTGTAGTTCTCTGGTTGGTCCAGGAACACTGTGGATGCTGTAGAATTTGGTTCTTCTTCTTTACATCTTGTCCGGCACTCAGGATGACCACAGGAAGAGGCGTTGGTTCCTAAAAGCATGGACAGTGCTGAGATGCGGTGGATGGCCCTGCGGAGAGTTGCAATCTTGGACAGACGTTTGCCGCTCAGGTCATGCTTCAGGACAGTGCGTAAAGCATTGAAGGCCTCATTGTAATCCAAGATTCGCTTGCGCTCCCGGACATTGGCTGCAACCCTTCGGGCTTTGGAACGAGGAGGCCGACTGCGCTTCTTAGCCTGGGACATCTTGCCCTTGGTTGCCTGTGGTCCACTTTCTGAGACAGGAGATGATCTCTTCAGTGGTTCCTCACTGCTGCTGTCTTCTTCCAGGCCCAATTGACAACCCTCTTGCTCATCCTCGGAAAATTCAGATTCCGTGCTGATGCTGGACAAGCTCATGTTTCGTTTCGTTCAAGAAGGTTGGGTCCCCCAAACACCAGAGAATCCGAAGCAGTGACTTCTTAGATTCTCCCCATCAGAATCACTGTCAGAATCCTCCCTTGTCTGAAGTTTGACTCACTTTTGTTCTGCCGGGACGAAAGGTGCTTTTAAAGGCAGTCAGTGGCTGCATCACGTGGGCCACTCGCCTCCAAGCAAAGGTGTACTCTGTGTTTAGAAGTGGCCTCCAGGCAAATCCAGGCATCAGTCAACAGCCCCTGACACACCTCCTCCATTCACACAGTCTGTAGCGTACTATGAAGAAAGTTGGAGGGTGCAAGACTGAAGAACGAATATAGTCAATTTTGGAGGGCAAAAAACATCCACAAGGCATGTTTGTCCTTGTGCATACGTGGAGAGGTCCAAATGTTTGACATCAGTAGTGAAAATGCTTCCATTTGCATTCCATTCTACTGTGTTTCTAAGTTTTTCATTACGAATTATAATATCAGGAACACACTTTGTATTCTCATAAATATGAAGGCGCTTCAGATGTTCCAAAAGGGGTTCGTCTATGGCATTGCCCATAGAACCATATCAAGCACCTTGTATTTGTATTTGTATTTGTCCCTTTCACATTAATGATAGTGTGCAGTCAAGCTGACATGAGTTACATCAGGATATCTCATCTTCACAATAATGTTTTGAGTGTCAATATACCACTCAAATATATATATATATATATATGTGTGTGTGTGTGTGTGTGTGTGTGTGTGTGTGTGTGTGTGTGTAATATTATTATTATTATTATTATTATTATTGTTGTTGTTGTTGTTGTTGTTGTTGTTGTTGTTAACTGACTAATTTGTGAAGCTTTGCTTTACTGCTGCTTCATCATATGTTAATATTAATAATATTTAACATTTTATAATAATCCATCCAACTAAGTAAAGCTGACCCCATAGTGATAAAATTACTTTTCATGAGCCAGTAGATCAATCTATTATTCATAAATTCTATAAATTCTGCTTTCCATGCAGAAGAAGAGGTGTATTCATGTAGAGCGAGATGGATCACTGTTGCTTTATTCAAGGCCTTTGGAGAGAAAGCTGAGCGCTCACCACAAATTATAATTTTATCGGAGCGCTTTTTTCTACGTGACAACTTCACGCCACGAGACGGATGAGCAAACTCTTCTTCTCGTGTGTCGTATCACTTCTGTATGTGTGTCGGAGCACAGTTCGCACCGAAATCTGATGTGGTCACTGGCCTCAGGGAGGTGCAATGACATTTGGAACTATATAAAAAGAGCTGGTTGACATGATGCATCAAAGCTGAAAAAGATGCCCTAAATATTTTACAGGAACTTCTCCCTTCAGTGTCATCTTCTATCCTCTTTCTCTCTGTGTAGCCCCCCTCAGCTGTCAGACTGTTTCTGCGACGAGCAGAACTGTTTGTCCAAACATGTAGATGGCTGTATTTTGAAGCTCTAATAATAGGATGCCGTGCATGTTTGTGCACCTAACTGTGCTGTTTTCATTTATTATTTATGGCTCTTTTTAATGAATTATTGTCTGCTTATTACTTTGGAGCTGCAAAACTCAAAACCGTGTCAGCAGTAGAAGAGGATGTTCTTTCTAGTCTACTTAGATCTAACTTATCACTGTTTAGTGCCAGCTAATTGTTTCACATATAACCAGTATACTGAATAAAAGACTCTGGGCTGAAAACTGGGCTTGTCTAGATGAACATAGATTTGGTATCCTGTCATGAGGCAAGCACACAATAAAAACCCCTTTTTGAGCATATTTTAGTGGACAAATTATTATCACATCACCACAATATTTCATAACACAACCTATTTTAACTTTTTGTTTGTTTGTTTGTTTGTTTTTGTGGAATTTCAAAAATGTCATTGCACATCAAGAAGTAAATTTTCACAATACACCTTTCCTGCTCTTGTGGAAAACACTGGTGTAAGGTGGCCTGCCTAAAACCAGAACATTTTACAAGCCTCATTACTCAATTCAGACTTTTTTGCTCAGATGTGATTTGGCTATCTTTGTGGTTTACATTCAGAAATGTAAGATCCTGCTTATACATGGAGTTAACATGCGTTAATGAACTAAGTCAGATTCATGATGTGTTACAGCAGAATTGTTGTCAGCTCTGCTCTTATAATGGTGGATCCCATTATTGGCATAAACTGAATACATTCCATTTAAAAAAAATCATTGATGAATATCAGAATCTTTGTGAAAACTTTCTCTACTTAACTAAGATTGGTGAATTAGGCCCGATGCTATAAAAGACCCACTTTTCCCGATGCATGACCGTTACTCAAACATGGCTCCACCAGCTGCACAGTAGATGCTCTTGAAGCATTGAGTAATAACTCTAAGCTACACTTATGACCTCAGTTTGACCTTCCAAAACCAAACCTGGCTTTTGCTTTTCTTTACTTTGCTTTCTTAGTATGGTCAGCAGACGTCAACATCCATTCGGTTTAGAATGATTGCTTTCAGGTTTCTTCAAACGCTAATTTACAACCTTTCTCTGAAACCCTGTGGCTCTGAGCCATTTGAAATAACCCGCTATTCCATGAGGCTGTGTGTAAAAGTGAGAAGGACATTGGTCAAGCCAGGTATCCGCTCATAATGAGAGTGGTTCTCTTTGTTCTTGCAGCAGTGGGGCCTGCTTTATGAGGAGCAGGGCCACAGTTGAGCCTGAAGCCAAGGCATCTAAGCCCAAAGATCATATCAGCTAAGTGAGTGGTGGGGCTATAGCACTTAGATACTGGATGAGAGGTCATTTCAGACATTGCTTCCTTCCTTCCCACCTTTTTTTAGTGCTGACCGCTGAGAGGCTGATTAGGAGCTGGCCATCTTCGGTCACCTCTTCTAAAGAGCAGAAGGGTTAAATGGACAGCATAGTTTTTCCACCATGCTCAAAGGTCAGCTTCTGATGAATGCATTTTTGAAACATTAAATGACCAGAAATGATAAAAGGTGAATGCTTCTATTAATTTTATTTATCCATTTACATGTCAAACTGTCAGATTTGAATTTTATCAAACTGAAAAACATGATCAGAGTTTTTGCACGATTGACATGACAACTGTCTACATCTATAATTAAAAAAAACTGTCTTTGTTTATAATAATCTCCAGTTTATTAGGCCTAAGCCTTTCTACCCCAGTTTGTTTTTCAGGGTCAGATGTGTTGACGTGATATCCTGCTGGGCGTGTAAGGTGTTTTCCACAGCAGCCATAAAAGGTAAATTGGTTTTTGTTAGCGGAAAATAAAGTTCCTTAAGAGGGAATTACAACACAGCCTTTCCTTTACTTGTTCTGCAATTATAATGTAATGTGCAGCTTGCTTAAATACAGGCCTGTGGATGCATGTGCTCTGTAATTTAAAATTACATTAAAAATGCCAGTGTTTGCATGTGCAACAACTCACAATGTGTTTGCCAACAAAATGCATTCTGTCATCTCCTGATAACTCTATAATAGGTGAGAGTTTCAGACAAGAAAGTGGATCAAGTGTACAGATGCACATGTTTTTTCACAATATCTGTTGATTATGCATTAAATACTGAACATAACATGAATAATGAGGAAAGATTTGCTTAAAATGTCTTTTATTATTGACTGTCTCATACATAAATCTGACATGTGGCCATATACTGTATATAGTTGCTGTCACACAAAATGGCAAAGAAAAACCTTCTTAACATTCAATTCCAAGTCATTGTGTGTGTGTGTGTGTGTGTGTGTGTGTGTGTGTGTGTGTGTGTGTGTTGTTTCATTTTTCTACTTGTAAACCTTATAGGAAACATCTAATAAACATATTGCAGTAAATCATAAAACAAACACTATTTTTTTATATTATGACATAATTCAAAGAATCGCTGCCACATTCACAGAAGTGTCTCTGACATTGACTGAAAGACAGATTTTTCTCATTCCTCTATGCAGAATTCTTTCAGCTATGTGATTTTTTCAAGTCTTCACTTGTAAATTATTTTCTGGACAGTGAAGCCATTTATTTCTAATTATCCAGAGACTTTTAAATCCCTTCCCAGACTCATATGTATTTACAACCTTTCTGAAGGCATTAGAGAGCTGTTTGAATATCTCCATGGCGATGCCACTTCAACAATCAACAGCAAACCTAACTAATGTTTGAGGTTTAATTTACAAAGCCTCCTTCAAAGTGCTCCCTAAGAGTGGTTTAATTGTTTGCAGCTGATGAGCTGCATCTGATTCTAATCTTAGGCATTTTAAGTAGTAAAAAATTCACTTTTTTGTTTTCCTCAAAACATGCATTTCAGTTACATTTTTACAAATGATTGCTTCAGTTTTATGCTTTAGTTATGTCACCTTCATCCCTCAATATACTTTCAATGAAAATTAAATGTCAATATATTGCAATGTTAAAAAGGTCAGCAGTGTTCATCCTAAATTTTTCACGTGATTTTATGTTTGTGTATGTAATTATACAGCTGATATATGTCCTATTTTTCAAAATGACCACTTTCAGGTGTATATGTGGCACATATGTCACGTATATTCCAATATGTGTCAAAAATATGTTGGATATAAGATCGTTTCATATTTTTAAATATGTGTTATATTGAATGGAGTGAAGATTTCGAACGTCTTGTTTTTGTAAAGCCTGAAGGAGCAGAGAAGGTCACACAGTCTGGGACGACCGTGAGAATGCCTGTGTAATTGCTTGTGTCTAAAAGCACTGTTTTTCGGTTATGTGAAGAAGAAAGAGCTGGAGTTCTGAACACGTACTAGGAACTGTCTGAAGGCCAGGAAAGCTGTAATTGAAGGCTCGTTTCCACGCTTAGGCCGTGGGAACTTGACTGTTTTCCATGAAGTTGAACGGGGCTTATATGGTACAGCCATTTAATTGGTATTAAAAAGTAATTAAAATATAAAATCTCTTCCTGGTGAAAAAGATGGAATTTCTGATTAAACGATTCAGAGCATTCAGTCAGTATTCCCTGTGTCAACAAAGCTTTCTTCTGGAAATTCATGATTCAGGTCAAACAAGACTTGACTTGTTTATTTGTGTCTGTATGTGCGCTGGTGGACCTACTTTTTCTTTAAATGTGCGAGACCTTAGTTTGGCTTGGTGCTGAACATGTGAAAGGTTAAAAGCAGCCTTTGGCTATACACTTCATCTTCAGTTGCATGTTCTGCTTCTGTCTTGGTGGAGATGATCAACAAATCCATGTATGGAGGCACTAAGGTGCCAGACCTGATTGAAAATGTGTGGGATGCTATTGGACACACTGTCAACACTCCATCCCTACTGCACAATCTGCAGAAATGAGTGAGAACATTCAAGCTGTATGGGATGGATTATCACAGGACACCATGAGGAACCACGCAGAGACGTCTGACATTCTGTTACTCCTGATGCCATTCCGAGAGACGCTCCTTCAGTATGTGCTGATCGATAAATATTGATCATATCAGTCAGAATTTATTTATCATTCAGATTAATCATTTATTGATCCTGGTAATCTTCCTTCCCAATAGCTTTTTTTTTTTTGATGACGTGTATAATATCAAAAGGGCTTCCATTATAATCAAAGAACCCCTTTAGAACCCTGTCTGCTTAGAATCCACTTCAAGCTGACCTGGCCAGATGTAGCAAAACATCTCAAGTAGATGCCAAAAAAAGCCTGAAGTGTTTAAAAAGTGCTAGTCATTCCAACAGACAGGTACATACCAATACTCATCAGTCACCATGTGTATAAATCAGTGTCTCTTTAAGGTACACATGTTAAAAACTATTCTGGCCATAAACTTTGCAAAGATTTGTAAATCTTCAGTGAAGCCTTGGTAATGAGAGGTTGTTTTTCAGCAGTTATTAGAAGACTGTGACAATTTTATAGATGACCTACTTTTAAAGAGGTGGTTCAGCATGAGAGCTATGCAGGAAAATTAGAGGTCCACTTGGAGGACATGATTTAAATGTTTACCTCTTTATTACGGTCCCTGCCATTAACGTGCTCAAGAGTAAGGCAGGGGTTACTCAGCTGTCTGAAAACAACCCCTAACAATCTGGGGGGGGCGAGAGCTCTTTGAAGGGTTCAGTGCATGGGTATCAGAGTAGTGAACCCTCATACATACAGATGATATGACATAATGCTAAGCTTGTGTTTCGATAAAGCGCAGCCTTGTGCAGAACAAATGGCTGAGGTAATATTTGATTTGGCTGGTGTGCAGTTCAAACAGGCCGTGACAACCAGAGCATGACATGCATACAAAAACTGACAGATGCTGTAAGATATAAATAGCAATGGCTGACATGTTTGCCAACTAAATAAGGACGGTCTTAACTGTCAGGAATTCTTATAATAATATATGTGCATTATTGTATCCTGCCAATTATACCACAGTTAGTTTCAATCCCAAATGATTGGTGAGACATTCTAGGAGTGCCAATATTGCACAAAAATGGCACTCTAACCAAAGATCTGCAAGTATTACATGCAATCTATCTCACAACATACAGGCCTTAAAAGATGTGCTCTTGATGCCAAATACCATGGGACACTTTGTGGAGTCCCCACTCAGTATTAAGCAGGTGGTGCTAATGTTATGGCTGATTGGTGTAAAAACCCAGATCACATATATTTACATTTACATTTATGGCATTTAGCAGACGCCCTTATCCAGAGCGACTTACAAAGTGCTTTGCTGTTCACTCAGAAAATGTCCTTAGCTAGTAGACGAGGCTAGATTCCAGAGATTCCTCACGCTTAGATGCTGTCGAAACAAATGTCAAATTGGGGACTAACAAGGTTCAGAAAAAATCTTTATGGAGTTAAATATTCGAAACAGATGTATCTTCAGTCTGCATTCGATCACAGTGAGCGACTCAGCTGTTCGGACCACCAGGGTAAGTTCGTTCCATCATTTTGCTCCCAGAACAGAAAAGAGTCTGGATGCATGTTTGAGGGATGGTGGGTCAAGCTGGTCCATTTTTGGCTTTGTAGGATTTGAATCTGATGCAGGCAGCTACAGGAAGCTACAGGAAGCCAGTGAAGCCGAGTCAGGTTTGTAACATGAGCTGAGAACACAACTACACTAAAGCTCTGTGCTTCTGCAGATAGAGTGACCAGTGAGTTCTCAAGGGAAATGGTAAGATCAGGGTGAGGACCAGTGGTTCCAGGAATTATATATTGGTCTGCTGGCTTGATACGATGACTTTTTGCCACTGCTGGTCTTCTCTCGGACCACCCATATAATTATCAAGCTTAAAAGATCAAGTTAAAATGTCTTATTGCTTTTTACTAAACTAAGTTATAAAGGAGAACAAAAGTAACTAAGGAAATTTGAGTAAATCAGACTGTTGAAAATGTCATTTGCACCAATGAAAAAGTTGCATTTCCTCTGAAACTTTATTAAACATGATTGGCCCACCACCAAAATGCCAGTGGACCACCAGCTTAGTTGTCAGTGGGCCAACAGTGGATGGCTAGATGTCATTTAACAAGCTAATTTACCGCACTGTTCTATTGTCTCAGAATGAAACACAATGATTTTCTTTTTATGGTGAGGTCATTAAAAAGGGTTACATTAGGTTAATTCATGCTATGTCAGCAGAGATGGGGCGGAGCTTAAAAACAGTCCTAATGAGAAAAGACCAGTAGCCAGCATACTAACACCGCACTAACGATTCTGGACTAGGGCCAAAGCTGGTGTGCTAAATGCTGCAGTAGTAGATGTTTTATGGCCACCCATGATCAAAGGCTCATGTAGCTATGCTGTAGGGTTAAAAACTTTCCATAAAATTTCCCACTTGATTGTCATGACAACCACTTTAGTACTCATCCAGAGCCCTAAAAAGAACAGAGAAAGGAGGTGGTACTAAAGCAAACATGTTGGAGTCTTAAAAATGGACTATTCATTCAATAAAAAATTAAAAATAAAAACATGTAATGATATGGTTAGTGTGGCCCAACCTCATCATGTGGGAGACTGGGGTTCAATTCCCAGCATGGGTGACTCAGCTACCCCAATAAGGAGTCCTTGGACAATACTCAAGTGGGAGTAACACCTAGTTCCCATCATTTCCTTAGTCAATCCAGTTGAGTAAATTGGTAATTCCTTGGAATTCCTCCAGTCCGTTGGCTGAGGGAGGGATAGGAATTGAACAAGACTCCAAAGTGACCAGTAATAGGGGACCTGATGTTAATTGTGATTGAGACGTGGGTATCTTCAGATTAACAATGAAAAGAGTTAATTTTCCAAAATATACTGGATCTTAAATCTTTTAGGCTTTGCTATGTTTAACATACATTGTAAGTTAATCATACATAACAACCATAACCATATCTAAACAAGCACCATCTGACTAACAGAGGACCCGTTCTAAAGAACAATGCCTTTCAGGCCACAGGCACTTGCTTATCAAGGGCTTCCTAATTGATTCCGCTTGTTTTCTTAACCTAATCACATGTATTCATTTCGGGGGTTCCCAAACTTTTCACAGTGATACCTGCAGGCAAGCATAATGGTGTAATGGAAATGTCTGGGACCTCCTGAGCCCTCTATTAAAGGGCCTTGTAAAACAAAAAATACAACAGTACATTGTCGGCACACGCCTGCCCCTGATCTGGGCTCCTGTAGCTGGTTTGTTGGCAGAGCAGACTGTCCTCTGGCAGAGGCGGGATGAGCTTATGATAAGGGGGCTGTCCTGTCTTGTTGGAAGAGGCAGAGTTGGTTCTCTATTTAAACTCGCTGACTCATTGGCCATAGTGCTGACTCCCGGATGGGCCTCTGTCTTTTGAGGGGAGATAGGAGGTGTTAAAAGGACCAAAGTGATTCAGTCTTTACTATTATATTTGGTGTACTCTCACTCAGGCAGTGTTCAGCTTGTGTATTTGACAAGTCGAGCTGATATGGAACACAAACTCTATGTAAGAAACAACAGAAATCAAATTATCATTCAATGTTATTTAAATTCGATGCATTCTTTCATGTGAAATGATTTACAGGAAAAAAAAAAACCCAAAACATATCCAAAAACACACATACTGATATAATCATTGTGTGAATAATCAGTCAGAGCTTTTTATGGTACAGCAAAAAGATGCTCAGAATAGCAGTGGGTCAACTTCAGTGATGAGTCCTGATTTTGTCTTGGTGGAGAAGACCAACAAAACCATGTGTGGAGTCACCATGTTCAGTACCAACATCCACGGCTTGTTGTCTTGCATCTCACATCCAGATGGACAATTTTTCACAATACCATTGTATTGCAACCAGTGGTCCAACCTTTTCTGAACACAAACTCCGGTGTTTCACTATTCCAACAGGACAAAACTCATCCATATACTGCTCCCAACTCTAGAGCCTTGAAGACACAGATACTATGCCACGGTCAGTCACATCAGCAGGCCCTGATTTATAATATGTAGGATGCTACTGGACGCTCTATCAACACTCCACCCCTACCGCACAATCTGCAAGAACTGAGTGAGAACATTCAAGCTGCATGGGATGGATTATCATAGGACACCACTAAGAACCTCTACAACATCATGCAGAGACGCCCAGCATGTTGTGCTAAACACGACACTATACTGACAGACACTTCTGTTGTGTAAATCAATAAATATTAATCATATCAGTCAAAGATTTAGTCGATTTGTCATCAAAAGGTCTGGTGTCTTTGTGATGCTCGTGAGGGTTCGTCTCCATGGTGAAAGCCAGCAAGATAAAGTAAGCATCTCTGACAAGAAGAAAGCCTTAATGATTATTTGTGTTTAGGAACATGAACTCGTTATCGAGCCCCATAAACTAGACCAGGTTGGATTGTCAAATAAAAGGAAAGTTGAACTGTAGTTTTCACCGAATCGTGACAAAGGACCTGCATTTCTCCATCGGCATGGTCTTGTAACAAAAACTCTTCTCTTACATTCCAGAAGAGTGAAAAATGATCAGCTAATGACACTGATTGGCACATGACATCACTGGTGGCCTTTCTATGGCACAGTGCTTAGATCAAGGCTGGGCTGCCGACTACCTGTACAGCAGCATTACAGAGAGAGTGGTCTGACATTACTTGAGCCACTTCTCTGCAATTAAAGCAACCTTTCCCTCGTAGATTACATTGCTAAAGCCCTGATTTACGCTCAGCCTGACAACATGACAGCAGTCTGTGTTTGATGAGTTTTAGCTGCAATGACATGTCCTGCACTTTGCTTATGTTATGGCCTAGGAATGTAAAGCATTTTTGTTTATCCCTTCCATGTTCGAGATGAAATAACTGATAAAAAAATAATTCGCTTTGTTATGGGAATTATTTTTATACAATTTATATTCTAATTATTATTAATTTTCAGACATAGATCATGTGACAGTTATCCTGAGATGTCTACGCCATATGTTCCAACTCCAGATTCTCTCCAGCTTTACACCAAGCAACTGCATTAGACATCACAGCAAGCAACAAGCAACACCATCCCAACCATCTAGCAACCACTTTGCAACACCATAACAACCGCATAGCAACCACCCAGCAGCACCATATCACTTGAAACATAATAGGAACCAGTCTGAACCACTTTAGCTGTGCAATCATTCTGTTTCAATCTGAAAATGTACTTTTCTAGTTAATATTTGGTATTGTTGCATTTACATTGTTTAGTTTGCATCACTTTGTTTAGTTGGCATTATGGAGGCCTGGTGGTTAGGGAACCCCAGAACTGGAAGGACATGACTGAAGTGCCCTTGAGGAAGCCACATAACTCCCCAGGCACCATGGATGGCTGCCCACTGCTCCAGGCACATGATATTGCACCAAATACACTATACAAGCCCTGTTTTATTGATTGAAAGATTCTAAGATTAAGTTTAACTCTTAGAACCCAAGAGCTGCATTTTGCAACCAGTTACATATCATCAGTTACATAACTCAGGATCACCATGTTAGTAACCTACAAACATCATACACTTATTGTAACAAATATGTGTGTGGTGTGTGTCTCAGCACTTACAATTAAAATTCACTGGTTTCCAGCTGAATTAAATCCCAGTTTATCCCATATGCGACTGTCTCCTATATCCTAAATATTTGGATGAATAAAACAATAGAAATGTCCTAAAATAACTTTAATTACTCTTATTTTACTTTAATGTCTATTAAAAATGAACAGCATTTTCCTTTCTCCTGTAAATCTTCCATTTTGGAGATACATATTTTTCACTGGACAATGATGATAGCCACCTATTCAGTCTACAGCAGTGTAGCTTCTAACCTGGGTTGTTTTTTTTAAAAAGCCACAAAACAGGGCACCCAGTCAGAGAAGAGCAGTTTACAATTCTCAAAGGCACAGCTTGATTAATCTAAGGGGTAAAGAGAGGTTGGAAAGTGATTTGTGAAATTTAAGGATTACTTTGTTTAAAGTTTAATGTGCATGAATTTCATACTGCTAAGTGATATTCTTAAAATAGATCATAAAAACCTGTTTTGCCTCATGCTGACAAATATGAATTCCTGACCCTGTGACTTAAGCAAATTCCTTTTAACAGGAAAGGAACTTCTTGGCCTATCTTTAGGATCCACTGAAGTCTGAAGGATTCAGATTTCTGAGGATACTGTGATGGACACTGGCTTGTGTGAACTCCTCTTGGAAGTACACAAGAATGTGCCCCTTGAAACATGTAATTGAAGATGTTGAGTGTAACTTGAGTTACGCTGTAGTGGCAAGCAATGGCAGCTTATGTAGTTCTACACTTTATTCTATATATGGCTACAATATCTTACTATTAACCTGCATTAGTATTCCATAAACAGTCCTTACAGCTAGCTGTTTACCTTCTTCTTATTCATGATTCAACTATTTATGTCATGGTTATTTCACCTTTAAAACCCTAAGCTAATGTTATGGAATGCTGTCATAGTTTGTTGTACTTTTACTCACCACAAATGAAAATAAAAGTATTTAGTTTATAGAGAGCAACAGGGTTCAAACCATAGGGTTTGAGGCTGTAAGGGCTGTATGCACTATAGGGGCTATATGAACCACGAGGGCTATATAAACTATAAGGGCTGTATTAAATATAAGGGATGTATAAACTATAAGGGCTGTATGAACTATAAGGGCTATATCAACCTTAAGGGCTTTATTAAATATAAGGGCAATATGAACCATAAGTGCTGTATTAAATATAAGGGCTGTATGCACTATAAGACCTGTATGCACTACAAGGGAATACTGATACAGTGGCACAATGTAATGTAACAATACACAAATTCCTTTTTCTGTGATATATGCCAATTCAATTCCAGTTTCTCATGTACAGGTTAAATATAAAACTTGACTAATGGGAAAATTCAATGATCAATCATACTTTTCTACTGGATTTATTCCCAGAATATGTTTAACCTAGAACCTCTATGAACAATCATTATTTTTTTTAGCCTGAGCCAGTGGTTGGTGAGCGTGACCTTTAAAAATGTTGAACTGTATTAATGTACACTGCAAACCATTTGTGTAGGCTGTAATAAATATTCAGGATAACACAGTGTCAAATTTAAGCATAAATTTATTGTGAGATCAGAAATGGGATATATTTTGGAGCTTAAAATTCATTCCCTCTATGCATTTGACTACATGTATAGCAGCCCCAAACTCTCTGTTCTCTTTTAGAGAGGACTGACTGCCCTCCTCTGGTAAACTAGAGACAACACAGGGAATTCTCTGGAATTATCCACTAAATCATCACAAACAATGGAAAAGGAAAACAATATAAATAGTGGGTCAAACAGCTGTGCATACATATTTAGGCATTTGTCACTGTAGGTTTTCATGGGAAATAAGCTGGATATGAATCACAGCAGGATTTATATATTGTATGCAGTCTAGTAAACTAAACGGATGTGGTCCTTATTTACTGTAATAAAATGATACACTATGCTGGTCTAATTCATCATCTTCATGATTGTCAGCTTAAACCACAGCTGTTTCCAGCTTTTGCAAATGTATGTCCA
Organism: Acestrorhynchus altus; assembly: GCA_034509495.1. Taxonomy (NCBI): domain Eukaryota; kingdom Metazoa; phylum Chordata; class Actinopteri; order Characiformes; family Acestrorhynchidae; genus Acestrorhynchus; species Acestrorhynchus altus. The sequence continues at coordinate 6,633,642 of CM067517.1, forward strand.
CAAAATAATATATTGAGATTATTTTGAGGCCCTTAAATAATGGTTTGTTGCCAAAATGTAATATCATTTGAATTTGTGGGCTCAACATGCTATTTTGTTGCCTCAGTGTATTATTTTGTGATCACAATATATAAGGCTACTTTACGACCTCAGCATGCAATTGCAAGAAATTGAGGGATTTCATCATCTACAGTCAATAAATTCATCAAAAGATTCACAGAATCTGGAGAAAGCTCTGCAAGTAAGCAGAATACCAACACTGAATGCCCGTGACCTTCGATCCCTCAGGCGGCACTGCATTAAAAACTGACATTCTGTAACGGATATGAGCACATGGGCTCAAGAACACTTCAGAAAACCACAGTCAGTGAACACAGTTTGTCGCTCCATCTACAAGTGCAAGTTAAATCTCTATCATGCAACGCGAAAGCCATATATCAACAACACCCAGAAACGCCACCAGATTCTTTGGGCGTGAGCTGATTTGAGATGGACTGACGCAAAGTGTCCACATTTCAAATTGTTTTTGGAAGTTGTGGACGTCGTGTCCTCCGGACCATAGAGGAAAAGCACTGTCTGGATTTTAATTGTAAGAGTAAAGTTCAAAAGCCAGCATCTCTGATAGTAAGGTGGTCTGTATTAATGCCCATGGCATGAGTAACTTGCACATCTGTGAAGGCACCATTAAAGCTGAAAGGTGCATACAGGTTCTGGAGTAACCTATGCTGCCGTCCAAGCAGCGTCTTTTCAGGGACGTCTCTGCTTATTTCAGCAAGACAATGTAAAGCCACATTCTGCATGTATTACAACAGTGTGGCTCTGTAGGAAGAGGATGGGGGGTACTAGACTGGCCTGCCTGCAGTCCAATCCTGTCTCCCCTTGAAAATGTGTGGTGCATTATGAAGCACAAAATACAACAATGGAGACCCCAGACTGTTGAACAACTTAATTTTACATCAAACAAGAAAGCTATAAGCTACAAAGCTTCATCAATTAGTGTCCTCAGTTCCCAAATGCTTACTGAGTGTTGTTAAAAAGAAAGGTGATGTAACACAGTGGTAAACATGCCCCTGCCACAATGTTTTTGTTGCATCAAATTCAAAATGAGTGAATATTTGCAAAAATAATAAAGTTGTGTTAGAACATTAAATATCTTGCCTTTGTAGTGCATTCAGTTGAATGCAGGTTGATAAGGATTTGCAAATCATCAAATTCTGTTTTTATTTATGTTTTACACAACATCCCAACTTCATTGGAATTGGGGTTGTTTGATCTAATGTCCTTAATATATTACCATGTGGCTTACTGTATTACTTTATTGCCTCAACGTATATTTTTTTTGTTCTTAATATTTTATCTCATGACTTCAATACATTATTTGTGGCCTTAATATATTACATTGTTTTACATTACCTTTGTGGCTCTGTACGTCCCTCCAAGCCTAACCTGCTGCATTTGCAGTTCTCATTTAGAAAAAACAATAATCCAGTTGGCTATTGTATTGAAATTATATTGTCCATCAGGACAATGTATTAAAAAAAAATAAAATAAAAAAATAAAAAAATTGTGTCACCAAAAATATATATAGGCCTTGGAATTACACTTTGAAACAAATTCATAAACAGTGCCCTGCAAAAATATTCACCCCTTTGGCTTTTTACCTATTTAGTTACATTACAACCTGTATTTTTTTTTGATGCAGCTGCACAAAATACTCTCAAACCCATTATCATCAAATGGAAAGAACATGGTACCACAACAAACCTGCCAAAGGACCACCCAACAAAACACCAAGACCAGACAAGGAGTGCATTCATTAGAGAGGAAACACAGAGACCAAAGGTAACCCTGAAGGAGCCACAGAGTTCCCAAGCAGAGGCTGGAGAATCTGTCTATACAACCACAATAAGCTGCACACTCCATAGAGAAGGGCTTTATAGAAAAGTGGCCAGAAAACCCTTTACTTACAGACAAAAACAGAGAGGATGATTTTGAGTTTGCCCAAATATCTGGAGGAAAGAGATCAAAATTGAACTTTTCAGCCACCAAGAAAATCGCTATGTCTGGCACAAAACCAACACATCTCATCACCCCAAGAACACAGTCACCTCAGGGAAACATGCGTGGTGGTGGCAGAATCATGCTGTTGGTATATTTTTCAGCAGCAGGGACTGGGAAACTGGTCAGAGATGCAGGGAAGATATATGGTGTTAAATACAGGGATATTTTTGAGCAAAACCTCTGTTGGTTTTTTCAGTGATTTGAGCCTCAGATGGAGGTTCACCTTTCAACAGGACAATGACCCAAAGCATGCTGCTAAAGCAACATTCAAGTGGCTTACAGGGAAATGTGTAAATGTATTTGAATGGCCTATTCAAAGCCCAGACCTTAATCCAATTCAGAATCTGTGCTCAGACTTGAAGATTACTGTTCACCAGCGGAAACCACCTAACTTGGAGCTGGAGCCTATTTGTTGATTTTTTTTTTGTTCTGTAAATGAAGTGATACAAACCCTCAACCAATCAATCTTAATTACAGGTTGTGAGGTAGCAAAACATGAAAAATGACAATACTTTCGCAAGGCCTGGCAAAACATGTCTTGGACAATGAATTGCTATTGCTGTAAGTAGAAACCATAAACAAAAATATAATATAAATATAATATAAATTCCAACAATTTGTTCCATCAGCTAAACTAAAGTCTTCTTCTTCTTCTTCTTCTTCTTCTTCTTCTTCTTCTTTTTCTTCTTCTTCTTCGTCTTCTAGCTGCTCCCTTTAGGGGTCGCCACAGTGAATCATCTACCTCCATCTTGCCCTATACTCTGCATCCTCCACTGTTACACCAACCATCTCCATGTCCACCTTCACTACATCCATAAACCTTCTCTGAGCTCTTCCACTTCTCCTTCTGCCTGGCAGCTCCATCTCTAACATTCTTTTCTTAACTAAAGTATCCCCTCTAAAATAAGGGAACAATTTACTAAATCAGGGAAGGGACTGTTCCTTAAACTGAGGGAATGATTTATTAAATGTATTCATTGTAAAAATGAGTCATTAAATCGAGGCGATAAATTGTTAAACTGAGGGTATGGTTTATTTAATTGAGGAAATTGTTATAATGAGGGAATGATTTAATAAACTGAGGGAATGTGCTGTTAAAATGGGGGAACAATTAATAAGTTGACAGACAAGTTTTATTATACTGAAGGGAACTGAGAGAATGATGTATTAAATTAAAGGAATTATTTATTAAATCAAGGGAATGGATTGTAAAACTAGGGGATGATTTATTAAAATAAGGCAATGATTTATTAAAGTGATCAATATATTTATTAAACTGTGGGAATGATTTATTCAAATAAGGGAACGGTTTATTAAACTGAAGAAATGATTTATAAAACCGATAGAACGATTTCTTACACCAAGGGAACAATTTATTAAACCAAGGGAATGAATAATTAAACTGAAGAATGATTTATTAAACAGAGGGAACAATTTATTAAAATAAGGAAATTATTTATTAAATTAAGGAAACGATTTATAAAACTGTGGGAACAATTTATAAAATAAGGGAACGGGTTGTAAAACTGACAGAATGATTTATTAAATTAAGGGAACAAATTGTGAACCTGAAGGAATGTTTACTAAATCAAGGGAATGGATTGTAAAAGTGAGGGAATGATTTATTAAACAAAGGTAATGATTAAAACAAGGGAATATGGGAACAATTTCTTAAACTGAGGGAATAATTTATAAAATCGAGGGAACAATACATTAAAATTAGGGAATGGTTTATTAAACTGAGAGAATGATTAAAATAAGAGAACAATTTAGTAAACTGAGGAAATTATTTATTAAAATAAGAGAATGACTTATTAAAATAAGGGAACGATTATACAGGAACGATTTATACATGTTGTGTGTGTGTATATATATATATATATATATATATATATATAATTATAATTCTGGTGATGATTAAATATGCATATATTTTTATTTATTAAATCCTGCTGTAATGTATATACATATTATATTATATATTATATTATTATCTTGCTGGCTTCGGGTAGTTTTCTCACTAAATGCTCCTCTGGTAAATACTCGTCAGGCTCAGGCTCTAAACGCCGCCCAGGCGGAGCTGGATTGGGCATCGCCACGCTGTCCTCTCCTGCCCCGCTGCACTACAGCCCCCTCCGGCCGGGAGCGCTCCCTCACTCCTCCCCGCCCGCGCTCGTCGATGGAGGCTCGGGCCTCCGCAGGGGCGCTGTGTGTGTGTCCGGAGGATGGGCCGGGGCTGTGGGTGAACAATGCCCCACGCGGCCGTCAGCTCCAGGACGAGGAAGCGCCGCCGAAGAAAACAGGTTGGTGGACGGAGCACCGAGTCCGGCTCTTAATCTGTTCCGGGTTTTGTTGGCGGCCGGCCGCGCGGCTGCAGGCGGGGCGGGGCCTGCGGAGCCGCGGGGGCGGCCGGTCTGAAGGCCCGGAGCGGAGCGGCCGGAGCGGATCCGGAGTCGGCGCGCTGACAGCCGGGAGAGCCCGATTACACCCTTTTAACTTCACCAAACTTCAGCTGTCGGCGCGCGGCGCGGCCATCGGGGCTCTCCCGGCCCGGCGCGGCGGAGCCTCCCGCTCGGCGCCGTTCGGGCGTTTGATTGATGCCTGCCGTCGACGTTCGAGCGGCTGAGCAGCCCGCTGCGCTGTGAGCCGCTAGCTAGCGGAGTGCGGACGGTGACCTTGTGCGCCGGCTTCAGCCCCGAACGCAGCGGCGGGGCCGGCGGGGGCCGAGCGGGGCTTTCAGCGCGATTTTCGGGGTGTGTTTATCGGGAGAGGGGCATTTGGACGAGCTCGCTTCGTTTCCACAGCAACGCGGAGCCCAAGCCCGGCTGTCCTGCCCGAACCGGGGCTGAAACGCGGCAGCGGGACAGCGGGGACACCGAGAACGGCCCGGTTCGCTCGGGAGCTCCCGAACCCGGTCCGGTGCCGAGCGGACGTGTGAAGCGGCGGCGGGGGAACGTTTGAGGCCGGGCGAGCGCGGCCTGGCGCAGGCGGTCATGTGAGCGGGCCTGTAAGCGTGTTTTAACGGCTTCAGATTAGTTTAGGACACACTTTACTGTCCCCGGACCTGTCCCACCGTCCCCAATAGTCTTAACCAGCGAGTTTAGGGACTAAAGTAGCTCCTTCGGCTTAGAAATGGCTGTATAGTGCTGCCTGCTCGGCTGTGACTGAGCAACAGCACCAAATGTCCCCATTCTGCCAGTATAATGCTGCTTAGGGGTTAGACTGGGTTGACTGGGACTGGGAGGTTTACCAGTAAAGGCCAGCTACCAGTAAAAAGCCACTATAAGAGGTTCAAGTACAGTTTAAGGGCCCCGTGCTCTTGTTTATGCCCCACCAGCACCAGTGGTTAGTCTCATGAACCTCCATGTCTCAGCTCTGAGACACAGAGATGTTCCAGCTTTAGGTGGACCTCAGCAGGAGTCCCTTAACCACTTCATGAGCATCCTGTTAAGACCACCGGGGTCTTCCCTACCCCATGGTTGACCAAAAGCCCTAGTTCGTGTGTGCGTGTGAGAGAAAGTGTGTGTTTTTGTGGTTTGTCATCTTCTCTCACTGGAGACTGGAGGACAACCCAAATATGACTGAGCTCCAGGATGACACGTCAGTCCTCCAGTTTAAAAATAGGGTGAAGTAAGGATATCATGGGGCAGTGAAAGGAGACTCGCAGCAGGACCGGGCTACTCTTCAGAAGAGTGTCGGTGACTGGGCTTTAGGGTTTGTTGATGATCAGAACCGTGTAGAACACTGTCACGCTGTGAGACGGGATTCGGTGTGGTCACTGACGCTCAAGTGACTCCCGTCCCCTTGTCATAATGTAAACCAGAAATGGGAGTTCAAACTGAAGATTTCGGGATAGACCATCGGCGGCAGTAGAACCGGCATGGGCCACAGACATGAACGCACATGAGGGCAAAAAGTTGGGCTTGACGTCTCTGAATGTGGTGCCCCTCAACTATGGTCCACTCGTCAATGGCTACCCTGGCAAGCCACTGACAACGATGGTAGAGGGTCAGAAAGCGGTTGCACCACGCCAAAGATGAGCCAGGCGCAGAGGAATGGTGCTTTATGGCTTGTTGATCAGCAGAACAGTGTATAAAACCAGCACACAGTGAGGCTGAATCGGGCGATGGTCACATTACTGAAGCTGAAGTGACTGATCTGACTGATCTTAATTCAGGGATGTGTGGACATGTCAAATCTGATCTTTTCTAAACATATTTGGGAACAGTCAGATTGACAGTCATGTGTCTTTTTGCCTGGACACGTGCTTAATGCTGTTGGGGGGCAAAGCACTAATAGAAACGTCTGTTAACTTGGTTGCCGATATGCCGATACTTGGTTGCCGATATACCTGAGGAGAGATCAAAGTATTGGATACTAAAGGTCACAAAAAAAAAAACTTTATCACTGAACTTTTGACCGAATCCTCGTGAACGTTTTGTGGCGTTTGGCTCAATAATGCTTAAAAGTCGATTTGTTATTGAGGTGTTTGAATGTCAACCCACCTCCGATCACAGTATAACCAGCATAATGATTGGCTGATTTTGTTGGAGTGAGACTTTATCAATAAACACCATTTTGAGTGTAACAAGCACTCCATTCAACCAGTGACTGGTTTTCTCAATTAGGATTTCTCTGCTAAAGCATGCATCAAATGTATGAACTGTGAGCAGATATTCCCCTTCAGGGACTGATTGTTTCATGTTGCAAAGAGAAACAGATCACTTACATTTGTTTGTGAACTGTAAAAATAGTTTAGTAGTGAGGGTTGTAATGTTGACATGGCCTAAGTTGTAGTTGATGTATTTATTTTATTTTAGTCTACAGATTTTCTAATGTAGACGTTGTAGGCTTCAAGGGTTTACATTCATTCTCATATCCAAATAAATGCACTTGGCACCACGTCATACTGGCAATATTATGCTTAGTAACCACTTATTCACTTAGATTTTTTAAATCACAGCAGTTTAGTCAATACACTGCCAAGTGAGTGATTGATTTTTGCATTGAAGTAGATATCTCCACACCTTTTGCATACAATAAATGGTCATCACAAACAGTTCTCCTCTATACAACCCGGGTGTTTCTCAATACTTGTGTTACAGAAGTAAGCCAGTAATCCAGATGACCCTGGCCCTCTGCCATCAAACATATCTAGTCCAAATATTCAGGCTCCTCACACAAACATTGACTAGACTTGGCCTGTTCCCTTTGTTGGAGTTTGAAGACTGGTGTAGATTTGTGCTGACACTGCATGCTCTTTCTGTTAATCATTTGACTCAGTTGATTGTTAATTGCTTGTGTCTCCCTTTACTCACAGAAAATGGAAAAATAAATGGACCTATAGTCGAGGGAGAGGAGACTCCCACTTCCCTTACCTCCCTGCACTCTGTGAGCCACAATGGCGACAAAGTCCTCGTAGAAACCAACTTGAAAAGGAAGCCTTCTGGACAAACCTTCAATACTGCCCTGAAGGAGGAAGGGAAAGGCAATAACACTAGTAGAATCAGCATGGACTACAGACATGATAAGCCCTCAGAGTTGATCACACATGAGGGTAAAAAGGAGGCCGTGGCGTCTCTGAACGGCGTGGTGACACTCAACTGTGGTCTACTCATCAATGGTTATCCCGGCAAGCCTGGCACTGACAATGATGGTAGTGGGTCAGAAAGCGGTTACACCACGCCAAAAAAGCGCCGGGCCCAGAGGAATGGCAAGGCTGTGGACAATGTGACTGCTTCTGCCCAGGGGAAGGCCATGCAGCAGGCCAGCAAGCAGGATCCAGGCCCTGCACCTCAAGAACTTGTCGTTGATAGATCATCAGGGCCACAGGTGGACCTTGGCCGTGCTGCCACCAAGGCAGACAGCCATCCTGGTGGCTCTGGTAAAGCCAGAGAGGTGCTCGCATCTGCCACTGCTACACCACCCGCATCTGAGGTTCAGCGAAAAAACTCAGACGGGAAAGTGGCAGGTAAAAAATTTGAGGACAAGTCCAGCAAAGTGAAGGTGGCTGCATCCACCAAAGAGGACTCGTGGACTTTGTTCAAGCCTCCGCCTGTTTTTCCTGTGGACAATAGTAGCGCTAAAATAGTGCCTAAGATTAGTTATGCAAGTAAAGTGAAGGAGAACCTCAATAAGACAGCCCAAGCTGGTGGAGAGGCTCTCTCTCCTGCTCCCCAGGTGCCTGGGAGACCCTCGCAGGTCCCCATGTCCGCGGTGAAGACCATCACCTCGGCTAGCTTTACCAACGGCCCTCTGGCAGGCGAAGGCAATGGCTGCTCCCTGCCTGGTACCCATTTCAGCTCAGTGACCAGTTCAGGCTCTGCACTGGCCTCGTCCGCTGCCAGTGCTGATAATGTAGCATCTCCCTCTGGCAGCGGTAGCACTACCACCACCACCCCCTGTACAGCTGAGCCCAGAAAGCCTAATTTGTTTGTTTACCCGGTCACCCAATCCAGTATGCAACTGTCTCTCCCCAGTGGCCGCCAGGCCGATCCTCCCGCCACTGCGACAAATCAGAAGTCTCTGGGAGACATCTTTCAGAATCAGTGGGGTTTGTCTTTCATCAACGAGCCCAGTGCCGGTCCAGAGGGTCTGGCTTGCCGCTCCACAGCAAAGGACAAACCTGTGGAAGTGAGCTTTCAAGGTGGCTGCCCTGCCACTGTGGTCACTCAGTCATCTGGCACCTCACAGAGACTGGAACAGCCACCTTTCCCTAAGGCTTATGAGCTGGACAAACGGACTAGTGCTCAGAGCCTGGGTAAAGGTATAAACCTCGTCCTGCCTGCAGCCAGCTCTCCTGCTTCTGAAGGCTCACCTCAGGCCTCCAACCTCGGACTGGACTCCCAAAAGGATGAGGTGGGGATTCCTGGTGCAATAGTGTTTTGCTCTTCCTCTAAAGACACTGGTGCTGAGCTAACACGCACCTCTTCAGCTGCACCCAAGTTGTCTTTGGCCAGAGAGCAGGGCCACACTAAGGGCTTTGACAGGAGGTCCAGCTGGGGGCTATTTGATCTGAAAGCTGCTGTAGTATATCACACTAAAGGTAATCATCACATCAACTTATGTGTTCCACGTCTATGTGAAATGAGAGGTTTATTCAGTCTAAATGTAATTTATAGGGTCCATATCATGGATGAATTTGACTGTTTATATACTTTTCGAATGTCCTAAGTGAGCCTCGTATGAAAAGAAATGTAGGTCCCTTTAACACTTCTTTTGCAAGTTTAAGACGCCTGTTCATACATTCTTATTTGTTAAATGTCCTTTGAAAACAGCATTTTTCCCAAGGAAATTCCATTCTCACTTTAATGTATTGCTCCTCAGATTTTGAAGACATGAATATTTAGGCTCCCCACTGATGTAAAGAGCACTCATTTTCCTTGATCCAGTGCTTTTCATGTTAGATGGTATCAGTAGATGGAAATGTCCTACAGCGTAAACTAACTGCTGTTTGTTTTTTATAATTAATTGTTTTTTGTTCTTTTGCAGAAATGGAATATATTTTGAATTTGCAAAAACAAGGTAAGCCCTCCTCATGGCCTAGTTTTTCAGTAGTCGGCACGTGCAGAACAGGCTCTACTCTGCTTTAAGCCAATCCTAATATCAAGATTAGACAATTAATCACCATTACCTTTAAAATGCTGTTGCCTTTGATTGCCTCTGAAGTTAAACATGAGCAACAAAGCTGATTCTGACTGTCAGTTCCTGGAAAAGCTCTGAGCAACACTCAGAAACAATGTACAGACTCTTAAATAAAGGTGCTTCAAATGCTTTAAGAGCTGCTACCACTATTTTACTGATTATGCGACTGATGAAAACAATTAAATAACTACAATTCTCCCTTCTAAAGCATTTAATTTTCTGTGACATTTGTTTTGTAAATAACAAACTGTATATGACAGATGCAGCACAGCACAATGTAAAACCTACCATTTACATATTGAAGTGCAAAAAGTTAGGTTTAATTTGACTGGCAAAAACTACAAAGGCAGCACAACGGTACCTGACCCATCAAGCCAAAGGGCTCAGCTAAAAAGCAGTGCTAATATGGTAACACCACACTAACAATTTTGGCACAATAGCGATGTTTGCTACGATTATTTCAAATAATCATTGCAGCCCTACATGTGTTTTAATGGCACCATAGAAGAACCATGTTTGTTTCCATGAATAGTGTGTTTGTTGTAGAAATGTGAGGGTGAACCTTGACATGAACTGACTGTTCTTTTGACCTTTAAAAGGTACTTCACACTTATGTATCTCTTACAAATATGCTTCTTTATGGGACCAAAATGGTTCTTCTGTTGCACCATGTGAACTCTTTAAAGAGGGTATTAAGTCAGTTTTTCCCAACCCTGGTCCTGGAGGCACACCCACCTTGCATATTTTAGAGCTTTCCTTGCTTCCACCACACCCGATTCAACTGATCAACCCCTTCAGAGTCTCATGGGGTGGGTTAAAGTTAAATGTGCAAGGTAGGGGTGCCTCCAAAACCAGGTTTGAGAATTGCTGTACTAAGGTATGAAGATGCTCTTAGATGAACGCATTTCAGTGACGTCAGTCATATCTTGATTCAGTTTATATGTACAATAAACTTTTCTCTACCTTCCCCAGATCCAAATCGTGTAGTGGTCTACAGTGAATCTAAGAATGGTCCTGACCAGTGAGACCAAGCTTGGACACAATACCTTCTCGGCTGGACTCTGCTAAGAAAAGTGTGCTTCAAGGAACATGGTCACAGCCTCTGATAAACATTCTGTCTCAGAACCAATCCACCCTCAAGATGGAGTTAAAAAAAAAAAAAAAAGGACTAAAACAGTCAGCGGTTGAGGCTGAGTACAGAGGAGTGGTGGAGTATGCTTGACAAAAACGGGTTAGCAGATTTAGAATGGAAAGTGAAGAACTGGAGCCAAGAGGCTCTACTCTACTCTAAAGCGGTCTAGGGGACGTGTTGCGCTGAAGACAATTCAAGTGACTTTAGGGATCTTCGATTCGCAATGTCAAACACTCACACTAACCCTCGTCCCAGGAACGGGCAGCGTGTGCTCAAGCACGCAGAGATGGCTGACTTCATTCTGGAGGCTGCCAGAGATGAGGAAGCACCTCGAGATGCCTCCATGGTCTCCATGGTGAATTCCAGCGGTCACGTGGACAAAGTGTGGTCTTGTGTTTGTACATGCTGAATTCATATGGACTCTACAACCAAGGCATGGACCCGGGGGAATATGTGTTGCTCTCTAGTGATCGGGGGTTAATAAATAAAAAAAGAAATACTGTGGCCAGAAGAAACAAATGGCTGTTTAAGTTTCAGGGGACACAAAACCATTTACGTTGAGGGGGGCTGATAACTGAAGCCTTGGGATAACTGTCTTAATTTCTGAATGAGTTTGAATCACTCATTGGTGACTTGTTCCATGTTTTCTTTTGGGTTTTCTTTTTTTTTTTTTTTTTCTCTTCCTTTTTTTTGTTTTCTGTTCAGTGTAATACTTAAGATAGAAACAAAATCCTAAGACCGCCTATAGGTTACACTTAAACTTGCAATCTGTGCTCATTTAAGTGTGCAAACCGCTGTCTTGGTGCGTCCTCACGGAAGATTTCTTCGAAGTGCTATTGTTCAGTAGTCTTATCGTCGTCTTTTCACCCTTCTGCTGTCGGACAACTGTTTGCGTCCCTTTCTCGGTCTGCCTGCATACAACGATGGCGGTGAGACAAAGCTATAGCCTGATGTTTTATCTTTTAGCGTTTTATGTTTGTAATTTTATATTAACTGTTAGATACCAGAGGACTAATAAGTAAGACACACCTCACGGTATAACTGCTTAAAGGGTGCAGCGCCGATTTCATTTTAGTTTGTGGCATTTCTATCAAGTCTCCAGTTTCATCCTTTAGAGCTGCTTTCTTTAAGCTTTCTCTCTCTCCCTTCTTGATGTATTTTTGCACAGGGAAACAGAATCTGCTGTTGTGGTGCCGAGGTGTTGATTAGGGCTAGGCCAGGGTTTTGCGTGAGGTAAGAACAGTTGCTTGAACAAAGATCTGGCCTTTTCTCTTTTACACACAGGAACCCTCGCATTTTATTATTACAAATATTATTTTCATTTTACACCATGTTCACACAGTCTCGAGTAATGGGGCTTGCTCCTTTTATGTCTTTGTTTTCCAGATTGTAGGTTTTGAGCTTGTTAAAGTTGACACAGGTGGTGTCGTCAGGCTTTCTGCCCCTACATAGCCTGACAGCGATGTTGGAAGATTAACCGTTTCTTTTGTTTGTTTGTTTGTTTTCCTCATTACAAGTTAATTGAATCATATATAAAAGATGAGTAGCACTTTATGTAATTTAAATTGTATTATCTTGAACGTTGACATATCAGTGCGTAAATGAATTCTAGTAATTATGAATAGGCTACTAACTTTATCTTCTAACTATGGACTGGCAGTCAACTTTAAAGAAGAAATGCAGAAAAACTGAAAACAAAAGAAAGAAAGGAAAACAGTAATCAATGGAAAAAGTCACTCAGGTAGATTTAGGGCAGTGTTGTAAACTCAATGTACCAACAGTGTTATTGCCAAAAAATGAAAAAGGGTGTCCCTCTTTTGTACGAACCTTCGTCTGAGGGACGTGGTTTCCGTTTCCAGTGAAAAGCCAAATGGACACGTTGAAGTGGACCGTTTGCTGTTTTCTGCCCTTTCCGTTTCTTACACATGGCCATAAAACACTGCCAGGTCCAGAGATGCAAAACTAAGAAAGACAAAGAAAAGAGTATTTTAAGCACCCTGTCTAATGCCATCTAATCCCCTCCCCTTCCTCCCCCTCCGTCTTTGATGTGATTTGATGATGATATGTTCAGGTGGGTTCAGTTTCTGTTGACCTAATCTGGCTAGGTTTGTTGCTGTAGCTTTTAATCAACTCAATTGACCTCCACTTGTTGGGGTGATGTGAAATGGGCTCATTACTAGAACTCTAGATCTAAACTTAAATGGAGAGACATTTCAGAGCTTCACCCTCTCATGCTGTATCGGGCAGATAATTAACGTGTATGTAGTAAAACAATATTGTATGACCTATAAACTATTTGTTTTTTAATGCTGCTGTCTTCCCCCGCCTCTGTTCTACTTATACTCTTTAAAATAAAGGTGTTACGGAGGGTTCTTTACCAGTTTAAAGGTTATTCGCTCACTGCTCTCTTTTGCAAAAAAGGTTCTTTATTTTTATGAAGCGTATAATGGTTCTTTTATGGAATTGCTCAAAGAACCCTTTGTTGTACCCCCAGTTTTTTAGAGTAATTCACTGAATGCCAGTCGAAAGCAACTATATATGTGGTGCGTCCCCTTGTATTTAAGCAACCCCAAAGAGCTGTATGTGAGGAACCTTTTGAAGGGTTAAAGAAGTCAGTGTAAATGTCTTTGACTAGTTTAAAAGGTTTTTCACACTACGATCTTTCACTTTATTCATTATCTTTATGGAGACCAAAATGGTCCTTCTGTGGCACGACTTGAACCCATTGTGTTTAGGGGTAATTCAGACTGGATGCCAAGTGGGGCATATGTGTTCCCCCCTCTATTGTATCAATGACCACATACAGTATAAGATTTGTTTACAGGAGATGCACTAATTAATCAGAGAACCCTTTGTATCCCCTTCATTTTTAAGATTTCATTTTGAATACCAGTCCAGAGTGGCTGTGTATATTGTGCCCCCGCCTGTATTGAATGAGTGACCCCAGAGAAGAACATTTTGATGTAAGGAAAGTGTTTTGAATGACCTTTTTGAAGATTCAAGTCAACTTTAAGGTTCTTGACGAGTTTAGACTATCGTCACTTGGATCTTTTCCAGAAAAGGGATCATTCTTTATCTTTGTAGAGCCCAAAATGGTTCTACGGCATCCCTTAAAGCCTATGTAGCACCTTGATGTTTGAGTGTACTCCGTCTGAATGCCAGTCCAAAGTGGCTGTATATGTTGTACCCAGTTTCTAATGTACGAGCAACCCCATAGAAGAACCCTTTATATAAATGAACAGTTTGGGAAAGTTATTGACTAGTTTAAATGTTCATGGCTCAAGCAATGGTTCTTCAATGCATTGCTCTAAAAACATTTGAGACCAATTCAGTCGTAATGCCAGTCCAAACAGATCCTCCTCTTTTTTTTTTTTTTTTTTTTTTTAAATGAGCTCCCAAAGAACCATTTTTGATTGGGTTGAGGTGTGTGTTGAAATGTAGAGGTCCGAGACTAGGTTAACGGTTCTTCATGCTTAGATATTTCACAAAAAATTGTTCTTTGATGCCTAAATGGTTCTTCTATGACAAAGACCCCATGGTAGCTCTTTCATTTTCAGTAATACAGACTGAATGCCAGTTGAAAGTGGTGTATATGTGGTTCCCCCTATTAGAAATGTATGTGGGAAGAACCTTTTTGAAAGATTTGTCTATGTAAAGCTTCTTCACACTTGCAGCTCATTTACAAAAGGGTACCCCGCTCCTATTCTTGTTTTAATGCACATTTACATACTATTCTCCAGTTTTCCCACAGTTGTCCTTGCAGTCAGCTTGCATGACCTGGTCCTGATGGCCAGGGTCAGACGTATGGTGTTTACTTCAGAGTAGCCCATCTAGGGTGTCTGTTTTCCCCTTTGTGTCCCCAAAGGATATGTTTAGTCTCATACAGGTACTGCATAATCTTAAATTGTAGGCCAAACCATGACTAAAAACCTCAGAACTTCCTTTCCATTTTTCAAAACAACGCAGTCCTTTTACCGTGACCCTTGCAGCTAAATGAATTGTACTGGACATGTTTCAAAGCTTGACGGGTCGGTGGAATTTTGATGCACAGAAGACAAATATAACCATGTTTCTATTTGAGGGGATGCACATCAAATGCATATTTCTTTTCTTTGATATAAATTCAATAAGCACTTGTTCCCCACAGCATCTAGAGTTTATAGCTATATATGTATAATTATGCACACTAAACTGAAACCTTAACGTCGCATCTTGAATCCCCCCTTAATTGGTAGGTAAAGCCAAGAGAGCAGGTCGAGATGGTCGTACAGATCTACCTAAACTAGACTGTTTTTCTGTTCCCTACTAAGGAAATGATTCTGCATATTCACTTTCCTAATGTATGTAGTAGATTCATTGTGGTGATCTGACCGGTTAGCCGGTGTGTGTGTGTGTGTGTCTATTTTGTCTGTCTGTCTGTCTGTCTGAGTGTGTGTGTTTGGGCATGTGTATTTGTCTTCATCGAACAGCTCAATGATATGCAAAGTAATGGATCACATCAGAACATGGATGAGAATCTCTTGCTTCCCGACACCCCCTTCCTTCCCCACAGTTTTAATTTGTGCCATGTTTTGACTGTTAAAAGTTTGAATTAATATTTCATTTGTGTGTTGCTCCGTCTGCATTTCCTACAGTGGTAATGAAGAGGGGGGAACAGTTTGTTTCGAGAATCTTTGTCACTGCTAATAAACTTGTTGAAAAATGAACCCTATGTTCTTCTGTGTCCGATGTCACTGAGATGCTGCCCGAGTCTAATTGAAGGTTCTTACCATGGAAATCGCTCAACTGCCCAACCAACATGCTCATGTGGGGCTCAATGGGTGGGTGGGTTTGTACATATATTATTAATGGCACCCAGGTAGGCTTCCCAAATAGGCCACATCATTTCAGCCCATGTTAATCTTACATGGATCCCACTGTATTAACCTCTTGTGGTCTCATCTCTGACCTTGGACAAAACTTTCTTGTTGCCAGTTGGGCCACACATATGGCCCCGGCAGGGGTGACGTAGTCTTCAAGGAATTGGAACATGTTCTTAACCAGTTCTCAATTCCTGTTATTAGATTGATTTTAGGCAACTACCAAATTTCACTGGAGACAAACCCCCCAGGACTGGAGTTGTGCACCCTGGTCCAAAGAACATCTTTAATAGAAGGAAGTGCATTTCATTTCAAGATTATTGTGTATTTCATATAATTTTGGAGTGTTTCTATTGGTCCAGTCATTAGGAAATTGTAAGAAAAAAGATTATATATAAACGATTTCAATTTCTGACATTTTCTCCTTTTGACATTTGAATCTCCCAGTTCTTTACTTTGTCTAAAGTTCATGATAATTGGACCAATACCAATGCTCCAAAATGACTTGAAATAATGTCTTTTTTCACTGACTTCCTTTGAAAGTTGAGGTTTAATTGCTTGTATGTATATTGATCAACCATAACATTGTGACCATCTCTTTGTTTCTACACTCACTATCATTTTATCAGCTACAGGAACTCTTTGTAGTTCTATAATTACAGACTGTAGATCATCTGTTTCTCTGTATACTTTATTCTCCTCCTTTCACTCTGCTCTTCAATGATCAGGATGTGGGTGGTGGGTCATTCTCAGCCTTGCGGTAACACTGATATTGTTGTGGTGTGTTAGTGTGTTGTATTGGTAAGAGTGGATCAGACACAGCATTGTTGATGTAGTGATGAACCTGTAAGCGTCACTGCACCGCTGAGAATGACCCACCACTCACATAATACCTGCTCTGTGGGGTCCTCACCACTGAAGATCAGGGTGAAGGAGTATTAACACAGTATTGATATTTGTGGGAGATGTGCAAGTAGGAAAGCTTTGTTGTCAATAAATAAAAAAGAAAGACAATTTTGTCAGAGAACACAAAGACATAGAGACTTGTTTCGGACAGATCCAAAGTTAAAGTCCTTGTAGCAGTAGACATATTTGTGTCAAATTGAGCATAGCATTTATGGACAAGAACCTCATATCAACTGTGAAGCATGGTGGTGGAAGTTTCAGGGAATGAGATTATTGTGAAAGTGTATTGTAAAGTAAAACTAAAAAAGGCTTGAAATATTTCACTTTAAATGTAATTAATATAAATTCACATTTGACAGTCTTTGAATTAAATTATGATTGCAAACGGGCTTTTTCAGACCTGGATTCCTACACAGTTTGCAGATTTCCCTGCTTTAACAGACCATCTAAACCTGGCAAGTTGAGTTTACAGGTGAGTTTAATCAGGTGTGCTTGAGCAGGAAAAGCACAAAACTGTGCAGGAATCAGGCCCGAGACTTCCTACCCCTGCAGTACATTAGATGCATATACATACAGACACATTCAGGTACTACAGCATCTTCCGCTCCGTCTCAAGGACATCTCTACTTTCTCCATTTTTATTGGATTTTTCCTGATTATATTATAAAAAGGTCCAAGTGGCTGTGAGTTTCCCCAGGGAAAGTCCCAGCCCCCTCTGGCAGCTGTCAGGGCTCAGCTCCTGAAGGGTGACTCATGAGGAGAGGAATGCAGGCAGCGCTCCTGTTCCCGAGGTGATCACGTTTTGACAGTCGGATGTGGATGTGGCCACCTGACTGATCAGAAGCAAAGCCTGGAACACCCAGCTTACTGGAATATCTCTCCTTCGAAGTTGCCACTCAATATGACATATAAAATATGAAATATTGTGCTCATAATCTGTAATGTTTCTCAGTTCTAAGCAAAGGTACAAACCTGTGCAGTTATGCAGGACTTTACAGATCCACAGTGTATAAACATAAAAGATGATGTTAAATATTTAACTGATGAGCATCGATACAGTAGCTACAACCTAATGTATGATTTTACCCAAATCCTCTCTGAAAGGGTAGCTCTGAATTCTTGCTGAAGATCAATGGTTTGTTGTAATGCATCACATGTCCAAGGCCTGGTGTCATGGTGTGGGTGCAGTTTCATAAGATGCCAGATGCCCTTTGCTCTTCATTACAGGCTCGTTGACAGGCCGACATTACATTAATGAGGTCCTGCAACCAGTGGCCCTATTTTTCTGGACACACACTCCGGTGCTCTATTCCAACAGGTCCACATATTGCTGCTCACCTTGAAGACACAAACACTATGCTTTGATCCATCACATCGGCAGACCTATCCCAGATTGAAAACGCGTGGGACACTATTGGATGCACTATCAACACTCCACCCCTACCGCACAATCTGCAGGAATCTTTCATTGTTCCTGGTAACCTTTATCTTCCTTCCCAACAGCATTGCAATCCTACACTTTCTTCTGGCTGCAAAGTAAAGAAACATGCAGTCTTCTGAGCCTTCGATTGTGTTTTACTGTTGATCATTTTGGCTTGTAGATCACAAAGATCAGGAATACAGTGTCTCAGATTATTAGAGTATTTAGAGTATCAACATTAAAACATTAAAACAACAAAGCAATGAAACATCTCACTTTAAATGAAATTATTATTTTTCGCTGCCGTCCAAATATATATATATATATATTCCCATTGTTTAAACCCTGTAGCTGCTCTTAATTCTGTGTATATAATTCTGGACAAATAGACCAATTTAAATGCTCTAAAGAGACCTTCAATTAGTCTGATTTTGGAGATATGTGTTTTCATTGGACAGCAACAATATATGGCAATTTACCTTTTTAGAATAAAAAATAAATACATAAATAAATTAGGAAGAAAAGGACCTTTTTTTGAGATGCACCAATTAAAGGCAATAAATGTATCAATATCAAACACCTTTTCCCTTCACTAACTGACTGGTAGTGCATTTGTCCCCCACTAGAGGATGCTGTAGTCTAATAAATTATTTGGACATAAATCATAACTTCTACCACAAGCGTGGTCAAACAGTTAACACACTTGTCTCATGGGAATAAATACAGCCTGACTATGGAGTCTCGCAGACACTAATGCAATTCACAAAAGAGAGTTACAGAATAGACCATAACCATTTATTCACTGGAATCCCATGACCAAGGTTTATTAAGTACACTGTGGACGTCAAACCAGTACATACCAGTAGGCCAGTAGCTTCTGTTTTCTACATAATATTTGAAATAAAACAACTGCTGTGGCTTTTCCCCAAAGCGCGGCACAGAGACATTAATTCTGCTTTAATTTTGGTTTTATTTCCAAGATAATATTCATATGATGCCCCAGAGATTCACACTGGAGATTTGAAGAGGGCTCTTGCCTGTGGTTATGTCGCACAGTTTACCCAGTCTAAAACAGATACATGCTTACGAAGCGAAGGACAGTGTGCTCTTGCTTCCTGTGTCCACTGGGAGAATCCACTCTAAAAGGCATTAATAATGAATGGACCGTGGTCCCTGGGCTCTTGGCCGACTCAAGCATGTCCTCTTAAGATCTGCAAATTCTGAAAAGCTGAACAGCAATGAATCCTATAGTATTACCCAGCGATTCTCTGCTTTCTCTGTTTTCATCAGACACTTAATCTGTGTCTGCTAGGCCTGTATCTGCAGCATATGGATGGTTATTACAAATGATGTCATCATATGTGTACTAAACAAAATAGCTGGAATTCGACTGATTCACAGCACTGTCCATATGATCCGACGGGCAGGTTCAGCAACCGGATTGCCTTCTGTTATAGAGCCGGCCGTACAGAGCAGTGAAATGTGACCATGTGCTGTTATTGTGTGTGATAAATCCAGTATCGCACAGGCATGACAGACAGAGATCAGGCTGTAAAGACACTGGGATTTACAGTACTGTGCAGACGTTTTAGGCACTTCTCATTAATAAGTAACTGTAAATCCTCCAGAGGAGAAGCAGGTAAACAGAAATACTGTAAATTTCTCATTCTGAAGAAAGTAGTTTAGATCTTGTGAGCCAGTTTGAAGAATAAAGCTTGGTTCCAGACTTCATATATATATATATATATATATATATATATATATATATATATATATATATATATTATATATATATATATAAATGATGACGAAGGGACAAAAGTTTGTTTGAAATCTTAAATTTATGAAAAATAAAACATCAAAATAAGTATACACGCATTTGCAGCTTTTGCTCAATACTTTGTTGAAGCACCTTAGGCACCAATTACAAGTCTTTGATGCTACAAGCTCAGCACCTGTTTTGGGGGACATTTCTCCCATTCATCTTTGCAGAACCTCTCACGCTCCATCAGATTGATGGGGAATGGGGGTGTTCCAGACATGATGTTGGTATTGAGGACACATCAGACCAGATCATTTGTTTCTCATGGTCTGAGAGTTCCTTTTGGCAAACCCCAGATGTGCTGTTGTGTGCCTTTTACTGAGGAGTAGCTTCTATCTGGCCACTCTGGTGGAGTGCTGCAGAAATAATTGTCCTTCTGGAAGGCTGTCCTCTCTCCACACAGCAACATCGGAAAGCAACATTAGGTTCTTGGTCACCTCCCTGACTAAGGCCTCTTCTACCACGATTGCTCAGTTTGGCAGCCAGCTCTATCAAAAGTCCTGGTGGTTCCAAAACCCTTCCATCTATGGATGATGGAGGCCACTGTGCTCAAGGCAGCAGACATTTTTCGAACTTTTCCCGGATCTGTATCTCGATAAACTTGCCCTGAGGTCTACAGACACCCTTAGACGCCATTGCTTGGTTTATACTCTGACCTTGCACTGTCTACTATGGGACCTTATATAAACAGTTGTGTCTTTCCAAATCATTTCCAATCAACTGAATTCACTACAGGTGTCCAGATCAAGCTGTAGACACACCTGAAGGACGATCAGTGAAAACAAGATGCACCTGAGCTCAATTTTAAGTGTCATGTCAAAGGCAAGGAATATTTGTGTGTTAAATTTTTGCATTTTTATTTTTTTTTATAAATTTGCAAAGATTTCAAATCAACTTTTCTTACCTTTGTCATCGGGGGTATTGTGTGTAGAATTTTGAGGGGGAAAATGACTTCAACCCATTTTGGAATACATGTAGGTAAATATAACAAAATGTGCAAAAAGTGAAGCACTGTGAATGTTTTCTTTCATATGCACAAAATATAGGAAAACCAATATTAAGTGACATGAAAAATATGATCTACAGTATGTAAATAACAATAAATCAGCTCATAAGCTTTTGTGTAATAGTACGGTTCATCAGTGTTCCCAGTTGCTGCTACGGGACACTTATTATAACACAGACTTCACTTCAGCAAAGGGTTTGTAGCTGTGGTAGTCCAGGAGGCATTTTATACATGTCTCTATTAACAACAACTGGGAGCTTGGAACTGCAGCACTTCCACGGCCTACCAGTTCACCTGATTTATCACCAATCAAGCATTTGTGGCAGCAGCTGGGACACTGGCTTCAGAACCTCAGGCCCAGCTGTAAGATGTGTGGGTAAATGTGCTGCAGGATGCTGTACAGAACCCATATGTCTCCATAACCAACCGTATCTCATCATGTATCCAGACTAGAGACCTAACAGTTTTGCCCAATAAACTAATCCTTTCACTCTAATATTTTAATCACTTACAGAGAACATCAATTCATCCACTCATAGAAATATTCAATCTATTCCAACTCCTTCTTGATGTGTGTAGATCTGTCTTAAACATTTATATTTTAAATATTATACTTGCAGACAGACCAGTACAGCAAGACATTGTAATATTTGCATTGTTTAATGCAATAAACCATTTTACAGTACAATTTCACATTAAATGACTCTTGAAAGATGGGGAATCACAACTTTGTTTGATTGATATATGTAAAATCAGTGGACTTACTCCAAACGATCAGGGACAGACTTGGCTGCTAAAAGCACAGAATATGTGTGAACATGACAAAGTGATCACAGTCGTTAATGTAAGCGATTTCAGTGCCTTCCCCACACCCCTCCAAAGGGAAATATGGCTGAGGCACCGGTCTAAAAAATAGATAGGTAAAATATTCGCTGCTCTTTAAATAGGGCTGACTCTCCAAGTGAGAGGTTAGCACCAGTGGGCCTCTGTGCAGACTCTACAGCATGCAGCTGTGTCACAGGCACAAATCAAATAGGCCTGCTTTTTCTCTCTCTCGCTCTCTCTGGCACAGACTGCACGGGCTGTACTGCTTTATTCTCTCGGGACTTGAGTCTCAGTGACTTACACAGGCAATCCTCAGCCTGTAGTCCAAAAAAATGTATGTTAATAAGTCCCAGCTGGCTCAGTTAAGATCTCATCGCATTTTTAAATGGTAATTGGCAACTTATAACAGTGTATTATCAACCACCTCTGCACAATCTACCTCCCTGTATGTCCAAACCAGGGATTTGCTGGAATGAATGGGGATAGCCACACACACACACACACACACATATATATATACATATATATATATATATATATATATATATATATATATATATATATATATATATATATATATATTGACCAGCTTGATCTTTCTGGTCATGCTAGTTGACCAGTTTTTTTTATGACCAGCAAAACTAGTCTGGTAAACCAGCAAGATCAGAAGTAATATATGCTATGCTGGTCAGGAGCTGGGCAGCAGGTTTAGCAGCTATTTTACCATTATATACTGTAGTGCGCCATGGCAAACCAGTAGTGGTGGTGAGAGAGCAGGACTGAAACTGTATAAAGCTATAAAATCCAGCATTAATACAAACTTCTACAAGCTTGCAGGACATTTTAAACCTTCAGGTGTAATATGTATTGACTTTGTATTCTGTTGTTTTATTAAACCTTCAGAAAAGATTTGAAATTGTTTTTTGGTTTGTTAGCTACCTGCTAAGCAAATCAGCCTTCTGTAATATTCGGATGATATTGTGTTCTTCACACATCAATGTTTTAAGCATTGACATGCAAATTTACTATGAATTTTAAGTTGGTATTTGATGCAGAAATAGTATATATGTGACTTTAGGCTAGTTTATGGCACCAGTTGAGTCAGTTCACAGCTCTTCTAAACATTCGATTCATTGTAAACTATTTCAAAACATATAAACACAGTTTTGGAGTTTACCACAATTGGTCTTCCAGTCTCTCTCAACCTTCTGCCTTTATTTGATTTATTAGTTGAAAGCACAACATTAGGCCACAGAATCCTCAGATTATAGCATAGTTTTAACACAGTAGCACTGTAATTAATGAGTCTTACAAGATACTCTCCTCTCATTGTGTCCTCTCAGTGCTCTGTGCTGTTAGCAAGCTGAAGAGATTTTAGGCAGTTTGCTCACTCACATCCCCAGGTCTGGCTTTCTGGAGTCTTACTGGTATAAAATAAGCTGTATTTTCCATTCTGGTGTGTCTTTTGCTGCAGTTTGGATTAAATATTTTGGAATATTAAATATTATACATCATCATCACTGCTATCACCACCCTCACCCCAGATCTGACACTTCATTAAGTCATTTATTATAACATCAGGTGGGTGATTAGGGCCAAGGTTGACGGAGACCAAGGCTGGTCGCCACTGGATAATAATATACATAGCAATGCTTTAAGATTCGTGTTTTGAATTTCTTAAAGCTAATATGATCTTGTGTTGTTGTCTTCATTGTTCCAGATGTGGTGTATTAAATAAGGTCCCCATGTTGCTCTGTACAGAAATCACAAACAGACAGCTCATTATTTCCATAATGACAGCAAAGGTCAACCTAGGCCAGTTTAAAAGTGCAGCTTCCCAACTGAATGCCACACATTTAGTGTAACCGAATAATGACAGCTTCATATTTCCACAACTTCATGTTTCCTTTTGTGCTCTTTGAGAAATGCACATGCAGTTCCCTTGGCAGCCGCTTCAGAATGTCTGGGAAGGAGAAGTCCCACTGAAAGACCCATTCATGCCACACCTACGCTATTGTTTTGTGAAGTAGGGCCTTATAATGTCAGAACACCATGACAAGAGAGTAGAATTTTGTTTTCCAGAAGCAGCTCGATTGCTATATTTTGTGATTTCTGACAATTAGTGGTGAAAATCCCGGTGATGGAGATCTAACACCCTGCAGAGTTTATCTCTGGCATAGCTGATCATTTTAGGTCTTGATTTTATATTAGAGCCAGGTGTACTGGACGTGAAGTCTCCAAGATCGGAGATCTACAGCTCCAGCCCTGGGCACCCCTGGATGAAGGTACCAAAATGCATTTATTCAGTATTTTAAGTTGTTCCTTGATGTATAAATACCAGGTCTGTGACATGATTGAGGTGCAATATGCTCTGCTTTAATTTGATTTATGAGTTTGTATAGTTATAACTTGAATGAACGTTGTCTGTGTACACATCATCTGTATAATGGCAATGTCGCATTATTTCTGGCGATGAAAAAGAAAAAGTACTTTCTCTGTTTCTTGTATTTGGATTATTAATTATTTGGATAAATTATAAATATATAACCAATAAATGGTCTCCACTACTGTCTCCTGTGTGTTCTCTCCAGGGAGGACTGGGCAAGTAGATATCCATCCTGTGGCATTTCCCTCCTGAGAGCATTCGCCCATAAGCCCCATTTGTTACAAGTTGTTCAGTGTTCCAGTAAGTCAGTTATTATCCTATTCATCCTGAATAGGGTCACAGTGGATCCAGAGCCTTACTGGAATTGTTGGCTGCAAGGCTGGAATATCCCCCACGACAGGATACCATGTCCCACTAAGATTTTATGTAATATGATAAGCAGGGCTGGATTGGTTGGGGGGAGGGGGTTCCCCTTTTTATCGGTTTTCTTTGTCAACCAGCGGAGAGGGCCCATTTGATCAATTTCGTTTTGTCCACCAGGGCAGGGGAAGTGGGTCCCTTTCATTTGTCAGCTGGGGGGAGCGTGTTGTCGACAGGCCACTTCACCCTCTCAGTGGCCCACACTCATAGCTGTCTACTGGGATTTTTCCCGGTTCTCTCGATGGCCTGTCCATCACTGGTGATGTGTTACTTCATATTCATACAGTGTTATTGATATGAAGCATGTCTTAATGATTTGTGCAGGCCAACCTGGACATCTGAGCTAGTGTATATGTTCAAATATGGGCATTAAACAGTAAAAGCTGGGGGTGGATCATTAATTCACTTAATTTAAACTTTCAGCAGAGGCTTTAAGTTTCACTGTATATACACACGTCCACCAGGATTAATGTAATTACAGTACATGTCAGTCTTACACAAATCTACCAGTTCATTTGCATCAAAAGCTACCATATGCAACCCACTTGTTTGTTATTCCTACTGAGAGTTTCCCCTTGAGGTCCTTAGATTGTTAAAGAAAGACTCCTTCCTGCTGAAAATCTCACAAAGCCAGGTGTTGATTGATCCTTTCTATCCCCATAAGTTATGTTTGAATAATCTGTACTGAATGGTGCATTAGAGCTGCAGTACAAACAAGCCTGGGGACAAAAGCAGAGTGTGGGTGGTCTAATTACAGATCAAACAGTGGCCAAAACTCCAGTGAACAAATAGCTCTTCACTGGAACTGAATAGGAGCGGACTGACTGGGCAGCCATGCGCCTTCTTCTGTCCATCATATTTTTTAAGCAGCACAATGATGGGGTTTGCTTTGATGTTTTTAACCAAACAGGCTGCTTTTTTGTGATGTGTGTCCTTTTACTGTGCTCCAGGCCATCTGTTTTCTGCTCCAGTTACAAACTATGGTGTGTCCGGGTTTAATCCACGCAGCATTCCTGCACCTTCCCCACACACTGCCCCAAGCTGCACGCACTGTCCAGGCCGAGGCCTAACTGGGACACTGGCTTTCAGTCTAAAACCTCCTGAATAAGATGTTTGTGTCTGTGCGGCATGTCTTCCAGTGTGTCTTTATTGCTCGTCCACATGTACATGCTGGACCTGCATGCAGACTTGAAACTGAACAGTGAGAGGGGGTGGAGTTGATGATGTCACTGACCCAGATTTTGGGTTATAAAGGATCTTTTTTGCTCACACAGTTTTCAGTTTTCACAGTTAAAGCCATGTGAGGGAAAAAACATACATAATAAAGATAATAAAGGACATTCAGATTGTTGTTTATTTTATTTGGACCATTTTTTTTTCAAACCATGGTCAAATTCATACAAATATTTAAATTCTGTTCAATATCTCAAATAAAGACAAATGTGAGTAGAAAATCATATTTGGCATATGTGACTGTCTCATATAGATGAATTTCTAATTGTGTGGTGAATAAAAAACATTTAAAGAACCTTCACATAATGTAAAGGCTCTACACTGCAAATATTCCCTAAAACAGATCCAGGCCAAGAACCACTGAGGAAACTTTACTTGTGCATGAAGCTTAATTATACGCTTTCTCCTCTTTTCCTTAATCTTCTTTATTTCCTTTTCTTGATGAAAAGGAAATTTGATGTTTGAGTTGTGCCAACAAAGGTGGGCAACTCAACACATATTAAATATCATCACACGTTAACCTTGTATCTCCAACAACCTTTTCAAGAGAAGGGAAAAAAAGTTTAACTTTTAATGGAAGTTAATGGGATTTAAAGAGCATTTCTATGGTCCATTCGTTGTTAAATTTCTACAGGTTTCCTTCAGTTTCCCCCCCACCTCCCAAAAACACACATGGTAGGCGAACTGGCCATGCTAAATTGCCCCTTAGGGTGAGATTGATTGTGACTTCTTGTGTGTTACCCCATGATGGATTGGCAGGGTGTATTCTTGCCATGCACCCAGTGGTTCCAGGTAGGCTCCCAATGTAAAGCTACCCTGAACTGAAAGATGGATGTATGGATTTATGGATGGATGGATGGATAGACTGAGTGAATTAATGGATGTGTGGTAACCTGTGATGGATTGGAACCCTGTCCAGAATTTATTTCTGTCTTGCGCCCAATGAGTGCAGGTAGGCTTCAGACCCGACACAAGCCTGACCAGGAAGAACTATATAAGAAGATGCATGGATGTTCTCGGTCTCGTAATTATAGTGCATAGTTAATCCTTCTCACACATTGATATCAAGGTCATTTTGCTCAATAATGAAATTCGAGCACCTTGAAAAGCCAGCACTTCTGAAAATGCCTTCCTGGAATATCTTTGCAAACGCGGTTTTATTGGAATGTGTTTGATACAGCTGTAAAAGCCAATGGGCAATACAAAATTAAATAGCATTCTCATAAACCAATCAACCTTAGCAGATGACTTACAAAGAATCCATTAGCACTCCTGGTGGTGAAAAAAAAGTTATTTTTATAAGATCATGTCTCTCCTCTCTTTCATTGCTTCAGGTTATTTTGAGGTGAGCACACTTGAGTGCATTCATATCTTCAGCATCTCCACGCTTAAGAGGTACTCCGACTACTTGGCTCAAAAAAGCACAAAAGGCAAGGAAAAGGGAAAAGAAATCAATCACATACAAATGGAGCAAAGCTTTGATCTGGCAGTTACAAGATCTAACAATACTGGACTTGAATGGCTTGCAGTTATTGCTCCTCAGATTAATGGGGGTATTATAAAGCATTCAGTGTAGTGCTGTCAAACTGCCTCACTTGTGTTTCCTTGGACTATGTATTCATACCTTGTATTAAGATCCATGTCTGGGAGATCTGATCATTAGAGGGAAAAAAGCTCTATTCTGCACTACATTTCTGCCTTTTGCCTTTTCAGCACCCAAAATAATTGCTCAACATCTAAAAACTTCTCTGATACAAAGTCAACAATTATATCACCTCATCCCCTCCATGTCCCATACTTCCCAAGTGGAAGACCTTCACAAGCAACCTACCCATAGACTGGCTAATGGGAAATTTGGATTGGTCCCAGTGGCCCAGTCATGTGAAGGACATCTCTCAGATTAGAAGTCAAGGTCTGGAGCAAGAACAAGGTGGGGTTGATTCTGAGTAGTGACCCATCAAGGTTCACGCATCATTCCGCTATCCTTCACTTGTGTCCTTGACTTAGACAGTTCATCTTAAGCTGCTCTGGGATTCCTTTCCCCAGTCCACAAATAAGACTCAGCAAAGCTCATCAGGTCTACACTCAAAGATACAAATGTTCTACAAGGGTTCTTAAGTGAAGAGAATTATCAGATATTGTTGGTGTCATGCAAAAACCTTCCCAAATCTCTGAAATAGCAACTTTACAGGAGAAGAAAAATACTTACTATACCTAAATATAATAATAAATACTTAAATACATACTCTGTATGGCATCCTGCAGCACATTTGCACTTAAATATTATAGCTGTGCCTGTAGATCCTGCACACTCATAGGTTGTTGAAGCTGGTCCCCCAGCTGGTCTAAAATTTGCACAATGGGCAATGAATCTGACGGAGACATTCCTGGAATGTGTGTGGTGGGCATTATAAAATTAGCAGTTGAAAGTCCTGCCATTAGTACACTAATGGACATATTGCTGAGCTATTAGTGTCCTTGATATCACTACTAGGGGTGACTGTTGTACGGCTCCCCAGCTCACACCAGCAGTTGGGAAAGTGTGTTGCTCCCCAGCAAAGGCAGGACAGAAGCGCTCAACATGATGCTTCCATTGGATCCCAAATAGAATTTGGATTTGTCCCTAAAGACAACACAGTTCCACTCAATAACAGTGCACATTAATCATTCATGTCCCATCTCAGGTCTGTCAACTGTCAAATATTTTCAAGTGCATTGTAAAGGCCTGTCTATCAGTCAACAGTCTCAAGAGGCACACTACCCAAAAGCAGCTTCTGAGAGCTTTTTATATAAGGCTTTGTGGGAGCACTTTTCTGCCCTCTTGTGCCAAAACGAGTTTGTAATCAGTGCCAAGTTTTACATCAATCTGACATTGTGTTATTTTTTGTCATGTGTGTATGTATATACAGTATATCACTCAAACAATTATATAAATAAATATGAATAACATTGTAAGGGTGGCATGGTGGTGCCACAGGTAGTGTGTGTCACCCAGCTCCAGGTGACTGGGGTTGTGGGTTTGATCCCGTGTCTGGTCAGTGTCTGGGTGGAGTTTGGTGTGGTTTCCTCCGGTTAGTCTGATTTCCTTCCGCCTCCCAAAAATTTACATGGTAGGTGGATTTGCCATGCTAAATTGCCCCCTAGGTGTGTGAGTGTGTTTGTGGTACCCTGTGCCCTAGGTTGAAATTCCCCAATAACTCCAGGTAGGCTCTAGATCCACCGTGACCCTATTCAGGATAAGATCATGACTGTGCTCTGTTAAGGTTTTCATCATATCATAATGTATATTGCATTTTCTCTTAAGCATATCAAGCATATCTATAGAGAACTCCATAGGTTCTCTATAGGCCCAAAATAGGTCCTAAGTTCATAAGTGTCTTTCAGGGCCTCTTTGGCTACTATACTGTATACGATATTGTTCAGTATAGTATGCTATTAGTGTGCTAACAGGATAATGTTTTGAACAAAAGCATTCTAAGTTAGTAAGCACACAAAAAAACCCAATAATAACCCCCCTAATGACTGACTACTTTGATCCGTCAATAATTAAGTACTGCATGACTTCTATAAATCACATTGTGAGCTTTGAGTCAACAGGTCAGAAAGCATGGCAGCTCGTTATTCCTGTTTGAGGAATGAGCTCTGGGCAGTTTGATCATTTCTGTGGACAATGGTAATGAAGCCTGATTTCCAGGTCTTCAGAGAGCTTAAGTGCACCTGCAGCTGACACGCACAGGCCATCCTGATGTAGAGCATGTCACTCTCATCTATAAGAACTAGGCCTGTGCTTAAAGGAGGACATCGCCCTTATTTTAAGCCTGGGCAGGGGATTAATTGCTTTGTTTAAAATAGGGCCTGTTTTTAATGAGAAACGTACAACAGTCAGCAGCGTTCCTGAGTTTTTTTCCCAGCAGAGTCTCACCTTGAATTAGTTTCACCGCTTAATGCTCGGACAGAAAAAGACATCCATACATGCAATGACATGCTTTTCGTCAAAGAAATGAATGTGTGATATTAAGTTATGTAGACACTTAATTTCTAAAAGGTTAACCAAACATTTAAGTGGCCTATTTGCATTAAATGATGTAAAAAGTGGAGAGTGAGTCTGTGATTGAAGTTCCATTAACCATTAAAACGTTAGACAGCTTTTTACATAGTCCCTCCAGTCTGTCCGAACAACTTTAAAAAGTCAAGTTTAAACACACCCAAGACACATTTATAATAAGTTCCATTACTCAAACCACGTCAGCAGATGGTCTGAGACACATGTGAGCTACATTATAGCACTGGTATCCAAAAAACAATAAGATTTCATTTGGACTGACTGGACATGTGCTTGACCACCAAGTAATAATGCACATCATTAGAATTTGATCAGGATACAATCCAGATATTAGTCCCATGAAGCCTTAAGATGTCTTGGGTTGCTTTAGTATGTTTTAGCCATTTTCAACCAGAGAAGTGCAGTTTGGCAGTATTTGACTCAATGTGATCAGAACCAATCTGCTTTATATCTTCTCCCTTGAGGGGTCGCCACAGCGGATCATCATTTTTGTGATCCGCATTATTGTTTTGGCACAAGTTTTACACAGGACGCCCTTCCTGACGCAACCCTCACCATTTATCCGGGCTTGGGACTGGCACCAGAAGTACACAAACTACACCCCTAATTACTGGTTTAACCAATGTTTTAAAAATCACCAAACACCAGTCACAGTTCCACTGGCAGCCATACAATAACACTACCTCCACTATGTTTGACAAATAATGTGGAATGCTTCAGGTCAGAAGCCATTCCTTCCTTTCTCTTCCCTTCCCATTATTCTGGTACAAGGCAACATTGGTTTCACCTGTATGAAGAGTCTTCAAATATAACTATACAGACGGTTTAATGTTTTCTAGAAAAGCCCAATCTAGCCTTTCCATTCCTAAGTGTTATAATTCACAAGAACCATCTTTAGGCATCTCTTGACTGTAAACTTTAACACTGGTGCTGCCACCTTCTCAAGTGTTATTGACCAATATCTTTATTCACTTTAATCCTCTACTGTGGTCTTCCAGGAATTTCGGTGGTGCTGAGTGTAGTGCATACCTTCTTTATGTGATTTGCTTCCATAGGTATTACCTCAAATGTTGGTAATATCTTTGTTAGTATTGTTTTTTTTTTTTCAGCCTCATGATGGACAGGATAATTAGGATAACTTTCTCATGGCTTAAATCAAATGTCTTGGGCAGCCTTGATGCCGAAAGACTGAGAGACACCTGGGTCCTGTAAAATGTTCAGATATAGCTGGTGAAACCACTGCTGAATATGATGAGTATGCATTGACCTACATAAATTTGTGAGCACATAAATCAACCAAGGTACTTCCTTACAACTTATGAGTATAAGTATTTGTATGAGTATATGTGCACATGGACAAAATTGTTGGTACCCCTCAGTTAATGAAAGAAAAACCTACAATGGTCACAGAAATAACCTGAATCTGACAGAAGTAATTAACATATTTAATTAATTTAAAAATTAAACAGGCCTGAACAGAAATGATGCTACCCTTCACTTAATTTTTTTTTTGCACAACCTTTAGAGGCAATCGCTGCAATCAAACGATTCCTGCAACTGTCAATGAGACTTCTGCACCTCTCAGCAGGTATTTTGGTCCACTGCTCATGAGCAAACTGCTCCAGTTGTCTCAGGTTTGAAGGTTGCCTTTTCCACACGGCATGTTTCAGCTCCTTCCAAACATGCTGAAGAGGATTTAGGTCAGGGCTCATAGAAGGCCGCTTCAGAATAGTGCAATGTTTTCCTCTTAATCATTCTTGGGTGTTTAAGCTGTGTTTTGGGTCATTATCTTGTTGCAAGACCCATGACCTGCGATTGAGACCAAGCTTTCTGACACTGGGCAGCACATGTCTGTCTAGAATCCCTTGATAGTCTTGAGATTTCATTGTACCCTGCACAGATTCAAGACACCCTGTGGCAGATTCAGCAAAGCTGCCCGAGAACATAACAGAGCCTCCTCCACGTTTCACAGTAGGGACAGTGTTCTTTTCTTGATCTGCTTCATTTTTCCCATCTGTGAACATAGAGCTGTGTCTTGCCAAAAAGTTTCATTTTTGTCTCATCTGTCCATAGGACATTCTCCCAGAAGCTTTGTGGCTTGTCAACATGTAGTTGAGCAAATTCCAGTCTGACTTTTTTATGATTTGTTTTCAACAATGGTGTCCTCCTTGGTCATCTCTCAATAAGTCCACATTGTCTCAAACAACGATGGATGGTACAATATGACACTGATGTTCCTTGAGCTTGAAGTTCACTTTTAATCTCTTTAGAACTTGTGCTGGGATCTTTTGTTACCATTTGTGTTATTCATCCCTCTGTCATCAATTTTCCTCCTGTGGCCACATCCAGGAAGGTTGGCTACAGTACCCTGGATCTTCAGTTTCTGAATAATATGTGCAACCTTTACCTTTAACATGCTTTTCTATAATTTTCTTTCTAATCTCCTGAGACAACTCTTTCTTTCGCTTCCTCTGGTCCATGTTGAGTGTGGTTCACACCATGACACTAAACAGCACAGTGACCTGTAGCCCCTTTATATAGACCCACTGACTGATTACAAGATTGTAGACACCTGTGATGCAAATTGGTGGACACACCTTGATTTAATGTGTCCCTTTGGTCACATTATTTCCAGGGGTACCATCACTTTGTCCAGGCCTGTTTAATGAGTTTACTTTTTAAAATAATTGTGCTGAACCACATTTTAAAATCAATGTTGGATTTTCTTTTGTCAGATTCTAGTTATTTCTGTTACAATTGTGTGTATTTCTTTCATTAACCGAGGGGTACCAACAATTTTAACACCAATATCAACCGCTCTATCCCCGTGTCCCTCTCTGTCCACTGTATCCCCCTGTCTGCTCTATCCCTGTGTCCCTGTCTGCTGTATCCCTGTCTGCTCTATCCCTTTCTGCCAACTCTATCCCCGTTTCCCTCTGTTTGCTCTATCCCTGTGTCCCTCTCTGTCTGCTGTCCCTTTGTCCGCTCTATCACTCTCTGCTCCTGTCTGCTCTATCCCTGTGTCCCTCTCTGTCTGCTCTATCCATGTGTCCCTCTCTGTCAGCTCTATCCCTCTGTGTCCCTCTCTGTCTGTTCTATCCCTCTCTATCCCGCTGTGTCCACTCTATCTATCTGTGTCCCTCTCTATCCACTGTGTCCCTCTGTCCGCTCTATCCCTGTGTCCCTCTGTGTCCGTTCCGTCGCCGTAATGGCGTCCGTTTCACGGGCAACAGGCCCCACTTTGTTTTGCTGGGGTCTCGCGGCTTCGCCTCCCGCAGTCGATTGGCTGCGAGCCTACTTCGGAGTCGCGAGCGCCGCTCCCTGATTGGCCGCGGTCGGCCGGCTCGCCTCGCGATTGGTCGGAGCGGCCGTCAATCACGCGCGTCAGGCGGGGCGGGGGGCTGACGGTTGGTCAGAAGCAGCGCAGGCGCGCGCGGCCGTAACGTCCAGCGGCAGCAGCAGCAGCAGCGCCGGCCGTGTGTGCGCGACTCGCCCGCGGTGCGCGGAGCTCCGGAAGCCCGTCGGTGGACGC
Source organism: Acestrorhynchus altus (assembly GCA_034509495.1). Taxonomy (NCBI): domain Eukaryota; kingdom Metazoa; phylum Chordata; class Actinopteri; order Characiformes; family Acestrorhynchidae; genus Acestrorhynchus; species Acestrorhynchus altus. Next base: position 6,666,951 of record CM067517.1, read on the forward strand.
CAGGGACGCCCGGACGGACAGCGCGGTCGGTCGCCGCCCCAGCGGTTCGATGGAGAGAGTGAGCTGAGCGCACGGTTCGGTTTCGGGGTCCGGCTCAGTCGGGCGGCGATGGGGGGACCGGACGGGCTGCGGCGATTTTGACCCCGCGTTCGGCACGTCTTCTCTCCCGGAGAGCCGTCCAGCCGTCCAGCCCTGCCCGGAGCGGGCTCCGCAGCCGTGTATGGAGGGGAGCTGCTCCACTTCCCGCCCCGTAACAGAGTGATTTCCGCGGGGAGCTCCGGAGCTGCCGGCCGGGGAGCAGCAGCAGTATGGCCGGCCTGGAGAAGTCCAAAAGATGAACACTGCGCTCTACACTTAACCCCACCAGACCACCAGCACAGGAACCCCAGAGGAACCCAGAGGAACCAGGGCCTCGGGCTGTTTGCAGCGTGGAGCGCTTCCCTGCCTCCACCATGACGGGGGTTTAAGAACACCAGGGTCTCTGGACTCAGGGGGGAGTGGGATTTTTTGTTGTCCACATCATCTTGAATGGTCTTCACCTCCATCTCCATTCCTTTCCTTTGCCTCCCTCGTTTCCCCCTGTTTGGGCCATCCGGTGGTAGTGAACACCACCTTTCCCAGAAGTAGGTCAGATCCTGTGCGAGACCAGGCACAGAGTTGTCTCCATCAGAGCTGGTGCACCCATGTTCTCAGCATCTCCTCACCCTTCCTTTGAGCTCCTCCGAGCATTTGGGTTTGGATTTTGATTCGTCCGCTGGAGAGATGGCAGGCCGGTGATCCAGCCTCCCATCTCTTGGCTTCTTGGTTTTCTCTGAAGACCCCATCTTAGCTCTCTTATCCCTGGTTCTGTGTCCTGCTTTTCTCACTTCCTTCCCCCTCTCTAACTCCTGTCTGTTGAGTGAATGGCGCTTTGCGGGACGACGGCGACCAATGCCGCGAAAATGATGGCTGCGTACAGTGGTGGGGCTTCGGCTGTGGCGGCCCATCACCCTCACCACCACCACCAGCTGCCGCACCTTCCGCCACCCCACCTGCACCATCACCACCACCCTGGTCAGCACCACCTGCAACATCCTGGCTCGGCTGCAGCCGTGCACCCTGTGCAACAGCAGCACGCCTCAGCTGCGGCGGCTGCCGCCGCCGTCATGCTGAATCCGAGCCAGCAACAGCCGTACTTCCCCTCGCCTGCTCCCGGACAAGCCCCCGGCCCGGCAGCGGCTGCGGCACCAGCCCAGGTCCAAGCGGCGGCAGCTGCGGCTGTCAAGGCACACCACCACCACCACCAGCACGCTCACCACCTGCAGCAGCAGCTGGACATTGAACCGGACAGGCCCATCGGGTACGGGGCATTCGGTGTGGTCTGGTGAGTGTCGGCCGGTTCTGCTAAAGCAGCTTCTTTCCGTTTAACCGCCTGAAATTTGTTGCAGGGGTGGCAGGTTCGAGTCCTGGAAGGTCACAGCGCTGAAGAGTTTAGGCCTCTGGTTGTTGAGAGAACCATTTTTTGGAAACTTCAGAGGTTATTGAACCTCAACAAACTGCAAAAGTTCAAAGAAAGTTCATCACCTCATCTCTATTCAGAACATTGTTATTTAGGGAAGCAAACATGGTTCTTCAGTCTCTACATTTGTCCATTAGACTGTTAATTAAGGTTCATTAACAAACAGTAAACAGGATCAAGGGGTTAGTATATCTGCAACAACTCATCAGCTAATTAGTGTTTCATGTTGACTGTTAGATGATTGCATCAGTGCCAGAACTAATCAAAGCAGATGTCTGACCCTCAACGACCCGAGGTTGACCCTCCACGACCCGAGGTTGACCCCCGTGCTGTAGGCTCGTTATTCTCTTATTATTCAAATGGCTTATAACTCCGTTACTGCTATGAATGGCTTCGTAACACCTGTAAGTCTATGTGTGTGTTCAGGATGATTAAAATGCACCCTGGTGCGATTGCTGTGGTAGTGCGGTTTGGTTGTAAGTGTGTAAACGCTGCCTGTTCGTAAGTAAGCGTTAACGCTGCTTTGTGGACTGAAATCATCTCGCTGCTGTTTGTTTGAAGTATGAACACCATACGAACCAAAGGAATGTAAATGAATGGTTTTACAACATGGTTGTGTTGTAGGCTGGGTCTCTCGTCCTGTGGGCTGGGGACCACCAGTGGACCATGAAGCACTCTGAAGTGGTCCGCATGCCCGCTCCCAGGGGGAGACCAATAATGCCACATTCAATCATAGAATTCTACATGGAATAAAAGTTGGTGTGAAAATGAGAATTGCAGAAATAACGGCAAGGCAAGACTGATTATCAGTTTTATGTCATCAAAGACAAAATGTATTTCATGAGTTTGGCCATGAGGTGTGAGAGGTTGAGAACCCCTGTTGTAGGTGTTGTTGCAGCTGGAGTTGTGCTGAGGGCGTCCTGTAGTTTGATCTTTCTGGCCTTAATAAGTTATTAGGTTCGTAAACTTGGAGCGTTTTTTCCTTCAGTTTCTCACAAGGAAAGATCTCCCACTCTCTGGAAATTAAATGCAATAATAAGGTCCTGTGTTCTGGATGCTTGTTAACCGTGCAGTTAACCGTGGAGCAACCGTGTGTATCAAAGTTGTCCATAGCTGTAATAATAATAAGGGCAATATAGTAGTTTATACTGGGTGAACGAAGGATGTTTGGGGCAGTTTTTGAGGGACGGTCTTAAGTAAGCTTTCTTACCATAAGATAAAAACCATAAGACCAATTTCTTAATACTGAAGATAAGATCAGTTCCTTGAAAAGAGGTTCATCCTCCAGGCCAGAAAATAAACCTTGTGTAACTATACTGTCCCATGTGACCTTATGTCCAAGTCACCCTTACGAGGTCAGATCACATTCTCACAACAATCAAACCACTCCAGAGTTTGGTTGGGGCTTTCAAAGGTGTCAGTGTAGTTGTTTTAGCTACCTACCTGCACTCCAGCGCCAACTGTAATCATCTCCTCCTGATCCTTTGAATTATTCTGCAGTTTTGAGAAGCACACAGTCAGAACTGGTTTGAGGAACTTTGCTGAAGAGATGCTACTCCAAGAGATGTGTTTTATAGAGTGAGAGGATGGTTTATTAGGACTTTCAGGGGTTAAGAAACCATCCACATGAAGCTGGAAGAGTAGAGAGGCTTAACCTCTACCTGGTGTGTCTTCTTGACTGGTGGTTTCCACATGACAGCTGTTTGGCGTCTGTTTTTTTCCCCTCTCGCCAAAAATGGTTGAAATCTGTCTGCTGCTTTCACATGAGCTTCTGGGAGCCATGGGGACGGCTGACGTCCCTGCATCTGTCAGGCTTGCGACAGTAGTGACGGTAGGAATGGGGAGAGCTTTTTGGCACAAAGCACCTCTCTGAGGGAACATCACCCTACTTAAGAGATAAGCTGACATAAAGAGTCAGGATTTAGGCCCTGTCAGTTTTACTTCGTATGTCTGAAGCAGAGTTCTTAACCTGTGGATTTTCGGGTGCTTGCTTGGGTCTGTTTTCTGCTTCAGGTGCAGACCAGGGCGCTCTGGAACGAAAACGATTAATCAGTCAGAGGCTTCTGATGTGTGGTAGCTCAGCCAGCCTGTCGTTAGACCACACACCTTTCTCTGTGATCGACTTTTATAGTTGTGTAAGGAAATAAATTGTGGTTGGCAGTGGCTGGGCTGACGACCCAGACGTCAGACATATAAAGCTGCCTCGTGTCATCTCCAAAGGAAGACGACTCGAGGTTTGCAGCCGTATCCTTTTCAGTAAATGTCCTATTGTGACTGAGATGATTCAGCCTTTGTTTTTCTAAAGCAGGATATTTGGTGAGAACTTTTGAGGTGGCTCAGCTAAGTATATAAATACATCTGTATTTCATTAAAATGACACGAACACACTTTCATTTTCATTTCGTAACAACACAGAAGCTGCTTATAAAACCAGTTGTCAGTAATATGTGTCATTTGTACACTGACGATTCATCCTTTAACACTCACATTTTGCTAGAAAGGCCCGTGTTTGTATAGATGACCATAGGCCTGATTTTTTTGGGCAATATATTGTCTTAATATGTGTAATAAATGAGATTATTGCCATATTAAGACCATTTAATTCCACTGATATAGTGATAATTACAGCATAATGAGCTATTTATATCCCTGTAAAGAGCAATGCATTTTTGAGTATTATAAACAAATAAAATAAAAATGCTGTAAACAAAGTCAACATTCCAGTTCGTCCAGGTTAATGTGCTCTCCTCACTAAGGAGTGGGTGATATTAGGGTCAACAATGTTGACCATACGATACAATAATCACTCCTGTGATTCTGCTCTATTCTCTGCTTCTCAGAAATCATGGCCCTGGGAGCAGATTTTGTTCAGTTATTTTTGGCAGATTCATACATCCTTACAAAAATGATTTCTTGTTGGAAAAAGAAAACCTCCAAACCAGTATCTGAACCAGCTCCCACTCCAATGTGAAATAAGCATTTACCCATCTACCTCTTGTCACTGGTGATTCAGAGGGCTGTCAATCAATGACCTTCTTGAACGAAATAAAGACTCTTGCTCTTTAGATGGGTTCACCCAGAGACGCCACAGTCTTTCCCTCACACTTCCCATCACCAGCAGTCACCCTGCCTGCCTGCCTGTGCCAGCCGAATCTTAGCCCTGACCTTTCCTCAAAATCGCTTCCTGGTGCTCATTGTGTGCTTTTAATCTGCGCCGTGTATTTTTAGACGTCCTCCAGAGGCCTTGCCGCAGAGCCAGACTCATCCAGGGCTTCCTCCCTGGGCCCGTTCGGAGTGGAGTGGGGCCAGGAATATCCCTGCTGCACCCTGGAGCCCGAGCGCGAGCTAACACGACCACGCTTGCATGCTGCAGTAATGAATGAGGGATGCTTGTGTAGGAAGAATCAACGTGGGGGGTTAATGGCCTATGAAACAGTGGCTACAGAAGGAAAGCAAATGAGTATAAAAGGAGAAATTGAACGAGATTGGCCTCTTTGTAATCGGCAGAGCACGGGTTTTGGAGAGTGAGCTAAAATGTGGCGAGTGCTCTCTGGTGCATGCAGCTGTGAAAGGTTGAGTAAATTGGCTTTGGCCCTGCCATGGAGAGCGTGTGTGTCGTGTTGAGGTGCATGTTCAGTGCAGATGGGGATGGGATTCGCAAATTAAATTTCACTTTGCCATTTAGCATTTAGGCCTGTAACAACAACAGTTCTGCACGTGAGCACTTTAGCAGTGTGTTTAAAGTTGGGAAGACCACATGAATTGTTGACGGACAGTTTGTTGGACTTTTCAGTTTGGTCCGAACCAAAATAAGCACCTTGTGTGTTTAAGGTGCTCGTAATTTTTCTATACAAGGATGGGTAGTCTTTAAATACCTGCGGGATGTGCGACAGAATTCAGATTGAGAAGAGGTGGTACAGTGCAGTGAGTGTGTCTTTCAGTGTGAAGGAAGTAGTTGAAACTGCAGGTCTATCGAAGTGACAAAAATCCCAATTTGCAGGCAAATCTCATCAAAAAGACAAACGGATGGCCAGGGACCGCCGGCGTGTTTCACAGCTTGGGAATGAAAAACACTTCGCTTCCAGGCAAGAACGGCTTCTAGAATTCACAACCAATCAGCTGCTTCCTTCACACTGTGGTCTTTAAAAGGAGTGATTGCATTTGGCCGTGCCAATCATAAACGTCTGCTTTGTGATCGGTTTTCCCACATTGAATGAGACGTTCCCTGCACTGCACACCCTGCAGGTGTTTATAGCCTGTTCTTTGTGCAGCGCCATCTGAAATAACCTGAAGTTACTACCACCTTAAACTAATCTATATTTGGAATCATTTATTGCTCATAGCGTTGCACTCCTACTTTCTTCTGGGTGCAACTATTTTGAGTGTATGTATGATAACTAGAAGGGGTTTGTTAATGTTAGACTGATTTTAGAATAAAAACAGTTGTTTCATTTTGTCTTTGTGTTACTTCTGTGATATGATTGCATTTCTATTAATGCTTATATTTTTTCTCACTTGAACATTGATCTACTTATTCAATTTTTTTATGTCGATTGTTATGATTTAATGTGACATTACTGGCACGCTGTAGTAGAAAGTGCTTCCCAGGCCCACTGGTGGTCCTCAGGTAGAGAAAGGGTTCCACTACAGGGATATTGCTGTACATTCATCATGTAGGTCTGAATCAGTTCTGCAGGTAAGATCTTTAGCAGTGTGCTCAAAGTCAGGATGATCTAGACTGCACTGTGACCTGAACCTTTTACAGACAGACTATGTAAAGGGTTGTGTATGCAGTGTGGACGCAATGATGGCATAACTTTATTACTTTTCACCCACAGAAAGGAAATTAAAGTGTGGCAGAAATATGAAGTAATCAACACTTTATGTAAAACGGGTGCTTTTGATAAGCTTCTGGCATCTTCTAGCCAGCAGGAAATGAAGCGGGACACTGCTGCTCCGCTGAAATAGGAGGAAAGAGCTGTTTCTGCTTTGTGTACGAACCAAAAATTACACCCATAACTGAAGTTAAAGAGATTTATCTGGAATCGTCTGTTTGGAAAGTGGTTTTTAGAGTGTTGGCCAGGACTGCATTTTGACGCAGCGTTCTAGCAGGTGTTTCGTAAGTGCTCGTATTGATGCACTTAGTGCTAGAAATTGTTGGCATTGTGAAAATATAGACTTTCATTTACAGAAAATGTTCAGCAAAATATCAGGGATCTTTGCTCTGGAGTCAAATTTAAGATTTGAGAAGGAATATTTTGGCTGTTTGTTGCTTTTGTGTGTCTCGTTGGGCTGCACAGCTGATGGTTATTGTTATTACAGCGTGTTGGCCATGCAGTAGTTACATTGCAGAATGTGTAACATCTTGTGTGGTGTAAAAACAAAAGGTATCTTCACACGTCATCATTTTCATGACATATCTACCAGAAGCAGTCTCTCTCTGCCTTGTCTGATTTATTTTACTCCACTATGGGAAACAGAGTGACTTATTAATATCATATGTTGGATTGCTGATATTATGTGACTTCTGGTGAAACTTGCAGGGCTCCTCAAAATCCGTTTGATTTTCCCCAAATTTCTCGGTAAATGTTAGGCAGTTTTAGAAGTAATGCAGCGAACGTTACTGTAAGTACAGCCACAAGTAGTTCTGCTGTATGTACTCTACCTCCATGCTGCACGCAGTTGTAGCAGTGAGTTGGTGCGAAAACAGACACCTAGTACTGATGGATTAAAAATATATATACAGTAATGTGATCAAATTAGGACATCCCATGAAAACATTTACTACTGCTTTTAAAAGGAATTGGAATCAGGTGCAGGTAATTAGAACATGGTTAGAGGGGGTTTTTGGAGGAGCCGGTCTTAAGTAAGTGATTTTCATAGATTTTGCTTCTATTTACATTGTTTTGGAGCACAGTACGTCCACAGATTAGATGTCCTCGGCATGCATTTTGGAATCATCTTGCTGAAACCTCAGTTGAACTTTAGCCTTAAGGGAAAAAAAAGCAAAGCCCATAGCAGCAGTATCTCCGTCTCAATCTCTTAATCGCAGCCCACATGACTGGTCTATGTTTACATGTGCTGCCTCCATCAGCCAGTCATTAGAGTGAGCCCTGATAAAGATGAAATTCCAAACACGACCGTTGTCGTGTCATGTTTAATGGCATAATGGTGTTTTTTTTCCCTCTTGCTGCTATGTGTGTGCGGCCTGCTAGAAGTGCTGGACTCAAACATGCTTGCCTGCCACTCCGACTGGCCTCCCCGTCCCAGCGGCGCGGCAGGGCCCTGTGCAGGAATGTAGAGGAGGTTTCATCGCTCATTAACGCTGCCAGCCCGCCTCTGTAGTGGCCCAGGTTTGATCATCATGGTGGAATGTTTGTGTGGTCACAGAGAGCCAGACTCAGCACGACGTGTTAAAGTTCTCGCCCACCAGAGCAACGATGGGCTCTGCATGCTTCTAAATGGCACGTTGTTCCTGATGATGACCTGATGAGCCCAGGAGTCCCAGGCTGTAAGTGGTGCTGAAGTGATACTGGGAGAACTCGGTGGCTTGTTATTAAAGGAGTATATTATAGTATTTGATTGTATTAGTATGAGGGACCCTTCATACTATTCTAAAGAATGGTGTCCTCCACATTCCTCCAGTTTTGATTCGGTTAAAACGAATTCTGGTTCCGTAGTTTTGTTAGTATGGCTAAGAACTAGGGTTTGTTCCATGCAGAACCCAGTATGCTGCAGATAAGCGAGCATAGACTGCTGGAACAGATAGCTTCTCACGGCTTATTGCCCTAGAGCAGGGGTGAGGAACTGAGGGCTGGAGTTCAGCATTTTGCTTGTTTTCCACCTCCAGCAAACCGACTGAACCTGGCATTTCACTGGTGAGTTAAATCAAGTGTGCTTGATCAGGAAAAGCACTGCTATGGAGGAATCCAGCCCTCCAGGACCAGAGTTCCCAATCCCTGATCTAGAACATCTCAAAATATATACACCACCACGTTTGGGCTCTGTTTTGGTAAAAAAAAAAAAAAAGAAATCTAGAAAAAAAATGAAAGTGATAATTAAACTAATAACTAAATTAATTTAATTATCATTAAAATGTTTTATATAATGATTTATCATTAAAACCACTTTGTTTAGATCATTTGGTTCAATTCAGTAGTAAATGATAGGGTTTTGTTTCTTATCCATGATTTCATAAATGATTAAAGAAGTGACTGTCAGTCCTAAAGGTTACATTCTTGTGATGAGCCTGATATAGACTTCAGTAAAGTGAAGGTTTAGAGCATGGAGCAGAGTGGTGCTCTGCGTTAGTGATACTGCGTGTTCTTATAACGATATGCACTGTTGTCTTTTATTATTATTATTATACATATATTCTCGCTGTAAGTCCAAAACCTTGTATTTCCATTCACCATTTTTCAATTTTTCATAATGTAAAGCTGACAGTTGTCATCATTGTGCCAAAATTTCATGATGATTGGATGAACAGAAACCCAAAATGTCTTGAAGTAAAATGATTACAGTGACTTTTTTTGAAAGATAAGAAGGCTTGTCTTTGTCCTGTAATTCTTGCTATTTTTGAAGATACAGGAACCATCTCACATTGGCAAACGGTTCTGACCTACTTTTCTGAAAATTTAATCAGAGATAAACATAAAAATATAAACCAAACAAAAATCACATTTCCAGAAAATAACCTTGCTGTTCATTTACTTGATATGCATTTTATGTGTTTCCTGTAAACGCTATGAAGCACATGACCAGTTCTGTCCTTAACGTGGGTCAGTATCAGTGAAGTCAATATTGCTGTGACAATATTGACAATATACCAGCTGGAAAACTGGTATAGCTGAGGATTCTGTGCTGAGATTTGATCATTGTAGGTGAGCTCCACAATGCAGAACCGCAGATGACTCCTCTCTGAAAGCACAGCCTGCTGTTAATAATGGACTTTTTTGATGATACTGATACAAATGAAACGAACATGCAAAGATTGATTGGTTTGTTGAGGAGGATTCGTCTTGTTCAGCTCCACTGATGAGGCCTCGGTCAGCACCAGGCTTTCTTTAGAACATTGACTTCATTTACAGAAAGAAGCCTCTTTAAGATATGAGTCATGTAAACGGCTGATTCAGTGCCTTCAGAGGAATATATGACATTGGCCCGGGTGATGAATGTCATGCTTTGTCTTCATTACTTTGTTGATTGTTAAAGTAAGTGGAATCACCATGCTGAGATCCAGAGAGCTTTCTGGGGCCTTCAGAAAGAAGGTTGGAACTGAGTCTGGGATATTAAGGGCTTTAGAAAGTCCTGGTCCTGGAGTGGCAGCTTCCTGCACAGTTTGCTGATTTCCCTGCTCTAACAGACCTAATAACCTGGCCATTATCAGGTGAGTTGAATCAGGTGCGCTTGAGCAGGAGGAGCACAAAGCTGTGCCGGAGTCAGGCCCTCCAGGGTCAGGATTGCTTGCCGCTGAATTAGAGTCAGACATTCCTTTGTCTGGAAAACAATTTACAAGTGGAGAACATGTAACCAGGTCAGGCTGCTCTACAAAGTTCAGCTCAAGATTTTAACATCGTGGTGTCAGGGGTAGAAAAAGGGGAATGTGGATCATCCGGGTGTCTTCTCCACCCTACGCTAGTAATCTAAAGGTATAGTAGTTGATCTTTGTTTCAGATGTAAAGACATAAAGCGTATGCAAAAAGAAACATCCACGGGACAGTTTTGTACTTTGCAGTCATGTGCAGGACCTTGAATGCTGAGATTTGTTTGGGTTTTATTGTGTTTTACGGATTGACCGACTGCCTTGCCAGAGATGGGGACATGAAAAGCAGGTATACAAGCTCAAAGATTGATTGGGAACTGCACCCGCATAACTGGGTTTAGTATCAACTTATTTTTATTTCATGTTAAAACAGTATAAATGACTTAACATGTGCTGCTATTATTGCCTGGGTGTATGGCTGGACAATATGGGCATTAAAAGTTAGGACTCCCCATGAAATGTAATATAAAATCTTTAAACCATATTAACGATATTGCCTCAGCCCATATCTTGCTCTGTTTACTTTCCGATATTGATATAAATATCAATATATCGATACAGCCCTAGTATAGAGTACAGTAGGGTGTAATGTACACAGTGGATTTATCCACATTTTAATCCTTACTAAGTATCAGTTCCCTCTTTAACGTGATTACCTCTTTGTTTTGTCTTTTTTAAGGGCTACTATACAGATACAGACAGCCTGGAGCTTTTAGTACCGCCAGCTTGAAAGGCTTACAAACAGGACGAGAGGCCTTTTTTTTTTCTTTTTTTTTTTTCCTCCAGCAACCGCAGCAGTCAGAAGCAGCTCTTAAGAGGCCCTGCATTTGGCAGATGCACGGGTGAGCAGAGAGACGGCTTACCTTTGAAGTGCGGAGGGCGAAAGCGCTCAGGAGCAGGCGTGTTAACCCTTTGTTCACCCATCTCGAGCTGTTCTGAGCCGCATCTGCATCTGAATCTGCAGCCCGATCTTCACATCACCAAAGGCTGGGCCCTCTCCTTCTCCCGTTCTTAGTTTTTTCCACTTCTTTTCCTTTCTTCTCCAGTCTTTTTATCATTTTTCCTCTCTGTCTTTTATCAGCATTGGCCTTCTCTTTATATATTTCTGTTCAGCTCCCTGAACTCATAAATGCAGCGAGTGTTCTGAGTGCTGTCTCAGTTTTCATTGAGATTTAATCAGTGTTTGTCTTGGACATAAAGCCCGTATAAAGTGTGAAACCTTTTAAAAAGACACGGTGGCTTTGTCTGCTGTCTGGTCTGGAGAAGAGTCTGCTTTGCTTTGGTAGCAACAGGGTGAAGACCAGATCGTCGTCTGAGGGCAGAGCTGTTAATTAAAAGTTCTTGGCTGAGGGTGAACCGTTCGCTTTAGAGCCCTGATGCTTCCGACGTGGCTCATTGATATGCTTATTTTAGCTGCTCCCTTGTGTGTCACTCTGGAGGGTCATTTGTCTGAGTTTTCTCTGGAACGTGTAATATTAAAGGTCCTTTAGGGTCAGTCTATAGGAAGTGATTGATTCGCTGAAAGCCATCAGGACTATCGGTCTAGAATACATTGTACATTGAGTAAGGTTGATGGATGATGACTTATGAAGCTCTTGGGTTACTTTTCCAGTATGATTTTGTGATTATACATACTCTGAAGTTCAGTTTTGAGGAAATTGACTGAATCTGAGCAGTAAAGCTGCTTTCACGCTGTGCTTATACATCATTTTCAGTGGGATGCGTGGTGCAGACACGGATTTCAGCTCAACGGCAAGCAAAGCCGTCCGTGTTGTCTGCTGTGGCAGGCGCATTGGGTCATATAATGTTCCAGTGTACGCCGACTACGTTCATACTGCGCTCAGTGTGAAAACAGCTTAAAGATTCTGTACATTTCAGAATTTATACTTTCAGTCACATCATAAGTTAATATCGGTGATATACATGCATGTGATGTAACAGTGCCTCCACCGTGTTTGACAGGTGATGTGATTTGGATTCGGCAAATGCAAATATACAAACTTATAAAGTGGACCAGTTACAGGAGTGTTAAGCTTCAGGCTATGGTGGAGGGTAGGGCCGGGCGATATATCCATGTTTATTTCAAAATCGCGATATAAACGGAGCATGATGTGGGCTGAGGTGATCTTGTTTATCTTGAGTTTTAAAATAATGTTCTGTTCCAATCTCGCGGAAACCTTTTTTCTGCTCCCTCCTTCAGCTCCACCCCCTGCTCGCAACTCTTCACATAACGTGGTGTGTATAAAGAAGCGAAGATCAAATTTCAATATGTTAAATATAGTTAAAGTGATGAAGGAATTCTTTGCATGTCATAACGTTTTCCATTTTGCATTTTCACAGTCAGATAAAATATATATCGGGATGTGATTTTTTTGGTTCATATTGCCCAGCTCTAGAGTACAGTACAGTATAGTATAGGATAAGTGGCATCTTGTGGTAAAGCCTGTGTAGATCCTTTTATGAAGGTGTCTGTTGATTGTAGACTTTTGCAGTGGTACACGTACCTATCAGAGTGTCATTTGAAGGTCTGGATATCTATTAAGCTTTCTGCCATCATCTGCCATCATCTTCCAGGCCTTTTGGTGCTGATGTCTAAGTTTCTGATTTGGCCACTCCTGACATTTCTGCTCTCTCTGATTGGTTTATTGTGTTTTCAGTCTAATAATGTCCTCCTTCACCTACACTTGCAGCACCTTTTTGGACTGCATATTGAAAGTGCCCATGCAAATTGTACACTTGGAATAAACCCAGACTGTATCTCCTTAATTTGCATGAATGAATGAAGAGGCAGAACTAGTGCTGGGTGATGTGACCTCAAATCATTATCATGATTAATTGAACATTTTACCTTGATTACAATTATTTTGTTTTGGTTTTTTGTTTTCACTGAAGCCAAAATGTGTCCAAACAGTGGACGCATCATTTTTCTTTGGTACAAGCGAGCGGGTTGCACTGTTGGTTCTGAGTTTGAGTGTTCTTCGATGTTTCCATGTTGCGAACTGGTCCGACCAGAATCACATGCCTACTCACGTGAAAGTATGTTTTCCCATGTGTGTAGGGGGGTATTAACAGAATAAACAACCTAATATAATCACCATGGGCAAGATTACATGGCTTGGAGGTTCTGAATGTCATTTTCGATTAATTGCCCGGCTCTAGGCCGAACACAGCTGGCCATAAAACTGCTATGTCAGTTGTCCAGTTACTTCTGAGCCTGAAAATGGACTGTTAAAAATAGCTACATGGTTGATGGAGCATTTGTATCACCCTCATTGATTTACTGATGAAAGTCTAAACTTCCAAGCACTGTGTGACTTTGAGCCCCCTTTTTGTTCCCCCATTACTGTGCATGTGGTTTCCAAGTCTGTCTTTTTGCTGCTGGTTGGAGCTCGGTTTCATTCGCTCTGCAGCTGTATATTGCTTTGAGCTCAGCTTCATTAACTCGGCATAAATGTGTCAGTTATGTCACCTAAACTAATAAAGCATGGCTGCATCCCGACATCCTTCACACTGCTAATGTGAGACAGCTCTGCACAGGATTGGGCGTCTTCACAGTCTTTCAAAAGCCTCAAAGAAATAAATGTATTTATTAATTCAAACCTATAAACAAAAAACTTGCTTTCCTGGTAGGAACACAAGGAGTGCTAATTTCATGCAATTTCTCCCATTTTCTATGGATTTTGTTGAGCACAATTCCACTAAATGCTTTTCAGGAGGCAAACGAGCGTTTTAATCCTATATTGCTTTGCAACAGCAGCAGTGCTCCATGTGACTCCACTAACATGATTAGTCGGAGTACTTGTAATCATGGTGACGCGTGAGGTGGGGTGAGTTAAAACACTGGCACAGCACTGTTTGAGACAAGCTGGATGATTTTATTTATTTATTTATTGATCACAGACAATGTGGCACTCAAGGCATGGAAGTGTGATTGAAACCGAGTCCATACTGTGAGTAATCAGAACACCATACAAGCGTTCCTTCATTACTGGAACCTAAAGCGACCGTCTCGGTCTAAACAATGATCTGTGATCTCCGTTCGGCTCGCTTTTCTCCGGCGTTTTGTTGCATATCGTCTAACATCTGTTTAAGAGTATACAGTTGGACTCGCATACTAATTCACACTGTCCACTGAATCACGAATGCAAGGTTTTTAAGCTGGGAATTCTTTGAAATTTTAATGTCTTGCGCAACTTGAAATGCAGCAAGCCTGGAAGTGAAGAGGACGTTCGTGCTGTTAAAGATGACCTCATGAATCGCTGCTTGTTCAGGTATTTGCGACGTTTGGCTGATGCTGTTGTACAGAGTTATGTGGACGTGTCCTTTCACACGAGTGAAATTTGTGTTTTGTTTAGAATCAGGTGCAGACTGTCAACTGCAAATGATGAGACAATTGTTTGAGGGGATTTAGGAGAAGCCCGTCTTATCCAGACCTCAGATTTCCCAATAGGACAGGATCAGTCAATCAAAAATGTATTTGTAGTGATCATCTGTGATGTTGTCACAGAACAGCTTCACAGAATTCATGTGCCTAAAAGCGCTACGCAAATAAATTTGGATTTGAATGAATTAGATCAACTATTTTCTGCAGAATGAGATTCTTCTTACATTTTACTGGGTTTTGTTGAACTATGTCTGTTCTAATGGGATGTGCTGATTTTACAGATCAGATCTCTCTTATTGCAGAGAGAGATGTTTTTTAATGAGGTTCTCATGTGCCTAAAACTTTTGCACTGCATTATGTACAAATCAAATAAATTTGTTTGTTTAGCTCTTTTCACAACGGATGTCACAGTGCAGCATAACAGAATTCAAAAAATAAAAAAGGTGAACAAACACAGGAACAAAGGATAAGAGACACATCCCCTAGTGAGCAAGCCAAAGGGTGACAGTGGCAAAGAAAATGTCCCTCAGAGCTGGAGGAAGAAACCTTGGGAGAAACCAGGCTTCTGATCGTCTGGTCAAACTGCTTAAACATAGTTAGGGGACACTGGACCCCCACATGTCTGTTCTGTTCCTCGGTTATACTGAAGAAATGTTAGTTCGCTGGTTGTGAAAAGAGATATGTTTTAATTTGATCTAATAAAGGACTGCACTGTCTAAACACCGTTCTTTGATAGAAGTGAGTTGATAGAGGAATCAATGCCGTCAAGTTCTCAAGCTTAAAACCCTAGTCAGTAATTTCTCGGGTATGAAAGCTGAGAGCTCTCGCGCTCCCTCTTCCATTTTTATTCTCTGCAAGGGCTGAAAGTGTGGGCACTTTCCCTTACCTCCTTCTACCTTCCTCCAGTGTCCTCTCAAGCTTTTTCTACCCTTCTACTGTTCTCCATTTTCCACCTGTTTTAAGCCCCTTTGTGGGTTCAGATCCCACCTGGGTGAGCTTTCCACATTACACACATATATGTTAGTTATGAAGGGTTTCTGGAAACAATCAATCACACTGCAGTCGCTCCTCATGCAAAGGTTACAAACATTTAATGCAGGCTCTGGTTCTTAGATGCTCCTTGTGGAGCGTCCTGTTGTCCTGCATTGTGTCTACCAATCACCACTAAATCCTGGAATTGGTTCACTGGTGCAGCAGGTAGTTTCCCACCCCACAGAGCTTCAGAGACCTGGGGATGTGGGTTCAGACTTAAGGTTCTGCAGTGTTGCTCTTTTTTCTGCAATATACCAGTGCATTAATATCTTGCCAATCAGAGCTTCACTGTCATAGTTGCAAACCAATCAAATGAGAAAGATGGTGGCAAAACTATATGTGACTTTACCAGGAAGAAGCCCATAAGATGACAGATGGATCAGCTCAACTACACTGTTAGCAATAAAAAAGGGTTCTTTCAGGGACATTTTTAGTTACATAAAGAACCTGTTTTTGTGTCAGTGCAAAGGTTCTTCTCCAATTTCAATGTTCTTCAGTTCCTCACACTGAAATATCTTTTACAAAAGGTTGGTTATGGAATCAAAAATGGTTCTTCTGACATTCCACAAAGAACCCATTGCAATGTTGTCCACTCAGATCATCAAAATAGTATTTGTTCTTTCTTACCCTCTGACTAGTCTTCTCTGAAGTCTTTCTGAAAACATTGGATGCCCCCTAAGAGGATGACATTGAGCAGTCTTGAAAGAGCTGGCCTTTCCAGTACGCGTTTAGTCCTTGACTGTGCGATCTCGCTGCATGATACGAGCTGAGCCCAACGGTGGCGGGTGGCGATCAGGGAGGCCTGAGTCAGTGTTTGCTTCACACTCTGCTCAGTGTGGTGGAGACAAGCCAGGAATGCCCATGTACATCTGCTCCCACACTGTACGCACGGCCTTCCCAGGAGTCTCTTTGGAGGCTCTGCAGTGGGCATGTAGTGAACAAGTCCAGTTGAGTACAATTTAGAGCTCAGTAAAGGCTTTAGGATGCAGTATTAAAAGCTATTCAGCTCCTTTTGAGAGGCTGTATTAACTTCCATTACCTTCTAAAGGTCAGAGTAATCATCAGGCATAACAAGAGCTCTTGAAGCTCATTGAAACAAGCAGATTGATTTTAAACATTCAGTTGCTGCAGGTAGGAATGATTTTAATAATCATTTAAATGTGACTGAAGATGCTGTTGTCCACATGGTTTACAGGAGACGAAGGAACCTGTATAACTTTCAGTGTAATGAGAATTTATTCAGCCAATTTGGAGCTTTTCTATTGGTTCATTTAGTATATTATGACGCTCCATCTACTGGGATGAGTTGGGGTGAGGTGTGGTGGTAAGCATCCAACAGCCTGATCTCAGTAATGCCCTTGTTGCTTAAAGCAATCAAATCTTCACAGCATTGCAGAGACATTTACTCCAACAGAAGCAGGATAAACTCCTGCTTAATACCCTTGATTTCAGAAGAAACCCTCAATGCGGTGTCCCAGTACTCTTGTTTGGGTGGAAATAAGAGGACAGGTGCTGCATTCCAGTTACATTCCAGTTGTTTATTGACGATATCCAGTATATTGTGTACTAGGGCTGGGTGATATATCGATATATCAGGCAGAGGCGATATCGTTTATATTGTGTTTTAACGTTTTTAAAGAATAAGTTCCAATCTTTTTTGCTCTGCTCTCAACTCCTCCTTTACTCTGCTCCCATCCTCCTTCATTCACTCTCATGTTCACACTATGCAGGGGCAATAAGACTTGATGTGTATGAAGAAGAAATGATCTATTTTTACAAAGAAGCTCCTGATTTTTTCACATTGTATTTGTCATATAAAATGTCTCTGGTATCATATTGATTTTTTTATCCATGTCCCCGGCCCTATTGTTTAGCACATTAAAAAATGACCTTGATGCAATGCAGTGTTATCATTGCCCACCTCTATTCAGACACGTTTCCAGTTAAACGATAAAGTTCACTTTTCTCTACTCGCTGTGATACCAGTGGCAATATGTGGCCCCAGAGTGCGATACACAGTACAAGGTTACATGGGTGTTTCACAGCGTCTTACATAAAGCTTCTTTCCACATAAAGGAAATGTGAAAAGTGGCAGATAAAGCCACTAAGTTGGGAAATTCAGGAAGTCTGTGGGGAGAAAAAGAGAGAGGCTGTTTGTGGCAATTAAGTGATATCCCTCGGTCCCCCAATCCCCTCAGCACAATAAGCGAAAGTGTGTTATTGGTGTTGTCAGTCCAGAGCCAGGGCTCGGCTGCGGAGCTAAAGCTGTTTTCAGTACGTTTCTGCCGACACCACCGCAGCCCCCACATGATACAGGACTCCAGTGAGAGAGGAGGGAAGTGGCCGTGGCGTCTGCCATTACTGGAAGCATCTCCAGCCAGAATGGTCCCTAGGCACTGTGATCCATTTGTCTAGAGCATTGTTTGGCCTCCTTAAGTGGTTTACAGAAGGAGATTGAGCACATGGTCAGACAAATTTCTTCCTCTCAGTCCCCGATATGGATTGAATTAACACACATCTCCACACAACAGTGGATAATTTGGTCTCATCCATGAGTTTGGCTTTGTGAATCTGTCTAAGCATACACTGTATGCCCAAATGCTTGGACACCCTTTCTGATTTTCACAAACGCATGTCTGGTGCCTCTCGAGAAGTACTGCTAATAGAATAGGAGTCTCTGTAGCACAGTTGGCCCCGTGCTCCATGGGATGGTGGAATGATGGTGCTCCATGCAGTACTTTTGGGATGAGTTGGAGAAGTGGGGATGAAGTGGGGGGTGGTGGATCATCCAACGACCTCCAACAAAAGCCGAATAAATTCTTAGTAATACTTTTTGATTTCTGAAGAAACAGTGAATGGGCAGGTGTCCCAATACATTTGTCCATGTAGTGCATCATTCAGTATTCCTTCTGCATGTAAGCTGGAACAGTAGTCCTGTTACCTTTTGGAAAGAGCATTTGCCACAATACGACAATATAAATGTATATATTACTGTGAGGATTTGATTGCTTTTGGCAACAAAAGCATTAGTGAGGACGAGATGTTGGATGATCACCACCTCGCCTCAGCCCCAACTCCACAACTGCTCTGAAAAGCATTGTATGGAGCTCCGCAGCTCAATGCTGGAGGGTGATCTAGCCCTCTAGCCCATGCCTGGTATGGTGCCAGAAGGTTCCTGTTTTTGCACTTGCATTTGTGTGTCAGCAATGCGTGCAACGTTTCTGAATGTGTTAGAAGTTTTGTCCACAAATATGTGGATATATATTGTGTAATTATCGAACGGCATTTCGGTTAGAGACAGTCAAGCTAAATGAAGGTGATAAGTGTCGGTTTCTGTATCAGAACGTTCAGACAGAGGCCTTGTACGCAGGAGTGCACTCTCTTGGAGGGCTTCCAGAAGCAGTCCAGAGTGAAGTGGCCAAACTCAAGAGCAAAGGGTGGGGTTGTGAGCTAGTTCTAACACTGTTATCAGTGTCCAACACCTTCTCTCTTACTGACATCATCCGTCTTCCCCAGAGACACACACACACACACACACACACACACACACACACACACACACACACACACACACACACACACACACACTCTCTCACATGCCTGCCAATAACTAGCATCAGAGCTTGTACATGTGCTGGTGGTAACAGGTGTCCAGGGAGAGCGGTCAGGAAGTGAACCATGCAGTGTTCATGCCAAGCGAAGCTCTGATAGTGCTCCTTTATTAGTTTTCCCTCTCGGTCTCGTCTACACTCTCACCGCTGCCAGATGCACTGATGTTCTTCACTCCTTCTTGAGCACTGAAGCTGTGTTCACGTTACAAGCCTCATTGCTCAATTTCGATCTCTGGCGCTTGGCGGCTCACATATGCGCTTTTGTAAGTGACCCGCATCCGTCATTCGCGCCATTAACACACCCTTGCTTTGGAAGGAACTGCATGCTGACATGTTCTCAAAGTTAGCTGCAGCAGAAACACCACTGACCCTGATCTCCACTGTGGTTTTCTGCAAGTCGTTATTTGAAACTCGTCTCACCTCCACGTTGCAGTTTTCTGAATTCATCGTTTTATAAACGATTTTTCTACATCAGGGATCAAAGGTTTGTCTTAATGTGTGTGATGTTGATACATGCATCAGGGTCGGGAGCCGATCAGGTAAATTTAATGCATTAGCATTAGCTAGTTTGATCTTAATTCAGTCGTGGAGTTCAGAGCGCTACATGGTGGCCTCAAGATACAGTTAAAGGACATTCCCAGGCAGCAGCCGTGAGGAGTTTACTCACAAACTAGTCAACAAACAACCAACATCATTCCAGTGATGCAAACCAGTGATGGTGAGCCCCTCCCCATACCGAGGGGACTTGAGTATGGGCACTTGAGTTTTCACGACTAGAGTTGCAGCAGTATAATGTTTTCAGGTGTACTGTGGTTTAGAAAGGAACAGTTATCATGCTGTGTAGATTAACTGAACACCATTATTTAAAGATGTTCACAGCTTAAAACCCAAACAATCAGTTGATTAACAGAGAAAATAATCAGCTGAATACAAAATAGTTCAAAAACTGGTTTATATATATTTAAATATATTTTCCTTTTTCAGTTTCTAACTAAAGTGTGCATCCAAACAAATCCTTTAACTCTGTGATAATCGTATTATTATTGTTACTGATGATGAAAAATTGTTACCTTATATTGTGATGTAAAATTTATATTTTCATAAATTGTGACAGGATGCTAAGTGAAACTCATCATAGCTTAGATTTTTATAAAAAATAAAGTTTTTATTTGGAATAATGATTAATCCTAACACACTAGGGCAGGTTTTTTGTGCTTAATGCGTCTCATCGAGCGTTGCAGATGCATTTTGGCACCCGTTCCATATAATGACTCCTGCACCTTCACATTCACCTGCGTGGATTCCTTTATTATTGACGTTTGTTCCCATCGTCAATATTAGGGATGCACGCAAATGAAAAGTTGAATACTTTATGGAGAGAGGTTCAGGGACAGGGTGCACGGTGACTCCTGGGCTCCAGTGCAATCCTGTTGCATTGTTGTGCAGCAACGTGCTTCGTCTAATTACTACAAGCTCGGCTTACTGTCATACCGCTTGTTTTTTTTTTCTCTTCTCTCATCCACAGAAGTCCTTCAGCCTGAAAATCCCCATCACTAAATTACGTCTGTAGTTAGGCTACCATATGGTCGGCTCCTTGATCCTATTTGTGAGGGTTTACCTTGGGGTGGCGTTGGGCTGCCTGGCTGTTGGCTCTTGGAGAGGGGGGCAGGGTTGGGGTTGGAGTGAGGTAGGAGGTTTAGGATTGTGTGGAATGTGTATGTAGTTGTGTGTGTGTGTGTGTGTTGGGGTGGGGGGTGGGGGTTAATGATCCAAGCTGCTAGTTGAAATGGGCTTGTCTGTGGCACTGGCACGCCATGGCCCTTCCCCTGTTGGCCATGAGAACCCTGCTGTTAGCAGCACTGCACCGCTGCCAGCCCTGCCCCAAGGGCCTCTCACAGCGTCATCCTGCTGCACTCACTCACATAAACTATCACACACACTCACACACAGTGTGTGTGTGTATATATACTTACTGTGAGGGTGGGGAGCAACTATAGGGGCCTGCTGCTGTAGAGTAGAGGAAGAAGCGCGCCTGGTGCCGCTAATGGGTTCAAATGGAGGTCCGCCGTGAAAGGGGAGAATAATGAGTGTTGCCGTTAGGCTGTTGTGATGGTGAGGAAAAGTGAAGGTTACGTCAGCTGAAATGTCTTTATAGGCTGGATAATTATTCTGCGAGCTGTCGCGATCATGGAAGAAGGAAACTGTATTTAAATTGAACGCATTAACCCAAACAGGCGCGTGTAACTGAGGAGCCAGGACCTGTTTAAAGTAGGGAAGCCCTAAAAGGAAGTACCTGCCCTGGTTAGGATGGTGTTGCAGGGTGGAATTCAAGGAGGCCTAAGGTGTAGGACGGTGGCAGTGTGTGTTTGTGGGGTGCACAAGATATCACTTAAGCATTGTCTCACTAATTATACGTCATCATGGAAACATGGAAACAATGTGGTGAAGTTCCTGTATCTCTTAATATTCTAATAAATATCTTTAATTATTGTGGGAAATGGTTAACATGGCTAAATAATTTAGGGCACAAATTCATTTTGTATTATTAATAATATTTTCTGTACATTTCATTTCATACCATCCTATTTTTATCTCATTTTTGTTCCATTCAGATTTTGCTTGCTTGCTTGCTTACTTTCAGACATGAAATATGCCAAAACTTTGAATGCATTTGAGTAACACTTTGAGATGAGGGACGTGGTATGACAATCATAAAACCACATCAGACCTTCTATCTGAAGGCCTCGGAGAGCTCTTTGGATCAGACCATGGCAATCCCTTTCATTTCAGCAATCAAGAACAAACCAAAGTAATGTCTTGAGGTGTAAATGTCACAGGCTCCTCCAAAATCCTCTCTAACGATGGTCTATTCATTTGCACCTGATTCTAATTTCAGGTATTTAAGTGGTGGTAGATGTGGGATGTTCAGAGGTTTAAATGCGTTTCTTACTCTTTTGTAACTTATTTTTGCAGTTTGTCGTTCTGTTCTAGGATGTCTGACGGGGCAACATTGTGAAATGTCTGAACAAACAGTGGGCCAGTTTCCACGGCTCAGATAAGGCCTTGTCCTGGTCCAGGAATGGATTGTCCCCACCGGCAGTGTGGTTTACTTCAAAACAAGCCTAAGAAACTGATGAGGGTGTCTCCATAGCTGCACAGCGCAGTCACGTCCACTGGGCTATCTGGTGCGAAACTAAGCCATTGTACAGCTCTTTTCTATAGTGCTGTGCGGGGACGTGGAAGGTGAACGAAATAAGCCACAAATGAAATTGCTCAGAACGAACTGTACGGGGGACTCGGAGAGAATGCTTGGTATGTACTTCTTTGTATGTAGTGTCCTTAGAGAGCCACTTTATCCACGCTGGATCTGTGAGCACTGCGCTGTGGGCTCGGCTCGTTCTTTGAAGGGAGATGAAATAAAATGTTTGATTTTGGTTGGAAGGAGCAAAATAAATAACACTGAGTATGGATTTGGGAACGGCTTTCATGTCTGTTCCACTGTTAATAGTCTTCCCCCTCCTTCTTTTCCCTTAAATTTTGAAGTCGCAGCAAGCCCTCCCATTGTCTGCCTGTGTTTTTCAGTTGGTGAGCCAGGAGGAACACAAAGGAGTTGTGCTATAATCCATTATCTGCCATCTTCCCCTTGGGCCTCCGTTGTCTTCCTGTGATCGATCCTGACAGCACCACTTGTGTGTGATTGTGGATGTGTGTGTACATGTGGGAGTGTGAGCGAGTGTGATTTCACTCTTGCTTTGTCAGAGGATCACAGGTATTATTTCACTTCCTAATTAAACACGTATGGAGTGTGTCATATGTTATCTGGCCAAATGTTTGTGGACGCCTCCTGTAACGATTGCATTCAGCTACTTGAAATGCAACCCATTGTTGACATAATGTGCAAAGGCATACAGAGCTTGTCTAGTCCCTGTAGAGAAGTACTGCCAATAGAATAGGACAGCCATGTAACCATGAATCAACGGGCACCGAGGGCCAGACAAGGGCTAGAGTGGTATAAAGCCCCTAGATACAGAACTGTGACCCTGTTCATGCCTGGGATTAGTCATTAACACCTTCATGTCTCGTGTGAGCACTTGTGATCAGATTTCTCACATTGCCGGTAGAGGAGACATGGTGTGTGTGTTAATTATTTCAACTGAGATGAAGCTATTTTTGCTTGCATATCAGCTACGAATATCCTCTTTATTCATCAGTTCTTTTATTAGTGTAGCTCAGCTAACTCGTGTGGATGGTGGGTGGTGTGGTCTCATGGTTATTTGGTGGTTGTTTGCCAGCTGGGGCAGTGATGTGGTTGATGTGTGTGGTTCTGTGCTGTCAGGAATTCCTCAAGACTCTTTGCATTCACAATACAAGGATGTCATCTGCGTCTCTGACCACCTCCAAATGTAATTGATGTGATTTCCCAGCGTCCTCGGGAAGCAGTTCCATATCTGTACTTTGTCCCACCTCAGATCTTGCAGGACTTACAGGAATCTGCTAGTCATGGTTCCACAGGACACTTTCAGAGTTCTTGTGGAGTCTTGATGGGTGAGAGATGACACAGATGTGCAAATGCACATCCACACAGCTTGTCTAGTCTCTGTAGAGCATTTCTCTACAGAGACTCTTTGAAGCAGATAAACAAACATGAACCTACTGGCATCAAGCCTAATGACAGACATGGGCTGGAGGAGTATAAACTGTTCTATGGAATGATGGTGCTCATGCAATACTTTCTGGATGAATTGGGGCATGGGAGATGAGGAAAGGTAGAGATTTTTCCACATCATGACTTCCCTGGATGGTAGAAACAAAGAACGAGCAGGTGTCCCAATACTTTTGTACATATATTGTATATTCTGATGAATCAGGTCTTTTATATTGTAAGCCAGAGTTTCCACACATAATTTATTGCTGTTCTGTGCTCCGTTTAAGCAGCTGCTGTAGAGCCGCCATAAACGGAGTCCGCCTGCAGCAGTGAGGGACGTTTACAGAAGGTAACAAAGTGCTTTGAAACTCTGCAGTGTGCAACTGTTTTACTGAGGAAAATGAAAATTTATAGACCTGCAGAGCCGTAGTTTTAACCAGCCTCCTTTCCCTCACAAGTGTGTAAAGCTTCAGCTCATGACTACTAAGCTTACCAAAGGCGACGCCGCAAAAACATGTAAATAAAATTCAGTCCCGGGACATTGTGGACTCGCAAGATAGATTACCCAGTGAAAAAAGGACAAGTGTGTCCCATTGCTCCTTCTCTACACTGCAGTGACACTGACGTGGTGGTGTGTTTATGTAATTATAGATATACAGTGTTCCTGTATGGGCATAAAATGGAAAGTGGGAGTAGAAACAAGAACATAATGTATTCGTACAGAACTTCTTCACTTTTATAATAGACCACGATTCATAAACTGCATTACTCACAGCCATATTTTGGTGCACTTTTGCTGACAAAGGTAGGGTTTTGGTTGGTTTAGGATGTGTGCAGAGTAGAGCTGGTCATGCACGCTTGAGAAGACCATTTATCAACCCCAGTACACAGAAAGTGTCTTGTGTGTGGATGGGTTTTCTGAGGGGTTGCATCATCATATTCATTCAGTTAAAAGTTGGATGTTCGGTCTTATTCATCGTATTCACAGTGGAATGCCGAGAAGACCGAGGCAGAAGGTATTGTAAGCAGGTGTGAAAGAACTGCTATATAAAAAGAGACTTTGTGGAGACCTGTAGACGTCTAGAGTGGTGTACAAATGTCTCAGATTCAGGAGAAGTTCCATTTCAGCAAAATGCTCACAGTTTTTAAGGAAAACATTCAAAGTTGAGGAAATTTGTGACGTTGCTAATGTTGAAGCCTTTGTGCTCGAACCTCAGATGTTTTGTGAGTCTGATCTCGTCTATTGAATCTCCTGGTGGATCTGATCTACTTGTTAGACACTTTTGCACGAATTTGGACAAACAAAAGTGCACACAGCCAGACTTCAGCAGATCTGCATGTACATTTAAGAGGGATTGGAAAAAAAGTACTGTAATGTAGATGAACGGCTATTATCTCTCGCCCCTCTGTAAACCCTCCCCCAACCCTGTGTTTTGCTGTGATGCTCCTCCATCCTGTGTAAAGTGTTCATATGTATGAAGTAAAGTGAGGATGCAGCTCATTGTCTGGGTGATACCAGTTGCCTTCTGGCCTCCAGAAGTGTGTAAACTGACCTGGCTTAATAGGCCCATGATGTTCAGACCAAGTGCTAATGCTTAGAGCTTTCTAGAGTAAAGTACATTGTTGCTGTCATGCAAAACCTTGTATCTACAATATGGCGACTTTACAGGAGAAGGAAAAAATATTCAGTGAAAATATCGTTATACATTAATATCACAATATTAGGAGGATGAAGACAAGCACGTGCTTCCTCTGATATATCTGAATCCAGCCACCACCTCTCTTTGAGCTGTCCCCATTGTGCTATTGCTGAGCAGCCCACACACTCGGAAAGCGCCGGGTCCCCAGCTCCATTTCAACTACCGTGATACACACATTAAAACAAACAACACAATATACAACGACCAGTTTGTCCAGCTCGTACCTCCCAAACACAGCTCCTCTGACTTTTAGGCTGTCTAACTAACTAACTAATTAAATAACATATTTAATTCGTTCATTTTTGAATTCAGACATTGTTTTGACTACTGTGAAACGACGTAACTTAGAAATATTAAAATCTAATCATTGCCAAAAACTTTTTTATTCAATTTCACTTGATCATCAGTTTCCAACAAGATTTCCTAGCTGTGAACTATTTTCATAGTTACAAAGTTAAAGCTACAAAAATACATAACGTAAAATTTTTAAGACATAAATTAAAGCTTGGATCAAAACAGGGTCAGACTGGGATCTTCTGAATAAGATAATCATGTATGTGTGACTGTCTCCTATAAATACTGTTCTGTTTTCAGGTGAAGAAAGGTTTGTAAAACTGTCCAGACATCCAGCAAAGCTGACCTAAGGAGGGAAATATTGCAATATATATATTATAACTGTGACACCTTTATCATATCATCAGATTCCCGCCAATACACAACTACAGAAAATCAACTTTCATTGGAATTCAACACACAACGTTTTTTCAAACCCTTTTGGAGCTCTTCTATTGGTCCATTTATCGTGACATCAATGTAAGGAGCAAACGCCAGATTCAGATTAAGTGAAGACAGAAGAGATGTAAGGTGTTTGCATGAGAACGACAATGTCCGAAGGCTTAATGTATGAAAACGAATGTCAGTTTAAATAAAATGCATCCCTCGTTTCCTGTATGGTGGTATAGATGTGAAGCAGTGAATCCGGTTCTGAGGATTTAAAAAAGGTTCTGTCATAAGTTTCCTTTCTGTAATTGAAGCCTCGCTGTTTTGTAGTCTTTAAAGGCCTAATTGATTAATAAGTCGGTGTCCACTGTTAAGTCATTTTGCAGCATTTCTATTGGTCCATTCATCCATTCAGGAAGCTGTAACACAAGGAAAAGAACAACTGCCGGATTCACTTTGTCAAAAAGTGAAAAACAACAAAACGGAGATGTAAGATTCAGCATCAGCTCGGGTGATAATGGGTTGATGTTTTTGTAATCTGGTAATCAGGTGGTAATGTGTAGATGTGAGAATGCTTTAACACTTAGGAGCTGCACTTCTCGCTGGTGATTAAATAAAAAAGGTGTTACTTTCAATCATTTCTCACTTGCAGCTCACCAAAAGGAGCTCATACCTTCTGCTGAAAGCATGGATTCTAACTGTTCAGTCCCACTTTTGTGTTTTAAGTGGAAGAGATTTTTGTAAAGATAGCAGTTGATAAACTGTTGTTCTAAAATCCATGTTTTGGGAAAAAGGAAAACCCTTTAATCATTTCATGGCAAATAAACTATGAAAAGGGGACTTGACGTCAATGCAGAATGTAAGTTGAAATGATTGTTTTTGCCATTTTTGAAGCAGATAGTAAAGTAGAAAAGATTTTGGCTTGGACACGAATGGAAAAGGGACTTTTGTTTTTTGTTGCTACTTTTAGCTTTTCATGGCACAGAATCCAATGGAAAAAGCAACGCTATTCGATTTGCAGAGAACTGAAGGAGAAGAGTTTGTCGAGGCATAGTTTTGCCATGTTTTTAGCATTTTATGGCATTAAAGAACAGGACAGATTTCAGTTCTTAGAATTTATTAGTTTATTTTAAAGTATTTTTGACTGAGTACATAATTAAGTAAGTCATTACATAATTGATGCCCTGATAAGTCTGGCCTGTGCCGCATTTCAGTACATAAACATGTACATAAAATGTACAAATTCTGTAGATCTAAACAAGAAACTGTTTGCTGATACTGGTATTTATGTACTTAGTGCATTCCTAATAACATTTATTTGAGGAAAATAGACTTCAGGAGTCACTCGCTGTCATCAAATGCGCACACACACTATCGAGCTCTGAAATCGGCTCAGACACTGTTACGGGCTTGTGGTTACGCTCATGGTTACTTTCATTTCTTTGACATGTAGGTGTAGTGAAGCATCTGTACACGTATCTGCTTAGTGATGTGTCTTCTGTAAATGGGTCTCCATAGTGACGTTCCTATTGGACAGTGTCTGAGCATGATGGTGTTTCTCCAGTATGTTTGGACTGTGTAATTCACCACCCTGTTCGATAGAGGGGTATTTTCTAAGTGAACAGCAAAGCACCTCTGTAGATCATTCTGGATCAGAGCTTTTCTAAATGCCATAAATATAAATGTAAATACGTATTGATCATATTCTGCTGTTATATGTAGACCAGGCTCTCTTGCTGCTTGTAAGTGATCTGTTTTGTAGGCTATTTTTGACTGGAAATCAATAAAGGACATAATGATATTTAGCAGTAGGCTGTGTTTTCAGGAGGGCTTCAGTGGCCTCTTTATGAAATTTATCTGTGCGTCAGACACGAACCTCTCCTTTCCACTGTAGCTTTGATGTCTCATTGTCACCCCTCACATCTGTTTAATATTCTAGGGCCGTCACCATATTTCTTTATCTGATTTGGGGTCAGATTAGATTTGCAAAAGTGAGTCAGAGAGCCGGAGTCTTCCCCGGGTGAAAAAGCGATTTTCCTAAAATCTCCATGCGGCTGTGTCGGCGGGATGGATGGTATTATTTATTTATTTCCATTTTCAGCGCATGCTGCTCAGGGCATGTTCAAATCATTACGTCTCCCTAACACTTTTAATTTTCCAAATAAGTAGGTCATCGACCCAAATCTGCGGCCAGCTAGCGAATGATTGGTGGAAGGCAGCAGATCTACACTAAAACCCCTATTTAAAGAGCTGGGGATTGTGGGACAGATGCAGTGGTGTGTGTGTGTGTGTGTGTGTGTGTGTGTGTGTGTGTGTGTGTGTGTGTGTGTGTGTGTGTGTGTGTGTGTGTGTGTGTGTGTGTGTGTGCGTGCAGTCTCCTCTGCCTCCTTATTTGACAGGGGTGAACAGATGTGTGCTGTACCTGTACTGACTCTATTATGCACATCCACTCCGCAGATATTAGACTTATCTATGATGTCCCTCCAAGTTTTATTAATGGAGTCTCTCTGCTTAGTTTGGAACTACTGTTAGTAACTGTATTAGTAATTGAGTAATATGAGGGGTAATTGTTGTTGTTGTTGTTGTTGTTGTTGTTATTATTATTGTTGTTATTATATATCATGTACCTCAAAGGTTTTTAAAGATGAGGAGTCTTTAAAGACCTGAACTGGATGGAAAAAACAGGACTCGTAGGTGGCTGTAGGGCGTTTAAGGTGTTCAGGAACACAGATGAGGGGTTTACTGAATTCATGTATTATTATTATTAATAACATTGTTATTACGGAGTTTTAATTTGTTTGATGGAGTTTGAGTTATAGTGTACATTCGGGGGCATAGCACCAAATCTTGGCCTCTGGTTACAGCTGATTGGCTCCAGGGTGGTGAATTTATTTGACCCAACCACGAAGAACCCTGGATACGCAAGCTCAGCACATCAACATGCCCTTTCAGAGATGCAGGTTCTGAAACAGGGAACCTACTAAAGTGTGCAGGGCAGGGGGTCTCCAGGACCAGTGTGAAGAAGCACTGGTTTATGAGGCCACAGGTTCAGACAGAATTGCAAGTGTACTTCAGCACACATGGAGGAGATGGGTATGTGTGTTTTACACTGAACATGCTGTCCCAGTGAGAGTGTAGCCAGATGTGTCCTTGAGGACCCACAGCCGTGGTAGTCACGTGGAAAAGCCGGGTTTAAACCTTAATCCCAGCTATAGGCCACTAGGCACTGTTAAGCATTACTTGCATGGTGTTCACCTTCAGGGTCAATGAATATCACATGCTGAAAAGAATATTAAGGTCGTCATGTGAAACATAGAGATCATGAATTGACATTGACAGCTGAGGTCTGAGGCTGAACATGGAAGGAATTGTGACAGTAGTTCAGTCGATCTTAAGGGAGATGTTTTAAAATGTCTTCTGATTTTAACACGATGACCGTAGTAACGGAATGTTACTCAGTAACTCCTCTAATCTTCCTGCTCTTAGGACGTTATCGCTTAACATAGATTCACTGGGAACGGACGTTTTTACTGTCCAGAACATTAATGTACAATAGATTTCTGAGACAGATGTGCATTACTTATACTCAGGTTAACCTTTAGAACGCTGCGCAAATTATGAGGAATATTTCTGTTTTCTGAACGTTTTGTCTTTTATTCTCCCAAAAACACACACACACACACACACACACACACACACACACACACACACACACACAAATTGATCATCTAGAGTTTTGATTAATGAATGTAATGATTATATAGATAAGGATATTTGTATTAATAAGTTAATAAGTCAAAATACTTGACCGTTTATATGTATATCTGTATTATCCCTTCTCGAGACTTAAATTCTGAAATTTGAGCTCTGTGACTGCTCTTTAAAGGTCCAATTTTATTATTGTTTATATCATTTTATTATTATTATTATCATCATCATCATTGTATCAGTGGCAAAAATTGGCATTTAAATGAAATCATTGTTAATTACAGTTATTTCTGGGATGATATGTTGCATAAATAACTATAGTGACATGCCTACTGTATTGTAAATCATTCAGTGGGTGGGGCTAAACAGAGGTAACTAAATAGGCAGAGATATGTAAATAAGCTGGTTCTTATGACATCAGAGAAATATTGATTTTAAAGACGGGCTCTTTTTTCAGCTTAGTGTCTGTTTAATGAAGTTTACTGACATCAAATCAGGACCACGATTAATTGAACATTTTTCTTTGATTACGATTAATGAAGGACTTTGTTTTTCTGTGGTTGTATTTTCATTGGCTGCTGACTGTTTGTACTGTAAATATGCTTCACTATTAAACCCTAAATATTTTTTCATGTTCAAATAACCAACATGGGCATGTTCTGTTATGTTGGTTAGAGGTTCTGAATGTTGTCTTCTTCAGCACTAAAATCCAGGGGAATTCATGAGGTTTTCCGTGATGGAGGCCTCTTTAACTTACCCAAGAACTCTCAGAGGCTTCCATTTGTGAGCCCTCAAACGTAAATGCTTTAAGTGTTCTTCGTTCCATTCCTCTTTAGCTAATTCCGGTTGTTTTACCATGATGAGGAGGTAAGTTGCCTCACACTGGCTCCTTGTTTAGAGCGCTAGTGAAAAGTGTGTCACGCGAAACGTGTAGGGACTCCAGATCCTTCGACATGATGCACTGCCTTTTTGATTCATTATGCAGGCATATGCTAATTCGTGGCACGCTAATCCAAACACACTCCCAGCCCTGGGGGGACCGGAGGTTTAAACGCAATCAGCATGTGTAATGAGCCCGGCACTAACGGCGACTTTAGACGGGGCCTTACGGCCCTGTCTGCCCGGTGTGCAAGGACCAAGGTGAACAGGCCAGGGCCCAGAAGCACTTTGCTAGGAGTCCTGCGACGGGAAGGGCTGGGAGGAGAGGCTTGGCTTTGTGGATTAATTAGAGGAATCAAAGTGAATGGGGACGGGAGGCTGAGTGGCAGTGCCAGAAACAGTGCAGCCACTGTGTTCTCCCAGGCCTCGCTATCAAAGACTCTGATTCTCTTTATGTTCGTCCTCCGTGACAGCTGAAAGACAACACGCGAGAAGTCATTTTACATTTTCCAGCTCCAACCTCAGGATATTGCACCAACGTCTCCGCAGCGTGAGCCATTTGTTCCCTGGTCTCTCCGTGAATACTAAATGTTGCCGGTTGCGCTCGACAAACCCAGGCCCGTTAAATATTGATGGTGTTAAATTAGAGGTGTAATGTAGAGTCACCATCTGATTTCACCTACTGTGTCAGGTCCAGTCGTTGTAATGTGATGGGGATTGCGCAACTATCTTGGCAACTTCTGGAGAACGAACACCATCTACAGAGAGAGGGAGTGTCCATGTACACGATCTGTTACCCATACTTTTCTGAGGAACAGAGAGGTGTCATATCCTCATGGACTTTCCATTCTGCCTTTTTACTGGAACCTGTGTAGAGATCCTTTTAGGGAAGTTCCTGAGAAATGCCGAGAGGGTGCTAGGGATGGTTTGGCGACAGTTCAGAGACAATATGCTCCCTCTCGTTTCAGTAAACGTCAAGAATTTTCATGTGTATCCTGAGTGAATCACTTCACCAATGGCTGTAGAAACTGTGCTTCCATTCCTTTGTATAAAAATGAAGCCAAAATTGTCAAATTTGCAAGCACACAAAGCAGATTTTTCCAAGTTTCAGTGGGTTCTTAGTCCAGGGAGCTGTAGTGAATTTTGGAGTCTTGCTGTGGCAAATGTAATTTTGTCATCAGATCCCGCCCCCTTTTCTTTTTGCCAGCTCACACACATTCAGGCTTATTTCTTTATTCGTTATCACTCACTGTTCTGTATCATTCAGACTTTTTCCCAACTTACTTTATCGTGTGATAAAATCACGATGGGTTTGACAAGGCATGTGTGTAGGGTGTGTTCATGGAATCCATTTGTCAGGATTGTCCAATTCTTCTCGCTTCAATAAACATCAAGAATGTGCAGTTGTATCCTGAAAACTAATTGTTGGAATTAGTCACTGGAGAAGGATACCTGAATGGGCAGAACTACACATACTGCAACCAGCCAGAAGAGGCACTGTGTTCTCCGTGTCTACGTTCATTGGCAGAAACACATTGAACATGCAAACATTTATATTTTACTGCTTCCCGCACTACAAACTGTACCGTCTACCTTGGAGGGGGAGTATATGACACTGGGGGTAACCTGTGTACCATTATACCCCTGCAGTGTGCACAATGTCAGTGGGTTAATGCAGAGCAGGTGCATGTTCAACAGGGATGAAAAGTGTGGTATTATTGGTATTTATTTTATTTTATTTTTTTTGCTTTTAACTGTGAGAGCAGTAGAGTACAGCTGCGTCTACCATTCCTCTGGGGCTGTGGTGGTCCCTGGTGCAGGAACATCGTGTAACTTTAGATTAGGTAATCTGCAGGGACACTTTTGGTTTCCTTTTTTTTTTTTTTTTGGGCTGATAATAATGAAGTGCTATTACTGCATTGCTCAAAGGCTTTCATATTTGCTTAGTGTAAGAACTTATTGTTCTGGAGAGTGTTAACATTCAGCTGCAGAACATTTCAGAGCTTATTATTAGTATTAGCATAATCCTTAATAGAAATGTTTTGCATTTTTCATGTAAGCAATCCATACCACTGCACTTCTCTGGAAAAAAAAGAGTCGGTTCAGCTCAGGCTGTTTTTATATGGAACTGAAATGTGCCAGCTGTACGTGATCATCTGAAGTGCTTTTTGTGCTGAGATTAAGGCACTTAAGTGTTGCCGTTAGTGTGAAAATATCAGAAAGCACTCTAAAGGCCTCAGTGCCTCACTAAGGTTAATACAGTTCTGTGTAATAATCTAAAATATAGGGCCAGTGAGCACAAAACTGTAAATAAAGTCATGTGCTGTGTGTTGAGAGGATGGAGGCTTGAGTGTCATACCAGCAGGGCGTCAAAATCAGCTGTCACACCACCAGCCTCCGCTGGATAAAAATGGAATCGTATCAATAAATAACACAGCGACGTGACCCTTCCCGACTTCCTTCTTTCCTTGTCCTCCTCTGCCTCATAAATTATACTTTTCAAAATGCATATCATCATAGATATTGTTCCTCAAGAACTAGGCCTCTGCAATCTCTTGCTTCTAAAAATAACAGCATTGAAGGTCCAGCCATGCTGTTGTCTAGTGGTTTCAGTAGATGTATACATGCATATAACAGACAACGTAAAGCAAAATTGATAGATTCGGATACAAATTGATCTGTACTTGCCAACACTGTTGAATTAAGCATGAAGTAAAAATGTGTGCTCAGAAGAGAAGCTGTTAATTAAATGATTATTTATTCCTTATTACTCGCTGTTCTGTTCACGGTGAAATAGTATGTCATCTAGAGATGTAACAGGACATGTATTCATAGCAAACCCTCACAGTAGGGCGGTCACAGTTTGGTGTGTATGGTCGCACACACTGTATGCACCATTAGTGTAAATATGACCATTTCCATTGGATTTGTATGGTAATGTGGGAATTGAAGGGGTTTAGGGGAGTTGCTGTGCTAACTGTTGTCTTGTTTGCCTCCCCCTTCGCTCCTCTTTCTCTTTGTTGCTGCCATGTGTGCTCATTTTGTCTCGCTTTACTCTTTATCTCTCACTTTTCTCATCTTTTAAATTTGAAACCACGATGGGTAAGACTAGGAATGTAACTGCATCCTGATGCCAAGGCCTTTCTTAGACTCTGCGTCACCCTCTGTATACAGCATAGATATGAAGCCTACGTTTGTAGCGTTCTGATGCAGCTGACATATACTTTGTGGCCCTCGGTTATCTGCAATTCTCTGCACACGTACGTACCTAACTGTGAGGTCCAAAACGCTGCACAAACCAAACCGTGACGGTTGTGTAGCGTTACGCCCCTGTCACATTCTGGCATTTTTCATATTAGTTCAACAAGAGGTTATAAATGAGGAGACCAGCTGCTGCCTGTGATATGAATGGAAGTTCTCATGACACTCAAAACAAAGTCTGTTTACTGATTAAGTGCTGGCCTTAGCAAAAAGAGTTAAATCAGCTTACTGATTACACCAGAGTCTTTTAGTGATTTCAAACATTTAACATTTAAGAGGTCATTTGACCTTCACTTTTTGATCATTTTGGCCTCTCCACATCAAAGAGATGGAAATAACTACCTGGTGGCCGTGCAAAGATGGGGGTTGTGTGAACCAACTTGCCTAGAAGCACATTGTCTCAACTGTGAAATCATGGTGTGTCAGATGAGGATGGTTTGTCGGCATTGTTGGATAATTGTAAGTTGGCTCTGAGAGCGGAAGCACAGGGGGTGCTATACAACACTAGAAACTAGAAACTATAACTTGAACATGTGTCAGAATTGCCTGTTCTGTTTGTTCTAAATGAAAAGGAAAGCTAGTCTTAAATATTTGAGAGATTCGGTCGCTTTTTCCATCAAACAGGCCGCAGCATTCTCTTGCTTCTAAAAATAACCACATTGAAGGTCCAGGCATGCCGTCGTCTCCTGTTATCAGTGCACTTTTGTGCAAATAATAGATGAAATATTAATGAGGAGGGCAAAATTGAAAGTTTCAGATTACAAAATGTCCTGCACTCTTTTTTTTTTTTGCCCAGTCACGGTTCTGAGAGCCTAAGCCTAAAGCAAAAGTGCGTGATCACAAGAGAAGCTTTTAATCAAGTGACATGGATCAGCAGAAACAGACTGAAGCTGTTCAGGCAGGGACCAGCTGTGCTGCGGCTTTCCTCCGCCTGATTTTGGTTTTTTCTTTTTTCTTGGCACATTGTTGTATGCACCAAGTTGTGTCATTGATTCGCGCAAGACTGGGCAATCTGGCGGCGATACAGATCTACATGGTTTAGCCATGCAGAATCAATAGGCTTTGGGGCACAGAAAAGGAGGCTATCTCCTCAGAGCAGCCAGGCTCTGCAAAGCAGAGAGAATGCAGCTTGAGTAGCATTCATGAGAAGACGACCTGCTCCACCAGGCTACACCACAGCAGTGTTGGCTTTTGGGGATTTTCTCTCTCCTGGCCTTGTTTGCGGATGATGATCGTGCTACGTTTTGAGCTTCCGTGTGCCCTGAGCTTGGCTGAGCACATGAAAAGTTCTCTCTTCTATTCCCAACAGCTAGGTGTGTGTGTGTGTGTGTGTGTGTGTGCGTGCGTGTGCGTGTGCGTGTGCATGTGCGCACTGAGCCAGTGGCATAAAATCCAAGCCAAGACACCTCCAGCACTCCTACTTTCTTTAGCACCAGCAGCAGCCATCGACAGTGTTCTCTGTCACATCTCGCCAAGAAGTCGGTTCCAGGGCCAGGACGGAGCAGAAGGGAGGGAAAAAAATATGGCATTTGGAGTTGGCGTAAGGGTACCTTACTGTTTAGATATATGAACATCAAGCATGCTTTTCATAATCTAGATTTGGGATTGGCCCTCCAGATTAGATATGGTGAACATACAGGAAATCAAACTAGGCAGGTAGCAGGTACCAAATTGGGTGGTTGGTATCTGGTACCTGGAACTAGGGCTGGGTATCGCAACTGATTTCCCAAATTGATTCAATTCCAATTGACAAGGTCCAAGCAGCACTGAAATGTGCTGCAGAACTAGCTAACCTTAAAGGGTTGGACAATGAAACTGAAACACCTGGTTTTAGACCACAATAATTGATTAGTATGGTGAACTAGGGCCTCTTTTTTTCACCAATACAGCGTCAGTTCGTCTTGGGAAGGACATTTTTTAGATACAATCCAGGTTAGCACCCCAACATCCCTTTCAGACAGCTTCCTCTTGCATCCACAGTTAATCCTGTTGGATGTGGTTGGTCCTTCTTGGTGGTGCTGACATCACCCTGGATACAGTGGCTCTTTATACATCACAAAGACTTGCTGTCTTGGTCACAGATGCGCCAGCAAGACGTGCACCAACAATGTGTCCTCTTTTGAACTCTGGTATGTCCCCCATAATGTTGTGTACATTGTAATATTTTGAGCAGAACTGTGTTCTTACCTGCTAATTGAACCTTCACACTCTGCTCTTACTGGTACAGTTAATGAAGATTGGCCACCAGGCTGCTCCAATTTAGCCATGAAACCTCCCACACTAAAATGACAGGTGTTTCAGTTTCATTGTCCAACCCCTGTATATGATCACCACAATTCCCACTGTTCATGACAAAGCAAGTCAGATATTTCTTACTTATACCTTCCTCCTTTGGATCAAATCGCCTCAAAATGAAGCTGGAGCGTCGCCATTTTTCTTCAGAAGAATCGCTGCTGTGTATCTGTAAGACTGGGCATTTTAACACACTTTCTTCTATCATAATCCCCCAGAAAGATGTTGCGGGTGACGCTGTGATGATAGGAACAGATAAATTTGTTAATAGATGGGCCATCTTACACTGTGTCTGACTGAAATGTACCTTTTATTATTTTTGTTTCTCCAGCAATTTAAAACCATATTTCATTTCACTCTTTAAATGTTTGAAAAAGGAGACCAGTCCAGCTTTCTGGCAGTGCTTTTATAATGTTTCTAGGATAAACACAAAAAATGTGTTTTGGCAAAATCCCTGTTTTCTCCCACCGGTGGGAGCACTGACTGAACTGGTTTTGGATCATTCCAACGAAGATCGATTTGAATTTAAAAATCTATTCTCAAACAGGGATCTGTGATTCCGAGAGAGGTGATTGGGGCTAAAATCAGATGTGCAGCTGAGCAGGTATTAGATGAGTGGTGGCTCATTCTCAACACTGCAGTGACTGTGTGTGTTGTGCTGGTAGGAGTGGGTCAGACAGCAGTGCTTCTGGAGTGTTTAAACCTCTGTGTCACTGCTGGATTGAGAACAGTCCACCAATTGGAAATATCCAGCCAACAGCGTCCTATGAGCTCTCATGAAGGACTAGAGGATGACCAAGTGTCTAATAGAGTGGACAGTGAGTGGGCACAGTGTTTAAATATTGTGGCAAATACAC
The DNA here is from genome assembly GCA_034509495.1 of Acestrorhynchus altus. Lineage (NCBI taxonomy): Eukaryota > Metazoa > Chordata > Actinopteri > Characiformes > Acestrorhynchidae > Acestrorhynchus > Acestrorhynchus altus. Next base: position 6,704,083 of record CM067517.1, read on the forward strand.
ACACACACACACACACACACACACACACACACACACACACACACACACACACACACACACACACACACAAACAAGTTAGGTCTTGTATAGTAGATAAGTACTACCAATAGAAAAGGACTCAGGAGCAGATAAACATGAACCTGTTGGCACCATGCCAATTCCAGGTGCGGGGTAGGGGGGTATAAATAAAAAGCAGTGGAACAGTGTAGAGTGATGATCATCCCACTCTTGTTAAACGCACAGTTTGATGAAAAAATGATTGTAGGTATATCTAAACCCTATCCTGCAGTAATGCTTCCCGTCCTGTGGCTCAGCTTCCAGAGCGTCCAATATAAACATATTCAGCTTAGATGGTCACGCACAGTCAGTCACTCAATTTGTCAGCACGTGTGTGAAGATACTCCACTAATCAGACGTGTTCAGGGATGTGTGATATTTATGAGCCACTTGACAGGTGGTGTACATGCCTTGGAATAATTAGCACCTTAGAAATAACTGGAAAGATGCACTCACCCCTACGTTTCCCAGTGCTCGGAGTGCTCGCTACTCCACCAAGGCTTGCCCTTGGTGTTCACAAGGATATAAAAGGAATTCACGGCACTGAGGAGCATGATTCATAAGACCTCAGGTTTGTAGAACATGCTGGCCTAGCCTTCAACACCTGAAGTATTATCCTTCAGCACAGTAGTCCATAATTTCTATCTACCCACCCTGACGTGCATTAAATGACTCAAGTTCTAGAGGTTCAGTTCACGGCCTTTTGATTCTGTTTCTTCTTTCTTTAAAGAGCTTTTCATCTTTAATGTGTTGCTGTTTAAAAGTCAGGACTGAAACAGCGCGCAGATCTTTCCGTTTTAGGATTTTGTCTGAAATGTCATATTTTGAAAGCATATACAGAATGTCTATGTTTTGTTGTTTGTTTGTTTATAATTAAACTCATCGTCAAAGAAATAGTTCCACAAATAGTTGCACACAGAAGGAAGTGTGGGATTGCATCGGTATTCGGAAAGATAAAGGTTACCAGGAACAGCGTGACTGACATCGGCATGGAATCTGTGTCTTCAAGGCAAGCTCTTGAAACAGCATCAGTATGCAAATGAGTGTTGTCCTTTTGGGAAAGAGGGGGGAATAAAGCCCCCTCAGCGTTGAGCTGTGGAGCGGTGATACTGTGTTCTCGGGAATGATTGAGCTCCATCCCATACTTTTGAGGAGTTGGGGATGAAGAGGTGGGGATCATCCAGCATCCTGACCCAGAATAATGCTCCAAAACCTAGTAGAAAAGCCTTCCCTGGGGAGTAGAGATGGTTACTCGAACTCTGTTAATACCCTTGATTTCAGAAGAAACGATTAATGAGGAAGTGTCCCAATACTTTTGGATTTTATGTCTGTGTATCATATCATATCTTATTGTATGTTAAGATTGGTATTTAGTACGTAGATGGAAAATTGTTCAAATTCCCAGAGTTATAGGAGTGAGGAATGTCTAGAACCACAGAACCACAGAATTTGATATTGATTTTAGCGATGGCATTGATTTTCCTCTTTGTTTTCTGTCTTGCTGCTAGATTTCAGTGGTTGAAATTCATTATTAGATGGAATTCAGATGGTACTTTTGATGGAATTCCTTCAGTTCCTAGAATTCCATTCCTGTCTATTTTGGCAGCTATTCATTGGCCTTGAACATGCATTAGCTCATTAACATTTTGATTGGCTTTTCACCAAAGTCACGTGTAAAAATACCACAGCGGTGAGGAAAACGTGTCATGCTGTTCAGCTCCTGATTGTATGATTGTACGAATACCTTAATGAACTGCTGTGCTGCATATTTAGCTGTCTGCATCCGTAATTCCGTGACTGTATATGTGTACTGTATGGGAGTGTGTGATCAGGGAGCAATGAGGCAGCTGTGGCTCACGTGGCAGGACTGTCCCCGGTTCTGGCACCTGAACCGGGGAAGCGACATTGCTGGTGACGGCTTAAATGAGTTCAATTACAGGGCTTTCACTCCCTTAGAAAGCCCAGGGAGAGACTGAGGACGTCTCTCCTTCAATCAGCTGAGCTTGTTTATCAGACCCTGACTTTAACCCGTGAAGGTGTAGTTTTACTTTTCTGCACTGGAGCACGGAGGGGAGGAAAGACTCCACAAATGTTGTGATCATACTGAATCATTAAAGTGGGTTAATTATCTGTAATATCTATATTTATTGAGATTTTGTTGGTACGTTCTTGTTAGTAACGTAAGATTATTCAACATATTACTGATGTATTTTTATTTTAAGTCATTTTATCTACTGATGCGTGTTATTCCACTGGCACATCATTTTGCCTTTTTCAAGCATTACTTGTTAAATGATGTTATTTCTTGAGTTTACATTTTCTGTTAATGGAATAAAACACCTTTAGCAGATAAAATCACTTAAAAACAGAAAAAGTAAGAAACAACTTGAATAATCTTTGATTTTAATCATTTGAATTTGATGAGTTGATTTTTTTAGAAAAGCTATTTTTTATTCATTCTGCTGTCAAATCAAACTGAGAAAGTGTAACTTAATCACATAATAAATGATATATTCAAATTAAGTCAGTAATTGTGTTGGAAATGTATAGAAGTTAATCCTGTATTATTACTATTAAAATATAAAGATGTAATTAGATCTGTATTGGGATTTAATTGATTTGTTTGCCGTGTAGAAACAAACACTGGTTTAAAGTTTAATTTCATTTTCAATTAATTTAATATTAAGAACTGTCAAATTTGCTTTTTGCTCAGCTCTCTCTCTCTCTCTCTCAAACTGTCTCTCTGACACTTTCTCTCCTCTCTCACACTACCAGCTGCTTGCCCCCCCCACCTCTTCTTGTTGTTTTATCCAGCTCATGAATCACATGCCTGCATTGAGCTGTGTGTGTGTGTGTGTGTGTGTGTGTGTGTGTGTGTGTGTGTGTGTGTGTGTGTGTGTGTCCGTTTCGTGCATGTACGTGTGCCCCAAGCAACATTCCCTGTTAATTATTTATGGAGTCAATCAATGTTTTCCCAATACACTGAATAAACTGCTCAGCATTACTTTTTCCCAGATCCCGTTTTGAAAGGTCACATTACCACCAGTCTCCGTTTCTAACCCGTTCACCACACCTTTAACTCGTCTCATGCAACATCTAGCATCTTCTTTCTCCACAGTGCTGATGCAATGTCTGTTTGGATCTCCTCAAAGACCTCTTCCTTCCTGCTGGTTCTTGCAGCACAGGCCTCTGTTTAATGCATGATCCTTCTCCAGGCTTGCATTATCACGCAGCTCCGTGCCCTCAGTACCAGATCATACTTCAGTGAGGAGAAGGACTTCCCTTCTCTTCTTCAGGTCCAGAAATAAACGTGGGAGTGAAAACAGCAGTGGCCTCCTCAGTTAGCCCGCGAGCAGAGGCGGTGAGGAGGCCCGGGGCAGCACACTCACGCTTCATGAGCTCATGGATCTGCCACGGTGTGTGACTCTATATCGGCATGTGGAATCTACTTGGTGGACTAGTGTACAGTCACCATGTTGCTCATTTTAGTGGAGCAGCTGTATTCCTGGTTGTGTTTCATGTGCGTCATCTTCAGTGAAAGCGATAGTTTGTTGACAATTTTCCTCTGATCCCAAGTGTAGTTGATTAGCCATGAGACGTCCAGTGTCTGACATTTGATTCTTGAGGTTTGAACACAGTTATGAGGCTGTTTGAGCCACAGGCCCAGTTTCTTAGGCCCCAACACAGAACCCTGTGGGACTCCAAGATAAGCTAAACCAATCAGCTGCTAAATACTTCATAATACTTTATTAGGATTAATAACTGAATAATTAATCTAAGGTTCATCGGATAAATAATTAAAGCTTGTTTTTTTGTGGCATTAAATCCTCAAACTGTCTTGAGTAACGTAGTTAAGGAGACAAAGCTGTATTTTTGTAATGTTTATTAGGGACCAAGCACCAGATGTGCAGCCGAAGCCAAATGGCAGGCAGTTACTAATGGTTCAGAACACAAATGAAGTTACTGTAGCGCCACCTATAGATACTCATGATTATAGTGGGTTGTGGTAGTATTTGAGTTTGATTGAAGGCAAATGGAATTTGAGTCAAGTGGAGTCAACAGTCACATCCCAAACTTTCACCAGTTTCTGCACAGCTTTGCACAGTGCAAGGGCCCTTCGTCCCTCCACGGTGGGACCCCTTGTTTCAAATGGATTTGCGTATGTGGTTTCTGACACACTGTGTATAGAACCGACTGACAAATAGACAAAAACGAAACGGTTAAAATCATTTAGCTTTGTGAAACACATTAAGGCAAGGGTTCTCTTTTCCCACCTCACGCCCACCTGTTTATAACGCTTTACGGCCCACAGGGTCTTTGTTAAAGACATCTGTCCCAAATGTAGATCACAAAACAAGCAGTAAAGATGTCTTACGTTAGACATGGTCAAAACTCGAGCTGCACCCAGAGCCCTTGAAGCTTCAACTACAGCTCGGCTTGAGCCACCGTCCCTCAAGACGCAAGGAAAACATGCTTTCAGACTGTATTTTTTTTTTTTTCTGGCACCAAAATGGTGGAATGAACTTCCCCTGGGGGTCCCTCACTGTCTTCAGACGCAGACTGAAGACCCATCTGGTGTATTTAACTCCAAAAAGACATTTGTGTTCAGCAGGATCTAAGTGTGAGGAATCTCTAGATTCTCGCCTTGTCTACTAGCTAAGGATATTCTCCGAGTGAACAGCAAAGCACTCCTGTAAGTCAATGTAGAGGTTTTGGCCAAAGTCATTTTGGGGCTAAATGACAAAAGTATTGGGACACCGACTCATTCATAGTTTCTTAAAGGGTGTTGAACAAAAAATTATCCTGCTTTTGTTGGAGTAACTGTCTGTGCTGTCCAGGGAAAGCTTTCTATTACATTTAGAGCATTGGTGTGAGGTTTTGATTGCATTCAGGAGTTTTTGGGAGGTCAGGATGTTGGATGATCACCACTCCACCTTGTCCCCTACTCCCCAACTCATCCCAAAGGTACTGGATCGAGCCCAATCCTTCCAGAGGACACAGTTTCACTGCTGAACAGCTTAGTGCTGGTGGGCTTTATACCCCTCTAGCCTGCCTGGTGCCAGTAGGTTATCTGCTCCAGAGAGTCCAATTTAATACTTCAGTCTGATCTGATGAAGGGGAATAATATGATTAATAGCAGACACCTGTACTGATATCAGTTTGTGTTATTTCAGGTTTTTTGTCAGGCAGCTGTCGTTCTTGGGCAGCACTCAGTACTCAATGTAATGTCTAAAGAGATCATAAAATATCAGACAGCTGATGCACTTTGTGCAGAGTCACCCTTAGCTCAGTGTCACGGCTGGGCAGTTGGTTCTGTCCCTTATCACAGCTCCCGGCTGGAGGCTTGTGTTAGCAGCAGGAAGAAGCCTACGTGTTGTTTGGTGTTCAGGATGTTCCATAACGCTTCGGATGAGGTGCGCTGGGACACAGTGTTGCGTGCTCCAATTATCAGCCCTCTGAGGGTTCAGTGCTGAGCGTCGCGTCCTCCTGGTCTTCACAGAAAAAGAGCAGACGCAGTAGCTTCTGTCGGGACTTGTTTTGAACTCTCTGACAACCTGTTTTTTTTTTTTTAATTATCCGGCGTTTGAAGCAGATTGAATGTTGTAGTTTGTGCAGATGTGCACCGGAGCCGTGAAGTGAGGAGTTCATGACATCTAATCCAGTACCGATGCTTGATCCGTACAAGGCTTAGAACTTTATATATTCTTTATAGTTTGCTTTTCTTCACCGTTCAAAGTAAATTAAGCAGTTAATTATGTTTACATCAGCTTTACATTCTGTTTCCACAGCTTTGTGTCTGCTAATAAGTTTGTTTTGATGTTAAGACGTGATTAAAATGGAATGGATCTATTTTTCTGTCTGCAGAGCAGAACTGCATGCAAACAGATTCAGATCATAACAGGGCTGTGCTGATAAAATACGTATTAGATAAAGGCAATACGTGAACATTCATAATTAAACCATTGGGAAATCCACCTGTATTTGCATTGCAGAGAAATATTAGGTTTGTTAATAAACCTTAACAGTGTATGATGATACTGTGCAGTGTGTCCACAGCGCATGGCTCCGATTATCTTCCCTCCGAAAGCCAAACCGTTTCCACTCAAAAAGTCCTCTCACTTTCTTTATTGGACTTAAATTGCACACAGACGGCAGCCTGCATAGCAGATGTCATATTATGATGTTATTGATATATATAAACCATTATTAAATATTAAAATATACAGTAAAACATTAAATCCCTACTACTATAGAAATTCTGCCTGTTGGTCATGTGTTTTTAATACACTGCGCTTGGTTCATAGAGACGGGGACGTTCTTTTGTAAGCTGTTTCTTTAACTGTGTCCAATCATTTGACTGGTGCTGTGTATGATTCATCTTTTCGTTATTATGTCTCACAAAGATAAAGGTGACAGTAAGTGATATATATGGAACAACACCATGTAACATTGCCATCAATGAGTGTGAATTCTACTGGGCTTCTAAGTGAACTGCACAGAAATGTGACCGTTCAGGCCTGTGTGCCACAGCAGCGTACTGAAAATGTTTAAATCACTCACAAAAAAAGCAAAGGAGAAGTCTCGTTTGTGCTGACCTTTTAATCCTACAGTGGGGACCTTGCCCTTGTCAGAGATGTGACTGAGGCAGAGGGATGATAAATCTATTTTTAACATGTCGACTGCAGATTGTAGAACTCTGCAGCGCTCTCGCAGCTCCCCAGACTATACGATGGCAGTCAAAAGGAAACCCACATTCCAAAGTCAGCTATGGATTCCTGGCCCCCGAATGTTGTGTAATGCAGCCCTGAAAGCCATCAGTCTGGTGGTCTACAGAATCGAGCAACACATTCTGAGCACGTCTCAGCTGTAGTAAATAAGTAATCAGCTTCTCTGCGTCTGATCACCCTTATTTCAGTGTGGCGTTCCCATGATTCACTCTGCTTCTCTTCCTCTCACAGGTCTGTGACTGACCCCAGGGACGGCAAGCGCGTGGCCCTCAAAAAGATGCCCAACGTCTTCCAGAACCTCGTCTCCTGCAAGAGGGTTTTCCGTGAACTGAAGATGCTCTGCTTCTTCAAGCATGACAATGTGAGTTCTCACGCGCTTCTCTGCCAGCTGTGAAGTGACTCAGTATCACAGTATCAGATACTGCAGAGGAACCCATGCTTCCTGAGGCCACTGTGGTCAGTTGAATGTCTTCCAAAGCTGATGGAGCCTGTTTTGATTGGCCTTGTTCTTTTCTTAACATGACAGTCTCACGTTGTATGTTCAGCAGACAGTGCAGATGATAAATTGCTCAGCATGTAAAACTAGCTATTGTGTGAAGTGACGTTACCTAACCCCAGCTCAGCGGGATCAGTGTGGGCAGTCAGCTCTCTCTGTTGGACCCCTGGGCTTCTGGGGCATCACAGGCTGATGTCATGTGAAGGCTGGTGTCAGTGCCTGTGCTCATTGCCATCAGTGCTGACCTCCTGTTGCTTATTCACTCACTCACTCACTCACTCGGTCTCTCTCTCTCTCTCTCTCTCTCTCTCTCTCTCTCTCTCTCTCTCTCTCGCTTGCTCTCTCTCAAATGTCTTAATCTTTTGCTCTCTCTTCTCTTGTTCTCTTTCTTCTTTCTCGTGTCTTTCGCTCATCTTTTTATAAAAAAAAATAAAAATAATTGCAATAAGTATTTTCATGCTTATTTACAGTTGTTTTTAAGGGTGTTGATGTGTATGTGATTAGTCTCTCTCTCTCTCTGTCTCTCTCTCTCTCTCTCTCTCTCTCTCTCTCTCAGGTCTTGTCAGCTCTGGACATCTTGCAGCCCCCCCACATTGACTATTTTGAGGAAATGTATCCTGAACACTCACTGCTAGGCACTCTGAAAAGTAGTATGTTGATGCTTGTAGGTTGCATTTGTTTCTTTCTGTTGCTTAATGGGGTCATTTTATGGCAGCTTGCGGTCCCTCTGACCCCTGTGTGCTCACAGTTCGTGGGCTTTTTGCTCCTCTTCATACCTGCCTGAAGTTGTCATCTTGCTTCCTCCCTGGTACGAGATAATAGCGTACGTACATTCCCGCGCAGATTGCCATCTAGCCTAGTGTCTTATCAGTGTGCTCCTGTGTGGTAGACCCTCTCAGGTAAAGCTGCTCTGTCTGTTTGTTGAATTTGTTTGTCTGGGGGTCAGTGCTAGATTGGAGTCATAGATCTTGTCCTGAGAAGCATGGAGCAAATTCCCTGTAGATATTAGAGCCAAGTAAAGCTGTACACTGGCTAGTATAGGGTTCTTTTCAGACACACTCATCCAATAGGAAAAGCTGGATTGGATTCTAGAGGAAGCAGGGAATTAATTTAGTCCAAATCTGTGGGGAAAAGGCTCGAATAGCCAGCGCCAGTTTAGATTCTTGGTGAGGCACAATTTTGAGAGCCGTGGGGATTTTGGCATGTAGGGGCATTTTTCCACTGCATGGTACTTACACTACTCGACTGTCCTTGCTCGTACTTGTTACCTGATTCATTTTCCATTACCATGGCGCCCTTCTGAAATGCAGCTATTGACGTAGCACAACACCTAAAGCAGTACGTTATATAGGTTTAACTTTAGTTTGGGTTGAAGGTCCTTCTGCATATCAGGCTAAAACGATGGACTGTGGTTGGATTGTTTTGCATGTCAGTCAGATGGTCTTTCTTTGACCACATTAGGTGATCAACGTGCGCTGGACTCTCTGATGCCAGGTAGAAGGCTTTACATATTATGAGGTCTACCATTAACATGCTTCTCAAAACGGGTTCTTTTATGGTGTTGCTCAAAGATCCTTTTAAAGAACCTTGATTTTTTAAGAGAGAAGTCTATGAACCTCTACCACCTATAGGCTGCTGCTTTGGGTTTGCATGTTGCAGTAAATGCTGGATAAAGATGTTGGTCATGTCCTCTTGAATCAGTCTAATGAGCCTTTTGTAGGAGCTTGTTGTAGCTGAAGATGATCCTCTGGACTTGTCAGAGCTGGTTTGCATGCTGGCCTCTTGATTACCCAACAGCACAAATGAGTGATGAGAGTTGATAACGGTGAACTCTTGGACTGCAAATTGTCTTTAGGTTTCTAGTGCCCTTCAGGAAGGATAAATTCCAGTTCTGCTGATTCAGAGCTTAGATGGCTGCCTCCGAAATAGGGTTTAGACTGATACGGAGCAAAGCCCTAGATAGGCCATCTGCTCCATCTGCCCGTCCTCTTGCTGGTGTTTGTTAGATCAGTTCTTATCAGACTCCATATCAAGCCTCTATTCAGGAGAGAGCAGAACGGGTCTGGTTGGCTTTCCTCTTCTCAAGTTATGGGCAAATGCACATATTTTGTCTGCTTTTCTCTTTTTTTCTCCCTCACTCTTCCATCCCCTTCACTCCTAACTCGCTAATGGTTCCAGCTTGGTAGGTCATAACGGATGAAATTTCCAGAGGGATCAGAGAACATGCTGACATCTCCTTTTCAGCACCTTTTTGTTTCTGTAATATTTCTCGAAACAGTCCAGCACTGGACTGTAGTCATCCCAGCCTCTGTAATCTGGCATATAATGTAATCATGGGAATTACACACTTCCCGGCTTGCTGCTGTGTCCTGGTCACCCGACATACACTCTTTAAGCCTCTTAGCTAACAAATATTTTCACAGATCTGACGAATACCGAGTGGGTTTTTTCTGATTCCAAGCTTGGCAGTCTTTGGCTTAAATTAGCAGGAATTGTAGAGCTGCAAAATGAGGAACAAAAAAGCATGTGTGTTAATTAGCCTCGGGCGTTCTTCTGTGCTCTGTATTTTTAGCTGGGGCTCATGCAGTGTGACCGTTGCCTGTGGCCTGGATCAGGCTGATTTCCTCTCCTTTTGGAAGAGTATTTTTACAAAGTCCACCAGTTGTTCTCTGGTCACTATATAGATTTTGAGCTGTCTGTGGATAAGCTGTCAGACGCTGAAAAAGCCAGTGGGATGTAGAGTTCTGTTGTGTGTTTTAAAGGGCTTCTTGGACTGACTCCAGACCCAGCTCAGCATCTGAAGCCTGACCAGAACAGTTAGAGTCTTAAGAGGGCTGCTCAAGGGTCCTTTAGTAAAGGCAGTGGTTTTATGCAAAGCAGTGACAGTTACAGAAATGTTCAGATGCTTAGTTGTATCTTTACATGGTTAAATGTTGTTTTTCAATCCATTGGTAGATGATGTAGTGTATTTTTCCAAACACTCGGCTGCTTTATGTGACACACAGCTTGTCTAGGCGTAGTATTGCCAATAGAATAGGACCATGAATAATACCAGATGAAGGCTAGAGACGTAAAAGCCCCCCAGCATTGAGCTGTGGAGCAGTGGAACAGTGTCCTCTGGAATGTTGATGCTCCTGACATTATTTTTGGGATGAGTTGGGATGAGGAGGCATGGTGATCATCCAGCATCCTGATCCCACTCCTCATTTGAACAATATTGAGAGATGGAGATACAGATTATTAATATGTCAAATGTTAAATTAGAATAAAAAATCAAACCTGTCCAAAGCAAGGGTTTCCTTTTTGAGCACCTCCCATGAATATCAACTGTGGCGAGAGCTACCTGTAGGATTATTGGAGACTTCGTACGGCCTGCTCTTTGGCTGAACCTGCTAGGACGGCCTGTGGAAGTTCTTTATGAAGGCCTTTGAGAGCTCTCTGGATGTCGTCATGGTGATAGCACTCATTTCAACAATCAAGAGCAAACCAGGCTAATGTCTGAGGTTTAAAGAAGACAGGCTCCTCCAAAGGTTTTTATTGGGTGTCTCTTGACTGCTTGTAGGCAGGTGAGGGATCACCTGGCGCTTGTGGTAATATGAGAGTCGTTTTACATGCTCAGGTGTATGTCAGTGCAGTCATACACACTCCGCACACATGCACACACAACATAGAGCACTTGGTGGCAAGTCATGCTCTCCTTCTCGTACCCTTGTAGAGAATAAGGTTGTAAGTAAGGTTACGTTGTTGTGCTGCAGTGGTTGCCCCCATTCCAGCCTAATTATGGCTACTGCCGGGTAACTCTCTCTCTTCACAGCGTCTGATGAGGCCCATGTTTGTTTCTTGTCTCTAATGCCTATTATTTATTTGACTGATTGCTCAGACAACCTCTCGTACCCGGCAAACACATTCAGCCCAAGTGACAGATGCTTATGCTTGTATTAATCTTTCTGGTGTTATGAGAACAGATTTCCTTCCTGTACAAGAACAGATTTATGCCCTGAATTCTTTTGCCTCGCTTTGCTCTTTGCAGGAGGTCATTACGACTTGCGCTTGGTCTGGATATGGCTGTTTGATCTCACTTCTTGTGCAGGTTCTGTGGAGTTTGTGTTTCCTTCCTGTTGCGCTGTTTGTGTGAGCAATTTCACAGAAGAACCACTTTTGGCCCAAATGGAAATCCATCATTTCTTATCCATATAACGATCTACACAGATCAACCATAATATTTTGACCCAATCATTGCTTGGACCTTCACTGTCAATTGTATCAACACCCCACAGGACAATCAAAGAGCACTTGACGTTCTGTAGGAATGTTATTCGTTCTAATTAGTGTTTTACTGAGTAAAGTAACTATTAGTGCCCAGATAAGTAGCTTTTTTTGGTTCATATATTATTTATATTTGTTTGTTTGTTTATTCATGTATTTTTCGGGTCCTGCTGCTTGACATTGGCAGCTGGAATCTGAGAGTGTAGATGGCGCTCTCTTCCCACATTTACACCCAGTGCGATGCTGGTCGGGACAGGCGTCTGTAAACTGGGACCTGCTTGTGATATCTACTATACCCAAGTTTTATGTCACACTAAGAAAATGTGCTATGCTTTTGATAAAATATCATTATATTGCCCACTCCTAGTGTGGAGTTAGCTTCAAGTGGGCCCTGGTTCTGGCTATGGAAACTTGCTTCTGTTGCAATATGGAGTTGCCTGATTGGTGCTTTCTGTCACATGACCTTCATAGCTAAAACTTGCTGGTGAAATTCCATGACTCCAGAAAGTACTTGGGTTGTGTGTTGGTATCCAAGCAATATTATACAACAATAAATGGATGAATCTAGGCCCTATTATTCTGCAAAAGTACGATTGAGGTTAGAGTGGTATAATGTGTGAAAGCAAACCAGTGACCAGCAACCTCCTCCAAATGAGACCAGAATTAGTTGGATGTCCTTTTGTACAGTACTATACATTTAATTCCATCCATGATGGGCATTTGCATGGCTTTGTAATGCAAAATAGTCCCCAAAGAAACCTGTTTTTTCAGGTTTGTGACTGTCGTACCATCATCATTACATTTAAAACTGAAGGCTTGTGTGGGTTGACTGGTAAACGACTTTATTTCCCTTGTTTACCCATTCAATTCCCCTTTAAAGTAAGTGTGTGTGTGTGTGTGTGTGTGTGTGTGTGTGTGTGTACACGTGCACTCTGCTTACGTGTTTGCTCCTGTGCAGCAGTGTCCTCAGGGACGTGATATTTAGGTTCTCCCCCATCGGAGCTTTCGCTTGCTCTTCTGGAACAAAGGCTGGTAGAATCAACACACCACACACACACTCAGATACACAGTTCTGTCCCCTGGATTCTCCTTGGCCCTCTTAGTCACTCCTATTTCACATGTAACCATAAATCCACCATCAGAGTCAGCTCTTTCACTCTCAGGCCTGCGTTCCTGCGGGCTTTATCAGGAAAACATGGGCCCTCTTCAGTCCCGCTTCCACTGACCCCGTGAGCGCAGAGGGCAAATGGGGCTGATGCAATCTGATGCTATTATTAGCTCCCGTGGTGGCATGGGGCTTCAGTCGCTACCTGCTAAAGCTCTGGAGCCAGCTGCACTCGGCTACAGCAAACATCAATTATGGAGAGTGTGCAGACGAGCAAAACAAGGCAGATGTACGCTATGTCTAAATGTTTGTGGACAGCCCGTGTAAAGCCAAGTTGTTTAGTCTCTGTAGAGTTGGACTCTCAGATCAACCTCAACCTGATGACAGAAGGCTTAATGCCAGGTGTGGGCAAGAGGGGTATAAACCTCCCAGTGTTGAGTTGTGGAGCAGCAGAACTGTGCTCTCTGGAATGATGGTGCTCCATCAAGTGCTTTTAAGATGAGTTGGAGAGTTGAGGATGAGGTGAGGTGGTGATCATCTGACATCCTCAAATCCTCACAGCAGTTCACCAGCAAAATGTAGTAGAAAGTCCCCGCATCCCTGGACAGTTGAGAGAGTTCCTCCGACAAGAGCAGGAAAAGCTCTATTTAATATCCTTGATTTCAGAAGAAACCCAAAAACTTTCCTCCTCTTTCGGTATGTAAGGAAGAGCCCGTTCTGTTCTCCCCCCCCCATTTGATTTCTGCGTCTGTTTTTCTGCTGTTTCTTTTTTCATGTTTCTCTCCCTCTTGAGAATAGTAGCTCGTCGTATGTGTCAGCAGGCAGGGTTGACTCGAAATCGCTGCATATGTCATCGTCATAAAACATCAAATGGCCTCAGATAATGAGTTTTTCTTCGGTTCGCGAGAGGTCAGGGCTGAGCACTTAAGAACACGCCGAACCGTGCTAAAACACTTAAGTAGATGTTGTCTTCCAAGGCGAAGGCACCAGTCCCGCTGCATGGATGTGAAGGTGGAGGCTCCTCCGCTACAAGAGATGCTGGCTGTGTTTACTGGGAAAGCACGCAAAAGGTGTGAGAATTCACACCTCGTATGCAGATTGCTGTCGCGCTCCAGCAGGATGAGATGTGTCTGCCTGTATGGCACTGTCTGACAGCATTAGCCGCAGGCCGTGTGCCTCGGCTGTGATTCAGGCTGTGGTTTAGAGGAATACTCCAGTTTTTTAATGCTTTCTCTAGACGCTGTCACCGACACCGATTTTAAGCGTTCATGAACAAAGATAAAGAACAGAGCTTGGTTAATTTAGTACACTTATAGGGCTGCTCCATAAAAGCGTTTGTCTTTAAAACTGAATTAATAGTTCATTGGTTTAATGTAATTATTATAAAGGCAGCTTTCGTAGCAGGAAAAAGTCATTTATTAGTAATTAAAATTAGAATCAGGTGCACCACATCAGCTGCAGATCATTAGAACATAGTAGGATGCATTATCTGATTATTCTGATGCATTAGCTTTCAGTGCTGGGTTGCTTTGTATTCGTACTGACATTTGCAATTGAACTAAAATTGGGGGTGGGGGTGCCATATGACACAGGTTTGACAGAAGGCTGGTTGAGGCTTGAAGCATGTGAGTAATGTCTCTCGCTGGGCGAAGAAGAGGTTGTGCAGATAGATCACTAGCTGCTTGTGGAAGCAGGCAGGAATGATTACTCTGCAAGTAAACTGGAGAGAAAAAATTATCCCCAAACTCTTAAACCAGGCATATCACATCGTGTCGCCTTGATATCAGTCTTAAACCACATTTTTGATAACGCATATGGTAATTTGATGATAAAGCTGTAAATTTAACGGTACCATGTCAGCATCCCATCTCGCACACTTCTTTACTGAGGCAACAACACTTACGAGTGGAGTGGAAATGGTAGTTAATTGTGAAACAGTCTGGTTTGAGACACAGGCCTTCTAAATTAAAGCATCAGATGAAAGAACAGAAATGTGGGCAGGTCTATATGGCGACTGACCCATGATGAAGTGAGCAGACGTGAATGGTGGATGGGGTGTCAGTGTATATACATATTGTATGCAACACTGACTTGAGTCGGCAACTCGAGTGCCTGATACCGCCCCCCCGTATATATGTGTGTGTGTGTGTGTGTGTGTGTGTGTGTGTGTGTGTGTGTGTGTGTGTGTGTGTATATTGTGTACATGACTTGAAAAATTCAGATCTATGCATCCCTAATTGTGTTCATACTCAAACTTATACCAGAATTAATTTAGAAATTTGCAGCAAAAGGCAGCGTTCACACTCAAACCATTTACACTAACAGAGCAAACCCACATCTGACACCTATAAAAACACATTTAAAGGCACAGTAACCACAACCTGCTAATTCTGAAGGAGTGATTTGGAAAATGGTCATGTTAAATGAATTAAGGCATTTAAGTTTCTTAAAGAGAAAATATAATAAGGGTCCTGTAACAGTGATGCCTTGCTTGCTTCTAAACGGCTGCCAGGCTGTAACAAATCGTCTGAAACAGGTGTTAAAATTAAATCACGTCCCACAATACCACTAATTTTCCAACCCTATCCTTTTCTGTCCGATTGGCACATAAATACAGAGAAGTCTGAAGTGAGAGTGTGTTTGGCTCCATTATTACAGTGCAGAGGCACAGCTGTATGTGCTAACTCGTGGAAGCTGTTGCTGAGGCAGTGCGTTAATGATGATGCGTACGACGCTGGGGTATGATGGCCAATGAGCTGAAGCAGCTAAGCGTGCAGGGTTTAATTAATGAAAACACAGTAGCAGCAGTTTTACCTCTTTCCCCTTAGGCCCTCTGAGCAGGTCAATTAGCAGCCAGCAAAGCTGCGAAAGTCGGCCCTTGCGCTTCTGCACCCGCCACACACTCTACAGCCCTCTATTGTGAGAGCACATTACCCGAGCTCTCTTCAGCCCAACCACTCTCCGTGCCTCTCGGAGGTGCAGGAACCACGTCATGCTCAGTGTCTGTTATCTTGTACAGCACTAATGAGGATTGAGCGTCTCAGGTGCGGCGAGTCGAGACTCTTCCGAAAGCGTTCTGTAATGTAAAGGAAGTACGTTGCCTCAATCTTAATTACAGGAAATCTGTCAGCCCTTATTAATTGGCTTTATTGAAACAGGATCCACTACATCAAATGCCAGCGGCTTGCTGTTTGTGCTGTGTAGGCCGGTTCCTGCAGCCAGAGTCATAAAATGACCCAATCAGTAAACATTCTGAATAGCTGCATATCTGGATAGTACTGGATCTGCTCTGGCTGGATATCTGAACGAGATTCACTTTTACTTTCCAGCATAAAGACGCATGATTGCTGCTTTACCTCCTGCTATCAGATGGTTTATCAAGGTTGTCCAGGCTTGAGAAGACGGTGGGGGGTTCCACAACATGGTGGAACACTACATTCACACTGGCTGCCCACTTCCTGCTACAGACTACTTTCCCACTATTTTACATGGACCCTAATTATCTGCAACTGTTACAATTATGACCACCGTCAAACTATCATCACGCCAGTACACCTCAGCATTACGGCAGACATGGTGGTCCAGTGTCTCCTTATCAGTAATGGAGGAGTAGTTTGTGTGCCTGGTTCCTCCTAAGGTTTCTTCCTCCAGCTCTGAGGGATTTTTTTTCTTGCCATGGTCACTGTTTGACTTGCTCAACATTTTTTGCCTTTATTCTTTGTTTTGTGTGTTTAGTGTTTTGTGTGCTTGCAGTTGGTGCTGCTGATAGTCAAGTCGTAATATCAGCTGTACAGTGGAAACCAGGTCAATCTGTTCGTTCATTTATTAAATAAAATCGACGTACCGGCTCATTCACTTTAATGGGGTTTAATGACTAAGAAGAACCTGATGGATGATATGAATGTCAAGAACAGTTATTGAGGTTGTGTCCATTCATTGTATGATAAGTCAATAATGTAATTATCGTGACAAGCCTACCTTGGTCCAGACTTTCAGGAGCGAAAACCGCTTAAATATACAGATTTGAGAATTTTCAGATGGTGAGAGATGATTCCTGCTTCCTCAGTTCTACAGTAACCCTTCAGAGTGAATTTCTGTTTCCTTTTTAGCTTCATTTTCCAATCCGTGCTTATTTTGTTGGTTTTTGAGCTTTTATTTTGCTTGCTTATTAACATAATCAATAGTGACTACACTACTTGAGTCATTATTTCAGTGTCAGTACTTGTATTTGAGAACTTTTAGGCTTCTCCTCCCACGTCTGGTGTGTGGTTTATGTGGTCTGTTGTATGAGCAGGTGGATGGCTGTTTTTCCCTGTAATTGTGGGAACTGAATAGTGGGAAAGCTCCACTTCCCCGTTTAGATCTCATCTGTCGGTTAGTCATTTCTGAGAGGGGAGGGTAGGAGGGAAGAAGGGGGAACCACAGGTGACTCTCTGCCCACATTCAGCCTGGGTTAGTTGGCATGGCGACTGCAACGAGGCACCAGGGAGCATTTGTGAAAGGGGGAGGGCAAGGGTAATTTAGGGTAGGAGTGTCGAGGGCCATGAAGAACTGGCAGTTTTAAACACGTAACTGCTACAGCCATTCTGTTGCCTCCAGATCCAGGCCGTTGCACGTGTGTGTGTGTGAGTGCATGTGTGCTTGTGTTTGCGAGCGTTAACTCCCCCGAGCAAAGAGGCTCAAAGGATGTGTAGTTTGCATTTCAGCAAGCCACTCAAGCTTGACTGTCATTTGCATGGGGCTAATTGTGTTAGATACGTGACAAAAGCCCTCTGTTCTGCAGCATGGCGTGCCTGACTCATCGCGTAACTCTCCGTGGAGCCACTGAGTACTGCTCATCTCTGTCATTCACACGCGTTTACATGCGTATGTACTAACAAGAGCTTAAAACCTGGGTTTCAGAAATGACGCTGCAAAACTGAGTTCTGTATGAGTCGAAACACTTTCTAGGTCTTCATGTGAAGACTGTAGCTCTTCAGCAGCTGTGGTAGTTATGTACCCTGCATGATTATAACCTCTCATACAGGCCAACACATGCTGATGATGTTCCTCTAAAAAATGCAAGATCCTTGGGGAAACTTTTAGAGGTTTTTCAATATCAGACTGTGGTGGAACCTCTTAAGGCACTTCAAGGAACCTTCAGGAAATGTTTTTCTTCTATTGAACGTTTTGTGAAGCACCTTAAGCGGTTCCTCTGCAGTTTCAAACCGAAGAACTCTGAACGTTCTTCAAGGAGCTTGTACTTTTAACAGTGTGCATGGTGCACTTTTGGTATAGTGATGAGAGAACAGTTAAGAGGGGAAAAGTTCAAGGGGTTTTTGGGCTCACACCCCCTACACAAACATACCAAATCCTGTCCCTACTTTGTGTTAAGCTCTTAAACAGTGTGTACGTCTACATCCTGGCTTATTATTAAGTAGCTACATGGAAAACAATGCGAAATGCTGGCTATTATTATAAAAAAGTGCTGTTATTAGGAAGAGGTGTTACATTGTAGCCTGAACCCCCCCAGCAGGCCGTTAAATGTCAAGGCATTCAAGACTACAGTGTAGTATGCATGTTTGTATGGGCAGGAAGTGTTTATGCATAAAAACATGTTTTAATTTCCAGAGTTCTTGAAGGAAGAAATGAGTGAGCTCTGCTTTTTCTGGCTGGTTTACATCATAGAGACAGCAAGCAGTAGCTGCATAGGATAGAGAGCCTGGCCTAACTTCATTGTGGATAGTTTTGCTGTCCTCTGTGGGTCCTCTTGGTGCCTACTCAGCACTGTATGCCATTAGGTAGCTGAAGAGATGCACCAGCCCCTTCAAATCTGGTCTTTTGTGTTATCATTATTGTCTGTATGCAAGAGAACATATTTGGTAACAGTTAGATTGCTACCTATGGGTGCTATCACACCTATCTTGTTTGGACCAGACCTTCAGACATTTGACTTTGGTTCAAAAGGACTTTGGATCAAAAGACCAAAAATTCTCTCAGCAATGCTCTAGAAATCCTTCCTTGGACAGTAGAGACAGTTTCTCCAACAAAGGTAGTAAACAAATCTATAGACAAATCTGCCAATAGAATTGGACTATCTGGAGCAGATAGACATGGACCTATTGGCACTTTGCCCAATGCCAGGTGTCGACTAGAGGGGTATAAAGCCCAGCATTGCGCTGCAAAGGTGGCCTCCCTGTTGGTATTGGGGCTAAATGCTATCAAGTCCACACAGCATTTCTGAAAACTAGTACTGAAAACCACATACTAGTAGAAGGCCTTCGCTGGACAGTAGACACAGTTACTCCAACAAAAGCAGGACAATTAATTCCATTAAATTATTTAAAAAATTATTTTGTATCACCTACAAAACCTGAGAACTCTGCTGCACTGCTTCGTTAAAGTGACCTTGATTCAATGAGGAAAGATGGAGGAACATTTTCCAATAAATGTCAAGGGACAAGATCCAGCCACTTCAGTTCATTCCGCTTATCCTACCTGGCAATATTTCACCAGCCTGCTCAGACTGCCTTCATTTTGAAGACGGTGAACGAAGCAGCCAGCCCTGAAAAAAAGTTGTGAATGGTGCAGTACCCATGTATTCCTGCCATCTCAGAGCCGCTCTCTCTGTAACTTAATTAAGATGAGTGCTGGCACATACAGGAGTGGAGATGGCAGAAAATAAACTTGTCCTCGAAAAAAAAAAAAATCAAAAAACACCTCGCATGGAGTGTGTAGGCCTGTGGGAAGACACTGTGAGTCAAACACAGAAACACACTTGCATGAGCATCATCTTCGTCTCCCACACACTGGTGCCATTTTTCACACCCTGTACTGTGTCTGCAGAACATCTCTTTTGATGGCTATTAATGGCTGTTATCTCGGGATCAGAGTAACCTGCAGATGCACATGCACATACCGTAACAAACTGCAAGACCTACCCTATCAAACCATATAATCTCATCATTGTGTAATGAATTATCAGTGTAATGAATTAAACCCCAGTTTAAATACCAGTGCGTTTACTGCTCTCAACCTGCATGCAGACTCTGACTGACTGACTGAGTGAGTGGGCAGGGCTAATGATGTCACTGACCCAGATATGGAGTTATAAATGAAAATGAGGGGCTGTTTGTTCTCTTTTGCTCACACACTGTTCAAATTTCAGAATAAAAGTTCTTAGATGCGATAATACTGACACATAAAATAATAAAGGATATTCAAGTCGTTTATTTGATTTGGACCACTGTCAAGTATTATTATTATAAATAACATTATCAGTCTAATCATTACAAATAACTCAGAACTCAACATTCTTGTATTTTCAGCTTTTAAACCACCTGGTTGATCAATTTCAAACAGCACTTCTGAAATATAAAGTAGTTTCAGTCTTTATAAGCATAAATAATCCCAAAACATTGTAGGTGCAATTGAAATTTTGCTCAAAACATGGTCAAATTCATACAAATATCTAAGTTCTGTTAACGTATACAGGAGGTCCAGGATCTCCTGTTGATATCTGACATGTGACTCTCTTGTAAATGTTTTTAATTTTTTGCAAATAAGTACATCAAACTACAAAAATAAATCCCACAAAATTGTGCTATGGTTATAAAGGTTAAGATAATAGCTCCTGTATTGTATTTAATTTTATTGAATAAATCCAGGGGATTGAACCAGTGACTAATGCTGGAGGAGCTAGAGGGGTATAGCGTTCCTCAGCATTGAGCGGTGGAGCAGTGGAACTGTGGGGTGGTGCTCATCCAAAATCCTGGTCTCTTTAATACCCTTGATTTTTGTGATTTCGATAAATGAGCAGGTGTGACAATATTTTTGTCCATATAACATCTGCAGCTGTTTGCACATGCATGTTTGAGTATCGTCTACAGGCAGACAATCATGCAAACTGCACACTTGGCTTCTAGACACGCACACACGCACACACACACACACACACAAACACACACGTGTATGAAAATGAATGCTGTTCCTGCTGACCGGCCAGCAGCGTGTGTACATAGCCTGCTATTAGCTGATGCAATGCAAATGCAGTTTAATAGATGTGCCGTTCCTCTGACCATCCACTCCTCCTCTTCCCCTAGCCAAGACTGAGCTGAGCTGAACGAGCAGCTGGAATGAAACTCGCCCTGTTTTGTGTGTGTTTAGAGAGGTAGCAGTGGAATACTCACAGTAGTACAGTGAGTGAGTTAGAGAGCCCACCTACGCCTCTCCGTCTTTTTTACGTGCTGACAGGAGATGACTGCAGCTCTCGTTCATTCACTGCGTGTGTGCTGGAGCTGTCATTGTGCTGAGAGGTGGAGAGAACACCGAACAAAGCAGCACATTAAATCTACTTCATTTAATGAGTGGAATGAGCCCATCATTTCTACTATTTGGACAAAAGTATTAGGACATCTGCTCGTATTGAATTTATCTTTTTTTTTTTTTTGTTTCTGTCTCTGATTTTGTTTGAAGTAACCCTCTGCTGTCCTGGGAATGCTTTTTTTATTTTGGAGCATTGCCATGAGGATTTGATTGCATTTGGCCACAAGAATATCGATGAGGCCAGGATGTTGGATAATCAGTACCTCACTGAATCTCCACAATCCGTTCCAAAATATTGGATGGAACAACTTCCTTCCAGAGAACACAGTGCCACTGCTCCACAGCTCAATGCTGGGGTCTTTGTTCCCCTCCAGAGGCCTGATATTAGGCATGGTGTCAATAGGTTCATGATTATCTACTCCAGAGAGACCTATTCTATTGGCAGTACTTCTCTACAGGAATTAAACAAGCTTTGCACATCTGTGTCAGCAATCAGTACAGTAATTCCATCGTTAGAAAGGGTGTCAACAAACGTCTAAACTTCCAGATACCAGTTATGTCTTAGCCAACTGAGTGCATCTTGGGTAAATGGTCAATCATTTTTATTTGATTTTTCACTAAACTATTCCTTTAATGCAGAACCTGAATATAACCAGAGGAAACTCTTTTTGAACTTGAACCTCACTGATTGAATTACAGCGCTTGTAATGATTGTTAACTGAATGATTTTGCCATTTACACAGATTTTCCAGTTGGAAATGTTTGAATCTGAGAGAGCAAAACTGTTTTTGTTCTAATGTTGATACTCTTTGATTTAGTAATTTATTAACTCTTATTTTCTAATTTATTAACTTAAAATTAGGATTTTTAGGTTTTCATGAGCTATAAACCAGATTAACAGGGAAAAATTGCTTCAAATGTTAGATTTTAATCCTAATGGATATAAAATATGACCATTTACTGTGGAACTGAAATATGAACACACAATTCAGCATTTTTTTGAGATACACTAGTAGTGTTATAAACTTTTCTATAAAAAAAATACAGTTAAACATGGGCTTCAGTGTAGAGCTCTTAAACATGCATCTCTACAATGTGTCATAAAAAAAGGACTAAGAGAGAAATTAGCAGTGTGCATGAAACAGAGGTGGGTATTTCAGGTCCAGCAATTCACAATCCACTCGGGATTTTGTTCCTGGGGTCGATTGTGACTTGCTGAACCTGAAATACCCACCTCTGGTGTGAGATGTGCACCCGTTTTTATATTCATTACGATCTTGGCAATCCTGTAGTGATGCATATATCTGTGGAGACCTGGCGTGTAAACTCCTTTGGTTTGTACCAGGCTTCAACACAGCCAGAGTAGGATCAGCAACATAAGTGGCAATCAGTGTTCACACGTGTTCCTTTTCTAATTCATACACCACAGGTTCTTCATCCAGGTTTCATCAGGTTGACCAATATTTGAGACCCTAGTGTTGAACAATCCCACTCTAACCGGCACGGAATGCCACTCACTGACAGCGTGGAGTGTTGATGGAATGTGTGATTGAATTGTCCATGAGTCACTCTGGCCTGAAGGGTCTCTTGGTTCTGATCGAATGTGTACGTGGTCCTGCAATTTTGGAGGAGACAGAAATGAGCATCTCCTTCTTCTTTCTCGCAGTCTGCCTCCTTCACGGCTCTCTGCCAGCCTCACTGCTCTCAGCTTACTCCCTCCTGATTTTGTGTGTGTGTGTGTGTGTGTGTGTGTGTGTGTGTGTGTGTGTGTGTGTGTGTGTGTGTGTGTGTGTGTGGGTGTGTGTGTGTGTGTGTGTGTGTGTGTGTGTGTGTACTTCATGCTGTTATTTTTGGCACTGTGATTTTCCTTAATGAAGCCGTCTCTGTAGCTATGTGGTGACGGAACTGATGCAGAGTGACCTGCATAAAATCATCGTGTCTCCTCAGCCCCTCAGCTCAGATCATGTCAAAGTCTTTCTCTACCAGATCCTACGAGGTAAGGCCCAAACACACACACACACACATCCACCATAACATTATGACCACGTCCTTCTCTCTACACTCCTTCACTCCTACAGGAGCTCTTTGTAGCCTTATAATTACAGACTGTAGTTTATCTGTAACGTTGCATATTTTTTCTTGATTCCATCATATTCTTTAATGGTCAGCACCATCAGAGAGTAGTTAGTAGTTATTATGTAGGTGGTGGGTCATTCTTAGCACTGCAGTGACACTGGTATGGTAGTGGTGTGTCAATGTAGGTTACGCTGGTACAGTGTTTAAACCTTTCAGTGTCAAGGCTGGACTGAAAATAGGCCATATAGGCCAACCCGAAATAATCAACCACCAGAGTCTTGTGGGCAGCGTCCTGTGAGCCCCGATGAAGGACTAGAGGACAACCAACACAAATTGTCGTGAAACACATGAGCTTCTGTGTCTGACTTTACATCTACAAGGTGGAGCAACTAGGTAGAAATGTCTAATGGAGTGGACAGTGAGTGGACACAGTGTTTAAACACTATGATTCTAGCACTGTCCTACCACACCACTATACAGCCCAAGCATTATGTACCACAGGTTCAAATCTCAGGCCAGTGTCAGAGAGTGCGTAATAGGCTGTTCTCTCTCTGGGTGGGTAGATGGCACTTTCTCCCCATCACAACCAGAGCTGTGGATTTTTACTTTACCACAGGAGTAGATACTGTATGTATATGAGCACCAACTCCTACAGTGGTGGATCACTAACAGACAGATTCAAGCCTGTTAGTCTTTTTCACCAGATCCTCTGAGGTAGGCACGCTAAGCGCACTCACAAATCCATGTCACAGTCTTACTTAATCAGTTCCTCTCAGATAAGACACACACACACACACACACACACTGTCAGTCAGTCAGTCACCTCTGACCATGTCAAAGTCTTTCTCAGATAGTGTGAGGTGATACTCAAGTTGCAACCCATGCATGCACTCACAAACCTTTTCTGAATGTATAAAAATAAATTGTGCACAAATGCTGTAAACACTAATGATTCACACGCACACACACACACACACATACTCACACACACCAGTTCATCTGAGGTAAATGGCAGACTGTAAAGCAAATTGGCACCAGTATATTGAATATGTGTAATTTTACCAAGCTGACACAGTGCAGTTTCCACTGAACATTAAAAAGATGACCAAATAAATTCTCCTTAATGATTTTGTTGTTTGGTTAAAAATAGACTGTGACTCTCTAAGGACATCTAAAATGAAGTATTTTGCTCCACATTGTAGAAGCACCCGTATTAATGTCTATTTCTGTAATACTTTCAGTTAACAAAAAAAGGATATGTAGGCTTATATAAGGAATTAAGTGTTAAGATGTCTTCAAGATAATCTCAGCCTGTGACATTAGTTTATATTTTATTCTAATAGTAAAACTTACAAAGCAATAAAGATTGATTGATTCTATTTATTTATTTAGCAGTAGTGGTGGTGGTGGTGGTGGTGGTGGTGGTGGTAGAAGTAATAGTTATAGTAGTATTAGTAGTAGTGGTACTATTTTTTTTATTGTTGTTTTTATTATTATTATTATTATTTCTATTATTATTATTATTGCTATTATTATTATTATTGTCAAATTAGTGTTTATGAATACTTTGTCATTTAATTAACTCTGAAATAGCATCATTGATCAGGCTGTATCAGAACTAAATTGGCTGTGTTGTATTTTGTCTTTGTCTCTGCAGGTTTGAAGTATCTGCACTCTGCTGGTATCCTGCACAGAGACATCAAACCTGGCAACCTTCTGGTCAACAGCAACTGTGTGCTCAAGGTGAGTGTAAAGACTGTCGCAGTTTAAACATTCTGGCTTCAGATCAGATGTCCTTCCCTGTCAACTGCCCCTGAGCCATACCATTACCTTCTTCTCCATAACGAGGATGTGTTTACTGTATATAGTGTGTGTGTATGTGTGTGTGTGTGAGAGAGAGAGATTTGTGCCATTAGTCAAGTGTTTATGTTGGCCCACGGCGTCTGCTGGTGTTCGTTACCTTTTGCTCTCTTCATAAACACACACACACCCACACACACAGTTTGTCACACTCTCAAGGCTAATGCACAATAGTGGTGTGTGTTTCTGTGCTGAGCAAGGCCTCAGTCATTCAGCTCTTACTGAGGGGCTTCAGTTAGATTATACCCATTCTACAACACACACACACACACACACACACACACACACACACACACACACACACACACACACACACACACACACACACACACACAGGCTCTGTGGGGTCAGGGCCCCTTTGGGATTGATTCATGTGCTCAGCTTCTGACATAAATCTTCATTCTGGAGCCCAAAGACAATGTGTGCGCTCTCTCACTTCTTCTCTTTACGTCTCTTGCTCCTCTGTCCCCTCCTCCACCTCTCTCACTTTTTCTCCTTTCTTGTTTACTCTCCTTGTCTTTTCTCTCCTCTCATCTCTCTGCTTACCTTCTCTCCTCTTTATCACCTTTCCTCTCTTTTCTTTTGCACTTTCTTTTCTATTGTCTCTTTCGCACACACCACACACACACTTACACACCTCTTGTCCTCATTCGTTTTCTCTCCTGCCCCTCCTCTCCTCTTTCACTTCTCCTCTCAGTTCGAATCTTCCTCTCTCTTCTCCCTTGCTTCCCTCTTCCCATTTTCTCCTCTTTCTCTGCCTCTCTCCTCTCACATATCTCCCCCTCTTCTCCATCTCTCTCATTCACTTCATATTCTCTCTTCTCCTTCTCTCCTCCCCCTTTCTCCTGACTTGTGTTTTCTCTCTCTCTCTCTCTCTCTCTCTCTCTCTCTCTCTCTCTCTCTCTCTCTCTTTCTATTATCACCCAGTGTGTGTGTGTGCGCACTCTCAGTAGGTCAGGCAGCTAGAGAAATCTGCTGGAGGGGAGTGAGGGAATAGATCAAGCTCTTAGGCTTCAGACAGGGAATTATTTAGCATGCATTAGCTCATTTATCCTTTAAATCCCATTTCCGGGAAGAGAAAACATTTCCCCTATTTCCCCCCTTAGTGGAAAGCAGCACTACCTCTACGACCCTCAGAGAAGGGTCTGTGCTAGTGGGTTCTGTGGGTTCCAGTAAGTCTCTCACTTATGTCTGTGTTGTAACTTATGGGTCTTTATCAGCAGAATCGGTGTGTGAGTGTGTGTGAGGTTGTGTGTGTGTTGAAAGTGTGCAGGTTTTCATGTAGTGCGCTCACTTACTGCTTTGCTCTTCATCTTTCTAGTCTGAGAGGCGATTAATGTCTTTTTCTCAAAATATCTCCATTCTTCACTCTCTGCCTCTCTTTCCTTTCACTCGTTCTCCATCCATGGGGTCTGTTTCATGTGATGGGCCTCAGAGCAATTGGCTGAGATGGAAAGCTGCACTTTGTGAATAATGGGGAGCCAAGCACTGCTCTACGTTCATTTTCTCCACCCATCCTCCTCTCGCTCTATTCCTGTCATTCCGTCCACTAATTTATATTTAGCCAGTCAGGAAAAGTACTGAGGAGAAAGATGCTAGGCAGTGCTTTATTGAAGGTTTCTTAAGTGTGTAGACTGAGGAACTCACATTTTAGCTTCATAGGCATGAGTGAATAGTTTTTAGAAGTCTGATTGAAATATTATTATTATTATTATTATTATTATTATTAATATTATTATTATTAGTAGTAGTATTCTGTTTTGCAAACATTAGGAAAGCACACTACACTACACTAGCAGTCAAAAAGAATTGTTCAGATGTCACACACTGATCTTCAGCAACATAATCTGGGTTTTTTGGATAGTCCAGCATCCAGCAAGTGGAGGGGATGTGGCTAGTTAATGGGGATCAAACCCCAGATGTTTTATTTAAAAAAGCCTTTATTTTTGACAGATGGCTAATAAAATGTTGTGTTTTATATATACAACACACACACACACACACACACACACACACACACACACACACACACACACACACACACACACACACAGATACCCCATGAAATCCTTTCATCATTTTGATTATATTTATACATATCAGAATCTGATGTTTATGTCTTCTTTATACACACTTCACTTGTCTAATGCCCCCTGCATTGTGTGTACGAGAGAGTGCAAATGGTGGCGCAGGGGAGCAGAGTAGAGAAGCAGCTAAGAGGAGTGGGCAAGCAGAGCATGGAACAGAAAAAAAAAGTTTACAGCAAGATTAAAACAGGGTTTTTTCTAAAAGCTTAATATAAATGAGATCCCCTCAGGCCATATCTTGCTCTGTTTAAATCCTGATATCGATATGAATATTGATATATTGCCCAGCCCTAATATACACTCCAGTTCTTTTTGCCTGGCACTGTACTAATGTTGTTGCACTTGATTTTAATCATACAACACTTTATGTAATCCATCTCTCTCACCTCAGATCTGTGATTTTGGACTGGCTCGGGTGGAGGAGCCTGACGAGTCACGTCACATGACCCAAGAGGTGGTGACGCAGTACTACCGTGCCCCTGAGATCTTGATGGGCAGCCGCCATTACACCAATGCCATTGACATCTGGTCCGTGGGCTGCATCTTTGCTGAGCTGCTGGGCCGACGCATCCTCTTCCAGGCCCAGAGCCCTATCCAGCAGGTACTGCTAGATCCACCAAAATGAGTTCATTCATATAAAAGCTGTCAGAATGGCTTTGATCAGAACTACTATGATTAGAACTGCTATGTTTAGAACTGCTGTGTTCAGATCCAGTCAGAACTTCTGCATTTAGAGCCACTAAGTTTAGGACTGCAATGATCAGGACCACTAAGTTCAGGCCCCGTAAGTTTAGAGCCACTATGTTCAGATACAGTGGGGAAAATAAGTATTTAGTCAGTCACCAATTGTGCAAGTTCTCCCACTTAAAAAGATGAGAGAGGCCTGTAATTGACATCATAGGTAGACCTCAACTATGAGAGACAAAATGTGAAAAAAAAATTGAGAAAATAAGTTTGTCTGACTTTTAAAGAATTTATTTGCAAATAATGGTGGAAAATAAGTATTTGGTCACCTACAAACAAGCAAGATTTCTGGCTGTCACAGACCTGTAACTTCTTTTTTAAGAGGCTCCTCTTTCCCCCACTCATTACCTGTATTAATGGCACCTGTTTGAAGTCGTTAACAGTATAAAAGACACCTGCCCACAACCTCAAACAGTCACACTCCAAACTCCACTATGGTGAAGACAAAAGAGCTGTCGGAGGACACCAGAAACCGAATTGTAGACCTGCACCAGGCTGGGAAGACTGAATCTGCAATAGGCAAGCAGCTTGGTGTGAAGAAATCTACTGTGGGAGCAATAATTAGAAAATGGAAGACCTACAAGACCACTACTAATCTCCCTCGATCTGGGGCTCCACGCAAGATCTCAGCCCGTGGGGTCAAAATGATCACAAGAACGGTGAGGAAAAATCCCAGAACCACAAGGGGGGATCTAGTGAATGACCTGCAGAAAGCTGGGACCAACGTTACAAAGACTACCATCAGCAACACACTACGACGCCAGGGACTCAGATCTTGCAGTGCCAGACGTGTCCCCCTGCTTAAGCCAGTCCATATCCAGGCACGTCTGAAGTTTGCTAGAGAGCATTTGGATGTTCCAGAAGAGTATTGGGAGAATGTCATATGGTCAGATGAAACCAAAGTAGAACTATTTGGTAAAAACACAACTCGTCGTGTTTGGAGGACAGTGAATGCGGATTTGCATCCAAAGAACACCATACCAACTGTGAAGCATGGGGGTGGCAACATCATGCTTTGGGGCTGTTTCTCTGCAAAGGGACCAGGACGACTGGTCCGTGTACATGAAAGAATGAATGGGGCCATGTATTGTGAGATTTTGGGTGCAAACCTCCTTCCATCAGCAAGGGCAATGAAGATGAAACGTGGCTGGGTCTTTCAGCATGACAATGATCTCAAGCACACTGCCAGGGCAACAAAGGTGTGGCTTTGTAAGAAACATTTCAAAGTCCTGGAGTGGCCTAGCCAGTCTCCCGATCTCAACCCCATCGAAAACCTTTGGAGGGAGTTAAAAGTCCGTGTTGCCCGCCGACAGCCCCAAAACATCACTGCTCTAGAGGAGATCTGCATGGAGGAATGGGCCAACATACCAGCAACAGTGTGTGCCAACCTTGTGAAGACTTACAGAAAACGTTTGACCTCTGTCATTGCCAACAGAGGATATACAACAAAGTATTGAGATGAACTTTTGTTATTGACCAAATACTTATTTTCCACCATTATTTGCAAATAAATTCTTTAAAAGTCAGACAATGATTTTCTCAATTTTTTTTTTCACATTTTGTCTCTCATAGTTGAGGTCTACCTATGATGTCAATTAACGGCCTCTCTCATCTTTTTAAGTGGGAGAACTTGCACAATTGGTGACTGACTAAATACTTATTTTCCCCACTGTATGCTGTGTTCAGAACTGCACTGCTGAGCACCTGCAAGTTCTGAATACAGCAATTGCTTTATTAGAACTGCTATGATCAGAACCACTATGTTCAGAATGTGTCTATTGGAAATCCTGCAAACCTCTAGGTTCCACATGAACCTAAAACAATGTCTGTTATGGGTCAGACTGTGATCTGTTGACCTGTTGCACAACCATGCAAATGAATGAAGGCCAGGGGGTCAGCAGGGTTGTGTTAAAAGGCTGTGGTGGTGGTGGTGTTGGTGGTGGTGATGCAGGTGTAGTATTTGATGGAAGGCAGGATTATTTCAATAGATAAGAACACACACCACAAGTTTGTCCTGGACACTTCATATCTGATGGTTGACCAAGTGCATATTGTATTTTCTACTCTTAAACATCTGAACAAGCATTTGAACAGCTTGCTAATGAGCTTAATGTTTGCGGGGAATAATGTATAGATTGGGTGGTCTTCAGAACTGGGATTGGGAAGTGCTATAAATCTGAATACTCCAGTCCTAATACTGTAATAGCTACTAAGAGAGCAGGACGTAAGCTGAACTGGTGGATAAGGGGGTGTCAAAAGTGGTGGTGCTGTGGATGCAGAAGTAACATGGCTATCTCTGTCTCACTCTCACTCTCGCTCTCACATACACAGTTGGATTTAATCACTGACCTATTGGGGACTCCATCTCTGGAGGCTATGAGGACAGCATGTGAGGGGGCTCGAGCTCACATCCTTAGAGGACCCCATAAACAGGTGAATATTACATCTACATACTCTTCTCATGTATGCACTATATTCTTGTCATTGGAGGCACAGAGTCATCATGTAAGTACGAGACCTTTATTGAAAACTGAAATAGCCCCTGGAGACACTAACTTGCATACTGGAATGAAGAAAAATAACATAGCCCACCCACACACAGCACAAAGCAACTAATCAACTTAAAGACCTGACAACAGACAGAGAATCACAAACCATGCATACAAGTAATAATGAGACAGGCCTACAGCGGAGACTGTGGAGGCAGTGGTAAGGAGGGGGCTTTCATATCTTTAATTGTGCATTCTCATTTCATTTTCTCTTTTTCAAATCTTTCTACAATAATTAGTGCTCAATTTATGGCCATTTGACACCAGCACCTGTCCACAATGTTTGTTCTTTCACACTGGATGCAACACACACACGCACACACACACGCACGCACACACACACACACACACACACACACACACACAAACACTTTCTGTTCTTCCTGTGATTGGAATACAAGTAAAAACTGTGTTTACAGTATCATTTGGTGAATAGCTTACTGTTGTGGAATATACATAAATACATTTTGCACCGTTGCACACAGTACTGTCCAGCTGCAGCCCCACAGTACTGCACTCTCAGCCCATCAGTGTCACAAACACGCTGTCATCTCCTCACTGGGTGCTTTTTGAACTGGTTTTAGAACTGGAATTCTTGAACTGGTTCCGTTTGGGCTTATTAGAACCTTGGTGTTTTCAGGGAACCATCCCGCACTTACACCAGTTTTAGTGGAACCAAAGATACATCACAGAATGTCATCAACAGCAGGCGTTGCACAGAATACTAAACAAACTAAACAACTGTGAAGGTGGCGAGTGTATAGACTACCTTCTTGCATTTGCTGATTTCTCTCACTTTTGGCGATGGGAAGAATTAAGACATAGCTGGGACCTGTTAGGGCTTCCCAAATGGGCTCCGTCATAATGTCTAAAATATCAAGTTGTGAAAAAAGCCCAAATATTATGATAATAAAAGAATTATCTTTCAAATAAAATCTTGTTCTCAAAAGACTCATATTAAATGTGTAATAAAATGTCTAAAAATGTCACATTTAGTGTGTTATTTTTGCTATATTTTATATTTAGTATATATTTGTATATCAAAGACCTTTGTGGTAACGGAACCTACCTGTTACTGCTGAAATAAACACATCCTGTTACCATCCGATTTTTCACATGGGCCTGCTTTATTGAAATTCATCCACATCAACAATTTAATTAACTTCCATTGACCTTTCACAGCACAATCCCATTATCTCTAATCATCTACTAGATTAGAAATGGAGTCCTGGATGGTGTGTTTAGGCTGTATAGCCTTTGTTAAAACTGCAGAAGTGTCTGCTTCAGACTAGTCTTATACTTGGCTTGTGGCCTAGATAAAAGAGAAAATTCCTTATATTGACGTATCTGATCCCAAGAAGTCTTATGATTGATTATGAAGTGCTCTCATAGTTCGCCCATTCTTGGCTGGTAATTGGCTGCTCCTGCTGAGTGACAGCACCTATTGACCACTCATGCTGTGTCTTAGGGGGTCTCAGGACCCTGCCGTTTTCCTGCGAAAAACTCCAGCTGCTCTCTCTGCTGGGTTTCCTGGAGCTGAGCTCGTTTCAGCTTCCTCTCTCTGCCCTCTGCCATAACGCATCTACTGCCTGACTGATTGGCCTGCTGATGTGAGCTCAGTGATTTTTATTTCGTCATGGCCGTAACAAATGAATTCTCATAGTTCTTTTCACTTCCTGCAGTTTCTTTATCCAGCAGCAGTGCCAAGGGAGCGATTCACACCTCAGGCCTTCCTGATTATGTATCTCCAAAGAGAAGAAAGAAACTTTGAATGGAAGTCAGTGTAAAATGAGTCATTTTTGAGCAATTCTTTGGTCCATTCGTCATGATTTTCTGACACAATGTAAAAACACAACTGCCAAATGCAGATTTTCAAAAAGTGAAAAATGGAAATGCAAGGGTTTTGTATGAAGTTCAGGACAAAGCACTGGTATGTGTTGTGACTGCCTGGCTAAGGATTCCAATGACCACAGGGATGCTAGTTTTTGCCCGTACATTAGGTCAGTTGCAGTCATGTCGTCAATGACGTAAGGGGGTTGTGTGTGTAACTTAAAGATCATATTTACAGCAATAATAATTAGAATTAGTAACCCACTTCCAAACAGCCATCACACAGCAGTGCAGAATTCAGCCTCCAAATTTCACCAGTTCACCAGTGAACACACACACTCAATCATGCTTGTGAATTGGAATGGTGAGAACACACAGGAGGAGGGAGGAGAAAGCAAGTTCCTGTATATATATATATAATGTTTATGTACCATATATCTCTATTTAATATGTATGTACTCAAGACGCACGCATCTCATGTAAGGCAATTTAATTGTTACAATTTTTTACTGCTTTATGCAGAAGTAAAATTCATTTCCCATAACAGATGAAACTGAAGCTGATTCTTTCTGCCAAATATAACTTATCACTCCAATCATTAATACACAGACGACATTGGTTCATTGACATCAGATGAAATTTGCTGAAAATATCTGTATTTTTTAATATTGCTGTATATATCATATGCATTTTTCAATATTGTGCAACCCTGATATATTAACAATTGTTCAGTTGTTGTGTGTGCGTGTGTGTAATATAGCCAATAAAACATTTCTTTTTAACCTTAGAATTAGACAATTAGATTAACTGTAGAGAACTAAGAATTGCATTTTGATCAAAACAATTTTCTGTTGTAATGGACTATGATTTACAATAATCTATACTGTAAATAGCAATCTCAAGAGTGAAACATGGGGTTATACACAGATGCACTGGGATGTGTGTGTGTGTGTGTGTGTGTGGCCAGTGGCCAGGCAGTGGGTCGATGCGAGGCAGGAAGCAGACGGCCACAGCGCTTGCACTGCAGTTCCTGTTCTCCATGGGGTATCGCTTTCTCAGTGCGGCTGCTCAGGACCGCAGAGCCAACACCCAGCTCCAAACACACACACGCGCACACACACACACACACACACACACACACACACACACTTTTACATCTTACTCACCTGCTTAACCTGATGTTTACCATGCCTGCAAATGCTAGACCATATAACTCCACCCTTCCTCTCTTACCACTGTATATCACACACTCAGACTGTCACACCCTTACATACCCATTTACACACACACACACACACACACACACACACACACAAACACACTGGCTGACATTTGGCTGACCTTGTCACTCTACGCTCTCTCTCTCCTGTGTGTGGCTGGCAGGCCCCAGAGCAGGATGTTTTAATCACATCTATCGACTACTGCTCCATTTACAGGGGATTCTGGAGAGGGGCAGCAGTCATTGGGGGTTAGGGTGGTGGGAGGGGGTGTCTAGAGGAAGGGTTTTTACTGAAGGCAGACAGCCTCTGCCCATAAATATTTGTTTGGTTTGTGGGTTACTTTTTAAGAATCAGCCATAACTATAAATCTGCTATTTTAACAATATTGTCTAAATCCACTCATGCCAAAGCAGATCTAAAATTTCAAGTCATGGTCTCTTCACAGAAGAGCTTCTGTAGCACAAACATCTTGCAATCAGACCTATCCTTTGGTCCACACCAGCATCAATGAGACTTTGATGCCCATGACCCTGTTGCCAGTTCACGGGTTGTCCTTCTTTGGAGCACTGCTGGCAGGAACTGACTACTGCATACCAGAACCAACCCACAAGACTTGTTGGACGGGTTGGGGTTGGCCATGGCTTTTATACGTGCTGTATGTGTACTTTTATTTGATATACAGCATTGAAATATGACGATTGTTTTCTTTATAGAGGATTTGTTTGCTTAGAAAATCAATGGTGTGCAAATGTGTGTGCAGTTTGCCCAAAAATTTGATTTCAGAAGGACTGATGAATTATCCAATCATTTCAGCCACAAATATTTTGCATTAAAGAGAGTGCAGTTTGAGAGCTTTCAGCTGACGGAAGCTTATTTTAGATTTTATTCAGGTTATATTTTTTTTACAGTAGCTATTCCGGACTGGGAAAAATACGTCAAAGGGAGATCAATCCATTTCCAGGTCTGCGTCAATTTAAATAGAGACTTTGTTATTTTCTCAGAAACTTCCCGTGTTGCAGAAAAATTATCTAGAACAGAGAACATGCTGACAGGTTTCTGAGTGAGGTGTCGTGTTCATTGTGCTTTGTTTCGTATTGACTGTCCTCGTTATGTTGGGAGAGATTGGCAGGCTGGTGGAATCGGAGCAAAGAGGAGAAGAGCAAGATGGAGTTAAGGGTCTGTCTCTGAGCCGGAGCGTTAATGAACACGGAAAGAAAAGGTTGCTTTCCTTTACACCCTTGCTTCTTCTTCTCATTTCCTACCTTTTCTTCTCTCTTCTTAAGAAGGAGAGAAGCGTATCAAGGCGTTATTCCAAAGGAATGGAGAGAAAAGTGAGCAGGCATGAGATGGGCTGAAAGCAGAAGGTCTTGAGACAGGCCGAGGACTCAGTGAGGCCTTTCAGCACCAGCGTGGGTTCAAGGCCTGTGCAAGGAACAGAAGGAGAAAGGGTGAGAGCTTGCGAGAGTGGATGGAAAGAGAGCAAAGAGCAAGGGATCTAAATTGAGGCCTTGCCTTTAAAGATTGACTCAGCTGCCTTCACTGGGGACCTCATTATTGCTATTAATTTTGCAAGGCTCTCCGCATCAGTGGAGGCAGAGCGGGCTTTTAGGCTCCTCTGTAGCCTCTCCTGAACTGTCCCGCAGATAGAACCAGAGAAGAGGGCGAGAGAAAGGGACACAGAGAGGCTGAATCAGTGCCCCCTCAGGTTTTTGGCCTCGTGATCCGTTCTATCTGCTGCTCTGCTCTGCACCACCTGGCTTTTGTGTATGTAAAAGCTGGCAGGATATCGAGAGACAGATGTATGTATGAGGCCATGCTGTTTTCTCTGCCTGGGCTGAGAGGCGGCACTATCAGATCATGTTTCCACCTCCACACACATATACTCTCATTCAACACACACACATTCACAGTATCCTGAGCAGAGGGTGGACTGATGGTTAGGACCAGTGGGAGATGGGGTAAGGGAGTTACGAGGTGAGGGGGTGGTGGGGTTATGAGCTTTGGAAGGGGGAATATGTGGTCAAAGCTGGGGCAGATGTGGCCTCCCAGAGGGACTGTGTGTATGTGTGGCCTGCTCCTTTTGTCTTTCTCAGAGCTTTCGGGCACAGATGGCTGGCTGACCCTCTCCCAGCCCACAGCAGTGTTCCAGCATACTGTAACCACTGGCATTAGCACTTAACTTCAGATTCAGAATGCTTACTGAGCCTCCACATTGTACTAGAAGGTGGAGTCAGGTTGGAAGCAGGACTACACAATGCATCACTTGTTATATGGGTCTTCTATCATTTAGCAAGTACAGTCCCAACTAGTGGGATTTTTAATGGCTGGTCCCTGGTTGGTACTTTCCCAACAATGGGATAGGAATGTTTGGCATAAAGAGTACAGCTTTGAATGTGATGCAATAATCAGCTTTAAATTCAGTAGTTCATCCAACCTGCATCCCCCAGCAGACAGCGTTTACTACACACTGCAGAAACGCTACACACACAAGGCTAAACTTATTCACCAGCTTTTTATTGGAGTTTTCAATTCCACCTTAAATTGTGCAAAAGCTGCAGGTGCAACAATGTAACTGCAATGCTATTTTGAGGTGGAATATCAGCTTCATACAAGATGCAAGATAAGCATGTGGCAAACATACACTCTGCCTGTGTTGGTGGTTTTCCGGCAGTATGAATTGGTCCATTTTCCAGCTCTGTTTGGTTTAGGCTGGATGCTCTTTCCAGTGAAGGGACAACAGTGTTTGAGGTTCTCAGTATGCCCTCGTTCAACTATACAAAGATACAGTTCTAAGGCCCTTTTAGCACAGACACATTATTCCTGTAACTTAATAACTCCATAACATTTTCCATGTTACAGGAGACTAGACATTACCATGTGCACAGCTGGGAATGTCAGAGGGTTAATATGTTGCAAGGCATGTGGCAATCACAATATGTTACAATCTAATTACAGTAAAGTACTCTGCCCATATTGTGCCACCCTAGATGTTCATTAGAAAACAGAACAGTGCTGCTTTCGTTTCCTTTTCTAATCGCTGATGAAAGAAAACAGTTGAATTGAACATTCCCATCATTCACTCCCTTCATTCCATCAGATACTGTTTTAGCTCTATAAATAGAGAAAATCTGCTTAGAAATTAGACTCTTGCAGGACTGCAGGGATGTTCTCCATCACCTTCTCAGCTTTAACACTTAGCCAAATGAGACTGGGCATCAGCAAGAGGCTGCCAGCACTGTGCATTTGACTGCTCTCTCTTTAACCACAGCTAAGTGCTGCCATTTGGATTGAAACAAGAAGCTGTACTGCAAATCAGCTTTCACTCAGGGGTCTGTGTGTCTGTGTGTGGGGGTCTGGGTCTGGGTGTGTGTGTGTGGGTCTGGGTCTGTGTGTGTCTGTCTGTTAGGGACTGAAGAAAGGTTAATGTCATTCCACCAGTTATTGTACACTAATGCACATTGAAATAATTCAATCATATTTTCACGTAACTGAGTTCTATCTCTGTATTACACCAAAAAGCACCTACGATTTGAACAAATAGGACATTTTCATCAGAATTACTACAGTTTACTTTTCAAATTATAACTCTGTAGGCGTGCTGCCCTGGCACATGCAGGAGGGAGCAGGAGGCTGTTTACAGTTCGTTTGCAGTCCTACACACACACACCTACTGTCATTGGGTGATTCTTTCATGCAATGATTTATATACTTTAGTAAAGAATTAATGATGGTCAAGACTGAGTTTATATAAAAATGAAATATTTGATCTGTATTTGTTGGCACAGTGTAGAACTTCACTTGCCTTTTCATGTTTTATATTTTCTGTTATCTAGAGCAGGTTTTCTCAACCAGTGGTACGTGAAGTACTCTCTAGTGGTCTGCAGGCCCATCCTCAGGGGAGGCTTTAATCCATAGAGGGCCATTAATGGCACTTTAAATCAGTCTTTTGGCAAAAATGATTTTGTATAAGTAAAAGTCAAGGGATGAATTGTGCTCAAACTATAAACATTATATTATTTAATAGAATTGAATCACAGAAGTAATGCAAGGCAAATTAAATATCAGTTTGAGACGAAGCAGTCAATTACCTAACTAGACTTTTCTTAAATGAAGACAGAATGGTGACATTGTTCCTCAGAAAAAATGATCTGCAGGTACTAGAGCATCTAAAAAAATTAGAATATTGTGTAAAAAGCTTTTGTGTGATATTATGAACACATGGATATTTCACAATATTAAAATTTTCGGAGATGCTTTAATTTATAATCTGAGATCATAAACAGATTATCGACATGTGGTCTGATATATAAGCGTTTAGATAGGATTAAAGAAGTCCCCGTTTTGTAACTATGCAAGTCAACTGATGTTGGCAACACATCTTTACTGCTTGTTAGATGTGTTTTACTGAAGACATGCAATTGTTTAAACTTCAGGCCCTAATTCTTACATTTCCAATGTCAGAGAAATAAAAAGCAGAACAGTTTCCCATAAAACCTTTTGTTTTCTTGTTGGCCATTATGCCACAGTTATAAACAGGTGAGCTGTGAGTCAGAAAAGGTTGAGAACCCATGATCTAGTGCTCTCTACCAGTGTCTTAGTCACACAGATAAAATGAAGATTGCGAAGTGTAGTTTGCATTTAACTTTAATTACTAAACAGTTAAAGAGATGGTGAAAACCTGTCATCACTGTGTCATTACAGTCACAACCAGTTTTATCTTAGTAATGACTCATTTTTTTTCTTTAAATGCTTTGAATGAAGGTGAATGTTTTGTTTTCATTACACTGTAAACAGTAATGACACAAGGGTAATATAATGAAATCTACTCCATGATCAGGAGCAATGCATGATTAAATTACTCACATTTACAGACTTCTCATAGCTGAGGCATGTGCGTACACACACACACACACACACACACACACACACACACACAAATAAATATTAATACTTCAAAGTTACTTCAGCTTCATTTCTCTGAAGAATATTGATGAGTTTTTTTGGTCATATTGCTCTTTAAATTGCTTTTGAAGTTATTATATTAAAACACATTATGATTTTTTTAAACAAATTAATTTGGGCATTTGGGCCACGTCCAAAGTAGTAAAGAACGTATGTTTAAAAAATAGGAAAGCAGTGATTTTGGTACATAATGTTTTGATGATGCAATAAATATTTAATACAGAGGCTGTTTATTTTGTAGTGTTTCTAACATGAATTTATAAACTGAGAAAGTTAAAGTCCTACTAACTGAAGAATCGCCTCATTATTCAAATGAGAAATAATATGATTGGGTATTGTAGTCTGGTATATCTCTGCAACTGTGCATCTATAACAGGAACATCTCCAGACAGATTCTCAAACTCAGCACAACACTTTAGTCTGCAGCATCTCTCTCTCTCTCTCTCTCTCTCTCTCTCTCTCTCTCTCTTCCTCTTTTGGCTCACATTTCCGTTACATATTCTACTAATGCTGTCAGACAGCACAGAGAGCACCCTGTTCACCCCAGCACACACTGTGGCGTCTCTTTTGTCTCTGTTGGTGCCGGCTTGCAAAATTGCTCCTCCTGGATGAGAGCAGAGAGCTTAGCTAACATTTTGTGCAGCCATACTCATTATGAGGTCTTTGTACTGATGCTCACTACCTAATATACAATAACAGCTCATACAATGTAGCTGTAAATGTTAGGGGTATTGTAAGTAGAGAATAAGAAATTATGAAATGATAAATTCTATGCTGTAATTATCTGCTTACAGCCAGCTTTGTCAGCTTTGCCATGTGATTTAATCACCCCCTTTGAAATGTGAACAGTTTTGGATATTGATTTAATAGGAGTTATTAGTTACTATCTTATAGTATGATGTTTGTGATGCTGTACATGGTTGTTCATTCTGCACCTGGAAGAACAGAATCCATCGGTTTGGTGATGTCTGCACAGACACACATGATTCGGTTCATTAATTAATGAAGGTGTGGTTGAGCAGGGAAATCACCAGAGGTGGGCCACAGTTGGAATCCATTCAACAGGACCCATAAATAACCAATGTAAAATCAATAGACTAAGAAAACTGAGTGCAGTTAAAGAAAAGAAAACACTGTTTATATAAATTCAATTGTTACATGAAAAACAGTATAAACAATGCATGGATTTCAGATACACAGGTTTATGATGCTGTTTGTTTAAAGCTGCACTAAAACGATTTATCCTTGGTGTAGATTTAACAGTTGAGACAGTATAGGAATTTTAGTGGATATGTTCCATAATTCAGTGCCTCTGTGTGCAAGTGCTTTTCAGGCTGTAGATATTTTGACAGACAGAAGTGTTTGGGCACCACAGGTTAAAATTTAAAAACACCAGGATGTGCCCTGGCAAAGATGGAAACCTTGGAAAATAAGGCTTGTTTTCCAGTCCACAAAATTGAAATTGAGAGTCAGATATTTGCCATCGATCAATACTGCCAATTATGGACAGATTTACAAATGATAACTTGCAGATTCGTTTCTTTTCTGTATAGTCATTATGTACCTCATGGCCCAAAAACACCAGACCTGTGGTGCACAACTCTGTTCTGGAAGGCTGACCTCCAGTAAAGTCTAGCCTTGTATCTAGTCAAACATGCCTACTTTGCTTGGTAATTGACTGATGAGTTGAATCAGGTGTGTTTAGGAGTAGAATAACCTGGAAGACCTGGTGGTACATTAAGCATCCGAAGGGGTGTGACAGATGATCTCAGAAAATCTGCTGCATCTGCTAAATATTAAGGATTGAAATCCACGTTTGCCTTGTAATATTTGTTTATTGGACCTGTATGTAAGCTCACACTCCAGTTTTTCACTCTTATAACTACAGTACTATAACTATCAACATCAGTTCCAAAGGCCCTACCGTAGAACCCTATGGAACCCTACAACTTGTTCTAAACCAACCAGTTACTAAGTAATACACAATAGTCTGTATTAGTATTGATATATTAATAATTATTCTAGGGCTCAACGGGACTCCATGTAGACACCATAGTTCACTACACTGTACTTCTGTCTCAAGCTTTGAGTTTCAGTACACCTGCTCCACACAACTGGTAAAAAAACACGTAAGTAAGATCTAGCTGACTTTTTAGTTTAAGTATGATCGTGGGTGGTACGTGATCTGAAAGGTTTGAGGACCACTGAACTAGAAAAGTGCTCTAAAATGAAGAATTTGTTCACTTGTCACTTAGAAAGTCAGACAAGCATGTCATTTGACGAGGGGTGTCCAAACTTTTACATAAGAGCGTACATCCTGTAACAAAAGCTAACAAACAAGACGAGGCCTGTGCTCTCGTCTGTCCACACTGGCTCTGCTCTCAGATACAGTGGGACACTCCCCTTCAGCCCCACTGTCCTGCCTGCTGCTGACAGGTGTGTGTTTTCATGTAGGCAGGTCAATGGTGTGTTTGTGTGTGTGTTGGAGGAAGAGAGTGGCTCAGTGCCATGTGGCGCGCACACACACACACACACACACACACACTCTCTCTCAGAGGAGGAGGGGCAGGGTTAGACCAGGCTGGGGAAGTCTGTGTTCTGCACCTGTTGCTGAAACGTGCTTGGGTGCTGGGGTTTGGTGGCTCAGAGGGAGTTCACGTGGATGTAGCCACACAGGAAAATGGGCTTCATTAGCTTTCTGAGCTGCAGGACAGCCCTGCGGCCTGGGCCTCGGCTCAAACAGACAGGATCCAGCTTTATTTTTGTGTTGGGATTCGTGTGGTTTCCTGATGGTATTCTGTTGTGGTGTTTCTGTGAATAGTGCACTGCATTAAAATGCATGGCCTGCTTTGGCCTGTAATGTGTTTATTTAGAAGACTAAAGAATTTGTCTGTGTAGAAGAGACAAAAAACAAGAGTTTAGAACTCAGACAGTTTAGAACCTCAGCTGACCTCTCCAGGCTCTGTGCAAAAATGTCTTTTCATACTTTTACAGAATGTTGGCAGAAACCTCATTCAGCCTAATGAGAAACCTAATGTAGTTCTCAGCACAGGTTACACAAAATGTAGGAGTTATTCATTTCAGACAGTGTTTGTTTTGTATGCATGTGAAAGGTCAAACTGTTAATCTGGATAAATCAGATTTAACCAACAGACGTTGGCTGGGGGGGTGGGGGGGATTTCAATTTTCCCACCTACACCTAGAGTAAAGCCTGTTACCTTCCATGAACACCACTGACCTTAAAATCGCTCCACGTCCCTCTGAATGCCTGTGTTTGGTGGCTGTTGACAGTCAAACAGTCAACGTTCTGAAAGCAATGGGAATAGGTATAAACTGGAGGTGTGCATTCCCACTGGACGTGGGACTACATGTCATGCACAGGAGCAGGCAGTTAACCAATCCTATGAGAGTAGGAGCGAGAAAATAAATACTTGTAGAAAAATCCCGCAAAAGAATAAATATAAATGGAAATAAAATGATGATAATCACAAATTAATTACTGTGTATAATTAACATAAGGGTGCTATGTGGTGAGATAACAGCACAGTTCAAATGCTCCTCAATCAATCAGCTTTTAAGGCTGGCACTAACTCTTGTTTATGTAAGAAAGTAATAAACTCATCCTAGATATTTGCAACGCAGTCACATCACTAACATGAGTTGTGCATTATTGTGCTACAGAAGTGGTTCTCAGTTTTTTTTTAGACCATGTAGCACCAGAAATCTGAGTACCACCTACATGTGATTTTACAAGAACTCCTGTGCCACACACTTATTATACACAGTAGGCAAGATATGGCCTCCACACATCATATGTTCTCTCTCTTTCATCAGTTGTGTGGAGCTTGCTGCCTGTTGCCTACTAAGACTTATCGGAAAGCTTGAGGAAAAGAACAGGTGTGCAGTGTAATGAACTATGGAGTCTGTATGGCATCCTTTTGATCCCAAAATGATTAAAAAATCAATCCTTTTCAGAACTCAGTATTAGCAGGATTAGCAATACATATGGACAAAAGTATTGGGACACCAGCTCATTCATTGTTTCTTCTGAAATCAAGGGTTTTAACAGCTTTTATCCCACTGTCTCTACTGTCCAGGGAAGGCTTTCTACTAGATATTGGACCATCGCTGTTAGGTTTGATTGTATTTATCAACACAAGCATTAGTGTGGTCAGGGAAGTACTGGATAGAGCACCATTATTCCAGAGAACATAGTTCCAATGCTCTAAAGCGCAATACTGAGGGGTTTATATTTCTCGAGCCAACACCTGGCATTAGTTATGGTACCAATAGGTTCATTAAGTGTGTCCCTCATTTACAGTCTAGCCGGTGTGATACTTTGTGACCAGGTTTCTACTCTGTATTAGTCTCTTTAGCATCTCCATTGTCTTCCTGTGTAAAAGCAAACAGAATTGTTGTCACCAGAGTGTGTGGCCGTCTGTTCTGCTGGATTACTCGCTCTGTCTCTAATGCGAGGGTGGAATGTGTATGAGCATCCAGCATGCCAGCATAGCTGAAAGGCCGTGCCGGTGATGTCATGCGTCAGCCCTCCTGACTCATCATTAGCTTAAATGAGCTTTTGCATCACGGGGCATGGAGAGGCCCTCAGCCTCCTCTTCATCTGTCTAGAGCTGCTTCTCTTTTTAATCCTGAACTAAAGCCTATAAAACTACCGCGGACCATGCTTCTGTACAGTGTCCGAGGTAGAGTGTAGGGGGAGTCACATGTACTGGATGACTGGATATCAGGGTAGACTTTGGCCGATATAAGGGGCTCATAAAACTTTGCTCCTGTTGGTGAAAGTGTTTATGGATCATAAAAGTAAGAGATGGAGTTTTGAATGTAATGTATAATATTTAGGTGAACAGTCGCACCGGAATAGTTAACAATTACCTGTGAGCATTCTTGGTGCTAAACATGGTTCACAGTATATGGTCACACACACACACACACACACACACACACACACACACACACACACACACACACACACACACACACATACATACACAAACACAAACAGATGGTACATGTTTACCATCTTAAAAACTTTACAGTTCCTTCCCAGAGGCCTCTTTTCTCTTCA
Organism: Acestrorhynchus altus; assembly: GCA_034509495.1. Taxonomy (NCBI): domain Eukaryota; kingdom Metazoa; phylum Chordata; class Actinopteri; order Characiformes; family Acestrorhynchidae; genus Acestrorhynchus; species Acestrorhynchus altus. The sequence goes on from CM067517.1 coordinate 6,747,453, forward strand.
CTTCACTTCTTTTCTTTGCTTCTCTTCACTTTGCTTTTGTTCTCTTCTTCCCTCCACTTCTCTTCATTTCTCTTCTTAGCTTCACTTCTCTTTTCTTGGCTTGTCTTTGTTTCTTTGCTTCTTTGTATCTCTTCACTTCTCTTCACTTTTCTTCACTTCTCTTTGCTTCCACTCTTCTTGCTTCTGCACATTTTTTTCTGTTTGCTGATCTGTTCTCTTCTTTGTGCTTCTCTTCTACTCTACTTTTTTTCCTCCACTCTCCTCATTTCTTGTCTCCTTTGGTCCTCTTCCTTTTGTCACCTTTTGTGAAGCAACACTCAATATTCTGCACTATTTGTAGGTCAATATTTAAATGTAAGCAAATATGTGACATTGAGCTAAAAAGATTATGCTAAAACATTCAGTAAGTCTTCTTTGAACTCTAATCTGATAATAGTTTGTTTCATAATTAAAAAAAGCAAAATAGTCAACCACTGTTGGAGTTATGTGCTGTAGTTTGATTATAATTACGTTTCATTAAAAAGCAGTGAATTCTGTTGGAGCTATATGATCATTTGTTACTGTCAGTTATTCATTACCATTACATTCATCATATTTTCAGCTTCCGGTGAGAGTAACAGCTGCTGTGTGTTTCAACCAGTGACTGTGTTCATATACTGGATATTATATGTGAAGCCTTGGAACTGTTAACTGAACTGAATGAAAGGGGATCTATTATCCTTTGTTCAGCTGTTGTTAACCTTTTTTTCTTGAGTGAAGAGCACTATACAAATAATTTGATTTGATATGTCTGATATATACCATTTCAAGCTTGTATAAATATATATATATAGGTTTCTGTCTGTGTGTATCTCTCTATCCATCCTTTCTCCTGTCGGAGACCATTCACCTTCAGTCTTGTAGCACTCACTCTAGTGAGCAGTCTCCTGAGTGTGAATCACCAGCCAGTGCTCGCATCTGTTCACTACTCACACAGGGGGAAAAAACCTAATCAGGGAAAACAAACGATTACCGTTGGGCTTTTTCAATCAACGGTTCTGGTGAGCTGGTGGGGGGTTTGTGGGGGATATGGAGTGGTGGGCGGTGGAGATAATTAGACAGGGTTAAAAATAACCCAGCTCATTGTTTCTGCTGTCCCACATCCTCTGCTGCTGCGCTCACAGCTTTAGGCACACACATCAGCTGGGAACAAAAACACACAGTGTATGGCTGGTCAGGTGCCGAGGCCCCATTCATGGTCATCTGCTGCAGAAAAGCATTCAGTAAATGGCCACTGGCTGATTCGATGGGAGATTTGGTACACCATCTGAGGATGCTTTCTTTTGGGTTGTAGTGGTGGTAATTGGTAGCCATTATGGAGCTCTTAACCTGCAAATCTGTTTGCATCAATTATTAATAACTTATTTTTGTGTTTGCGTGGATATTTCCTCTAATAGAATATCACTATGGTGTCACTTACTATGTGTTCTTGTGTTACTGTGGTGGTTAAAACACTCGGGGGCGACAGAGGACAAATCATCAAATCAGACTGGTCCGTAATGGCAGTTGACTGGAAACCCGTTCTGCTCCTTGCAAGAATGCTCAGAACACCCTCACGCGTCTGTCACATTATGAAATGCATTGTGACACATTCTTGAATGCAGCTACATGGAAAACCCAGTCTGCATAGCTCGAAGCATCTGCGCTCATATCCTCGCGTGACGTGTGTTTCAGGTCGTAGAAGTTGGTGGTTATTTCTGCTGTGAGTCTCAGGAATAGGTGTCAAACATTCAACTCTGTAACATCCATTCAACATCTATGAACTATTTTAGCACAAAACCTTCAACCCTGTCACAGTCAAAAATGCAATTGTCTCAGGGTTTCTGTGTATTTTATGGTAAATAAGGTAAAATTGAATTGAGGTTTGAAAAAGGAACAGGGTTGAAATATTGGGTCTGACAATCCTGACCTGGAAATAGAAGAGGGAAGGTAATCTTACCTCTGTTTGAGCCTTGTGGTCAAGGAGACTTTATATAAAAATGAAAAAAAGAAAAAAAAAACATTTAAAATAGAAGATCAAAATCAAAAGATCAAAGATTTCATTTATATATATATATATATATATATATATATATTAGTGTGTGAACGTGAACATGACCTCATTCACCAAATGCTGGCATGTTTAAAATCATTTCACCACTAAAACACTAATTAAATTATTTTTGATAAAACACAGTTAACCAGTTCAGACAGTTTCTAGAACTGAATGATCAAATAAACGCTTGTCCATAAATCTTATTTAAATTGTATTAGAAACTTAATCGCATAGTAATTATGTTCTGAATTACATTTCATTTCTATTCTGTGTCGACAGATTCTGGTTTGCTTTTATCTGGTTTTTATTTCAGTTGTTTTAACGTCACTTTTAAATTCAAATCAAAGTCCACACAAACCAAACCAGCATAAGGATCCTGGAACAGTGAAGTTTTTCTCCTGCTTGCTGTTGTGGATATCTTTTAATTACTCTTCCTGTCTCCGCAGCCTTCACTTCCTGTCCTGTACACCCTGTCCAATCAGGCCACCCATGAGGCAGTTCACTTGCTCTGCCGGATGCTTGTCTTTGACCCGGTGAGTGCTTTAATCCGGTCTCCGTTACAAGTCCTGATCCATCACATAGTCTGTGTATTATATAAATAAATGCATTTCTAAATGGAGCATCATTCTGATTATGTATTTTATACAATCCTAGTAACATGTAACAGTAGAGGAATCAGGGACATGCGCTTATGTCCACTGTTGATTAGTTAACTCTTACAATATTACCTTGCAAATCCAATTTTTACATTGTTTCTACAAAAAACAATGTCACTGGGTTTATTTAGAACTGAACAGGCACATTTTGGATGGTTTTCTTTGACTCTAGGACTATTCTACCACATATCATAACAAACAACAAGACTTACCTTGTAGTCTCATCACTGTTTGATGAATTATCAGTGAGTAATTGAGCTAAAATTCACTCATATCCAACTGAATTTAATCCCAGTTTAAATACCAAAGGAGCTTACAGTGCATGTTTACTGCTCTGTCCACAGTGTCTGATTCTAAATTATCTTAATTTTTTTCAACTTAAATTACATATTTGAGGAACCTAAAAATAACAATACTTGGTATGTGTAACTGTCTCTATAAAAACACAACATTTTGACAAATAAAAGTACATCAAACTAAGGAAATATCCTGCAAAGTTCGATTAGGTTTCTAGAGGTTAATGATTGAAGATTGTAGGTGTATCAAAACGTTTTTACAGAATATAATAATATTAATATAATATTAACAATAAATGTTCCTGTTTACAGTCAAAGAGGATCTCGGCAAAGGATGCTCTTGCACACCCATACCTAGATGAGGGGCGTCTGCGGTACCACACCTGCATGTGCAAGTGTTGCTACACCACCTCCTCCGGCCGGGTATACACCAGCGACTTTGAGCCTGTCACCAACCCAAAGTTTGATGACGGCTTCGAGAAGAATCTAACATCTGTCCGGCAGGTCAAAGGTACTTGTGATAAGTGACAACCAGGGGTAAAATTACTGCTGTTCTTCTGTTCTTTCTTTCTTTTTTTTTTTTTTAATACTTACTGTCTTCCTTTCTTTGTAATTGGATTAGAACAGAACTGAGCATGTTTCCATCATGCATTAACCAGGTCTCCTGCAGCTCTGCCACAGCACAGTTTTTTTCCTTTCCTTTTCCTTCTTGTTTTCACTCTCCTCTCTTTGAGGCCCTTCTGTAAGTGCAGCCGATCCACTCTCAGAAGCTATTAGAGATAGCCTGTCAGCTAAAGGCAGGCTTACTGCGCGGTCAGCTCAAAATAGCCCTGCCCTTCCTCCTTCCTCCTCTTCCTCCTACCCCATGTACACCTTGTTTCCACTAGTGGATTAGCCATGGTGGACGTAAACCTCCTGTAGACTGAAAGCACATTAGAACATGTTTGGAACAGTGGGAGAGCTTCCTCAGGCTCACAACCATGAGGCAGTTTGTGGGTTTTTTTTTTTGCTTTGACAAAGGCTGCATGAAGTACAGATCTGAAGGCTTCCAACACTCTTAAATTGATATTTCTCTGGTTTGGTGGCTGCTTGCCTTTAAAAGTGAAAAGGCAGCAGAACATTTTGAAAGGACACAGGACAGAAAAAATGCACCCGGTGCTCCCAGGTCTAAAAGGTTGGGGGCGGATCAATCATGCTTTGGGGATGTGTTGGCAAAGGCGTAGACAGAAGAAGTAAACATAACACCGTCTGTAAAAATGGATAATCCTAACGATCATGAACACCGAAGCTGAAGGTTTTATACTGGCCCTGAACATCACTGAAAATCTGTGGATTGCACAGCCGGCAACAAAAGGCATTTACAAACTGTAATGGTTGCCAAAATAGGTGATACCTAGGTACTAATCATGCAGGGTGCCCAGAGTTTTACTTCTGGTCTTTTCCTTTTTTGTTATTTCAGAAATGTTAAAGATTTTTCAAAAAGGGTTTTTGTTTAAAATACATTATAACTTATTTAACTGTTCACAGTAACAGTCCTTTTGATCGGGACTGCCCAAACGTTTGCAGGCCACTGTAAATGCATTCAATTACACCCAATCTTGCACCCATTGCTGATACAGATGTGCAATTTTTTAACTACTTTAACTTTCAGAAGAAAAAAATAATGTGCATATGTCCCAAAACTTGTATTCATGCTTTCTATATGTGCTTTTTTTTTGCACGTTTCATGTACCATCAGTGCCATTATTAGAGAAGTGTCACAATGTAAATCCTAATTGCAGATTCACCTTCATGTGTATAGAATGAAGGCCATGACTTGGTTTTTCACAAAATCACTTTTCTTCTCTTTCACAGAGATCATTCATCAGTTCATCCTGGAGCAGCAGAAGGGGAATCGGGTACCTCTCTGTATCAACCCCCAGTCTGCCGCCTTCAAAAGCTTTATCAGGTAAGCAGGGTACAGCTTACCTGTTAGTGCCCACCAGGGGGCACCATATCCACTTTATTACAGCAGGAGTTCCTGCTGATGTACCTGCTGTATGGAGGGAAATAAGGTTTTAAATACTATACTGTAGCACATCATGAACAGTACAAATGTTGTTATTTGTTTAGTTCCATTGTCTATGACTATAATTATGACTTGGACAACAATCAGACAGTTAGATTAGTGATCAGTGCAGAAATTGAGATCATTCCAAAGGGTTCCCTTGTTTGTTCTTGCAGCTATATTGTACTTTCTTTTGTATGCTAGTCTCTTGTGAATGTATGTACACTGGGTTCCAAAGTCAACAATGAGTGTGTGAGTGTATGTGTGTGTGCTTTTACTTACATTTTTCTAAATTTTAGGCTAGAATATACTATATCTACTAGTGCATCTCAAAAAACTGAAAACAGAATTGTGAAAATGTCTAATTTCTATAGCTTTAGTTCATAGTCTAATTCAAAAAGGTGCCATCATAAAATGTGTTCAGTACAAAAAAAGTAAAATTGTTTGATTAGTAATTAATTCTAATTTATTACCTAAATTAAATGTTCTAATAATCTGATGTTTTGAATTTTTGATTTACAGGATTTGTAAGCCATACTGATCAAAAGTAAAACAATAAAAAGCTTCAGAAATGTCACTTTAGTAATATAAAAGTGATATAACTGAGCATTTCTATTCGTCTATTCATCCAGAATTATGTACAGAGCAGCTACAGGGTTCAAACCTTGGAAAAAAAACTAAAAGTGGAGATACATGATTTCATTGGACCTGTATATTATCTATAGGTAACCTGAATTCTAATAGTTATATGTTTCTAGTGGTTTCCTGCTTTACTCAACATGCTTATTTATATATACGGCCAGTCCAGAATGAAGTAGTTGAGATGTATCCGTCAAAGGGGGCAACAGTGTTTTTTAGGTTCCAGTCAATTAGGAAGGTAGAAAAGAGAGGTGCAGAATTTTTTCAACCACTAGGTGGAGCCACCACTTCACTCCTATGCCTTCACATGTGCCGTAACTGACACTGTCCGTTTTCTCTCTCTGCCCAGCTCCACAGTAGCGCAACCCTCCGAGATGCCTCCATCTCCTCTGGTGTGGGAGTAGCTGATAATGACGATGGCGACGATGAAGAAGAAGAAGCATATGATGATGAAGTCGGTGGTGGTTACCCTTTTGGCGGTCCCCTCCGCGCACACACCACGCGCACCCCCGGACTACTGACGCCCAGGCATCCCCAAAAACCTGCGTAGCATTTCACTGGAGTCTAGCGCTAGCAGACGTTGCTGATGTGTGTACTGTAATACTAACTAAAATGAAGTTCTAGAGAACCAACCACTGCTGATCGGGTCGAGGAGGCACACAGGGAGGGAGGGGGTGGGGGTGGGGGTGGGATGTTGACGTACAGTAGAAGTATTCCCACTAGTATGTAGGTGTACTGAGGTGTGTAAGAGAAGTGCACATGCACAAGTATATACACACCTACACACACACACTCACACGCACACATACACACACATGCAAGTGCAGCCGGACAAAGACGGCCTCAGTGGACTTGTGGATGTGTGTTAAAATGCCAGGTTGGCTGGCGTCCCTGAAGGAAGGCTCTTTCTGTTCATCCGCTCTGAGTGTGTGTTTTGTTTTATTTATTCACTGATGGAGAGAACGCCTGCAGGTTCTCTGCATTGCATGGAGGCACCAAGGCACTCTCCACCCCTCTCTTTCCCATATCTGCCCTTCCCCTCAGAACTCTCCTGCATTTGTCCAGCTTGAGTCCGCTTTTTAATTTATTTAATTTTCAGCCATAGTGTCAAATAATTTGATAGTTTTGTTTGTATCATTTTAGGTTCTGCTGTTTTGGTTGTCTTATTTCATTCTCTTTTTCTTGTTCTTCACATTCTGTTTCTTGTTATCTCATATTCAGTTTCAGAAATCAGTATTTCCAGACTTGTGTGACAGTGCAGTGATACTGATGGCAAGGCCACACATGTAAGACTGCTCATAATGGTGGGAAAGCTGGGCTGGTGGTCCTGTCAGTATTTGGGCCAGTTTCTACTCAAGGGTAACGCAGAAACATGGCCAGGATGAAACTGCCAGGACCCAAAGCATGAGACAAATGGGACAAAAGGCCAGGCCTGAGTACCTCACTTCCCCTCGTTTAGGTGTCAGGGGAATGGGAGAGGTGGCGCCTGCAGAATGAGGGAACACAATGCAGTAGGTTTAGATCTGTGAAGATCTACAGTGATCTGTGGAGATCTATGGTGATCTGCAGTGATATGTAGAGACCAGTGGAGATCTAGAGGGATCTGTGAAGGCTTATGGAGATCTATGAAGATCTATGAAGGGTTCCTATAGGCCCACACTGGAAATCAGTACAGAAGTGCTAACACATTTAAAAGCCTGAGGAGATCATCTCACATATGTTCAGCTGCCATCATAATATGACGCGACTGAGCTGACCTGTAAAGCCAGTCTCTTGTTAACAGCTAACATCGAAGGAATATGGAAGTTTGATTATTTATGAACCCATACAGTATAGAAATGAGCCAAACCTAAACTGAAACGACTGAACTGAGGACAGCAGTGATTTCACTGAGCGAAGGAAAAGAGATTAGGTATACGTGATAAACAGCCATTCCGTGCTAAAGATATATTCCCAAAACTTGTCTGTGAAAAAGACAAGTGCACCATTGTGTGAGTGAATGTGCATGTATGAACCCAAAGCATGTTTCGGACTGGCTGTGGCGATCTGTCGCCCTGTGGCGATCCAACGATGTCAGTCACACATCCTCGACCCTCCGGCCCACCCTGCGCTTCTTTCTTTTTCCCAAAGAACACAGGGAGGGACGTAGTCCATGATGGGTTCGAGCAAAAAAGGAGTAGTTTCACTTACATATTTCACACTGTCAGTACCGCAAAAGGAAAAAAACTCTTAAAATGAAAAATATTTAATATATTTTTAGATGACTATTTTTATTTTCTTCCTTAATGTGCTATGGCATGCTTTCTCATGATCCACTGAATATGGGATGTAAATAAGTGAGTAGTTGATAGATCTCAATGGAAAAACTACAGTGAAACTAAAAAGATGTGCCGTACAAAAAATATAAGACAAAAAAAATTTAAGAAATCACAAGACAATACTGCTGTACAGAGGTTGAATTAGCCTGCACATTTTTTAGGGCTGTGAAATTTGATTTTATTTTAGATTTTATTTTCTTCTTTTTTTTTTTTTTCTTTTTTTTTTTTTCATTTCATATAATTGTAAATATATATTTTTTCTTTCTTTTTTCAGTTTTTGTTTTTTCCCTGCACTTAAAGTGTAGATAAAGACGTAATCCAAAACAGTATGATATGGAAACAACAACACAACCAATTATGTTAATTGTGTCTTGTGTGTACTGCAGAAAATGAGAGCTGTGGATATGAGTAGTCTAATGAAGTAGAACCCTTTCATTATCATTATTATTATTATTATTATTATTATTATTATTATTATTTCATTTACTTTAGAGAAACACTGAACTCGTTGTGTATATGTATATAATGAATTCACATTGTTGGTCTCTACCTCTGGAGCTCAATGACTTGGTTGTTTACCTCCACACGTTTTTAATTTAATGTGGAGATTTAAAACTTGAATGTCCCTTCCAACTTTTATATTCCTATAAAATCCTGTGCAAAAAAATTACAAAAAAATCATTAAAATTGCAATTGGTTGGAGGTGGGCCCATCATATCCTTGTACAAAATTCCATATTCCCACGTATTCCCAACTCAGTGTTTTCTGACTGTTAGATCACACCAATCATTTAACGTCATGCAGGAAGATCCATAATGATTACATGGTTGGTATCATTCACGGAAAGCTGAAAGTTATTGCGTTAAAATCTGATGTCCAAATACATGGCGATGCTTATGCGTTGGAGCGAGAACAGCCTATTGATGATAACCACGCAGAATTAAACAGTGTGTTCATGAAAAGAGAGACTAACCTGTAACTTCTGTCGGGCCAATTTGAAAAGGTACTACTCATGCTGTCAAAGGTTTTTATAAGACATTTGAAGTTTATACTCAGAGGTAATGGTATTTGCATACATTTACGACATATACGAACTATAAGGAGACAGATTCTGAAGGCCTGATAAACAGAGGTGGGTGATCCAAAGAGACCGGGAGGGTTCTAGATGTATTATGTGTTTGAAAACAGCGGGCGGTCTCTTTTCAAAGTGTAGATTTGAAGTACAGTGGTGAAGCTCATTAAATAAATGTTGACATTTATGGAAATGAACACTGGCTTGTTTTTTTTTGTTTTTTTAATTTGTTTTGATTTTTTGTCTTTTTGTGCTGCTGTTCATATATCTAAAAGTGTATTTTGACACTGGGAATCCACCCCATTATGTGTGATACCATTAATCTAATGGGGTATTTAGGTAATTAATTAGGCTGAGTGTAAAGGGCTTGTTTCTCTGATTTTAGAGCAGAGCCAGCACTTCTACTCTGTATGTTTCCATTCATTATGCTAAGTAACACTGACATCATCTGGCTATGGAGAGTTAATTCTGCTCCCAATAATCATAAACACAATTTTCTTTCATAAAGAGAAATCAAGGATGATTCAGATCATCCTATTATGGTCCACACCACCACAATAATGTTGACTGTATATAAGCAATGCAACCACACAGTCCCAAAGAGTCCCTTGTCTTGTGATATTCAGTCACGTAAAAATCAATTTTCCAGGGTTTGTAGAAGGGAAACCTATCAAGTTCTAACAAATTAGTCATTAATGCAGTCTGAATGGAGCAGGGGACTGTTCCTGTTCCTTCCGTACTCGAACACTGGAGCTGTGTCCTGAAGCCCAGGCTGCAGCTGAAGTAGGCCGCTATGTCAAAGAAGGCTGACATGACAGACCCTTCATATACAGCTGAGAAATGCAGCCTACATTCACGATGATTTGGGCTGTTGCAGCTCTCTGCATGTACCACTTGAAGGGGGAGAATATCAAAAAAAGAAACATGAAATTGGTGGAATTGTCTTGCACATTTTAGTGGCATTCCTGCTTTAAGACCCCCTGCAACTCTGATTAGTTGAATCAGGTGTGCTACTAAAATGTGCATAGTTAAGAAACGCTGCTCTAACACACCACTTAAAGCCAGAGGTGGCAAATTCAGGCCCTGAAAGTAAAAATCCTCCCCAATAAACTAACCAGCAGGACAGCTGGTAATTGACTTGAATGAGATTGTTCAAGCAGGAAAATCACCAGACTGCACGATCTCCCAGTTCCTCCCAACCTAATTCAGTATGAATTTGACTAATGTGCAGTTATTCATGCTAGCTGTGAAGTTTTGCTTTTAAAAGCTGATGTAAATATTGATGGCAACTGGACATAATTTTGCAGATCACCTGGAGCCATATAGGTGGCGTCAGGGATGGACTGGCCATTGGGAAAACCAGGAAGTGGGCGACTGACTGATAAAAAGCCACCCCCAGTTGACAAAAAGAAGATAAAAGGAGAGCTTTTCTTATTAAATGAATCATTTTATGGTATTATGCAATAAAGCAGAATTGTTTGTTAACAGCAATGTGTCAAATGTGTCACCTGCCCGTAAGTGGGCTTTGATTGTTATTCAAACGGGCCGCATTGATATAAAAAAAAAGAAGAATAGCTGTGTCCTTTCTTTTTGCAGACTTTGCAGGAAGCTCTGTGCTTGTTTTATCCATGGTTTGCATTTGTTGTTTTCCTGCCAGTTCCAGTAAACTTTTGGCTGTTGGTTCAACATTAAAGCCCTGAAGCCCAGCTGTGTCTTCTGGCACAGCAGAAAGATAAAAATCTACAATGAAGAGCTGAATATAGCCTTCTCCAGCTATACATAATTAAAATGGTGATGACAAGCAGTTCTTGCTTGGAAATCTAAGACAAAAACCTTTGAACAAAGTGGGACACTGATAGCCTGGTTGGATTTTGACCAAAATATGTCAAATGAATGTTACAAAGTGCTTCTAGAGCTTTCCATTTTTTTGTACCTCTGCACTAAATCTAAAGCTGATTTTACCACTTAAAACATACATGGACAAAAGTACTGGAACACCTGCTCATTCACTGTTCTGAAATCAAGGGTATTAAACAGAGTCTATCCTGCTGTGAGGATTTGACTGCATTCAGTGACAAAAGGGAGGCCATGATGTCAGATGATCACCACCCCACCTCATCCCCAACTACCCAAAACACCCCAAAAGTACTCAATGGAGCACCGTCATTCCAGAGGACACTGTCTCACTGTTGGGGGCTTTATATGCCTCTACCCCACGCCTGGCATTAGGCATGGAACCAGTAGGTTCATATTTATCTGCTGCAGAGTCCTATTCTATTGGCAGCACTTCCCTACAGGGATCAGGCAGTCTGTGTGTGCAATTACACATCTGTGACAGCAGGGTGTGCATTTTAAAGTGGATGAATGCCTTCATCAGAATCCTTGATTTTAGTCCATATGTCCATATGTGAAATCATATCCACAATCAGCAGCAACAGCTGATTTCACTTGATTAATCGATTGGCCAGTTTTCAAACAGCCAATTACACAAGCTTCCATTTGACTGAAATGAAAGCCTGAAGCCAGACTGGACCATTGTGGACAGTTTGACACACCTTATATGGACTTTACAAATGGCAAAATGCAATCAAATCTTCACAGCAATGTTACAGCATCTCACACAAAGCCTTCCCATAAGAGTATAAGCTGTAACTACAGCAAAGGGGCAAACCCTCTATTAATGCCCCTGATTTCAGAAGAAACACTGGACGAGCAGGAGCCTAGAGGAGACATTCAAGCCAGATAAAGTGAGTAAAGAGGGAAATCTTCCTTTCTGAAGTTCTGGAAAGACCAACACTAAGATGCAACGGATTAAACAAGGAGTGCTTACTTCACTTATGCAGTTTGCTTATTACTTAACAAGCAGTTTCAACACATCTGACTTTCGCAAGGATGTATTTAATGGCATATGAGAACATGGATGCTTGCCATGGACATCTGTACTGGAATTTAAAAGTTGTATCTGCCCCAACTAGCAGTTCTCTTCAATTTCTTAATTACTCATAAATACTTTGGGTTTTGGTTTCAGAGTTTTCCACATATACAGATCTTATCCCTGTCTCTTTGTGTTGATAAATTCAATGTTGTGAAATTTTCAGATAATTAGGAAGGCAACATGGTTTGGAAGGCACATGAACTGTGGTGTACCTGCCAGTTTAACCATAACAGTGTGGAATATAGTTTAATTGCTGCTGTTACTTTTTTACACTAATATGTTTCGTTCACATTACCAGGCTGAAGTGACTGAAATCCAATATTTTACCATAACATGACCCAAATCAAATTTTTTCCAGACTGTGCAGATGTGCCAAATCCAATCTTTTCAGATCAGATTTGAGCTACTTTCAAATTTGATCCTAGATCAGAAACATATTGGATTTGTGGGCATGTAGCATAAAATGTCAAATCAGATTTTATGCATCTTTTTGCTTGTGTGCATGCTGAGGTGATTGAAATGGAAGACTAAAATTCTCAAAAACAAAGGTCAAATGACTGGTTCATAAACATGTTCCACGTTGATAATATTGACAATATTACCATATTATAAATGCAATACCCCAGGAGTCTGTGAGAGCAAGGGTGGAAGATGACTCTTAGATGGATAACATGGTTAAGGACTTGGACTTGGCTACAAGAAGTGGGTTAAGCTTAGAGGCACTGGGGGTAATGGGGAAGAAGTTGCAGACTTGTGTATGTGGATGGAGTAAGGTGACATCAGTGAGAAGACTTTCACCAAGGGACGAAGGGGTGCAGAAGCTCCGCATGGCACAGTTTTTTACAGAATTGTCCTAGTCAGTTGGCTGAAGTCCAGCAGCAAGTTACATACCACAGTGCAAACTCAAGAATGGGAAAACAAGAGGATGAAAGGAAAGGTGATGGAGGTCAAAAGGCCAGTGGAAGGCAGTTGGGGAGGGAGAAAGGAGTTGGCCAAAGAGCTGGCCTGGTGCAGGAGATACGGTAGTATGGAATGATGACTTGAATGTTATAGTGGTTGGTTTGAAGGGAACATTGGAGAGTAAATTGTACAGGATGGGTAAAGTTATCTGTGATTATGGAATGACAAGATTTGGGATTTTTCAAAAGAAAGAAAAGTGCCAAGAAGTAGTGAAGTCAAGGTGACTGTATAGAAAAAAAGAGACTTAATAAGGAACTGGGGTTACTGAGAAAGCAGTGGAGGCAAAGCAACAAGCAGTAAAGAAAGGGAATTAAGAAAGGGAGATTACGCAGAGCAGAACCTATGAGGAAGAGTAGGAAGAAAAGAGGTGTGCGCTAGGGCACCATTCTTTAGAGATCCTTTCAAGTTTAAGACACTGTTTAGTAAAGAGACACTGAGAATACGTAAGATGAAAAGGAAAGATTTAAAGAAGCATTTTCAGAATATGTATACAGACGGGGAAAGGGCAAACAGGCTGGAGATGCCAGCAGATATTCCACCACTAAGTGATGGACTGCCAAAGGGATGTTAATCTCCCTAGGTGAAGTGAGGTACAGGATATGTTGTGGTGTACAAAGGCAGGCTCAGGACCAGGGTTCAATGGTGTGCCATATCGAGTCGAGTACACCTGCCGTCGACTACACCTACATCTACAGGTAAAATGGGTAAAATGAAAGTTTGTGGATCAGATCATAAATGGCCACAGCTTAGTTGTTAGATGTAGGATAGTCTTATCCTCTTGTAGCATCTGTTAATTGAATTGAACCACCAAAGTGGTTTGGTGTAGGGGCTTGTTTATAGTGTTGTTCGAAGACAACATTAATGTTGCTGAGACATTCGGCTGTTTTTGTTGAGAGTTGGCAGTTCGAACAAGTGACCCGTTTCCTTATTTATAACGTGTGGTCAATACAAACAGAACTCCTTTGACCAAGCCTACATTCACATTAATTCCTGTCAGTGCCAATCATGTGAATGGAGTGTGATTTGAGGACTCTCTCACGGGCTCACTCTGGTATTTTGCAGCCATTTATGGAAAAACAGAAATACAAAGTGACCAGGCTCCCCAAAAACTGGTTCTGGAATGGTCACACATTTGCAGCAAAAGGGTGTGTGAGTGGAGAGCAGAGTTATATTAGTGTGAGATAAGGGAGTCTCATATGGACACAGGCTGAGCGTAAAAAGAGAAATCTTCTAGTAAGTCAACCTAACAATTATTGACTCCACTATTAACTGCAACGTCACAAACATCGATGTGTGATTTCAGAAACTAACCACTGATCATATCAGTGAATATACATGTGCAAAATACTGGAACAGACTGAACACTGAAATCATAGGCATAATTTTTTAATCATAATAAGATTAAGTACAAAAATATCAAGCTTTCATCAGTTCTCAAAATATAAGGTTCGTAAAAGACAACAGAAATGGGTGGATCAGGACGGTCCAAATAAATTGTGCGTTTAACTTCAGGAGGCTAGAAAGCAGGATGTAGCCAGTGTAACACTCTTTTAACATTTAATACCTTTAAAACCTTCTGTCAGCTTCACAGTTCATCCAGCTTTAAAGTCAATGTCTTTCAGAGCTCATCTGCTCCCTTTCATCCTCATCTGAAAATCACTTCTTTTTGGTGTACTGTAAGGGGAAACAGAGAAAGATGGATCAGTCAGAGGAGTGTCTCCAATCACAAGTAAAACTGTGGATGCCCCATATATTCAGCAAGTAAAATTATTTGGCCGAAATGCATTTAATGTATGCAATGGTGAGAAAAGTGGAAAAAGGTTTGGTATTTGTTATTCAGTGTTTGGTCAATGTTTTTACTTTGTTCCGTTTCAGACAACATTGTTCATTTCAGGGCGTCCCTAAACAAAACATTCCAGCACATACCTTATCTAATATCCAGTCAGCATCAGATATGGCCCTTTGGATGATCGTATGTATTCTTTCTGGGTCATCCTCATCAGCATGGCTATTAAAACTCTGCACAGAAGAAAACAGGTTGTAAACACAAAGCTCATCACTGGCTATAAACGGAAATGTGTAATCTGATTGCAGGCTGAAAGTGTCCGCATTAGCCCGCAGGCTGGAACAAGGCTGAAGTTTCTCTATATGCACACATAGTACCTTTTAGGCTACTATAACTACTTGTAATGACTACAAATTATTCAGTAACTGTTCTGAAACTGACATGTAACTTAAATGTAAATACAGAGGCATTGCCTGACCAGGGCTTCCCGGGTTATTTTTTTTAATGAACCCTGAACCTCATAAATCTCTATACGACAAACAATCTGATCACAATATGACAGTAAAACGGACAACCAAGGGCTCCCTAAAGAGAGACCAGGAGCAAAACTATATAATTGAAAGCTCTAATACCCTGTTGAGCCTCTAGCCTGGATACAAGATGAGATACAGTCAAGCATGGAGGCATAGAGGGTCGGTATGGCATCCATATGGCATCCACATTTACCCACAGATGTTGCAGCTTGGCCTGAAGATCCTCCACACTATGATGTTGCCAAAGCTGGTGTCCCAGTTGGACCCACAAATGTTTGATTGGTGATCTGTTGACCATGCCAAGAATATGTCACAATCTGGTGGAGACATTGCTTGGAAACCCTTGGTGTGTGGGTGAGAATTATCCTGCTGGAAAAATTGCCAGTTGAAACCCCAGTCATCAGAGGCATCAAGTGACTGTACATATCACTGAGCTGTTAGTGTCACTCATTGACTTCACGTCAATGATCTTCACAGCAGCAGTTGGGGAAGCATGTTGCTCTACAGCAAAGGCAGGACTGAAGCACTCATCATGAAGGCTCTATATTTGAACCCGGCCATCATTGGGTCCCACACAGAACCTGTCCACAGTAGTCCAGGTTTCTTGTTCATGACACCACTACAAACAAAAGCAATGGTGGTTTGGTCAGAATGGACTAAATAGCAGTCAATTCGTTAAAACCACCACCCTGCATCTCTCAGTCCAATGATTTGCCCCCTCGGAAATTCTGTCAACTGGGCAGAATGTCTTTGAGTGCATCATAGAGCATGTCTGGCAGCCAGTGATCTCTCACCTAGATGTACACTACCCAAAAAATATTATTGTAAATATCCTTGTGAAACTAATTATTAAAAGTAAGGTTGCCTACAACTACAATGAGAAACTACTCTGTTAATGTGAACTTTATATGAGCAGGTATTAAACAGTTCCACCCTGACCCTGAAGCCCACCTGTCTGACTGCGTGTCTGTAGTGGTCCTGCATGGCTGCGGTGGGCAGCAGTCTGCAGCAACGCAGCAGGTAACGGTACAGCTGCACCGGGGTCCGGACCAGCTCAGCTCCCAGCAGGGGAGGCATCCTCCACCATAAAGCACTGACTAGACTGACCAGACTGACCTCACTGACCAGACTGAGTAGACTGACCTTACTGGCCAGACTGAGTAGACTGATCAGACTGGCCTCAATGACCAGTCTGACTTTACTTATCAGACTGACTTTACTGACCAGACTGAGTAGACTGGCCTCACTGACCTTACTTATCAGTCTGAAGCCCCTCACTCTCACAGCTGCCCCCCTGTCAGACTCTGAACAGCGCCATTCTGCTCGTGTGTGTGTGTGTGTGTGTGTGTGTGTGTCAAAGTAAACGCTTCCTGTTTCCCGTCCAGATTTCAAAATAAGTGTTCAATGTTTATTACAAATTAGCGACGTAAACAGAGCACTGTACAGTTTAAAAGCACTTTATTATTATAGTTTATATTAACTTTATGCATATAAAATATTTTCTATTATAATTATCAATAATAATAGTAATTATTATAATATTATTAGTACTTAATATTTAATGTAAATTATTAGTAACTACTATTATTAGTATTATTAGTTTTAACAATAAACAGATAAATAATTTAATTCATAGATTGGGTTTAGGTTTAATATAGTTAAAACCAGTTCGAGTTAGAGTTAAAACAATTAGATTAGATTATAAAGGGAGATATATGAATCTGAAGTGGTGTGTTGTTTAATGTTGTGCTTAACCAGCGGAATGTCACCCAGAAAAGTGAGCGAAAGGCCAGATGTCCACCTTTACCTTTAGAGGGCAATTAGTGGGACAGTATGTCTTTGGGCAGGTGATGTTTGAAGGCTTCAAGGCACTTCTGATACTCATACTACTACAACTACCACTACTACTACTATCACTACTACTACTACTTTTACTACTACAACTACAACTACTACTATCACGACTACAACTACCACTACTACTATCACTACTACTATTACTACTACAACTACCACTACTACTATCACTACTACTACTATCACTACTACTATTACTACTACAACTACCACTACTACTATCACTACTACTACTACTACTACAACTACCACTACTACTATCACTACTACCACTACAACTACCACTACTACTACTATCACTACTACTATTACTACTACAACTACCACTACTACTATCATTACTACAGCTACCACTACTTGTATCACTACTTCTATCACTACTACAACTACCACTACTACTATCACTACTACTATTACTACTACTACTACTATTATTACTACTACTACTACTATTACTACTACAACTACCACTGCTATCACTACTACTACCATTACTACTACTATTACAACTACTATCACTACTACAACTACTACTATCACTACTATCTCTACCGCTACAACTACTACACTACTACAACTACTACTATCACTACTGTTACTACTACTACTTCAACTACTACTACTACTATTATCACTACTATTAATACTACCACTATCACATATTAAATAAAATTATACCTAATCTCTTCCTTAAACTCATATTCAACATGTATCCATTCACATTTGCTTCTGATTCAGACCAATTTCTATACTATGACAAACTGGATTACTCACTCTGCATTAAACACTGCATTTTAATAAAACAAGCTCCTAATTATACAAACCCTGTTATGTGATATTTCGAATGCTTAAGTGTTCTGTTTTGATTGATGGAGAACCTCTTCTTTAGGACTTGACATCTGCTTAAATATGACCATGTCATATGAATTTGTGAACCACAAATTGCGACAGTGCATGACTGTAACACTCATTACATATGGGAGTTGGAAGCATGAATGTTAAGATCAAATACTTGTGAGGTTCTGGCAGATTGACAGGCTGGCGTAGTTAAGCAAACAAAACATTCCGCTGTTTTACCACAACCTGGCAAATGTAATCAAAATATTATGCAATTAAACAGTGCACTTATTTTGCAGTTACAGAACTACACATCAAATGTTTTAGTACACACCAATTTATCCACTTCAGGTCCAGTTAATAACCTGTAATAGAATAAATCCAGTGACCTCAAATGGTTCAAAGATTAAACGTAAACTTCAGAGGAAAGAAAATCATAATGTGATGCTATAATATGCATTAATACTTGATTAAAGATGCTGAAACAGTGGAGCTCTTTCCTTTAGACAAATTCCAAATAAAGCCAGAGTGTGGTGAGTATGGTTTCCCACACCTAAAACTGAGGTAAGCCTCAGTTTTAGCTCTGAAGTGAAGACTTGGAGCTGCAGTAGGAAAGGCAATGCTAAGATGGCAAAAAAGAAAAGCGGGCTTGACTGGATTGTGGGTTCTTCTAAAACCTTTGTGTAATTTAACTTTATATGCAATTTTCTAAGGTTCATAACTCAGGATCAGAGTAATCTACAGACATGATCCAAAATGGTTATATATTGTGGTAATCATTGTGTGATCAATTATCAAACTACAAAATTAGTCTCGGTTTTAAGTCTAAGTGACTGCAGGTAAAAACAAACTGGGCAAGATAACCAACACAGGTCTACAGTCTCAATTCAATTTAGTTGAGTACCGCAAAAAGACTCCTTTTTGTTTCCACTAAATCTAATTTCATAAATATCCCCCTTTCACCATATACTGTCTTAGTTCATTGTCTTAGCAAATGGTTATCTCACACTATCTATGTATACAATCAACCCCCTGATGAGTTTTGATGGTCACCCATCTGTGTAAACATTCCTTTCTCCATTTTCTTCGTCTATATGGTAATACAACCAACCCACCTTTGTGTATTACCCCAAGTGACCTTACCTACATCCCCTATTTACCCCTCTTCCACCATGTATATAAGGTCCTCCTAAAATCCCTCAGATTAGACTAGATTCAGATTGGATGGACTTGCAGACTGAGTTGACTTCAGACTGGATTCAGGTCAGACTGAGTTGACTTCAGACTGGATGCAGATCAGACTACAAACTGGCAAGGCGAACTGAGAGACAAACCAGACTACTGACCAACTAAGCTGTGTCTGTATATGCTTCTCTGTCTGCATTTGAATAAACCCATGATCTGAACCTCCAGTCTCCTGACTCCTGTATGCTGAATTTCTAACAGTGTCCACCCTTTACAATAATCCTTTGTTAAAGCTTCAGTTCTTTTCAGGAGACTCACTTTCAGAGTAAATGCAGAAATCTTTTTACTCTGGTGAGAAGAAAAGGAACCCCTGTGCATATTTTCAGAAGTGAGGGTGAAGCTTGTATTTTTCCTTTCTCTTAGAGATAAGACTGCTGTTGATCTGATGAAACATTTTGGTGATCGCTCGGATCTTGCACCCTTCTTAGTGATTATTTTCTTTTGATTTTCTCCTAATGGGCTAATGTCATTTCTAAATACAGCGCATCTGAAAAATATTCAGTCTCCCAGTTCCTGCTAAAGAAAAATATGCCCACAGCATGATGCTACCACATCATGGTATTGGCTAGGTGATGAGCAGTGCCTGGTGTTCTCCAGACATAATGCTTGGCATTCAGTTAAAAAAAGTTCAATGTTTTTGTTTCCTCTGGACTGAGAGTCCTTCAGGTGCCTTTTGGCAAACTCCAGACGAGCTGTTATGTGCCATTTACTGGGGAGTGGCTTCCGTCTGGCCACTCTACCATACATGCCTGATAGATGGTTGTCCTTCTGTAAGGTACTCCTCTCTCCACAGAGCAATATTGGAGCTCTTGACCTACCACAATCAATCAGTTTGGCCAGGCGGTCAGCTCTAGGAAGAGTCCTGGGGGTTCCAATCTTCTTCCATTTATGGAAGACTGTGCTCATTGGGACCGTCAATTAATCAGGTTTTTGCACTGTACCCCAGATCTTTGTCTCAATATAATCCTGTCTAATTATTTAGACTTCATGGCTTGGTTTGTGTTCTGGCATGCACTGTTTCTATGGGAGAGAGTTTATTTTAGAGAGCAAACAGTCAAAGATTACTGCAAAGAATGCAACGTATGACAAAAAGCCCACCTTAAACTCACATGGATCCCATCTAATCCTCATGTGCAGCTGACCACCCAGATTGGGCCTATGTCTAACAACTATGAACATGGTGGAGATTCATATGTGGGGCCAACATGGAACCCATGGACAAAACATTCTGGTTCCCAGTTGGGCTACATTTAGAGGACACCTGGACATGATTTCTGGGCATCTTGCATTTTCCAGATAGATCAGATTCTAAAGTTTTAAAATCTATGTAATTTAATGGTAATACTTGAGTTGAAAATTCAAAATAAATGCAAAATTGAATACAACAGCAAAGTGTTATGTAATATTTGTTTTGCAAGTTCCGTGTTTTATTTTGCACCATTTAACCCCATAACCGCAAAGTTTCACTTTCTTTCTGTGCACAGACAAGTGTTTTTAATTGCACAATTACAGCAGAACACTCAAACAATAAATCAAGCAATGAGACAAGGAAACCTTGTTTTGGGAACCATAACGGAACATATGACGGTTAACCTTAAACTACCTGGGGGAAGTTTAAAAAACATCAGACCATTGCTGTTACGAAAAATGTATTGAGATTATGTAAGTTAAGTAATTTCTATAATTCTTATGTAATGGGGTGTACTTCCTATTTTAAATGATGTGCTGGATCTTGTCGGAGCCTGTTTGTTCCTGCTTTCAAATACTTTTTTCTCCTCCTTTGTGGAAACTCTAGGAAAGTAAGTAAACAGCTACCTCCTTGTTATGATACCTGTGGCTGTGTTTTTCGATTACAGTGGTTGATCTTTTTTTTTATTTATTGAGTGCAATCTGTCAACCTATAATCATGGAGAGTACATTCCTAACCAGAACCCCCCACTATATGAGCAAAACATATTCCAACCCAAAAAGCACTGAGTGATTTGAAGTTTTTTTTATTTATTTGGAGATAATGTTGGACTCACTAGTCTTATATAACAATACCATGTAGACTTAATAATATTAAGTTGGATAAGTTTTCATGTAAATGTGTTAGCATTTTAGGAATAACATGCAATTACAAGATGAAAAAAACTAACATACATTTGGTGACAACATACATCTTTAAAAGAAAACAAGAATAAGAAAAAAATATACATATACTAAGATAAGGACAACCAAGTCAGACAAATGAGAGAAAATATTACACTTGCTCATTTCTTTATTGAGTGAAAATTATCCAATATTAAATATGTGAGTGGCTTTAGGATGAGCAAACAATTTGAAGGTTTGTTTGGACAAATGGAAGAAATTCAAGACCATTATTACTGACCTCAGGAGTGGTCAAGAAAAATCCCACCAACCACAAGATGTGTACTAATCTGCATAGAGCCCAAGGTAACTTCTAGGCATCTAATGGCCTTTCTCACATTGGATAAAGTTAACGTTCATGAATCCACCAAAAGGAGATCACTGAACAACAATGATGTGTATGGAAGGAGAAATCTGGTGCTCTCCAAAAGAACATTGATACTTGGCTGCAGTTTGATAATGATCACATTGACAAGCTATTGTAACAATGTCTTGTGCATGAATAAGATCCAAAAATAGATCTTCATGGTTTATGGTTTACACAATGCATTTCAGCATAAAACCCTAAGACATCAGTGAAACACAGTGGTGGTAGTATCATGGTACCATGGGTCTGTTTTGCTGCATCTGGGACAGGATGACTAAAGCAAATTCTAAAGCAAAATGCCAGCACATCTGTCTGTGGGCTGAATCTCAAGAGATTGTGGGTCATCCAGTAAGACAATGACCCTAAGTCATTCTACAAATAGTTTATTATATAGAAGAATTTAGTTAATGTTAAATAAAGAAAAAATCCTGACCTTAATCCAATAGAAATTTTGTGCAAGAAACAGAAACAAGCAGTTAATGGGAGGAAACCCACCAATATGTGTGTAAAAGAAAGGGCTAAAATTCTTACAATCCTGACTAATCACATCTTATTTCAGGTTACTCATTTTTTTTTCAAATTTCTTTTTAAAATTGTTGTTTTTTTCTCTTAATGTAATTTTCTTTTACTCTGGAGACACCCTACTCTGCATGTTTTAGTGCTTTTCCTGCTCCCAACCCATCTGAATTAAATAATTGGCTCGTCAACAACCAATTCAGAGTTGCAGGGGATGTGTTATGGTACAGAATCCTTTAGTGTGTCCGGCAGGGAGTCTCCAGTACCAGGAAACACTATCTTAACATAAAGCACTGTAAATAGTAAAAGAGTAGAAGTGGTTACTGTATGGCATCAAATCTATTTTAAAAGTCTATCTGTCTGTAAATCTGTCTGAATATCACAGTGTCTAACAGATGGGTAACTAAAATAAAATAGATATTGTTTTATGATGTGGTTCAAAATGAAACAAAAAGCTGTTCCTCCACCAATTTTATGCAATATGTGGTTTAATAATAATTTGCAACTGCCTAACAAACAAGTGTATAGACACTGTCCCAACCTCCTCAAAACATGTGACCTCTAAATTCCTGGGGACAAAGGTTCAGTTCTACCCAAATCCAAGGCAGGTACAGCCTATAAAAGCTTGTATATAGCAGCACTCCGAAGGCAGTCTCACTGAAGATCAACCGAAACCAGAGAAATAAAAAAGAGGCTGTTGACTTTACACAACAAGTGGGTAACTCCTCTATTCTTCTTCTTCTCATTATTATTATTATTATTATTATTATTATTATTATTATTATTATTATTATTATTATTATAGAATTCTATTTTGCAACATTGAAAGTAATAATTACATTAAATACATTAATTACACTCGTAATTATAAAATATTGATGATAATCATGATCATAAAAATGATCAATTATAATAATTTTATAATTATTATTATTATGATTCAAGCTGCTAATTTTGCACATTTAGTCCAATACAATGAATCATCTAATAATGCATAATCTAATACATTAAAACATAAGACCTACCATTATTTTTACAGTTATACCATACAGTTATTTTTATTATTATTTTATTATTATTAGATACTGGCTCTCTATTTGAGACAGCCATGGGGAAGAAACTCCTTCAAGATGATCCAAAGAACCTCCCACATGCTCAGCTTAACAAGGTCAGTAAAAGGCTATTAAAATAACACCTGATTGTGGAAAGAAATGTCAAATAGTATAATATTATATCATATAATATTATAATATATATAAAATGTTCCTAATTCCACAGCTGTCCATGAGTCGGTGTCCCATGTCGATCCATATAAAGAACTTCCAGAATGGCTCAAGACACCAGGACACACTTTATCACTGTGCTGTCAAGGTGGGTCACTGAGACACTTTTGATGTTTACTTTAGGAAACAGGGTCATTTTTTGGAAACAGAATATGTTATTGGAATCAGCTAACAATCTGCATCATATTATGCATAGATATGGAATAGTATTGCATCTTTAAGTTTAGAATATGGTTAATAGTTCATGGAAATCCGAATATCAAATTATAATATTTAATTTTAGTTTGAATAAATTACTAATCAGAAATCCAGAATCCCAAATTAGATTGAAATCTGATCTAATCTGGTAGTATCAGCAGTATAAAAAAAGCCTGAAATATGTGATTTTAAATGTAATGAATATAAAATATTTTTTATTATAAATAATATAAATTATTATTATTTTTATTTATTTTTATTTACTTATTTTTTAATAAAATTATGAACAAACAATACTTCACAATATTATAATTTTGAGCTGTCATACAATATGCAAAAATACAAACTAAAATTATTATATTAAATAGAAGTCCATTTGTATATTTACATGTAAACATATATATAATATATTTGGAAACTCTTTCTGCCTATAAACTATGAACACAGTCCATTTTTATTGTTTCACAGCAATATCCAAAAACAAATGCCAACTTTACTAAATTAACCCCTTAAACTCTATGGTTAATGATTCAGTTATTAAACCTAAAGCAAAATCATTATGTGATCATTTGTGTATAATCAATTTTACAGAGTTTAAGGATTTAAGGGCTTAACCCTGGCAGTGTTGCATCAACATCTATTGTGTTTGATTCTGTCTGTGTTCCAGAATCAATCCTGCAATGCCAAAGTGTGTGAGGGTTCAGTCATGACTCCAAAGTCTCTAACACGATGCCCTCCTGTTACTCCACCAACACCCAATGAGCTCCTCACTCAGGCCATTGACTTCATCAACCAGTACTACAAGTCCTTCAAAATGTAGGCCTACTATGAAGACACACTTAAATTTAAGTCATGCACTACATTAATGTGAGGCTGATCGCTGATTAGAAATGGAAAGAAATTGTGCCTCATTTTATGCAGGTCTAAAATCGAGGAGCACTTGGCCCGTATTGATGAGGTGGCACAGGAGATTGATGCTACTGGAACTTATCAGCTCACCACAGAAGAGCTGGCCTTTGGGGCCAAACAGGCTTGGAGGAATGCACCAAGGTGCATTGGCCGGATTCAGTGGGCCAATTTACAGGTATGCGGCTGATATTCAGCAGGAAAACAAAATAATTACACACTCATTGGCTTATAGACATTGAATTGGAATGGGTCTGTTTTTCCTCCTCAGATGTTTGATGGACGTAAATGCAAGACAGCAGAGGACATGTTCCAGTTCCTGTGTGCTCATCTTAAATTTGCCACAAATGGAGGCAACCTAAGGTATGCTGCCCAGACTTTTCTTCTTCCAATTCTTATTATGTTGTTGTTTTCATCATATTTTTATTGTTTTTGGTTTTGTGTTTTTGGTTAATGTATCTGTTATTATTCCTGCAGGTCAGCTATCACTGTGTTCCCTCAAAGAACTGATGAGGGACATGATTTCCGTGTTTGGAACAGTCAGCTGATACGTTATGCTGGCTATCAGATGGAGGGTGGCAGTGTGATTGGGGATCCAGCCAATGTGGAATTCACAGAGGTATCCATATGCATTTGGACTTTATTGCTCATTTATGCACCACAAAATGTGATTCATTTAACTGTCTCTGCATTTCAGCTTTGTATCCAGCTTGGATGGAAGCCAAAGTATGGCCTCTTTGATGTGCTTCCACTGATGCTGCAGGCTAATGGAGAAGATCCTGAATTATTCGAAATCCCACCCGAACTGATACTGGAAGTTTCTATGGAACACCCACAGTAAGTGATAAACACTTTACAAAACTGTCCCAACTTCCTTAACAGATTGTGTCTAGATTTTGTCTAGTCTAAGGATAAATATACCTTAGATCTTTCATTATAGCACACAAAGCATCCTTAAACTCATGTAATTAGTTTACGTTGAGTTAATACATACTTCCTTTACTCTTTAAATATGAGGTTTATTACACCCTCAATACTTCCATATTACATGGAAAACAATGCACATTGTCTGTGATATTCCTTAATTAGGACTTTGGAATAGAAGCTTGGATTCACTGATGGCTACTGGTCATTTCATGGGTTAAAAATCTGTTTAAATGTGGCTCAGTGTTTACATTAAATTCATACCTACACTGCTAATGTTTCTTGTAGATTATAAGAACCATTTTGTTTTAATTTGATTAAATTTCAATTAAATTAAATTATTTTTAATTTATTAAAAAAAAACATTTACATACACTTTATTAAACCTTAACATACAATTCTGTAGTTCTTGGAGGGTGTGGACCCCACATTTAAAGTAATTTCTGCTGGTGCCCAAGTGTATCTTCAGGTCCACTGTGATGAGAACACTGTTCTCAATGCAGTCTTTAAGTATGTGTATTGGTTGTGTATAGTCAATGCTGTTTGTCCAGACCACCAAGGCTCTTAACTGGATTAAACTCTCTCAGGTAGCTTATGCACTACTTGAAATCGTAGTTAAATTTGAGAAAACCGTTTGGCTCCACAAACACAAGAATTCCAAGTCTCTACTCTGTTGTTGAAGGGTCTACAATCAAAGACCCTTTAAATCAACCATCCCTTCATTCTTAAATATCAGGGTTGAGTGGCAAAGCCTTCAGTCCTTGATAAAACCCGTCTCTGTGCCACATTCTTTCATCCAGACACAAGAAGTCAGTTTTGGCAGCCTAAACCAGAGAGGTCTAATGGCCTCTGAGACTCTCCTATTCTCAGAATGCCTCAACACTTGACTCTGAAATCTACTAATTAGCTTCCTTGAGCTCTGTGCGAATTTCAGTGAAGTGCTGACAGCTGGAAATCACAAGCTGCTTCTGAATGTGGAGAATTGAGATCTAGAATGAGAAGCTGTAACTGACCAAAGGTTTCAGAATGGTTCAGGTTTCTTTAAGAAGCATAATGTTGTGAAAAAAAAAAGAATTAAGGAACAATTAACAGCAATGGAGGTCAAAATAAATAATTTGAGTTAAGAGCATTTCTATTGGTCCATTGATCATGGAAAGTAAATTCTTTTAAAAAGAGAGAAAAAAACCATTTGTGTGACAGTGATGATATATACAGTCCTCAACCCTTTAATTTCCTTTCAGAATCAATATTTTCTCCTTTTTTTTTATCCTGTTTTCCCTCCCATTTCTGAATTCTTTATTATTCAGTTACGAGTGGTTCAAAGATCTGAACCTCAAATGGTACGCCCTGCCTGCAGTGGCCAACATGCTGCTGGAGATTGGAGGTCTTGAGTTTACAGCATGTCCCTTCAATGGCTGGTACATGGGCACTGAGATTGGAGTGAGGGACTTCTGTGATCCTCAGCGCTACAACATTCTGGAGGTCATTTCAACACCATTTTAACAGCAGGGTACAAAGGTTTAGTTTGTGATATTGACTTAAAACTCATTTCTGCTTCTGTTGCTTTGCATTTCACAGAAAGTTGGTCGTAATATGGGCTTGGAAACACAAAAGCTGTCCTCACTGTGGAAGGATGAGGCTCTTGTTGCCATTAATGTTGCTGTCATTCATAGTTTCCAGGTACTTTAAAACAAATGCAAAACTCTCATTTATTGCCTGCTTTCGAGATGTGGCTTTATATCAAATGTATATATTGTGTGTAATTTCTTTTTGTTTGGTCCACTTATTTGTGTTGGTTTAAGTGTCCATTTTTATACATCCATTTGCCAACTCTGACTTTCCCTTAAAAATGATTACAATTTATTAGAAATGTGTCAAAATGGCTGTGAAATTATTCCTCTGTTTTTAATGCTGCAGAAAAATAAGGTGACCATCACTGACCACCACTCTGCGGCTGAGTCCTTCATGAAGCACATGGAGACTGAAGTGCGTCTGCGTGGGGGTTGTCCCGCTGACTGGGTCTGGCTGGTGCCACCCATGTCTGGCTCTCTTACCCCAGTGTTCCACCAGGAGATGATCAGCTACATCCTCTCCCCTTTCTTCTACTACCAGGTATAACTTATGATCATGATGTATTCTTGCAACATTCAGCAGATGTGGTGATCATTTCCACATTAAAAAAGCCTTAACTCTTAGAATCCGAGATTCACACACAGCTTTGCAGTTACATGCCTTTTTCTAGGCTTCATATTTCAGGTTCAGAGTAACTTAACAACTTGTTACACATATCCTAACAAGCTACAAATTAGCCTTTCTAATCATGACATCTCTCTCTTCTGTGATGAATTCTCAGTGAGTAATCCAGCTGAGAAAAGAGTTCACTAATTTCCAACTGAATTAAATCCAAATTTAAATGCCAGTGGAGCATGCATGCAGCCAGTGCATGTTTACATGCTCAACCTGCATGCAGTGATTAGTGAGAGGGGGCGGGGCTAATGACTCACTGAACCAGATATTGGGTTACAGGGGAAAACAAGGAGAAAGATCTCTGTATTTGCTCACACAGAGACCAAATTTCAGGGAAAAAAATATTGAAAAAGTATTATGAAGAACTAAGTAATAAGTTCAATTTTTAAATATCCTTTTGAATCTAATCATTACCAAAAAATATCATTAAAAGTATTTCAGCTCAAAAAAATTGCTTTCCTTATAAGCCAAAAAAATGTGTAAGATTAATTCCATTCTCCATAAAAACTATATATTTCATGATCTCCAATAACTACTTTCTTTTCTTTTCTTTTCTTTTCTTTTCTTTTCTTTTCTTTTCTTTTCTTTTCTTTTCTTTTTTTTTTGGTGAATAAAAGTACATCACACTACAAAAATATCCCACAAAATTGGCATAAGGTTCTAAAGCTTAATCATTCTCTTGTAAATTGTGATATTGAACGTTTTGCATGGAATTACCAAACTATGATGATTTTTGTCATCAAAATAGAACAAACCTGTGAAAAAGGATATTAACAGTTTGATTTCCTTGTCATTTATGCTGTTTTCAGACTGACCCCTGGTTAACATATGAGTGGAAAGATGAAAAGAAAGGTCTGAAAAAACGAAAAAGAATCAGCTTCAAAGGTCTGATAAGGTGAGGTGACATCATACCACGCTCCTTCATAAACCAATTACACAGCGAATGAGTGTTGAACCAGTGTTAAGTCAATACAGTGTCAAATTCAGTCACTTAAATGTTAAGTGTTAACAGTGTTGATCTAAGCACTGTTTAATAGTGGTTTTTAGTGCATATAATTTTAAGACTGTTTTGAACACCCGCAGGGCTGTGGTCTTCTCTCAAACACTCATGCAAACAACCTTGAAGAAGAGAGTGCCTTGCACCATTCTGTACGCCACTGAGACTGGAAAATCACAGACTTTTGCCAAGAAACTCAAGAAAATACTCAGCTGTGCCTTTAACCCCAGGGTAAGAAACTGTCAGTATATGTCTTTTAGTAAATTGCTGTTAAAATGGACTGAAGTTAAAGTCCCTGTCTCTTTCTGAAACAGGTGCTGTGCATGGAGGACTACAATTTCCACGAGCTTGAGAAAGAGCGTCTCTTGATGGTGGTGACCAGCACCTTTGGTAATGGAGAATCTCCAGGAAATGGAGAGGTATGGTCACTCTACTTTATATGGTAACCCTTTCTTTAACAGTCTGCTGTAAATGTAGGTATTTACCAGGTAAGTGTAATTACATTCAATTGTATTGGAACATATCATCACAATACTAGGCTTATACTTTACAGTTAACAGATGAAAGCCTAGAACCTGTAGGGTTCTAGATACAGACTGTCTTGGTTCTTAACTTGTTATGCAAAATAAATCGTTTGGTTGGTATAGGTAAGAGTTTGTACTTAACACTTACCTGGTAAATGCTTAGAATTTAGGGGACAGTAAAAGAGAAGGTTATCCATTATATTGTGAAATGTATTTGATCAACAATAATAATACAGCAGATGAAAAAAAATCTTTCATTTCCAGCACCAACTTCTGTTGGTGAGGAGATCAGTATGAGCAAATGTAACAACTAATCCCATACGTGATGTTCATTGCAATGGAGGGGCTGCTTTTAACAGTTCACTGTAAGTTCACTGTAAGTGAACTGAAATAAAGGTGATTTCTGAACAGATACACCACAAAATGGAACATATTTGATGAATGGACCAATAGAAATGCTCCAAAAGTGGAGCTATGTCAATAACATTTTCAGAGAAGAACCACACCCTGAACCCCTAGAACTGAAGCCCAATAACCTTCTAAGTCGGCTTTTCTGTTCAGCCTTCTGAGAGTGGTCTGTACTAGCAAATGACTTGGAATTAAATCCTTTTACATTGACTTCCATGGAAAGTTAAGTGTTTGTACAGTGTTTGTGACACTGTAGCCATTCAGGACATGTTTCTAATGTTTTTTTTTCTCCTTCTTCTTCCTCCTTCAAGAGTTTCAAGAAGTACCTCTTCAGCATTGAAAACCTCCAAAACAAAGTCAGGTTAGTCCAGTTCAATGACTGACATTGTTTGTAACAGTGTACAGTCTTTAAAATAAAGCTACAAATAGTTCTTTGAGTGACACCAGTGCTTTCATAACACACACACTACAGGTTCCATAAAAATCATGTTTGTAAAGAAAATGAGTGTGAAGAACCTTTTAAGGTGTTCTTAGATCTGCCTGTGGGAACTTTAGTTATTGTTTAGTATGGAATCTGGTTACAAAGAACCCATTTGAATTAAGGTTCTTCAAGGATCTACAGGCAACTATATTTGTACATCTGTCTCTGAGGAACTTCTAGAATTAATTTCAATAAAATAATCTGTAGTTCTTTGCAAAGACTTCCATCCTTCTCTAAGGTTTCTTGAAGCACATTAAGAGGTTCCTCCACAGTTTCAGTTTAAAGAACCACCCAAGCTTGAGAGTGATGCTTCTTCCCAATCACCAAGCATTTCTTTTACAAGCATGGTTCTATATGGAGCCAACGTTGTTCTTCTATCACATCACTCAGAAAACTTTCCATCACACAGATACTGTGTCTTTGGTCTTGGCTCTCGGATGTACCCACAGTTTTGTGCGTTTGCCCATGCTGTGGATGGCAAGTTTGCAGAGTTGGGAGCCAAGCGTGTGACCGCTACAGGAGAAGGAGATGAGCTGAATGGGCAGGAGCAGGCTTTCTCCGCTTGGGCTTGCACTGCATTCAAGGTTGGCGAGACACTAGTTGAATTTAATGGCCAAAAAAATAAATAAAAATGCAGCATTTAATTAAAAGTGTTCTCTGTTTTCCTCTTTAGGCTGCATGTAAGGAGTTTGGCATTGATGGTCAACTGTCAGGGGCTGAACATCTTACAGAGAGCTGGGACCCTCAGAGGCACAGAGTTCGGCCTGACAACTCCACCATAGACCGCATCTCAGGTACGACGTCCAACTTTATAAAGTTTCTAAGAGGTGTTTCAAAATGAATGGAGACACACTATGTATACAAAAACACTGGAACACCTCATTATTTGTCTTCTGAAATCAAGTATTAAAATGATTTTAATGCTTTTATTGGGGTTGATGTTTCTACTGTCCAGGAAAGGCTTTCTATTAGATTTTTGTGCATTGTTGTGAGGCTCTGATTGCACTGCAGACTGTGTGAATTTAGGATGTTGGATGATCACCACCCTTTATCATCTTCAACTCCCCACCTCATCCCAAATGTACTTGGTGGGTCTCTATCATTCCAGAGAATACAGCTCCACTACACAGCACAGTGCTTATATGACTCCTATTCTACAGCAGTACTGTGCATTTGATCATCTGCCTCAGCAATGGGTGCAGCCTAATGTAGCTGACAGCATAGAGATTAAAAATTGCAGTGAATCCATCAACAAGCTTGAGACAAAAGAGAAAGTGCAAGTTCAGTATTAACCACCTAAGACTCAAGGTATTATTTTACTCTGGCTCAAAAAATGTAGATGTAACATAATAAAGCAGACAACCGAAACTCTGAAAATATCCGGTTGAGCTCATTATTTGGGATAATCTTCTATGTTTTGCTTGTATTTCCATGTATGTAATAAGTAATGAACAGAAATTAATTTATTCACGTCCTTTTTGTGTCCAGGACATAGTCTGTGTCACTAATTCTGCTTTAGTTGCATGGCCACTCTGAAACCCCTATTTATGTCTTCTGTCTTCTTACAGCTCTCTCAGCACTCTACTCTAAAGCTGTGTTTGCCATGAAACTCAAGAGGAGGAAGAACCTACAGAGTCCACGATCAAGGTTGTCTTTCAAACTTCTCAATCCTTTTACAGAATTTTCTTGTTTTTATGCATGATTTTTAACATGTAAGTATTTTTTTCAGACGCTCTACTATCCTGATAGAGCTGGAGGTACATGGATCAAAGGATGTTCTGAACTATGCTCCAGGAGACCATGTGGGAATTTTCCCAGGGAACTCACCTGAGCTGGTGACTGGTATTCTGAAGCACCTCCCCAATGTCCCTCCCACCAATCAGAGCCTCCGGCTTGAGTACCTCTCTGACTCCAACTTTGGTGAGTACAATCATCTTCCATCTTTTATCAGAGAGTGATATTGGTGTATGACTGATAACTGTAGACTTTCTGTACAAGACTGAGGTGATGGAGAGCATATTATTCATGATTAGGTCCTGGGAGATTCAATTGGTTAATCAGGGATCTTTGTGGTTTCCTGCAGGAGGCCCACAGTGGCAAGCTGATTCCCGTATCCCAGCATGTCCTCTGGCCAAAGCTCTTACATACCTCCTGGATATCACCACTCCACCTTCTCAAAGCTTCCTGCACAAACTCTCACAAATGACCACACAGGAGGATGAGCGACAGCACCTGCTGACTCTTGCAAAGGTGCTCATAGTTATTCTCATTAACACAGTTTTGGCTTGTAAAAGATTGTGAAGTAATTTTAGGGTATTTATCAGTCCATTCATCATGAAAACATGACAGAATGTAAAGAACAGGTGGAAATTCTGTCATAAATTAAGAAACAAGGAGATACAAGGTTTTATGTGACAGCAAAATCATTGGAACTTTGCTGTGAGGGTTTGATGAATGAGGTCAAGATGTTGGATCATCAACACCCCACCTCATTCCAGAAGTATTGGATGGAGCACCATTTCAGCATTTCAGAGAACACCATTCTACTGCTCTACAGCTCAATGCTGGGGGACTTTAAAGCCTTTATGCCCACCATGCTTGGCATTAGGCATGGTGCTTATAGACTTATGTTTATCCGCTCCATAGTGTCCTATTCAACTGGCAGTACTTCTCTACTCGGACTAGACAATCCATCTCAGCAATGAGTGCAACTTAAAGTAGCTGAATGCATTGAATATATACGCCATAAGTAATGTCATCAACCGCTTTTATAATGTAAATACCCTGGGCAACAGAGCAAAACGAAACTAAAATGATTAGGTAGAGGAGCCAGAGAGGGTTTGCAGGCCAACTCCAGCATTTTAGGAGGACTCCCCCAGTGGATTTAAAAACTCAGCCCTTGCTGGCTCAGTTGGAGGCATACAGACTGAGAAAGAGGCTTAATTAGACCAGGAGATCGGAGGACCGGTTCAGGGTTCATTGTAACTCAGGGAAGTTTTCCCATCATGTCTATGGTTTTGCTTGTGCACTGCATGTAAATAAATTACAGCATGGCTATGATGAAATAAGACTGCTTCATTACAGCCATGCTGTTATTTCACACTGTGAAAGTTCCGTGATTGTCCTTCTGTAGGACATCAAATGTTACTCAGCATGGAAAGAATTCCATCGTCCCAACATCCTGGAAATTCTAGAGGAGTTCCCATCCCTGAAGTTGTCTGCAGCCTTCCTCCTCAGCCAGCTGCCCTTGATGAAGCCCCGTCTCTACTCCGTTAGCTCCTCCCCTGACCTCCACCCTCACGAGCTCCACCTTACTGTCTCTGTGGTCAACTACCGCACTCAAGGTAAAGTAAGAACTACACACAATCATTTTTGTCCAAACACCCAGAAGAAGACAAAGAAATGATGTGGTGAATCACAACTGTTTCCACAGATGGAAAGGGTCCTCTGCATCATGGTGTCTGCAGCACATGGCTGAACACCCTTAAAGAAGGACAGATGATTCCCTGCTTTATTCATGGGTAGAGGCCGCAAGATTTTTACACTGCTCAGGTATTCAGGTTCAAATTTGTGCTTATTTGGTTTTCTAATGATGATTTCAGATCGAGTGGGTTCCACCTTCCATCAGACCCAACTTCTCCTACTATTCTAATCGGAGCTGGCAGTGGAGTCGCCCCCTTCCGCAGCTTCTGGCAGCAACGTTTCTATGACATAAAAAAAACAGGTACCAACAGCTCCATTATGTAGACCTAGAGTCTATTTATAACTGTTAAAAATAATGATGCTTTTAATGGTTCTTTGAGTGATACCATAGAAGAACCAATTTTTGTACAAAAAGTGAAGGTTCTTTAAAACAAAAAAAAAGGTTCTTCATCCATATCACTCTATGAAATGAAAAGAGGCTTGTGTTTGAAGGCTTGTTCTGCTCAAGCCTGATCCAACAGGTATAGTAGGACTTGAAGTAGGGAAATCAAAAAACTGCATAGGAATCCGGACCCTTTGTCCTGGAAGCACCCCTGCCCTGCATATTTCACTATTTTTATTTTTATTTTATTTTATTTTATTTTTGCTAATGAGGACTAAAATGCACTTTACATCTGATAAATCCTGTTGGAAATTGATCATCAATGTAGATTTACAATGATATTCGAATATATTTCTTTATAAATTCTTTAAAATAAAGTATAACAATGACTTGAATGTCCTTTATTGTGTTTATTTATTTATCAGTATTATGCCTTCTCAGAACCTTTACTCTGAAATTTTATTTTACACAGAACAAACAGTCCCTCACTTGTCATTTTCCTCTGTAACCCAGTATCTGGGTCAGCTCCACCCCTTGCTGATCAGTCAAAGTCTTTCTGGCAGGTTGTGTATGTACATGTGGACAGAGCAGTAAACATGCACTGGACGCTCCTTTGGCATTTAAACTGTGGTTTAATTCAGTTGGACCACCATTGTAAAATAGAGTACATCTTATGGTTTGTTATATGTATTATTTTTATTTTTAATACTATTATATGGCACAGTGGATAGTGCTGTTGCCTCATAGCAGTAAGGACCTGGGTTCGATTCCCAGGTGGGGCGACCTCGGAAGTTTCTGTGTGGAGTTTGTATGTTCTCCCGTGTTCGTGTGGGTTTCCTCTGGGTACTCCTGTTTCGCCCACAGTCCAAAGACATGCATGATAGGTGAATTGGTGACTCTAAAGTGGCCCTTAGTGTGCGTTGTGTGTCATGTGTGTGCCATCACCGTGACCCTATTCAGGAATATGCGGTTCAGGATGGATATGTATCTTGTCAGTTGGGTACTCTGATCCTGAGATATTAAGATAGTGTGAACCTTTGGTTATAAGAGTTAACACAACAGTTGTTTTGCTTGCAGGCATGAAAGGGAGTCCAATGATGCTGGTGTTTGGCTGTCGTGGTGCTGACACAGACCATCTCTATAAAGAGGAGACTTATGAGATGAGAGAAAATGGCACTCTGAAGAGCATCACTCCTGCATACTCTCGTCAGGCTGGACACCCCAAGGTGTCCCCTTCTTCACTTCTGAATAATTTCTTAATTTGTCTCTCCTGACCAAGAGCTGACTCCCTAACTCCATATATGTGTTTATCTATAGGTATACGTTCAAGATGTACTGAAGAAGCAGCTCAGTGATGATGTTTGGCATGTCCTTCACCAGAGCAGTGGACACCTGTATGTGTGTGGCGGCATGAACATGGCTCGAGATGTAGCACACACCATACAGGAGATCCTGGTTAGCAGACAGGGAATAACTATCACAGAGGCTGGAGAATATCTGGAAAAACTAAAGGTGACCACGCATGGTGTTAAGGTCAATCATAGATTGGCTTTTGATCTACTTAACGTTGTGTGCACATGTGCATATTTTAAAGGTGTGTTTATACTGCAATTCATTAAAGGTGTCTATTACAATCTGATTCTTGAATGGGTGGTCTTGTATGTTCCATATACAAAAGAAAATCACTCTGGCCGCCAGTAGTATAGTTTTAAAGCCAGCCATTCTTTTCAAAATCCTGAAAATCTTAAAGTTTGTGTTCCTCAGGGCTCAGTTCTTAGTCCATTTTTATTCTCTAGGGACGGCCCAAGCTCTAATCCATCCATCTTGATTGGACTGTTATGGCACACCATTACTCAAATAATCACTTAACCAGCTGCCTATGTCGCCTCAATAGGTTCAACTTCAAATTATGTCCAAATCATGGTTTAAATACATTTTGGCAGAGTAACTCAGATTCTTGACTTGAGGACATCTTGAATGATATGAAAAGTCCTGATACCTCATAATATAGAAAAGACTCATGTCTATATACTATATCAGTCAAAATGACTAAACATGTAGCCTAAATATCCATATTTGCAAAATGAAACCTCTAGTACTGGATTTGTTTCATTTTTTAGAGTCATGTTTGAGTAATTTTAAAAGACGTTTTTCTTTTTCTTACCAGGCTGAGAAGAGGTACCATGAAGATATCTTTGGGAGCTAGATGTAGACCTCTCCACCTTTCTGCAATTTTTGTTGTCAATATAACAAGGTTTTCTGTTGCTTTTTTCATTATGCAATGATTTATAATGTACTGTGAAAATAATTCTATACATCACCTTTGTTTTTTATTATTTGCAATTATATTTTGCTGTTTTAATCTATACTTGTGTATATCTCTGTATCAATAACTGAATTTATTTTCTGGGTGCTGACCCAATTCCACGTGTGATATAATGGAATATGCAGGGGTTGTTAAGAAATATAACATATTCTGTAATTGCTTCATCAGGAATGTTGTATATGGAAATTCTGTTTCTGTTTAAGAATACACCAGGAGATCAGGGCTTTGAGAACTGAATTAGTAAGTGATTTCATATTAAGATCAATGTCTAAATGTAGAGTTTTATATTCAAGATATTTTCTAACACAGAGCTGTTTTTCTTTAAATCATCTTATAATTTAGAAAATTGCTGCCTGTTTGTCTGATTATTCACCGTGTACAAGTAAGACTGTAAAATAAAAGCTTATAATCTCTAAATTTGGGTGTGTAGTTGGATCTGTCAGTCTGTACGTGTGTGTGTGTGTGTGTGTGTGTGTGTGTGTGTGTGTGTGTGTGTGTGTGTAAGTAGCCTAAACTCTTAGGTGAAAGAAAATAATAAATATTACCAATAAAACAAACACATTAAAATAAATAATACAAAATAAATAAAAAAAATAAAACAAAGATGTAACAAGTGTAACATAAAATATGTCAGTAGAAGAAAAGGTTTTCTGAACGAAAAAAGTACAAATCCATCACAAATGTAGTTGAATAAAATATATCAGATAAGATGCATTTATTGTCCAGTAAATTACACTTGCAACTCATTTTATGTACAACATATGGACAAACATAATGAGACCCCTGCTCATTCACCATTTCTTCTGAAATCAGTAGTACTCAATTAATTAATTCTGCTTTTTCTAGTAACTCTCTCTACTGTCCATCTTTCTACTAGATTTGAGTGCATTGTTGTGAGGATCTGACTGCAATGGGTGCAACATAAATAGAGTAGGTGACCACAAACATTTGGACATATAGTGTCTGTTTCCCTCAAGAGGTCATTCATGAGTTGAGGGCGAGGCTAAGATTCCAGCCTCTATCTGTCCGACAGGGGGCTTCACTACCTCTCTTTGCGTAGTCTTGCTTTAACGATTGCAAAAGTGTTGCTGATTCAATCATGAGTGTAGGAAATTACAGTGAGTATGTGTAGAAAGACCAAACAAAATAGAATAGATGTGAAGAGGAAGAATTGACGGTATCATTTACTGGAGACAGGAAGACAGGAGCATGCAGTGATATCAGGCCCACAGACCTATTCCTCTCTTTTGCAAGATTTCCACAGAGGAAAATGTCCAAAAATGAGTAAAGGAAAGAGTCCCACCAACATACACTGTTGCTTGAAAGAATCAGTATTTTCATCAGTACAAAATACTTGTGGTCATAAAAACATTTTGGATGATTGAATGTGTGCCTTTTAAACTCACAAAATGCATCTCCTGGACTGTAAAAAACGTGGCTGCAAGCGAAGTCCTGAAAACACCTGATCTGCACTGACAAATGTGGTGAAGCATTCACATTGTGGGTCATTTTGCTCACCCTTGCTCCATGGCCTTTTTTGAATCAAGGTTTCATTAAGAATTAACTACAAACATGAGGCCTCGCCCCCAATCTTTGAGCCTCTCTCACTTAAAATTAAGATGTGGCCATTTAATGCCCTCTATTTTGAACCTACACTGAAGAGGGAGAGTAGTGCCTCCATTGTTGTTATTCCTGGCTTGGCATGTCAGAAATGTCATTGTGTAACCTTGATGGTCCTATAATATTCCTATCACAGTCCACATACATCTTACCCTTCAGATACTCAGTAAAGGAGCCCAGGAGCAAGAAAAATCTGGCACAATGCTGCTTAAATCATCCAAAAACTTATTGTGTGGTCATGGTTCTGTACAGAGCCAGGGATTTTAATAAATAGAAACAAGAGTAGATCTTGGTTTCAAGCTATAGATTATGGATTTATTCATTTATTTACTATAAAATGCAAATGAAACACAACAGTCAAGTGCAGGCAGTAATGAAAGTGAAAAAATAATGAAGTGCAGAATGTGCCAGGAGATATGAGCCTTTATGTGACTCAGAAACACAAATCCAAGAATCAATCATCTCCTCGGATAACAGAGGCATGCGTTTTTGGAATGTGCTTCTGGCTGCAGAAATCCCGTCTCATGTAATGAAATGCCCTTGAGATGATGCAACTCTCAACAAATGTAAACACCACTCTGTACTGATATGACAAATAAAAGCAAGAACCTGGATAATCCTTTATTATTATTGTATGTATCAGTATTTCCCATCTCCTGACATACCTCTCTAGCGTACACCTAGAGTGCCAATAGCACCTACAGGGAATAGACAAGCTGTGTGTGTCAACAATGGATTCAACAGAATACCTTCATTAGAATAGTAGAACATCGCACCCTTTTTAACAAAGACCTTGTTTCCCAAAAGTCCTCAATGTCCTCTCTGTAATGATACTCATGCTAAAATGTTTCTTATAGGTTTATTATGAAACTCATCTTGAGCTGCTGAAAATCCTGACACTGTTCACTGTCCTCATTCATAAACACTCATTCAGACCCTAATCATGATACACACACTGTAGACAAAATTTATTAAAGTAGCCCTTTTTAAGGTCTGTCAGAAAAAAATCCCGCAGTAGATCGTCAGAGAGAAAAATACGTCTCCGGACTTTGTGGTTCCTCTCTGGAAGAAATGTTTCCATGTAGGCGTATGACTCTGTGAAAACAATGAAGTGTGTGTGGGTTAGGGCACATTCTCAGACCTGTTAGCTGTTAAGAAATAACCCAAATATGCTTCATATCTCACATGACAAGCTCTGAGTTTACTACCACACATTGATGTTGTATGTTTTTGTTGCAAAACCTGTCCTTGTTATTGTATCTTAAACTGGCCTATTATATTACTAAATATTTTCCATGATACTTTGTGTATTAATCAGTTGAAATTACATCTCACTCTTTCAAAATGTGAGGTTTTTTTTCATGCATTTATTCATAATCTTCATAAACCAGGTAATATAATGTAAGTGCATCATGTTGTTTACACTCAAAAACAACGATACCATGGTTCCATGACGTTGGTTCCACGTTTGCAAAAAAAAAAAAATTCTTCCCACCTACACAAATCGGATTCTTTATTTTATGCTGTTTTCTAGGCTTCACAATGCAGGATCATAGTAACCTACAAACATCAGTACCCGTCTAACCATGTATCATTGTGTAAAACCATTTATCTCCAGTAAGTGTTCCAGCTAAAACAGCTAAAATGTACTTGTTTCCAACTGAATTAAATCCCAGTTTAAAAGCCAAAGGAGTGCATGTTTACTGCTCTATCCACATGTACGTGCTCAAACTGCATGCAGACTCTGACTGATCAGTGAGAGGGGGTGGGGCTAATGACATTACTGACCCAGACATTGGGTGAACACAGTGTTTAAATTTCAGAATAAAAGCCCCATGAAGGAATAATACTGATACATACATAAATAACTAAAGTAATGAAGGACATTCAGGTTGTTTCTTATTTTATTTGGACCACTGTCAAGTATTTTCAAGAACTTATTATTATAAATATCCTTGTCAATCTAATCAGTAACAATAATTCATTGGAATTCTTGCATTTCACCTCAAAAACTACCTAGAGGATTAATTACCAACAAGACATCTAAGATGTAAAGTGTTTTAGTCCTTATAAGGAACAAAATGCAAAAAAAAATGTATGTGCAAGCATTTTTTAAATCATCTCAAATAAAGAAATGTGTGTGTCTCCTATAAATACTTTTTAAGTTGATTAAAAGTACATTAAACATAATAACAACATAAATTGACAATGGGTTCTAAAGGTCAAATGCACGTTTCAATAGAGATACATGTGAGACCAGTCCACATTATCAATTTCTCAGGTACATTATTACAGGCCTGTGTTTGAGTAAAATTAATATTTTCTTCCCACGGTAGTACACCAGTTGACCTCAGAATATTTGCTTTACTCTTATAACTACAGTACTATAATTATTAACATGCATTTCAAAGGTCCTACTGTAAAACCATGTGGAAATTCACAATGTTAAACCGGTCACCAAAAAACAATAGTTGCAGTAGTAGTACACAGTGTGAACTGTTACTGCACTAGAACATATACACAATAGTATTGGCTTTAAATTAACAATTGTTTGGATTATTATGAAGCATTGATAATAATAATAATAATAATAATAATAATAATAATAATAATAATAATAATAATAATAATAATAATAATAATCATCATCATCATCATCATCATCATAATAATCATAATAATTCAAAGTAAAAAGAAAATGGTAGAAAAACCACAGTTGGAATATTTTTGGTTTCAGACAGTGTGTGACTGTGGTAGGTCTGATTAGACAAACCAGTAAAACGTGGATTTCAACAGCATGAGTCAACTTTCAATATTCCAGTATGAGGCAAGGTTCCATTATTACCATAGACTTCCCTTGGTGTAATGGTTCATGTGCAGTTATACGCCTGAGACATGCTATGAAGAACCTCATTACATTTTGAGTGACCTACGCATACGTTTTTCCCCCACTCTGTCTTTCTGTTTCGTTGCACCTGCAGTAATATTTTCACTGATGACACTCACAGAGATGACTAACAAAGCAGCCCTCTAACAGCTGGCCTGTGCCTTGGCCCAGATTTCCATGTTTTCATATTTCAGCCTTCAGAAGCCTGTCATCATTCAGCCAACTTCCAGTGATATTACTGTAAGCACAGTACTGGGTCAGCATAGGCCAGAGACAGAGCAAGCTTGATAACATACTTCAGCTGGACGAAAGTCAACTGCAAGGAAAGAAAGAAAAATGAAAGCAAAAGAAATAAAGACCATAATCTGAAAGAAAGAAAGAAAGAAAGAAAGAAAGAAAGAAAGAAAGAAAGAAAGAAAGAAAGAAAGAAAAATTATCTAAGGAAGAAAGGAAAGAATGAAAGAATGAACAAAGGAAAGAAAATAAAAAAAATTGATAAAAAAGAAAGAAGAGAGGAAGGAAATAAAATAAATAAAAAGAAAGAAAGAAAGAAAGAAAGAAAGAAAGAAAGAAAGAAAGAAAGAAAGAAAGAAAGAAAGATCTTTGTTTATTTATTTATTCCAGTGCTACAGTGGAGTCAGAAGTGGGATTGATCAACACTTGTTATGACTTTAGATGCCGTTGGAAATTATGGGCATGGGCATTGGGTCGGTTACCATGTACACACCGCCTGTTTTGGTTTATGACTTGGCATCATGTGTGCTTTATTATTTAATGAATTAATTAATTCATGTATCAACTCAGTTGAGATGTTCTGCTCTGCTTTTCCATAAAACAATAGTGTGTTTCCAGTCAGAAAAGCTTCCTCATTCTTCTACACTTACACTACAATAGGCATCCAAAGCTGAAATCTAAATAGGAAGATCAAGACGAGAAATTGAAACACAGAATTACAAAATGCCTTTCTATAAAGTGAAGGTTCTTTGCTCACATATAACTATTCAAACATGGTTCTTTATGGAACTAAAACCATTTGAAATGCGTCACTGTGTCCGCCAGACGTCTGCAATGGTCCAGACAAGACTGGCTTGTAAATAAATACCCGTAAACAGGAAAGCTGCAGTAAAAAACAATAATGCTTACATTTCTTAACCAAATTCAGGGGTTTTTGATCTACATAGAGTACCAACATTTTTTGGCTCCAGTTTCTTAAAATGTCAACTGTGTTAGGATTAAGATAACAAGGTGGAAAATAATAACACACACCAACACACTGCCCCCATGTCAGCATGACTGCTGTGCTGAGAATGACGTGCTCTGTGGTGGTCTTGTGGGGTCCTGACCATTGAAGATCACGGTGAAAGGAGGATAATAAAGTATGCAGAGAAACAGAAGGATTACAGATGTTATACTCCATAATGTTATGGTTGATCAGTGTATATGTTTAATTATATACACTATTCTTCATTTTCTTAGTTACCTGTTGTGAGGGTTTTCCCTCTAATCCTCCCCCTCTTTCATGAGTTGCATGTGTTGTGTCTAATACTGTGTTCTGGTTGGTTGGTTTGACCATAAGGAACCTGATTTAAGCCTCAGGTGAGTTGGCTGAGTTGTAACTCTTCCTCCTCTCTCCATTATGATTCTTTCTGCCAAATACCATGTGCTTGGAACAGCGTGACTTTGTTTTCTCTTTGTGTTTAGCCAGCTATGCTTGAGACTAGTTTTGTGGCCTCCGGGTGATTTCCAGAGATGGAAGCTATAGGAGGTGTGTTTTCTTTTGGGGCGTTTTCTTTGCTCATGTTGTCTAGTTCATGATTAATTAGCCTTTAGAGCTCTAGACTAATTCTGTGTGATGATTTCATAGTTTTACATACTTTTATTCACACACACACAAAAAGTATTTATAGGAGACAAACATGCCAGATATTGTTATTTTCTGGAGATCCTAGGCTACTCCAGCTACTCGACCATGTTTTGATCTACATTTCAGTTTTTGTTTTTTTGTTTTTTTTTTTTTTGCTTATAAGGACTAAAAAAGACTTTATGTCTCGGAAATTAATCAGTGTTTTTTAGCTAAATAATTCTGATGAGTTATGGTTAAGGATTAGACTGACAGGCATATGTATTATAATAAATCTTCAAAATACTTGACATTAGTTAAAAAAAATACCTTTATTATTTTTGTTATTTATGTATGTAACATAATAATCCTGTCTCAGGGCTTTTATTCTGAAATTTGAACAGTGTATGAGCAAAGAATGAGAGTAAACAGCCCCTCCCTTCTCATTTTCCTCTAAAACCCCTGGCTAGAGATGTCCTGATACAAGTAAATTGTACCTGTTTTCTGAACTGGATTACTTGCTGATAATTCATCAACCATTGATGAGACTGCTGTAGGGTAGTTTTCATGATGTGTATCATTTGTGTAGGTTACTCTGATCCTGAGGTCCTAGAGTATAGCATGTAACTTCCTGCAAAGTGCTGATGTAAGGTTCTAAGAATTAAGTTAGTAATTGAGGAAGAGAAAGTGTATTTAATTTGGGCTTAGGCCACATCCGAGTAGGGTGTGTTTAAACGGGCAGGATTTGATTATGGGAAGGTTGGAGGACATTACACATGCACAGCCTTTATGGATTTTATTTGTGGTGATAGTATTGGTGGTGGTTTATGGGTATAATTTGTAGCACTTGTACTAGACTAGGGGTCCTCAACCTCAACCCATCCACTTTACAGCCCACCTATATAACTTGAAAGCATAACGGCCCACAAGAAAACACACCTCCACTTTTCAAGTATTGTTAGTTTGTGTATTGTTTTTACATTTAATTTTCAAACCCCGACACTGAAAACATGACAATTAGAGCCAGAACGGTATCTTTAAAGAGATCTGTCCTGAATGTCAGCTGACAGTCTTGTTTGAACAATAAGTTTTATTACAAAGAAGATAAGTCAAACAGGTATCCTCGGCTACCTGGGAGCTTCTCTTGGCCAGATTTGAGAAACTCTGCCATCTTACCCAAAGACTCTCGCTTTTATTATCCATATATGGAAACCATATGGAAATCATTTCATCTTGAAATGAATAGAAGGATGTTATATACATCTGGACTGTTAATAGAGTGTCACTGAAAGAGAGCTCCTTCCACTCATAACATTCCCATAATCACTGGACTATTATAGAAACACTAATGAATACTAAAGATTACATTTTTTGGTCCATGTTGGGTTACAAATTCATCTCATACTAATGGTTGATTTCTTTTTTCTGAGAAATAATGTCTCCATTCTTGGGCCTTATTTTATATACATTTCATTAAATTTTTAATGTTGATACTGTCTGATCAACATAATTTGCTAAATTAAATATTCTAATCTAAGATGGAGGATTCTAATGAGCTATAAGCCACACTGATCAACAATGAAACAAAAAAAATGCTTGAAACATTTC
The DNA here is from genome assembly GCA_034509495.1 of Acestrorhynchus altus. Lineage (NCBI taxonomy): Eukaryota > Metazoa > Chordata > Actinopteri > Characiformes > Acestrorhynchidae > Acestrorhynchus > Acestrorhynchus altus. Next base: position 6,791,775 of record CM067517.1, read on the forward strand.
AGGTTACATGCCATGAAAAGGAATTAATTAGAGGTAGCCTGGTGGTAAAGGAACCAGTGACTAGAAGGATGCTGTTTTCATTACTTGAGTGGATGTGACTAAAGTGCCTTTGAGCAAGGCACTTAACTCCACAGCAGCGCCGTGGATAGGGCTGCCCACTGCAACGACAGTGTGTTCACTGTCCCCTAGAGTGTGTTTCATAGTGTGGATGGGTTAAAGCACACGTTTACATGTGAATGTTTACATTTATATTTTATGTTTTAATGATATTCAAATTTTCTGAGATTAAGTCATTTTCTGTCTGTACATGTGCAATAAACCAAAATACACCAAACCATGACCACTTTTTATAGACTAATGATTTTATAAACTGGTGGCTCCCACATCCACAAAAATGATTTCAGCTGCTTATCTCCCATACCTGACTGGCACAGACTCAATGCTTCTTCACTCTGGAAAAGGAAACATAATGATCACTTACATTATTATAGATAGGAGATGCAAAACTGCAGGGTTCTAGGAATCTTCCCTTATAAGGCTGTGGTTTCATTACATAACCAAAAATTTAAGATTACACAAGTTTGCAGCAGGAAAGGAAGGCAGTTACAGTAACTGCCTGGTTTGTTTTGAGAATGCTGTGGATACAGTGCCCCAGAAGTTGTTGATGACAGATTCGTTGCTTCACTTTGATCGCGTGCCCAACACAAAAAAGGAACTGCTCAATTTATGCCCATTCAGTCATGAAATAAACAACAAAAGAGCCAACAGTGGCACTGACAAAACATCAGCTGTATTTTCTAGTACTGCACAGTAGAGTTTCATTACAGCATGAGATTCATTTTAATGTTTCAGGAAGGCTACAGATGAAAATCCACAGTAGCATACTAATTTATATTGGGGTCTCACCTTCTACTGTTAACCTTTAGAACCCTAGGTTAATTTTATGGGAGATTTCTCTTCATTTGAGTTATAAGAATTAACTGAAATGAAATGTGTTGACTATGTTTTGATCAAATATTTACCTGCAACAATGTATTACATTTTATTTTTGCTACTTTTGCATGCCTCAGTATTATCCCTTCTTAAGATTATGACTTTTATTCTGAAAGGCCCTCCCTTCTCTTTGTCCTCTGTAATGCAATGTCATCATCAGCCCTGCCCCTTCTCACTCATCAGTCAAAGTCTGCCTGCATGGACAGAGCAGTAAACATGCACTGGAAGCTCCTTTGGCATTTAAACTGGGATTTAATTGGAAAGAAGTGTTAATTCATCATGCAAAGATATCTTGTGTTATAATATGTGTTTGTCTGTAGGTTTCTCTGTTGCTGAGATATGAAGCCTAGGAAATGTATTTTACTGGTGGTGCTTTATGGCATAACATGGCATGATGGCCAAGAAGCAAAACAAAACTCCTGAGAGACATGTCCTGAATGTCCCTCACAAAAACAAGCAATAAAGATGGGTTGCTGACAGCAGATGACATGTCCTAACGTGGACTTCTGTAATTATGTCTAAAAGCTGTCTCTATATGTCAGACCACATGTCTACAATCTGTCATTTTATCTGGTGTAGTCTGAGTCGTACTTTTTGGCTGCTTTTTTTTTTTAGATGAGAACAAATCGTGAGCAAGCTGTGCAGCAAAACAACCCTATGATATAATCAGTTGATTCATTCTGGGTGCAACTAAAATTTTGAAAGTGATATAATTATATCTGATATATTCTAAGAGAATAAAATAAAGGTATAAGCAAAAATGCTCCTGTTTCCAGGAACTGAGCTGGTGTTTCATAATTATATGTTGGACCAGAGATGACTTATCTACATTCCAACATCAACACTATCAACGCTATCAACATATGAGATGCCCTGAAAATACACCTTGTTTTCAGAAATGGGAAAATGCTTCAGAGTAGAACTAAAAAATGCTCATAGTTGTTTGACATGTTCATCATACTTATTAAGTCATTCGGCACCAGGAATCAGGAAATGATTCTATTATGAAGCTTCTTATCAAGTTTTCTTTCTTGCTTGTTTAGATCTGGTTCAGCAAAGATCTATCTTAACACCTCATCAGTGTTAGCATGTGGCATTGTTAAGGAATATGAGGGCACTGTAATTGGGAAAGGATGCGATAATGCGTTTCAATCAGGAAGAAATGGTGATGAAACCGTGCCTGTGGTTTGCCTTTATATGAAGTGATGTAAATGTTAGGACACCCCATTTTAACATATTTAAACATATGGACATTTGATCATCATTTAAACAATAATGAGAGATGGAGGTGATAGAATTAAACACATAGGATTGAAGAAATGTTACTTAGGGACCTACAGGCAGCAAGTCATCTACCATCAGATGGAGAAAAAACATCTTTGACAAAGACCAGGATGTCCAAAGTTGAAATATCTGAGTAGTAAGAGAAGACACAGCACTGGAGCAAAAGGACCTCATACCAACAGTGAAGCTTCGGAGATGTGTCATGATTTAGGTCTGTTTCACTGCACCCAGGCCTGGGAAGCTCCCCGTCATAGAACCCACTATGAAGTCTTAAATGTATCTGAGGGGGGTTGATGTAAGACTGTCTGTACAAAGACATTATGCAGCTAAATGAACTCTGCATGAATGAGTGGGACAATCTTTCTTCCAGTCAATGTCAGAGATGGTTAAACCAATATGGCAGTATTAAAATAGGGGATGTCCTCTTGTTACAATGAAGATCAAACACACACACACATGCACCAACAATTTGTCCTCTTTTGAACTCTGTTATGTCACCCATAATGTTCTGTATATATATATAGGAGTGTGTGTGTGTGTGTGTGTGTGTGTGTGTGTGTGTGTGTCTGGTTGTCTGTCTGTCTGTCTGTCTGTAGGTTACTCTGATTCTGAGATATGAAGCCTAGAAAAAGTCTCTTGGATCTTGGGTTAAGAGTTAATATGGTTACCTGGAGAAATGTTGAGATTTGTTATTAGTCAGTTGTTCATCTTAGTTTTGTTTTCAAAATTTAACTATGTAGAAAGCCATGGGTTTCAAAATGTATATAAACACATACATATATAACTTAAAAAAACACATACTGAATCCCACAAGCATCAGGTTATAAGGTTAAATATTCATAGCTTACTATTACAACCAGAACTTTACATACATTGAGGAGTCATTTACAAAACACCATTATATTGACAGGTATCATAGTAATTATTTTTTTAAGATCAAAGCCTTGAGTTCCAGCAGAGGAGTCAGTCCATCAGATTGGCGCTACATAGAGCTGGTCTGGTCTTTCAAAACAAATTTAGAGTGAGACCATCAATCACTCAACTGTCAACATTGGCTTTCCCTGTACCTACAACCTGTTACCAGCAAAGGAGGACATTTCATGGTAGAACTGAGAATGTGCTGAAAGATGTGTAACATGTTTTTCAGGCTCAGTCCATTGGTATCAGGAAATAGATTTAGTTAAGACCCAAACTAAAAGCTGAAGATTCTTATCACTTATCATTCTTCTTTTCATTCTATTTTCTTTCAGTTTCTGCTCTGGATCAGCAAAGATCTATCTACCCCCTCATCAGTGTTAATTGCTGAGATATATCGTGTGCTATAAAGCTATGATTTTTCGAAAGGATGCAATATTGAGCTTCCTGAACAAAAGAGGAAGAAATGGTACTTTATTTTGCCTTCATCAGTCATCAAACTTTCTGTTCTCATCACTGGGAGGTTTGAAGATTTTTTTCCACTCGTCATTTTTTCCATCAGAAGCTTACGACAGGCAGGAAGATTACAAGTTTTTATTACAAAAGGAATCTTACATAAACATTATAGTCCATTTCAAAATATATTTATGTCATTAAATTGTTCATCTGTGTTCAGAATTCATTTCAAAGGTCACATTTTATATTCATTTCATGTAAAGTGAAATATTTCAAGCCTTTTTCTTCAATTGTTGATCTGTGTGAATAGTAGCCCATCAGAAATCCAGCATATCAAATTATCAGAATTTTTTATTTCAAGTGTGAATAAATTACTAATCAAATAGTTTTAGTATTTAAAAAGGAAAAAGTCATTTTAAATGTAATGAATAAAATGTGTACTAAAACATAAAACTCAAGATATTTTTTTTGATGCACCTCAACCCTGTCCTGCACTTTTTAATACTTTCCCTGCTCCCAACATACCTGATATACATACTAATATGATATACATATACATACTAACTAGCTCATTAGAAGCCCAAACAATGGGTTTGTTAAAGCAAGGAATACACTAAAACAGTTTTTCTCAGCCAAGGTCCTGGAGGCACCCCTACCTTGCATATTTTAGAGCTTTTCCTGCTCCCACCACACCTGATTCAACTAAGCCCTTCAAAGTCGCACGGGGTGTATTAAAGCTAAAATGTGCAGGGCAGGGGTGCCTGAGTTGAGTAACATAGCTTTGTATATAAAAGTATTTACTTTCTATTATTTGTTGCTTATGACTTTAATATTATGAGCAGTAAAGGAAAGGAAATATTGCTACAGCTGTCTGGTGAAACATTAGTGAAGTGTTAGCAGATGTCTCTGAATGGACATGCAGAGGTTCCTAATGGTGTCCTGTGAAAATCCATGCCATGCAGCTTGATTATTCTCACTTAGTTCATGCAGATTGTGTGGTAGGGGTGGAGTGTCCATAGTGCATTCAATGGCATCCTAGATATTTTCAAAAATAAAAATATGTTCCTGAAGGATCTTGTACTTTTTACAGTGTAAAAAGCAACCCTGTGGAAAAAGCTCATTTCAGTTGACTGTACTTGGTATCTCATTCTTTCACTACCCAAAGCTCATGGCCATAGATGAGAGTAGGAACATACATTTGTAAATTTTCTCCTTATCATGGACAAATGGCATAAACAAACAATCCTCTGTTGTAATCAACACCTGAAAGTCATGTTATCATGTTTGGGCGCTGTACATATTTGGCTGTCTGTTTCAGTAGTTCATAAAGTGTCAGATTTCTACAGGTACATGAGGGGATTTCTTGACTACAGAAGACGCATAAATTGACATTTTATGCTGTTGGGCTTTCCCTCATTCAGAACAATAAGAGCATTCATTAGCTCTATCATCGCAGGCTTCACGGAGTGATCCAAAACACCAGCTGGTGACTTTTTAGGAAAGAATGTGGATTCAGAAAAAGTCCAAAATGAAAAGTGTGCTGTTGAATATTCGGACAGGGTTTGGATGAAGGTCAGTAGGCCTTCATTGTCACTGTTGGTCAATGGGTTTGTAGACCCTTGTTCATCAACTGTTTCTTCTGAAATCAAAGGGATTGGTACTGTCACTCCAGATAATGTAGTCCCAACCCTAACCCTAAACCTAAGATAACCTAACCCTAACCCTAAATCTAACCTGAAATCGACATACTAATAAATATGATTCCTTTATAAGGCTTGTGTTCATCTGCCCCAGAGAATCCCAATCTAGTGGAAATACTTTTCTGTTCAGATGTTATAACTAATATATAATATTATTTATTAAATTATCTCATATACGGTCCCCTTGGAACTATAAGGTTGACAACTTCTTCTTATCAAGGATCAACATTTCAAAACTGCCCAGAATGCAGACAGAACCTTATAGTTCTATTATTTTATTGTCAAAGTACTTAAATGCAATAATTCAAAAGGATAGTCTGGTTATTTCTTGACATATCCATATAGTCCCCTCTCAATTTTCAGTGTGGAAACCAGTGTGAAGAACATTTATTCTTAGAAAGATCTTAGAAAAAGTAGTGTCTGAACAACTGTGCACCTACCTCCACTATAATAATTGAAATGAGGCTTTTCAGTCTGGATTTAGACCCAATCATAGCACTGAAACAGCTTTATTAAAAGTAACAAATGACTTGCTCCTCTCGTGTGATAGAAATTGCAATGCTATTCTAGTACTGTTGGATCTGAGTGCACATTTGACACTATTGATCATTCTATCTTGCTTGATAGACTAGAAAAACATTTTGGAATTAAAAGATCAGCCCTTAATTGGTTTCGATCCTATCTGACTGACCGCCTTCAGTGTGTTAACATTAATAATAATCACTCATCACACCATAGTGAACTATGGTGTTCCACAGGGATTCGTCATTACTGTTCTCTCTCTATTTGCTACCGCTGGGTAAAGTAATCCAATAGCATGGTATTGCACCCAGCTTTACATATCAGCTAAACCAAAAGAGGATCATTGCCTCAGGAGGATAACAAGTAGTGTTAAAGAAATTAAAACTTGGATGACACAAAATATTCTGTTAGTAAAATCTGAAAGAAAAGCAGAGATTTTAATACTAGGGCCCAATAAATCCAATATTCCTATTAATCGAGGTGTTTTTTCAGTTATACCCAGCTTCACTGTAGAAAACCTAGAGGTTGTGTTGGACACAGACTTTTAATTTGATACTCACATTTGTAATGTAGTAAAAGCACGAAACTAAATCACTTTCTCACAAAAATGCTGAGATACTGGTGCACGCGTTCATAATATCAAGACTGAATTATTGTAATGCCCTTCTGGCTTGTAGTTCAGGGAAATCATTACAGAAGCTCCAATTAGTCCAAATCACTGCTGTGAGAGTTCTCGCCAGAACTCGGAAATTTGATCACATTAGTCCTATTCTCTCATCCTTCCATTGGCTTCCTATTAAATTCAGGATTGATTATAAAATACTGCTTCTAACTTACAAGTCGCTCAATGACTTAGCCCCACAGACCTTCTGAAACCAGACAACCTGCTCACAAGATGCGGGCCAACTGACAGTCCCTCGAATTAGAAAGAACTCTGCAGAGGGCGAACGTTCTCATATGAAGCCCCCCAACTCTGGAATAAACTTTCTGCTACTGTTAAGGACTCAGACACACTCTCAGTCTTGCTTTTCTCTTTACACAGGCTTTTTGTTAACACCTCCTCTATGGATTCTCTTTTTGTTCTACACCAGGTTATTAAAAAATAGAAATACAAGGTTTATGCATGAGAGTCACCATGTCCTTTAGTAAACCTGCATCACACAGAACGTTTTTCACCCTTTTTGCACCATAAATAGCTCAAGCATCAAGGATCTCAATCATAGTCATATGCTCTTCCTCTTTTCTGTTTTGCAACAGAACTTTCCAGTGATGTGAAGTTTCACATTGATGCTTCAAGTAATTCTTTTACAAGAAATCAATATTGACAGTAGTCATCTATGAGAATGCACACCGTAATGGGTGGGACATTAATTGAAATGAGGTGTTCTGAGACTGATGAAGTTGCTTATTATTGTATCAGGTAGTATTTAAGGGTGAACGAACACCTGAACATGCCTAAATTATTTAGGGCATAATGCAAATAAAGGACATAGATATCAACAGATATCATACACAACAGAAATATGCTTTGGGTATGCTTTCTGAATGTTACCTGATATAGAAAATGTCCAAAGGCCTACAGTTCCTTCATTGACCAAACTGTTTAAACCTATTCAAATCTATGTTTCTGCATTTGGGTCCACATTTCAATTGCATAACTAAAACCATCTTAAAATATAGAATTAGATCTATACTTTGCAGGCAGTTACATGTCTCTTTCTAGGCTCATATCTAAGGATCAGAATAACCCACAGACATGAAACACATATCATAACAGCCTACAAGACCTACCTCATGCTAACTCATTGTGTGATGAAATACAAAAGTACATAATATCAGTTTAAATGCCAATGGAGTTTCCAGTGCATGTTTACTGCTCTGTCCACATGCACATGCTCAGCCTACATGCAGACTCGGACTGATCAGTGAGAGGGTACCATTCTGTACCGTTCTGTCAGTGAATAGTTGAATCTGTTGAGGGAAGTGTGAGCAAGAGATTCAGTGGTGGAATTTGGAGCAAAGTGATTGAATATGGGAAAAAGCTGGACCGGCAGCTTCTGGCCCCTGTATCTCCTCCCAGATGGTAGGAGGTTAACAGTGTATGGTTGGGGTGAGAGGAGTCCTTGATAATGCTGTGGGGTCTGTATGCACAGCAATGTTGGTGAATGTCTTCGATGGCAAGGTGTGCACTAATGATGAATTGTGCTGTTTTCACCATGCTTTGCAGGGCCTTCCGGTGAGCCACAGTGGAGCTGCTGTAGAGCAGTGGTAGAAGTTTGTGAGGATCTGAGGAGACAGTAAAGACAGTTAAAAGCAGATCTGAAGTCTATGACCAGTATCCTGACATAGATGTTCCTTTTGTCCAGGAGTGTGAGGGCAGAGTGAAGAGCTGTGGAAATGGCATTCTGTTTGAGTGGTATGCAAACTGGTGGGGGTCCAGAAATAGTGGCAGCAATGCCTTCAAGTTATAGGTCCTTATGGTGGGTTTGTAATGGAGTGCACTATGATAAGGGGGGTGTGGGTCCATATTAGGTCCAAAGCTGAACAGCAGTGGGAAGAAAGGAGCTGCAGTATCTCGCTTTTCCACACCACAGGTGGAGGAGCCTGTCACAGAAGGAGCTGCTCAGTGCTGAAACTGACTCCTGTATTGGGTGAGATGTGTTGTCCATTACGGATGCAAGCTTGGCCAACTTCCTCCTCTCTGCCATCTCTCCCACTGTGTCCAGCTCACAGGCCTGGACAGAACCAGAAGGTCAGACCAGAAGTCACTGATTTAGTTTGTCATCTGTTTCATCCATTCCCCCTCTCAGTAGCCCATACCCATTGCAGCCTACTGGGTTTTTTCCTAGTTCTCCCAATGGACAGTCCATCCCTATGGTGAGGGGAATGCTGCTACTTTGATGGACTGTACAGGTTTGATTACATGCTGGAGGGCTTTCATACTTTCCGGGGGGCACAAAAACACAAAATGAATTCTTTGGAATTCTTTGTTGACCTAAAAAAGTGGCCATATATCAGAATCACCCTTTAGAGTAAATCTGCAGGTAATTCATAAGAAACTCTTATCAGCTTTCCATTCAGTCCGTGGAATGTAGACACCAATAAATGTTATCAGGTGTCAGTCTGAGTTGCAGTTAACACACAACAGCAGGAGGAAGAAGACCTTAAAAGGCAAGAGTTTACAGACCATTTTTTCTACCACAATTAATACATCATGGCTTTGTAGCATTTCTGCTTATCAACTGCCCTGAATCTGTCATCAAAGTTCAAGAGTGTAAATGACTCACATGCTCTTTTCCTTCATTTTCATTAAATTACAAAATGTCTTAATACAGTCTTATGCAAATGTTTCGGCACATCAGTGTGATTTTAAGAAGTGCAAACACACTTCTGCATATTTGTAAACACAATTACGGTTTGACAAGGCCCATAGTCAGAGAACTAATGCCATTCTAGTGATTTTGGATGATGCCCACAAATAAGCTAGTGGCAAAACTGAAATCAACATTGGTAAGAACTAATAGTAGTTTTAGTCAGTTCTCTCAGTAGGCAGTGCCTATCCCTAATCCATGTTCACAGCAGTATAATACTGCATATTTTTGATAAAGAGTTCTTTGTATTTTTAAGGCTGCCCTCCAGTGGCAAGACTGAAAACTAACACCCCTGTAATAAGGGGCTTTAAGACAACATATGTGTGTGTGTGTGTGTGTGTGTGTGTGTGTGTGTGTGTGTGTGTGTGTGTGTGTTACTCTTGTAAGAAAGCAATTAACTATCTCTACAAAATAACATCAGTTAGAAGTAGATATGTTGATTAAACACCATCAAAACGACTCTTCTTACTCAATCTACCATCGTCAATGGGCCTGAAAACAGTGTATATCGCCCCATAAACACTGTCCAGGATAATTAAATGATCATGTACTCATTAATTACACACCTGATCACCTGATCATGAACATGATGTCAAACTTCCTTACAGAAAATCAGTTCAGATTCACTGGAGAAAGCACATTAGTTTCCTTCATGTTTCTATCTATAGAAGAATGTTACACAATAGGTTTAAATACATGCATAGCATTTAATCACTGAAGCATTTAGCCTGAGCTTGATAAGCAGGTATTTCTGTTGTTATCGTCAAAACATTTCAGTTTCCATCTGTCAGCTGTCTTAAAGGAAGCTGTGAGGAAAATACAGTAACCTGGAAGATTGATAGCTTCAAAATTATCAGGGCATTCAACTGTGACTGTGACTGTCCAAGTTTAAACAGACTTTGCTAAATATTCCAGAAAGCCCTGACGTCCAATTTGAAAAACTGTTATGTTTTACATAATTTGAAATTGTCAGCTGCCCTTTAAAACATTTTCATAATGAAAACAGAAAAGGATTCAACATAACTTGGAGTAAATTGTGGTTTCACTCATCTTAAACACAAGGTTTAATTTAACAATTCATTTATTTTTTAAATATATTTTCATTCATTCTTTTGGTTTGTGGAAGATTCTGTTCTGAAAATGATGAAATCAAAAATCGCAAAGGTAGAAACCTATTAGAAATATTATTGTATTTCTATTGGTTCACTCATCATGAAATTGTGGCATTGCAATTAAGATTAAGATTAAAAACAGTTTAAAATTTCAATTGTTAAAAACAAAAATAGGGCAAAATAAGGGGGATACAAGCTTTTTGTGTATTTTTGTTATAAACCTGTTGCTTTATTAAATGTTTTATTAACTTATTCACATTTTAAAAGAACAATTCATTAAAAGGTTCTTTGGAAACAAATGTGGGTCTTCCATGGCAGGGGTTCTCAACGTTTTGCATCTCACAGCCCACCTGTATAAAAATAGAAAAAATAACACAGCCCTCAAATAAAAACTAAAAACATTTTATTTGCAGGTGCTGCAGCTGCATTATCTCACACTGATACTGTTTAATTTGCCTTGCGACACTGTTTGTGATATTGTTGTGTGTTTCTATTATTATTAACATTATAATGTTTGTAGTTTGAACAGAATTGATCTCAATTTTCATATACAATTGTTTCATGGTTTTCAAGGTTGAGAAACCCTGTTCTAAGGCACATCACTCTAAAGGGCAAACACACTGTGTGTAATGAAGAATGATGATTATATAATAAATATTAAAGAATAATAGTATATAGCATATGTATGTATATATATATATATATATATATATATAACTATATGCTGCTCTTTCTTATATATATATATATATATACTTATGTGTGTGTGTGTGTGTGTGTGTGTGTGTGTGTGTGTGAAATAAAAGTGCTTGAAATAGTTATTTGATAGTAAAACAAACGTTCAGGCATTTTGTTTAGATTTTGCATCATGTTCAACAGTATATTTCCATATGTTTTGATACTTGCGTGTCAGTAATGTCCCACTCTGTGTGTACTCATCTTCAGTCTGTAATTATATTTGGCGAGAATGAGCAGATGAGCATCCTCGTGTTAGGGGAAAGAAGTGAAACCCATTGACCCTGTCGCAGAGATTTCAGAGTATGATTACATGAATCAGGAACTGAAGGGCTAATATTGAAAGTTATTTCCTCTTGGTTGGAATGATGCCCAGTGGGAAGAGACAAATGTGACCTGCCCCAGAATTTGAAGAAGGTGTAGACTATAAAAGTTCCCGTGTTTCAGCATACAACAACTGTCTGACACTGCAGCTTCCATTCATTACTGAGGAAGAGGTTCTGCTACCCGACGGGTGAGAAGGTACCATTATTATGATTCATTTTTAAACTTCATATATTATTATTTTAGTCTATTATCTAATTTCACCTTAAATTATGTGAATATAATTTATTTGACTGTTAATATTATGTGCTTATTTTTCCATTAGATCATCAACGTGAACAGATTCATCTCTACAGTAAGAATACGTCCCTAATATTGTAATTAATCATGGGGAAGAAAATTGAAGAGGATCTGCCTCAGACTCAGACTACTAAGGTGCGTAAAGAATGTAACTCTGTCTTAGATGTAATGCTTTAATTTTTACAGGTTTGTTTTCAGGTTAGTTAAGGTGCGTGTAAGGTTTGGCTGATTCTTTTAATTTACTTTTTAAGATAGATTCTGTTGTCTATGGGACTAATAAAGACCCTTGTCAATTTTCAACAGGATGTCTGAGACATAAAGTGTATTTTATTTATTATAAAACAAAAAAATAGCATATAGTCAAATATATACAAATATCTATATTTCTACATCTCAAATGAAGACAAAATAGAGTAGCCTAGGATGTCATGAAAAGGACACTATCTGAAATGTGTGGATGTCTCCTATAAATATGTTTTGGTGAACAGAACAAAATTACATCAAACTAAAAATTCCCACATAATTAGCCTTGGTTCTAAAGTTTCATTCATAAATATTAAATGTGGTAATAAATAACAATAGCATTAATTACAGCAGTGCAAAATATAGAGTGAGATAATCTATATAACATAAGAGTGTGGTCATCTTTGCTCTTCAGATCAGGGAGAACAGGATCAGTCGCTGCCCAATGGCAATACAAATGAAGAACTTTCAGAGTGGCTCCAGCCACCAAGACATGCTTTATCACAGAGCAACCAAGGTATGTATTCAAATTCTGTTTTGCATTGTGGAAACCTAAAGATAATAGTATTGGGTGTTGGGCATTTTCTGAACTTTACTCATAATGTAAAATATGTTATTTCCTCTTTCAGAATCAGCTCTGCAAACCCAAAGTGTGCGAAGGCTCAATTATGAACCCGAAGACTCTAATTCGCTCCCCAGGTGATGCCCAATCTGCCCCCAATGAGCTTCTGATTCAGGCCATTGACTTCATCAACCAGTACTACAAGTCCTTCAAAACGTAGGTCTACTTTAATTTATCTTATACTGATTACACTAGAGGTTTAGTTAGAATTATTAGGCTTAATTTTTTTTATTCAATTGCAATCCTCTGAAACAGATCTAAAATCGAGGAGCACTTGGCCCGGGTTGATGAGGTGGCTCGGGAGATTGATGCCACTGGAACTTACAGTCTCACCACAGAAGAGCTGGCATTTGGGGCCAAGCAGGCTTGGAGGAACGCCCCGAGGTGCATTGGTCGCATTCAGTGGGCCAATTTACAGGTGTGAGATGTTTACCTTTAATTATAGCCTACAGTCTGTAATACATCATGTACATGTGAAATATGTCATTTATTCCTCTACAGCTATTTGATGCACGCCAATGCAAGACTGCCAAGGAAATGTTCCAGTTTCTGTGCTCTCATATGAAATTTGCCACAAATGGAGGCAATTTAAGGTACAGTGTTACTGAGCATTTCGATTTTTTGACTATTGTAATATAATATTGCATATCCACAACTAATATTCCCTTCTTTCTTTATTCATCAGGTCAGCTATCACTGTGTTCCCTCAAAGATCTGATGGGAAACATGACTTCCGTGTTTGGAACAGTCAGCTCGTAAGATATGCCGGCTATCAGATGGAAGACGGCAGTGTGGTTGGGGATCCTGCCAATGTGGAATTCACAGAGGTATCTGAATTACATCAGAGTTCAACTAATATTGGTGTTGTTGATGTATCCTCTAATAGAAGGTCATCTCATCTTGTGTATTACTTTGCTGAAATGTCACGTCTCTGCATTCCATCAGCTCTGTATCCAGCTTGGATGGACACCAAAGTATGGCCTCTTTGATGTGCTGCCACTGGTCCTTCAAGCTAATGGAGAGGACCCTGAACTCTTTGAAATCCCCCCAGAACTGATATTGGAGGTTGAAATGGAGCACCCTCAGTAAGTGTTAACAGATATGATATTCAATAAATGAGAAAGGAGCAAATGACTGTGTGGTCAGCACAGGTTGAAGCTGGAATTACCATTGCTATAAAATGTCATATAGTGCTCATATTTGTTGTACACTGTGTGTCCAAATATTTGTGGACACCACCTTTAATGAATGCATTCAGGTAAAAGCAGTTGTACCCACTGCTGACACAGATGTGCAAATGCACACACATCAAATAGATGTGTGGAGCAGATAGACATGAACTTATCAGCACCATGACCAATGTCATAGAGGTGCATAGCAGCATAGCAATGCCAGCACTGAGCTGTGAAGCAGTGGAAATGTTCTCTGGAATGATCCAATACTTTAGGGATAAGTTGGTGAGTTCAGGGTGAGGTGGGGTGGTAATCATCCAACCATCTTACTAATGTTATTATCAATGTATGCAATCAAATTCCCACAATAATGCTCCATTTCCAGCAAGTTGTAGAGACAGTTACTCCAACAAAAGCAGGATAAACTCTTTTAAATACCTAACAATATCCCCAACAGTGAATGAACAGATGTCCCAATACTGAAAAGAATACACTGATTAATCTTTTCATGATGTTTTCTCTTTGATTTAGTTACAAGTGGTTCAAAGATCTGAACCTCAGGTGGTACGCCCTGCCTGCAGTGGCCAACATGCTGCTGGAGATCGGAGGTCTTGAGTTTACAGCATGTCCCTTCAATGGCTGGTACATGGGCACTGAGATTGGAGTGAGGGACTTCTGTGATCCTCAGCGCTACAACATTCTGGAGGTCATTTTAATTATTCATTTGATTCATATAATGTGGAGTAAATAAAGGAGACTGGCCTTTGAACTTCTGCTCCTGTTGCTCTGTGTTCTACAGAAAGTTGGTCGTAATATGGGCTTGGAAACACAGAAGCTGTCCTCACTGTGGAAGGATGAGGCTCTGGTTGCCATCAATGTTGCTGTGATTCATAGTTTCCAGGTACAATATTCATCTATTGACATTTATTTGAGTGAAGCAAATAAAACTCTCATTTTTCTATTGTTATGTGATTTGGAAATTAAATGCACAGCTTATACAAAAGAATATGATCATTTGTATCAATACGGGAGCACTTTGTAATTCTATAAATACAGACTGTAGTCCATCTGTTTCTCTGCATACTTTATAAGACTTCTTTTTCATCATGTTTTAATGATCAGGACCCCACAAAACTACCACAGATCAAGTATTATGTGGATGGAGGGTTATTCTATGTTTTTAATATTGCCTTGTTTTATTCTGCAGAAAAATAAGGTGACCATCACTGACCACCACTCTGCGGCCGAGTCCTTCATGAAGCACATGGAGACTGAAGTGCGTCTGCGTGGGGGCTGTCCTGCTGACTGGGTCTGGCTGGTGCCACCCATGTCTGGCTCTCTTACCCCAGTGTTCCACCAGGAGATGATCAGCTACATCCTCTCCCCTTTCTTCTACTACCAGGTATCCATCATTCTGCATCCTTTGAAGAAATATTTAACCTCAACCTAAATCAAAGAGAAAGTGCCTCCAGTTTATGGTCACTTTAACCCAAAATACTGAGTCCTGTACCTTAAATAAATGCAAAGACTTAAAGCAGTGTGTATTTAAATGTCCATATTAGTGTGTATTTTTGAGTTAATGTATTTTCTTTCTTTGAAGACCGATCCCTGGTTAACACATGTCTGGAAGGATGAAACAAAAGCACCAAAGAAGCGTAAAAGAATCAGCTTCAAAGCTCTGACAAAGTAAGACATCCCAGAGCTTTTCATTCTACAGCTTTAATCAAAAATATCTACGATGGTAACGGAGTTGTTTTGCTCTGCAGGGCTGTGGTCTTCTCTCAAATACTCATGCTCAAAGTTTTGGAGAACAGAGTGCCTTGCACCATTCTCTATGCTACTGAAACTGGAAAATCTCAGACTTTTGCCAAGAAGCTCAAGATGATGCTCAGCTGTGCCTTTAACCCAAGGGTAAGAGAATCATCTAGTCCAATCTGTCCCTTCTAGATTCCCACAGAACTTATCATCTTAGATAGCAAATCCAATTAGAGATAAAGAACTCATTCATGTTTCTCAAAACAGCTGCTGTGCATGGAGGACTACAGCTTTGATAATCTTGAGAAAGAGCGTCTCCTGATGGTGGTGACCAGCACCTTTGGCAATGGAGAATCTCCAGCAAACGGAGAGGTATGGACCAGTTTTCCCAGTGCTACTCACTTCATTAGTGTGATTACAGTAGGCA
The DNA here is from genome assembly GCA_034509495.1 of Acestrorhynchus altus. Taxonomy (NCBI): domain Eukaryota; kingdom Metazoa; phylum Chordata; class Actinopteri; order Characiformes; family Acestrorhynchidae; genus Acestrorhynchus; species Acestrorhynchus altus. The sequence goes on from CM067517.1 coordinate 6,807,706, forward strand.
GTCACACTATTGTTCTTCATAAGCTTTATGTGTTTGACATATTGACACCATTCCAACTTTGATACCCCCTGACCTGGAATAATGTGCTTCAATAGAGCTTTTGGACAAATCCAATAGTATCAACACATTAACAACCACTGTAGCAACAACCTAGCAACATCTTACCAACCACCTAGCAATCACCCAATAAAACCATAGCAACACCCTAGCAACCATTTAGCAACGTCTTAGTAACTGACACATATACTGTAGCAACTACCCAGCAACACCTTAGCAACCAACACCATTATCACATCAACAATGCTGTTAACACTCCCAGTTTCTGCATGAACTATGTTCTCTAATTATTCTTGTACTTCTTCTTATTGTTAATTAATAAATTCAGTATACCACATCATTTTTTAATGAAAGATTAAAAATAGATCTATTAGGCATCATGATGTTTTTTCTGTCTGCAGACTTTCCAGAAGCAGTTGATGAGTAAGAAACACCTGAAAAACAACCTCAGGTCAGTTCTAAGCAGAGAAGACACAAAATATCAACATTACCCACATCCTCAACAGAAAAAAAAAATCTAAATCATCTCATTTCTCCACACAGGTACTGTGTGTTCGGCCTTGGCTCTCGGATGTACCCGCAGTTTTGTGCATTTGCCCATGCTGTGGATGATAAGCTTGCAGAGTTGGGAGCCAAGCGTGTGACCTCCACAGGAGAAGGAGATGAGCTGAATGGGCAGGAGGAGGCTTTCTCCGCCTGGGCTTGCACTGCGTTCAAGGTTGGTGAGGCACTATTGACTTTTCATGACAATGAAATGCCAATACATTCAAAATCAACCACATTTGACTGGTTTTGAAAACTGTCTCCAGGCTGTGTGTGAGGAGTTTGGCATTGAGGGTCAGCTGTCAGGGGCTGAGCATCTAACAGACACCTGGGACCCCCAGAAGGTCAGAGTTCAACCTGACAGCTCCACCTTGGACTGCATCTCAGGTAACATTGCCAACGTTGTATACAGTAAAACACTACCAATAACAGACCCCATACCTGTTCCTCAATATGCCAACCTTTCAAAAGTTAAATAACACTGAACTATACCTTTGTAAATGTAATGGGAAGGTTCGTTGAAACATCTGCATGTCTTCTCACAGCTCTCTCAGCCCTCCACTCCAAGACTGTGTTCCCAATGAAGCTGAAGAGCAGGAAGGACCTGCAGAGCCCTCAGTCAAGGTCTGTTCTGAGTTCTGACAGAACAGACACATGTACACACCAGGCTGTTGAAAGAAACAATTGTAGTTTTAAACAACCAGTTTCCATTGGTTGATCTTGTTCTTTGTCTTCATTTTCAGCCGCTCTACTATCCTGGTGGAGCTGGAAGTACATGGAGAAAAAGATGTTCTGAATTATGCTCCAGGAGACCACGTGGGCATTTTCCCAGAAAACTCACCTGAGCTGGTGACTGGCATTCTGAAGCACCTCAGTGATGTCCCTCCATCCAGTCAGAGCCTCCACCTTGAGTACCTCCCTGACTCTGGTAAGAGACCATGTACTCTGAATTTGACATTCTGATGCTCCTGCCATCAAATGCATTCTTTCTAACCAAAGATTGCATTTGTGGGCAAAGCATGGACAGGTCAATTAGCAAGTAATGCATTTTGTTATGTCTTGCAGGGGAATGGCAGAAGCATGAACGTCTCCCAGCATGCTCAATGACTCAGGCACTCACATACCTTCTGGACATCACCACTCCACCTTCCCAAGGCCTCCTGCGCAAACTTTCACAAGTGGCCACAAAGGAAGATGACCAACAGCGGCTGCTGGCTTTAGCTTCAGTAAGTCCACATTTTATTATTATTAAATTATTATTATAAACAGCACATATTTCAATCAGTTACAATGTTACTGGGGTATAACTCATGGATATTCAGGTAGTGATGGGGGTAGAACAGCATGGCGACTCCTTGGTAGGACTCAAGTTCATGTTGTGACATCTTTTTGTAGGACTTCAAGGATTACTCTGAATGGAAGGCATTCCACAAGCCAAACTTTTTGGAGATTCTAGAAGAATTCCCCTCCCTGGACGTCTCTGCAGCTTTCCTTCTCAGCCAGCTGCCCCTGATGAAGCCCCGTCTGTACTCTCTCAGCTCCTCCCCTGACCTCCACCCTGATGAGCTCCACCTCACTGTTTCTGTGGTCAACTACCATACACAGGGTAAAGATAAATCTACTATTCCATTCTCTGTAGAACACTGATATTCAAGATGGCTACCTAGGGACTTCATGACACATGAATATGCATAAAAAATAAGTATTTAAAAGCAAGGCTTGCGTTATATATGCTCAGACTAAAGTGGCACATTTCAATACGATGTACTTAATGAAACATCTTAATGAAATTGTGAATATTGACATAATTATTGATTTGATTATTCAAATCAAGGCCTATGTATATGATCATAATTAGAATGTTATATTATGTAATTTAACATCTCTTACAGATAGGCTTCAAATAAAGAGCAATTTTATACCCAACATGTTACTTTTCACTCCACAGATGGAAAAGGTCCTCTGCATCACGGTGTCTGCAGCACATGGCTCAACATGCTTGAAGAAGGACAGACAGTTCCCTGCTTTATTCATGGGTATTTGAAGATTTCTATATTTTAATACAGTGGTCTCAACCTGAATCAGTAGTTGGCCAGTATACCTGTAGGATTTCATCCTAAACTACCAGCAGCAACACTTCTTTGCACTGGCTTTCTCAACTGGTCAGTGCTCAAACAGCTGATCACATGAGCTTCCATTTGACTGGAATTAAAACATGCAGCCACACTGGCCCGTTGCATATTCACTTTGAGACCTCTACTTTAAAGGTTGAAGGGCCAATAGAGTTTAACGATTAAAATAGATAAACGATATTGGCTAAGGTTTAATGTAGGTTTGTGAAACTGTTCATTCTAAGACCTCACAGTGACCAATAATATTATTACTAATGATTCAATAAATAAATCTATTCATACTGGCTATGATTGCAGATCCAGTGGGTTTCACCTTCCACCAGACCCCACCACCCCTACTATCCTAATCGGGGCTGGGAGTGGCATCGCCCCCTTCCGTAGCTTCTGGCAACAGCGCTTCCATGACATGAAAAACAAAGGTATTCACTGATGTTCACTTACTAGAGTTACTACAACAAATTCAGTTATTTTGTTAAGAATGTAGTGTGTAGTCATGAGATGAGTTATGGCCATGGTGAACATACTACAGATGTTAGCCAGTAGATTCCAGATTGTCTAAATGAAGTTGTTTTACTGCAGATCTAAAAGAAATTCCAATGAGGCTGGTGTTTGGCTGTCGCGGTGCCAATATAGACCACCTGTATAAAGAGGAGACTTTCAGGATGAGAGAAAATGGAACTCTGAAGAGCATCACTCCAGCGTACTCTCGCCAGGATGGACACCCCAAGGTACTGCCAATGCTTCCCATCCCGAAACCAACAACTTACAAGCCAATTAAGAATGCACACCTACATTCACTGTCCTTTCTATCAGCTCCTCTGACCATGCAGTAGTTCAATAATACTTTATTATCCTCCTTTCACCCTGATCTTCAATGGTCAGGACCTCACAGGACCACTACAGACCATAAATTATTTAGGGGGTGGGTCATTCTCAGCACTGCAGTGCTGCTGGAACTTTTAAACTCTGGATGCTGTTGACTAGATATTTCTGTTAGGTGGACCATTCTCAGTCCAACAGTGACACTGAGCGGTTTAAACACTCCAGCAGCACTGTTTTGTCTGATCCTCTCATACCAGTGCAACACACACTGACACACCACCACCATGTCAGTGTCACCGCCATGCTGAGAATGACCCACCACCCACATAATACCAGCTCTGTGGTGGTCGTGTGGGGTCCTGACCATTGAAAAACACTGTGAAACACATATAAACACGTGCTGCCCACAAAAGGAGCTTTATTCTTATATTCTTATTTTCAGAGGTGCCTAATTTTATTGTGTAGAACTGTGTGTTTCTGTTCATTTTAAAGTATCACTTTCCTTTCAAATGGAAATCACCAGATAACCATTGTGCAGATCTTTAACTTGTCCCTACAGGGGCTCTATGACTATAACCCCAACTGAAAAGTGTGAACATGTCATAAGAGGTTTCATCAAAATGGGCAGCTATGCCTTAAATATCACAGTAGCACAGTATGAAGGACATATCTGAACCTGTTCTAAAACGCAGGCTTTGGTAAATAGTATAATGTTCATGTTAATGTTATACTGTAGTGTTTATAAATATCTAGTGTGTGTTTTTCTTTATTCTATTTTATAGAATAAAAGTAGACTTATAAACTGAAAATACAATTATTAGAAGTGGTTAAATGATTAAATAATTAGAATATAATTCTTTGTTTTCTTATCATTTATAAAGCTTAATCATTGCTCTTTTGGTCCAGGTGTACGTTCAAGATGTCCTGAGGAAGCAGCTCAGTGAAGAGGTCTGGCAGGCTCTGGAGAAAGCTGGTCATGTGTATGTGTGTGGAGGAATGAACATGGCCCGGGAAGTGGCACATACCATACAGGACATCGTTGCCAGTCAGCTGGGTGTACCTTTCACAGAGGCTGCTGGATACCTGGAGCAACTGAAGGTGATACTCATGATATTATTGATGAAATTTAATGTATGTAATTCATTTAAATGCACATTTATTAATATTTAAAACACCATAAAATCAGCTGCAGATGATTAGAACATCGTTAGAGGAGATTTTGAAGGTCTTTTGTCTTATTTAAACCTCACACAATACTTTGGTTTGCTCTTAATTGTTGTGGGAGGTGTAACCGTAGCCAGACGCAGAGGTGTCTGAGGAATTCAGAAAGAAGGTTGTAGATGCAGATACACCTGGGAAGGGATTTTAAAAGAATACAGAACAATTAGAAATGTCTTTAAAGATGGAATAAAAAACTTGACTTAACTTTAACCTTATTTTTCCGTCAACAGGCTGAGAAGAGGTACCATGAAGACATCTTTGGAGCCTAGATCTTGTGTTATTCTTGGAAGATCTAAAATCTGAGCTGTATATATTTATATATTTATTCTGATAAAGCCATAACCTTTAACTAAATATTCCAAATCCTACTACATTAATGCTGAGGTTACACATGCAAGAGCACCATTCTGGAGGCCTGATGTTTGTCTTTATTATTCTTACCCTCTATCATATTGTATATTTGTATGTAAAACTGTGACATGTTCTGTAATGCCTTTGTTTCTCGCTCTGTTCAGTGAACACAATATTCACCTTTGCTTCCAGGATCATTCGTGTTATCTCTTCTGTTTAACCCAACTCACTAGACTAACAGGCCCGACTTATCGGGCCTATCATTTCAGGCTTTTCCTCTGTAAAATCATAAAATATGTTGTATAAACTATAAAATAATTGTTGTGCTTTGGTTAAACCTAACGCTTGTAAAATACAAATGTGCGTTATTTTAAGTTTGTCTGATTCATTCAGGCTGTAATGTATGCCAGTATAATGGTAAAATAAACATGTGAAGCTTATTCAGGGAAAATATAAGACTTTTCTTCACAACCCTGAATGAACTCTTCACATAAATGTACTCTCTTACCTTCAAGAAATATCTTCTGACTTACTGTAAGTTGCATTGTAAGATATACTGATCATTTCACCTTTAATAAAGTATTACATAAAGCATTTATTGTGTTCAGGACATCATTCATTAATGTGAACCAGTGATACTGTTTGTATTGTCACACTGCTATTAGACACAGGGAATTCACCTGCTTGGGGCCTCATGGCCACCAGGAGGCGTCATAAGACACTTAAATATATATCGTTTTTTATTATCATTCAATTAAAAAAAGATAATAAATTTAAAAAATATATATGAAATAAAGAAAACTTCAAATTAAAATAAGTAGTTCTTCAGTTTTTGGAATTTAATTATTTTAATTATTATTCTATTACTTTGTTTTTTGACTACATAATGAAGAAAACGTTACTTAAATATACATAATCACTGTTGGGACTCTATAAAATATAATTTTATATAAATAAATACAATTATTCTTCATTAATTATTCATATTTTTATATTCTTTTTGGATTTTAACTCTTAACTTGGTACATTTGTGGGAGAAGGAGCGGGTTAGACAGACAGGTCACACTGACAGGGGGCGCTATAGAAGATTAACGTTGACTATTCCGTGAATTAGAAGTGAAGAAGAAGAATCGCGTGGTGGTGTATTATAATTGAACCCCGTCTAATTCTGCACCCCTCGGGTTCCTTTCGGAACCCCATTGGATGCATTGAGAAATGGGGCGTGGTCTAATTTGCATCTGGAAGTTGAGGATTGCGCCTTTCGAAAATTCACAGCTGAAATGATTTAATTAAATATATTTCATCATCCTAATTAAACAACGACGTTAAAACATCCTGTTTATATTACGTTAAAATAATATAAATTATTTTTACTATTTATTATTACTAAAAATACTGACATAATTTTGTAAGGCAAACGCAGCAGCCAGCTACGGGTCCTCGGGGTGCATGTTGTGCTGGGTGACACAATGCGACGCTACAGTGGACTGCAGTGACGAGCGTTAGTGACCGCTGTGTGACTGATTTCCGGTCAGAGATGGCGGGCAGCAGGCTGGAGAAGTTCGGGACTGTGTTTACCCGGTCAGTGTGTTTATTCTGTTTACAAGCTTGTTTTTACTGGTTGTGCAGGTCAACAAGCCTGTTCTTACTGGCTCTGCTGGTCAACGGGCCTGTTTTTACTGGTTGTGCTGGTCAACGGGCCTGTTTTTACTGGTTGTGCTGGTCAACAAGCCTGTTCTTACTGGTTGTGCTGATCAACAAGCCTGTTCTTACTGGTTGTGCTGGTCAACAAGCCTGGTCTTACTGGTTGTGCTGGTCAACAAGCCTGGTCTTGTAATTTTGGTCTGAATGTGTCTGTTCAGGTCAGGGGACTGAGAGGATAATTCCAAAAGCCCTTTGCAGTTGTGGATCATTGTGCTGTTGTAGAATCTCTGCTCTTTTCTGCTTTCAGCTTTTTAACAGATGGTTTGGCACCTATGTCTTCAAAGTTGGGGGTTTTGATTCAGTCCACAGCATTTTCCTGAAGTTTCTGGCTTGTCTAGGTGTTCTCTTTCATACTTCAGAGGTAGAGATTTATGACGGGTTTGCAGTTACAGTATCCTTCCTAACTCTGTATCAATGCTGCATGGTGGAATAGTGCTGAGACACTCACTCACTTGGCAATCATAAATACAGGTGTGTTTTGTCCAGGACCTGTGAAAACAGGGGGATCCAAAGACAGAGTACAGCACTGCTATCTAGCAGTTGGGATTTATAGACTACCATCTCCATCATAAATTCATAGCGGCTGAAGTATCATGATATGCAAAGACCTCCCAATTGACCTCATTGTAGAGTGTTTTATGATTTCACACTTACCTCATCAACCAAAAGACATACCTCAAAATGTTTTTTTTTCCAGCTAATTCCTTGCAATATTTCACATCAGTGCCCAACTGGGAGAGTTTACTGTGCTTTGCTGATTTTACCTAAATAAGCTTGGACCCTGCTGATTGCCATTATTGTTGTTGTTGTTGTTGACTTTTTGCTCTCTTTTGTTCTGTATGTTGAAATTGTTCTGTAAACAGGATTGTGATCTATACATTTAAAAGTAACTGTAAACACCCTTTTCTTTTTCTCCTCTCACTCAGAGTTCGTGATTTAATGCGTTCTGGAGTCATCAAAGAGTCTGCAAAGCCACTCTGGTTTGACGTGTATGCTGCCTTCCCTCCCAAGCGAGAGCCCCTCTATGTGAAGTCACCAAAAAGGCTTTGGCCACAAAAGAGAGAAGACCCTGTGCCTGAAATTTTATACAAGGAAGATGAAATTCGAGCGTAAGATCCACCTGCTTAAAGAATCAATCTGACATATTCAGCTGTGAAAGGTGGTCAGCTAATGACATGTCTGTGCTTGATTTTAGGAAGTTCTATGAGATGTATGGAAGTGGACCTAAAGCAGTTGATCTCACTAAAACCTACTTTGTATCAACGTGTCAACAGTAAGAGTTTAATCATTTACCTTTGAACTTAGGTGTAGTATTTCTTTAAGATGCATTTTATTTGAAGTAAGAGAAACGCCTTTAGAGATTTCGGTCTTAAAGTAAAGCTAATTGCACAGCTGACCGGTTCTGTAAGTCCAGGTGATATTGTACAGACACAAAACTACTGCTCATTTGGAATATGAAGCACTTTGGCTTCTCATATAAAGGAGATTGGAGACACTGCATAAGTAAAGCCTTTTTGTCATTTCCACATTGTCTCAGGACATTTGTGACATTATAACGCTTCATGTGGGGTTCAGTTAATCACTACACAGAAGTATAGCATTATTATACAGAAGTAAATATACATTTACATTACATTCTGAAAATGACTCAACACACAGACATCAATGTCCATATACCTGGTAACATCCAAATTGTGCTCAATTGTTCCATTGTCTCACCCTGGTGTGACTTGTTAAGAGTTACAAGGTTCCAGGTGGGAATGGAGAGCAGGGCTGTTGCATTAGGTCCTTTGAGTACAATTCTCTCATACTGGCCACTGGATGTCCAACATGGCACTTCATGGCAAAGAACTATCTCCACAAAGATGACCTAGGCTATAAGAAGAATTCTAGCACCCAGAAACTGAGCTACACTATGGTGGCCAAGGTCATTCTTCATCCTAGAAGGAGACCTCCTCTCAAGATGAGGCATAGGAAGGCCCGGTACCTTCAGTCCTGTAGAGCTGAGTTCGTGCAGATTATGTGATTCTGTTGCTGCCCAAACATGCGATTTACACACTGTGTGTGTGTGTGTGTGTGTGTGTGTGTGTGTGTGTGTGTGTGTGTGTAGGTTTGTGAACAAGTACAGTGAATTGGAAAGAGGAGGGAAGGTAAAACCTGAAAGTTTGCTTGAAGAGACAGGGAAGGCTCTACTTGCTGAAGGCATTGTGCTCAGAAGGAGAGGTGGTCCGGTTGTAAGTTTGCTTTACATTACATAAATACATACATTCAGCCCTGTGGTCCACTTCCACTGGACTTGCAAAATGTGACTAGCTACTGTTTTGTGCAGAGTACCATTAACATTATTTTATCTTTTAACCCCAGAGTGTGGTACTTTAGCAGTCAGCCACAGTGCTCAGCTGTATTGTACACTGTTCTCAAATTTTCATCTCATCTTTTGATCACCAGGTGGCAGCAGAGCTGATTGATCTCATAATGAGCAAGGTCATGTTGGATGAGGAACTGAAGGACACGACACAATCTCTAGAAGAGCAAGGACAGACAGTTACCACTGACAGTTCGACAGCATCATAAGAAGACTCCTACATTAATCTGAAATGTGACAACCAGATATAGAAGAATGGCTCCGTAGCTGCAGGTACAACTTCTGGAGAGCGTGCACTGAAAATCCTATCCATCCAATGTTGAATGTCTGAATAAACGGAATAGAAGTTGAAGTTGAGACCTTTCAGGGTGCTCTGTGGTTTGTTGTAGGCATGTAACATTGGTGAGTGTTCCAATAAATTATTTTGGAAAGATCTTTGGTTAATCTGCTCTAGGGAGTCCTATTCTATTGGCAGTTCTTCTCTACAGGGACTAGACAAGCTGTGTGTGTACTTGCACATCTTTGTCGGCAATGGGTACAACTTAAAGTAGCTGAATTAATTTATAAGGGGGGTGTCCACAAACATTTGGACATACCCACTCTTTTTCACAGTTGCACAGATGGTCTAAAACAGACATTGTTTTTCCTGAGGTAGAGTTAACAATTGTGCTTCTGATGATTATCGTCTTTCCATTAAGTAACTCATGAAATATGAAATACGTGCTACATTTATTGACTTCCAACACAGCCAGCTGAGTCCCGCTTAAGAGCTCCAGAGCTGAATTGTCCCCTCACCCCCTTAATCTGTTCATGTGCAGCTTAGTGATCATGTATGAAAAAACACGTCTACAACAGCTGTGATTAAATTATTGATACACCTGTGCCACTTGTTGTGGAATGCACACTAGCTTCTCCAGTGGAGACATGACTGATTTATTGATTGAAATTGGAAACATCTGATTATGTAATACCATGTATTTCAGCAATGAAAGAGTTTAGACTTGTAAAAAAAACAGTGTACCTGATTTAACATCATTAACCTTTAGAACCATAAGCCAATTGTGTGGGATGTTTTCATGGTTTGACATACTTTGTCACCTTTTATAAAAGACACATGACAGGTTATTTTCTGGGCTGCTCAAATGAGATGTTAAAAATTAAGATAACTTAAATGTATAAATTTGCCCACTTTTTAATTAAAGATTTTATTCCACCTTCAGTATATTTTTGATGATTGAAAAACACTTTATATGTCAGAAATTGATCACCCGAATGGGCCAGTGAGTGTACAGTTTTTCATGTCAGCCAAACCATTTCTTCAAAATGCTTGACAGTAGTCCAAATAAAATTAGATATACCTTACTGTCCTTGTTCTATTTTTATTTATGTATGAGCTAGTATTATCCCTTCTGAGGACTTTTGTTAAAAAATGTAAACAATGCATGGACAAAGAATGAAAGCAAACAGTCCATCCATTCTCATCATCTCTAACCTAATATCTGCATGAGTGATGTTATTAGTCCCGCCCCATCTCATTGATCATTTTCGGTTTGTATACAGGTTGAGCATGTACATGTAAACAAAGCAGTAAACATGAACCAGGCTATGCTTGAGTAGGCTAAGTCTAGTAGTTTATGAGATATGTATCATGATTTAAAGTGTGGTTCTTCAGTTTTAAGAGTTAAGCACTGATTTACTAAACCAGGTGTTGAAGAAGACTATAAAACAATACTCAATACTAAAAACAGACTCCAAAGAGAAGAGCTTTGCAAAAAGGTTTAAAAATCATGGAAAACACTACTTTTTTTATGTTTTTTCTAATATGTAGTGTTTACTCAGACTTTAATTCTTTCATAGGTGACTAAGACTTTTGCAAAGTACTGTGTGCTGTATGTTTAGCTATTTGTGTGTAAGATTAAAGCCTATAAATGACCCTTTGCTGATGAACATGTGGTATAAAAAGGCATAAGTTCTAGTGTAAAGTTAGGTTTGGAGACATCCCTTGTGGGTATTTTTGGGTGGTAAACCCCTCTCAACCTAGCAATGATATTAACAAGCTGTGACCTGGTGGTTAGGGAACCAGCTTTGTTACTGGAAGTTTGCTGGTTCGAATCCCTGAACTGGTAGGACATGACTGAAGTGCCCTTAATCAAGGCATTTAACTCCCCTGCAGCCCACTACTCCGGGTATGCTCACTGCCCCCTAGTGTGTGAACTCACTAGTGTGTATCACTGTATGTGGTTGGCTTAAATGCAGAGGACAAATTCCCCTTTGTGCAAAACGCAGTGGGTTTATGAGCACCTTTACCTTTAACATGTATAACAACCCCAGCAAAACATGTCATATCACCTTGTCATATCATCAGTGTCATTACTATTTTGAGAATGATACATCCAAATAATAGACCTACTGGGAAAGATGGTGTAAATGAAGTGTGTGTAAATACTATGTGATTCAGACTTCAGCCTGAATCCTCACATTTATTTTTTGTAATTAATAATGCATTGATTCACTCATGATGACACATTAGATACTGTATAGAATTGCATATGACTGTTTAACCTGCGTGGACTCTTAAGAGCACTAAGAATAACCATCCACATAATACCTGCTTTGTGGTGCTTCTGTGGGGTCCTGAACTTTGAAGATCAGTGTGAAAGCAGGCTGTCTGTAAATATAGGAACTATAAAGTGCTCCTGTATGGAAAAAGGAGCTGATAAAATAGCATATCAATGTATAGTTCCATACATCACAGTTTCAGTCTATCAAAGTTTATTTACAGAGTCCTTTTTACAAAGTGTTGTCACAAAGCAGCTGGGTCTGAGACTCTCCTGTGTGGTATTAGGAGCTGATACAATGGACAGTGAATTTAGGAGGTGGTCAAAATGTTATGGTTGACTGAGCAGTAAAGCCTACTCATTCATACAATTATCGAATAAGCCAATAATGTTGCAGCAGTGCAGAGCATAAAATCAGACCAATGTTTACATCAACCATCAGAATGGAGACATGAATATCTGTGGACAGGTGGCCTGCATTTATCAAAAGGCCAAAAATGGTGGGTGAGTCAAAAGATTACTTCCTTTGGCCATAAATGCTCTCAGTTACACAATGAGACAAAAAATTGCCAGTATTGTGGCATCTTTTACTTGATTGGTTCAAATGATTGGATTAAGTTACAGAGTGAAAAACAGCACAATACCAGCAACCCTTTTTTTACAGTAATGATTTGACACATCTACTGGCCCACAAGTGTTTGAAACACACCAAACTCCAACCTGCAGAAACCTACAGTTGTAAGAACGGAGAAAATGTTTGTAGAAGACAAGTTTGTTATTTCTAGAACTGCTGATCTCTAGAGCTACTCAGAATGGTGTCACACCTCCAGTGAGCCTGGTTGATGAGAGAGGTCTACAGAGAATGGCCAGGCTGGTTGGAGCTGACAGAAAGTAACTCAGAGAACCACTCTATATATTTGTGGACTAGATAAACATCTCTGAATGTAGATGATGGGCTACAACAGCAGAAGACCATGTGAGGTTCTGCTTCTTTCAACGAACAACACAAAGCTGTGGCTGCAATGGCCAAATAAGGACAGGAAAAAAACGAAACGCTTGGTCTAATCAGTCAAAAAAAATTCTACACTGTGTATTTAAAAGATTAAGGATAGGAGAGGTTTTTGTACTTTAACAAACTTATTTACAGCTTTTCTTTATGTTAATTTAGAAAGATCACACTACTATCAGCTGAACATAGATTGCCCAATATTCCACCATACCTGAATCCACCAATCCATAAGACCTAGCAGCCTCAGATGGCCTTGCACATAATCAGCAGACTCATGAAAAACACCATGATGAAAAAGATCCACATGAAGAAGCGATCCAACACCTTGGCCACCTTCTTCCACTCTCCTGTTCTCTTCTGAGTGGCTCTCTGGTCTCGGTAGCAGTTAGCAATGTACTCAATGTTTCTGAACTGATGGTGTTGCTCAGTCAAGCACTGCATATTCTCTTCATCACACTGTCTACCTCCGTCCTCTGGTCCACCAGACCTGTCACTGTCCTTCCCTCCTCCTGCAGGGTGCACACCATCCCCACTGTCCAAACTGAGGAATTCTCCATTCTTCCAGACACTGTAGTGACTGGTAGGATTTCTCCCCATCGAACATGCTGGGGACATAATTTGGGACATATCTTCTTTTTCTTCCAAGGGCTTTGAGGGCATACTGTCTTGACCTCTGTCAAATTTGAAGACAAGATCATCCTTTCCTGCTTGGCCATTCATATGCTGTGGCTGCCTCTGAGGTGGGGGGTCAGGTTTCTCAGGCTGTGGGTTCATGCAGTTTTCTCCAACCTCATAAACAAAGCAGATCCTGGCCAGGTACTGCAGGATGAACGTCTTAGCCCACTTTGGCACAGGTTTTGCTTCTGGGCCGCAGTGGTGGATGTTCATGATGAAGATGGTGAGGGCAGTGGAGGCAGTGATCATAGTCATAGTGGCAATGTAATATTTTCCTGTCAAACATGAAACATATTTTAGTTAAATATAGATAAACACCATATAATAATATATAAAATTACAAACGTGATACTTTTTATTGATGTCTATATACAGTATTTAAAAACACACTTGTTTTTCTTTACTTTTTGTGAACTTTGCATAATGAATGGACAAGTAAATGGGCCAATAAACAACAAACAAACAAAGAGAAAAATAAATGAAGGGCCTGCTTGTACTGTTAACAATGTTTTGTGTGGTTAGCACTATGATATGAGGATCACACGTTCGATTCCTGGGTCATGCTGCTTGCCATCAGAGTCCAAAAGAGCAAAATTCCTCCATTAACATTGGCTGGCCTTCAATGATGACATATGCTTGTCTTTATCCTCCTAGTGTTGGGAGCAGGATGGGGGAGAGTTCTAACATGATTGGGTATATATAAAAGATATACATCTCTCTCTATGCCAGCTTTCTTTATCACTTGGAGCAGGCTGTTTACATTTCTTGCCTTTAAGACAGATAAGATAAATAAGCGGATTGATTGGCTAGTATCTTGTTCAGAAAGCACCAAGAGCTGAAACACACAATATGAGTGGGTGGGCCTAAACTGTGGTTGGCTGAATAGGTGGAGACATGTAAATGAGTTGGTTCTTGTGACATCATAGAAATGGGTATGGGTAAATAAACTACTGTTCACCTTTTTTGTATTTTCATTGCTGTAATATATATTTGGGTAAACCCATCTTTTGCTGTTTGATCTTATTGAACAGAGTGAAATTTCAATTATATCGACATGGTAGCAATGTCATAAACGGAAAGAAAAAATTTATGTCTGAAAACTGAGATATATACACCATTTTTGTTTACATAATAACTGGTCATGTCAATTATTTATGCATTTGCCATCATAGCTGAGAAGAACACCATGTTGAATACAACTGTGTGTTGTGTAGCTACACCTGTCTAGATGAGTAAGGAGCTATAAACATCACATTTGAACATGTATTTGGAGCTGTAATTGAAAGGATGGACATGTTTTATTTTGCACAGAAAACCTGTACTGTAGAAAACTGTAGTTCAGTTGTATTACATTGACTGTTCTTCATCAGTTTCATGCCTTTATCAGCTCATGCCTAAAATTACCCTGAATGGCAGAACATACTGGCCTCATCATTTAACCATTATCATCTTTATTTAACCATTCTGTCCTTTACTCACCTATGAGTGGCACATTCTCAGAGGGGGGCATAATCTCTGCCACCAGCAGCTGAAAAACAGTGAGTGCCAACATCACAGTGACTCCCAGAGACACTTTCTCTCCAGAGTCGGCAGGCAGATAGAAGCCCAGTGGGGCAAGGAAGGAGATCATGACGCAGGGGATCAGCAGATTGAACACATAAAAAGAGGCTCTTCTCTTCAGCATCAGTGTGTAGGTCACATCTGGGTAGGGGTCAGCACAGCAGCCATACAGGATTATGTTCCTCTTTGCTGGCATCCCCAACACCTCCCACTCAACATTATCCACCAGATCAGCCAGGTCTGCACTCTCTAAGGCATTGAGAATGTCCAGTTGTTTGCCGTTGTAGGTCCAGGAGCCATAGGTGAGACGGCACTGCTGGGCATCAAAGGGGAAAAAGGACACATCCACTTTGCAGGAGCTTTTCGTAATGATTGGAGAATCCCACATGATCTGGCCGTCATTGCGGATTACTACATTGGTGTCCATGGTGCCTGTGAAATGGTCATCGGCACTGGAACAAAGAGCAGAGACTGCTGGGGATTGGATTCACACTTCTGTGTGACTGCCATAAAAGACTTTGGTCATTAATATCCATAAATACCCTCAGATGTGAGTAGAAAGGGATATTTCCTTGAAAAGTAAGATTCCTGAAGGTTGACTATTTGGAAAACCATTAAGTAGCTTAGGATCGCCTTTAAACACCCAATGAAAGATTTTTTAGGGAAGTAAAAATTATTTAAAAGAGTATGCTGCAAATAAAAATAATAAAAATGACAAAATTTTCAACAGATTTTCAACCAGGAGAAAAAACGTAATTCATTTTGTTATGGGTGGAATGAAGGCACAAGAATGACACACTGCTGTGCCATAAATTAGTTTCTGCTTTTTAAAGTCTGTGTGAAACCAAGCACATCTGGCTGACAAATTCCAAAGAATGCTCCCAAATATCATGTGTTTTTATTGTCTTTATACTGAGCTGGATTCAGCCATGCTCTACCACCCTTGAAGGAGAAAGGGTATGGTTCCTTGCTTAAGGGCCCAACAATGGCAGCTAAGCATATGTGGGCATTAAACCCAATAACCCAGTATTTTAATCACCAAGTGAATTCTGCCTACTTACCATGTTTAAAGAGTTCATATCATACATTTTCTTGTATTTGTGTCATCAAAATCTATTTTCCCCCAGATATGTAACTTATTTCCGTTCTATTTAGCTGTCTTGCACTTGTTCTAAAAGTAGCTTGGTGCAATACAAACTTTTGGCCACAATCTGTTACTGTGATTAAATGGTGAACAGATCTCCATTCTTTTCAAGCAATGATTATTTTTAAGCAATATTTGTTTTTTAATTCTATAATTAAAAAGAAAAAGAGTGCATTGTGCACATTTGACCTTCACTGAAGAGTTAGTTGAAATCAGAGGTAATTTATGCATGGAGAAAAAGAAAAACATGGAAAGAACATGTTTCCAACTGGTTTGTGTTGCAGCCAGTGAAATGGGGACATTTCATTGGTAGAGGGAAGAATGGATTCAGCAAATTCTGTGACCTGAGATCAGACCATCAGTTAAAAAAAAGAGGACGAGCTTCCACAGCAGGATAATGATCCTAAACACACCTCAAAAAACACAAAGGGCTACCTAAAGATGAGTGACCTGAAGGTTTTGTCACAACTTTCAGAGTCTGCCAGCCTAAACAATATCAAACATCTTTTTTTGATGTTTTTGGAAGTCAGGTCATCTTTGTCTTAGCTATTGACAGTAACATCGATTTTGACCAAGGATGCCCAAAACGTTGCATGCCACTGTATATGTAAACAATATCACATTGAATATGAACTGCATAACGCTTGTGTGCAAAATCACTGCTCAAAACAGTTCTGGAACAAATGCAATTGGTCCAGAAAATTATTAACCAGTAGGCAGAACTGTTGAACTGTGTTTTGGCTTCTCAGACCTTTATATGTGGATGCTTTGAACAAAAGGTGTGCAATACAGTTTTAGATTTTGTTGTTTGTTTTTAAGAAATAATTTTTATATGGTTTTTGTTTCTCTGAAAACTTTCCAGTCAGCTTCTAAAGCAGCCTTCCATAGCTTTTATCCAGTCTATTCTTTACTGCATGCCAACACAACATAAAAATAAACAACAAATTCTCAAACTGAATCATACAACTTCCACAAAATCGTCCACATAAAAATGCCCAGATTGAGTGATTTTGCACATGAGCCAAATATTAGAGTTAATTTAAAATTTTAGCAGATGCTCTAGACAAAAAAAGCAGAAACCAAAGTGTAACCTGAACACTTGTTGGTGAACAGTATCTTCAAGTGTTCAGCTTGTGTCCTCACAGAGAGAAACCCAACACCATTCCGACCTACTTGTTATATAGGACAATATCAGGTCTCCATACATAACTACCAGGTATACGGATGGTATCGAGTCCATCATAATCATCTTTATTCCAGGTCAGAAATGCATCAGTCCACACCTGCCGTATCCACAAATATGCTGTGAGAATCTGATTACGCTCATCCTGCAACACAGTGGAACCCAACATCATTCTGAGAAAGCTTATCCTTTTGAATAGATACACTTTTAAAAATAACTCCTCAATTTCAGTTGTAAATGGTTCTTGACTTGGACACAGTTTACTTTCCCAATTCCACTAATATCTCAAATCTGAATAATAAATTAGTTTACACTTACGCAAAGTTATTCAGAGTTGTTTTCTGTTAAATACTCAACTCTAGAAGACATTATTAAGGCTCAATTATTTATTAATATAATATCTGTAGAGTTTCATTCTTTTAAAGTTCCTCTCAGGCTAATATTGGTTGTGAATTTGCTGTTTGACGCCTAAACAATTGTCCTGATTCACAAAAAGTCTAAGTCAGGATGTGTTATTAACTGCAGAATTGTTCACAGATCTGCTCTTATAGTAATGGATCCCAGTGTCCTCATAAACATTAATCCTAATTTTATGTTGAACTGTAAGGACAATAATGGTCCAAAGGTGACCCTGTGTTAAACCATGTCTAATGATCAAAAACAAGCACAAAAAATATTTTCCCCATAAACATTACAATGAGTTTGATTAATATAAATATAATCAATATTTAATGTAAACAAAGTTTCAGATAATGGTTTACTTATATATGATTGACTAATAATGTCCCCCTGAAAGTTAGATTTTTCCATTTGAATTATTTACTGTCACTAGTCGATCAAATTAATTGGAACAGTATGTGTGTAGTACAAACATACACTCAAAGTGTGTTCTGCAGAAGTTCAAGATAGCTTTACAGACCTGTGCCCCCCATGGTGAAGGTGGGTAGAAGAGAAGAAAAGACAGGGTGGATGCAATATACAACATGAAGTTAGAAAGAAAGTGGAAGCTTTATATGGGGAGGGGAAGTGAGGGTGTTGTCCTCATCCCAAAATATTATTGCATAACTCCACTTATAATAATGAAACCCAGCAGAAAGGGGTTCACGCTCCGAAAATGATTAAAATATGTTTGTATTTGTATTCAGTATAAAAGAAATGGGACAGTTCATCCCCCAACATGACAGGAGGATTAACTATCTAACTGCAATATCCAACTCAAACATGTATAGGTTCACTGCTAGTAAATAAAATATATTAATGCTGAAATAACACAGGAAGAATCCTGCACCTAACAACTGTGGTTATATATAGGGCCCGCCCAATCAGGTAGGTACCTCCCTTTATGTAAAGTTACTGTTGCCTTTTATGATCCTATCAGCAACGTTCCTGCTGCCACCTGTCACTGCAAGCAAGTCCCTTAACCAACCACTACATTTGCTGTACATATATTAATATTATTATATTAATCAATGTCATTTTGACTCTTTTTAACCATGTCAATAAGTTCCCCTACAATCAAAACTTTCCCACTAAACCACTCTGGATTGGTTTTCTTTAAAAATTGGTTAAATCCTCTTTTTAAGGGATACATGTGTGTCCAGCAGGTGCTGCCTATAAGCATTATTAATCTTTAGCATTAACGCCATTGTGTTTCCCTGCTTTTCAAAAATATGTTTGCATTAGAATGGAAATATGTCTTATGTTGTCACTGCCGTAATAACTTTGCAGTACCAAAGTTTCAACTTTAAAAGAAATTTTCTTCAAAATACTGACACATGGAAATACAAGGTTTGAACATGACGGTGGCAATCTGAGACAGCATTACCATGCCAATAATTTGGGAGAGTGTAATCTGTAGTGTGACGTTTAAGATGTCGTTGGTGTTCTCCACTGGTCTCAGTGCACTGGTGTAGTTTCTGAACAAGTCATTCAGCAGCCTTTGCGCATATTTCCCTTGAGCTCCCCAGCAAGCTGTAGAAGACAGAGACAGGTACACAGATGATAGGAGACAAATCTGTATAAACTGAGTAGCCCTCAAATGTCTCTAAGGTTGCCAATTCACACTCATTGGAGAAACACAATATTGAATTGCTGCAAACTTCAGCATGCAATTCAAAACCCACAGTATTCTAGTTTTTTGAGATGCACTAGTATATCATCATTACATTCATGCATATAAAGCTTCAGTCCATTCCAACAACTCCTTCTTAATGATTTATTTATTTATTTATTTATCTGTCTGTCTATCTATCTATTTATTTATTTATTTATTCATTTATTTACTCAGTAAATGTATTTGTGTTTGTGTTTGTTTCAAAATGTTTGGTCTAGTTACTTAAAAGTGAGTTCTCTACTGTCCATGGAAGGCTTTCTACTAGATTATGGAGCATTGCTATGAGGTTTTTGATTGAATTCAGCATCAGAAAGCATTAATAAGGTCAAGATGTTGGATGATTACCTCCCCACCTCATCCCCAACTCCCCAACTCATGCCAGAAATATTCGATGGAGCTCCATAATTCCAGAAAACTCAGTGCTAGGGGTCTTTATACCCCATGCTTGACATTAAGCTTGGCACCAATAGGTTCATGTTAATTTGCTCCAGAGAGTCATATTCTATTGGCAGTAATCTACAATGATTAGACAAGCTGTATGTGCCATTGCAATAGCAGAATTTATTCATTAGAAGTGGTGTCCACAAACATTTGGACATACAGTGTATATAAAAACAATCAGTCTTGTCAGAACACGTGTAAGGACTTTCATTGTGAATATGTACGCATGCTGTGTGGCTTAGTCCACAAGGGCAGAGACATGGGATTTGCTGCTAGATTACCCATCTGAGGCAACAGAAATGAAGAGATTGGGTAAATCTGCCATTAAGAGGATGGGCAGATGTCATGCATACCCCCACCCCCAGTGCTGAAATTAAGCTGGCCTATATCACTGACCACCTAATCCATGAAATAGTTGTTGTCCTCCCCAACAAAGCAAACAAGTTAGAGTAAGGTTAGATTTAATATGCTGAAATATTTTACAATTTATGAATATAGAATATTTAAATTTGATCATGGCATGTAAAGGAGTGCAGTAATCTTTAAGGGTCAGACATTTGTATTGCTATTAGCTGTATAAGTGAAGTCATTGGATTGACACATGGCATTACACTCAGCATTACTCAATACTGAGAAACATAAATATGGAAGTCCTATGAACAAGCCTTGAACATTAAGTATCACAGGACACAACTTCCAACTTCCAATGAATTCATTCAGCTATTTTGAGATGCATCCAATTGCTGACACAGATATGCAAATGCAATCACAGCTTTTCTAGTCCCTGTAGAGAAGTATATAAGCACTAATAGTCATGTTACAATAATATCACAGTAACTATCACAAGGCAAAATTTTATCGGTTTAATGTTATCAAGGCAAAAACAATTTTATATTAAAAAAGTTGTTTTTTTTTTCTTATGGGCCATTATGCTTTCTAGTTATAAAACCCTGGGGTTGAGGGGTATAAAGCCCCCCAGCTGTGAAGCAGTGGAACTGTGGTCTCTGGAATGATGGTGCTCCATCCAATAATTTTGGGATGAGTCTGGGAGTTGGGGATGAGGTGGGTTGGAGATCTTTCAACATCCTGACGCTTTTGTGCTGAATGCAATCAAATCCTCACAGTAATGCTCCCGAATCTAGTAGTTTTTTGTCTGTACTTTAGAGACAGTTGCTCCAACAAAATCAGGATGAACTCTTTTTAATACCCTTGAATTCAGAAGAATTAGTGATTAAGCATTGTCAGGTTAAGAAAAATCTTCATCTCAGTCGTCCAGAATACAAACATACTGTGGCTGATTATGGAAATATGGATAAAGTGAAAATTTACCTGGTGCATAAATGATGCAGACAGTGAAGACCAAACAATACATCGCGCTGACTCTCATCCTGCTAAAAGTAATTCAGCCAACAGGACCAGCGGTTGATGTAGTATGTCCAGGTAGAGTAACAGACTGTTTAGAGCTTTCATTCAGAGCTCAGAGCATCCTGCAGGGTGGATACTGTCGGACTGCATCCTTTAATCCAATGAAGTGGTGGATGTTGCTGGTTAGCTATTATAAGGATGATCCTATGAGTTTGTGTATGTGTGTGTGTGTGTGTGTGTGTGTGTGTGTGTGTGTGTGTGTGTGTGTGTGTGTGTGTGTGTGTGTGGAAATACATATAAGTACAACAATAAAATAAATATTTGTCAATATTTCCAAAAATTGAGATATTTGGGGGTTTTTTGGACAGTGATGTGGTACCACATATAAATTATAAATATATATGTTACATTATAAATAATAATACAATATGTTGTTTATGATACTGCTAAATAATAAATCAGAATATTATAATGTTAAAAAATATTTTCTCCACTTAAACTGGTTGTAATTTCTATATTATCAAAATCTGTTACTTGCCAAAAATACAAATTAATAATTGGATTCATTAATAATAAATCCAGGTAATAATTTGGAACTTTTAACAAATAATTTTGTCCGGTGTGTGAAACGGATATACAAAAGCAACTGTATCTGCAACAAATGTCTGAAAGAAGTGGTGCATTTCATGAAAGAAGTACAGAGGTGATAACTTTCATGGCCGTAACTGTAATATGCAAATACTTCTGTGTATTAAAATGAATGCATTTTTATAAAAAAAAATAATCCACTGTTTTCTATGTGCAGTCTTAATGAAGTACATTTTCCCATGATGGACTGTCATGGAGTAAGAATGGAAGTCCCACCTCACACGTCCAGGCCTGGTGTCATGGTCCGTCCATCCATTCATTTTCTATACCGCTTATTCCTGAATAGGGTCACGGAGGAACTGGTGCCCAGCCAGCAACTCTGAGTCCAAGGGTTGGTGTCATGTTATGAGGTGGAATTTCATATGATGCCAGATCACCTTTGCTCTTCATTATTGGGATTTTGACAGCCCAAGGTTACATTAATAAGGTCCTGCAACCAATGGCCGTGCCTTTTCTGAACATACACTCCAGTGCACTATTCCAACAGGACAACGCTTGTCCACACACTCCTGCTGTCTCAAGACACAGATACTATAACATGACATATAACATAGCCACACCTATCCCTGATTGAAAATGTGGGGGATGCTATTGGATGTATTATCAACACTCCACCCCTACCGCACATTCCACCGAAACTGAGTGAGAACATTCAGGCTGCAGGGAGACACTGTACTGAGAGACACGACTTCTGTATGTGTAGATCAATAAATATGCAATATCAGTCTAAAATTTTTAATCATTTACTGTTCTTGGTAGAAAGATCACTGTGTGGTGATATACACTCATTTTGTGTATCTCACCATTTATACATTACATTTTCCATTTATATATTATTGAAGGTACTTGAGGAAAACAATAATCAGTGCTAATGGTATCCAATCACTGTACAATAATTGTATTTATTTTTGGAAGATGCTTGCTGCTGATATGCCAGACAGGTCACATTTGGAACAGCATTATTAACACCAGCTGAAAAACAGGAAGAGAGACTAACAGATCAGCATCAGACGTTGGCCTAGATTGTGACATCAGGCCCAGACTGAGGCTTTAGCTTCTTGTCTTGTGGGCACAGACTTCAGCACTGAAAGCAATGAATGGAGAGCTTATTCATAGAACTGCCGTATAATGGAGAGATGAACATTTATCAGTTATTTCCAGTGTGTGTCCACCCAGAGGCTATACCTATTTTACTAACAAATGTACTTGTAGATGAAATTATAAAGGAAAGTTATGTAGCAGGTGTAAATTGAACCATTGCATTAACAACTCTTGACAGAAAGGCCTCATCATTTGACTTGCAAATTAGACTGACGCAAATCAGAGACAATGACTGACTGACACAGAGCAGCTCTGCGACAACCCCATGGTGGTAATAGATTTCATGAAACATTACACTAAACCCAACTAACAAAAGAGCAATTTACTAAGCATTGGCTTTCTTCCACTAAAATGTTTCATCATAATGTGATCATTTCTCTTTATTGAAAATATTGAAGCTTATGTTTCTTATATATCGTAGAGGAAAAGATTTAGGCCAACAAGGAAGCATGCCTTTTTTTAGATTAATAACTGTAGTAAGTGTGTTTTTCTTATAGAAATAAGATAATTAATAAATAGTAAAATATCTGCAAATGGATATTCATAGGGTCCAAGCACAAATCAATCCTTAGGCTTAATGCATGCAACAATTGGACTTGATCTTTAATTTACTTTAGTTTTTTTTTTTAGATGAGTAAAACATATACTAATGCTTCTTAATTTTTATATCATTTGATATAATAAACCATCTTTCTCAGATTAATTTTGGTTAAATAGTTAGTCAAGATTATGAAAGGTCCATTACATGGTTTGATATTTATCTTATCATATTGTGTATGTAATATGATAATTATTTTCCAAATATTATTTCAGTGTCAATTTTGAAAAAATTTGATGGAAATCCACTACTTAGTAAATGTGGGAAAAGTGTGAAAATTACAGCATGAGCATACATTACAGCACACAATATTTTAATAAGTCACCAGACTCAGAAAAGGATTGTTTGGCCCTATTTTGAGTGAAAAGCACAAGAGATTTACTTGTTTTAATGTTTTGAAATATGAGTCGCACCCCCTGCAGGCAGGTGCCTGTCATACTTGACCACAAACATCAGATGCATTTTTATTAACTGAGCAGTAGTGTCAACTGTTTCTCTATTTCCACGCTGAAGGCTAAGGAGAGAATTGCTCCTCGGCCACTGAGGTGGCTGCCCATCACTTCAGCTTTATGTACTCTTTTCTCTGAGTATTATTTCACTGTTACAGATTAAGTGAATCTAGATTCATCTTTTTGCTCACATTACTATCTGGATGCTGGCAGTGCAGTGGCCTGATATTTGACTGGAATAAAGATATATAAGACAATTGTAACAGTGTTATGTGTGTGTGTCACCAGAAGGTTTGGTCCACAAGAATAATGGCTGAAGTGCCTTTGAGCAAGGTGGCCCCAGTGTGTTCTCATTGTCTGTGTGTGTGTGTGTGTGTGTGTGTGTGTGTGTGTGTGTGTGTGTGTGTGTGTGTGTGTGTGTGTGTGTGTGTTCATTCGCTGCCAAGTAAGGGTTATATGCAAGGCATGAATTCCATTGTACTTTAAAAGAGTGGTAAAGAAACCAGCTTAGGCGTTTCCAATTGACTCCCACTTAGTTCCTCTTTCATTTCATATTCATTCTGAAAGTATGGGATAATGTGACGGTAAGGTGAGGAAAAGAAGCACTGAGTGACACGACTACTTCTCCATTTTCCCCATTATGTCTAGAAAAGGGCCAAATCAGCAGTAACAAATAATTCTCAAAACATTTCTCACAGTCTTCTGTACAAGCAGTCATATGGTGAATATACTGAATCAGTAAAACTGATGCGTAACCTATGACTCACATAGGCATGATTATAAAGATGAAAACCCCACTGCTTCTTCAGTCTCCAAGAAATGTACATAAAAAAGGTTTATGCAGCAAAGCTCTGTTCAAAGAAGCATAATCATCATCAGCAATATCAATAAATTCATGTTCAATTTGACCTGCCTAAGCTCCACCCACAAATAAGATTATGGCAATGGTATTGTAGGCATCATCGGAAACTGCAGTTCTCTTCATTTAGGTCCACTAAACAAGGTCCACTAAACGCCACTAAATGCTATGAGTTTATCATGTCCTCTAAAGTCACACATTTCAACAAATGTTGTGCACTCATCTGTTTGAAAATTGTGGGGGTTTTGTGTCCCTGTTACCTACAACTTGAGCAATAAAATGATTACATATTATATCAGCTTTAATCATTGAATTTAGATGCAGAACCAGTGCAGTTTGTCATTACAAACATTAGTGAGAGAATGGATGGTTCTAAAGAGCTCACAGTGGTACTGTAATAGGATGTCATCATCCAATCAGCAATCAGTAGGTGAAATGTATTCCTCCCTGTATTCTGCAATCAGGTGTGAGTGGTATTATTAGCTTTTTGGCACCACAACTCAACCACCAAGACTTAAAACATGTGACTGAGGGCTGAGGAGCACCATGCATAAAAGTATCCTATGCTCTGCTGACTCAATAGTTCCAAACCTGCTGGTAGAGCTGCAGAATGGGACCAATGTCATATTCATGCCTAAATATGTATAATGTTATTAAAGCTCTTGTAGGTGCAATATGTGTCCCAAGACTTTTGTCCATATAATACAGTCCCCAGGGTTCTTATTGAAATATCTGTGCTTTGGTAAAAATACAAGAATGATCAATGATCACCATAGTGTCTTTGTTCACACTGTCTAAACACCTCTGTTCCGAATGACCAGTTCTATAGCTACCTTTCTGGATACCCAAAGGTGTTTTACAATTAGCACTATATACACAAGTCAACAGCACTATACACAAGTCAACACACTGGTCAGATACGGCAGCCAATCGCACACAATGCACTCGTACTAGAATCGACTGTCCACCTGCATCAAGCACTAGGGGTGTTCACCTAGGACAGAGTGGCAGTCCATATCTGTGCATACAAACATATATTCACTCATATAGACACTCAGTCACACAAACACCAGGGCAGGCAATTTAGAGGAGTGAATTCACCTGATATCCATGTTTTTGGAATGTGGGAGGAAACCCACACAGACACAGTGAGAACATGGAAACTCCATCCAGATGGAGACCCAAGATCCCAGTGGTGGGAGGCAAACCACCAAGCCAGCATGCCACCCATAATAACAGCTCAGAGGGGTTCAGGGTTCTATTGCGCTGCCAATATGGCCTGTGAGTCATGAAATCAAATCCCGAGCCATGCTGCCTTGCCAACAGCTACCAGAGTCCGAGTCTGTGCTTGCTCTGGGTGGGTAGATGGTGCTCTCACCCTTCACTTATCTGAATGCAATGTTGGCCGACATGGTTGTCTCTTAGCTGGTGTGGCAGTTCTCTGGAGGTGCTGCATCAGTGGCAGTTAGAATAGAGACAGTGGCAGGCTTCTTCTGTATCTGAGGAGGCATGTGTTAGTCCTCCTGGTGTCAGGAGCATTGCTAGTGCTTGGGAGAACTATAAACAAGAAGTAATACCCTTTTTTGAGATACTGAGACACAATTGCTTTCTACCCTTAGATTTCCAGCTAGTCAAATCAGGATTGAAACACACTCAGAGTGCAGATAATTGTTTTTTAATAATTTTTTTTTTTTTGCACAGCTGCAGTACATTTATCAAGTATCCAAATAATATTAATGCATCTGAAGGTATTAAGAAAGAATGTATGTAGACAAAGCATAGATGGGTCAACTAAATACATTTCTTTATAACAGCATGCAGAATCTTTTAGGAGGCACAGGCTTTGGGTTCAAGAACGCACGGACCGCCTCCTCGAATACTTCCCTCACTCCAACTTGCTTGAGAGCTGAGCATTCAAGGTATTTGATGGCTCTGATTTCTCGAGCAAGGGCCTCCCCTTGCTGCTTGGTGACTGGAGTAAACTTCTGCTCCTTTAGTTTTTTCAAAATTTCTGGATCTTCTCGATGGTCCATTTTTGTGCCCACCAGCAAGAAGGGTACGTTGGGACAGTGTCGCGATATCTCAGGATACCATTTAAGCTTGATATTGTCATAAGACGTTGGATTAGAGATAGAGAAACATATGATGAAAACATTAGTCTGAGGGTAGGATATTGTACGCAATCGGTCGTATGCCTCCTGCCCTGCTGTGTCCCACAGGTTAAGGCTGATGGGATTGGAATCCACTGTGATCTGTGAACTGTAGTTGTCAAACACAGTTGGGATATACTCCTTAGGGAAGGCATTGGTGGTGAAGGAGATAAGAAGACACGTCTTTCCCACAGCTCCATCACCAATCACCACACACTTGACGGTCTGCATTTTCCAGCTCTTTCAGACACCTGAAATAGTTTAAAGCATATTGTTGGTGTCCATGTCAGCTGACCTGTCAATGTCCTGCTTACAAATGTGTATATTTGCAGCAGCTATTGCAAGATGATTTAAGAACTTTGGAGACAATCTCTCACAATGTAATGAAATTCTCAGATCATAAGCCTTTGCACCCCACAGAAATGATGGTTGATATTTAATATGTACGGAAAGTAGTGTTAAGTATAATGTGAGATGAATAACCCTCTAAATTAAGACAAAAAGTGGCATTTCCTGTTAGGTTCAATGAAATATTTGTCTCATCTGCTGACTCTGGTACCCTGAAAGGGGTTCTTTAACTTGTAACAATAGTGGAAAACCTGGTTTACTATATAGAACCATTTAAACATGTCAACAGGTTTCTGTTTACTATTATATCAGAGGTTCTCAGTCCTAGTCTTGTAGTACCACTGCTGTGTTTTTCAACATTCTCCTGATGTAAGTCACCCAGCAAGAACCTATCAGTTAGTTCATTAGATGGATCAGATGCACTGGAATTAGGGCAACTCTAAAACCCTCATATAATATCAACTCAGATAATAGTAGAATCTTTGATGTATTTTCATAGAAATAAATGAATAAGAAATAATCAATCCAGTCTCCTGAAGACTGACTGTCACTTGTTTGTACCAAAAATGGAGACATCATCTATTGTTTACAATAAAATATATAACAACTGAAGAAACTAAAAAGACATACTTTATTAGAAAGCAAACAGTACACAGAGTATAACACTATTACCAAACAAGAAAGCCTTAACATGTTATTACAGCCCCAAAGACACTGTCAGTACTAACTACAGTGAAATTAACAGGTTCAACAATTCAGTTTTAACTATGATCTACATTCATCTGTAATAGAAAACATATGAAAGTAACTCTCCCAATCTTGGCCCTAGTTCTGTCCTGTCTCACTTCAATTATTACATCGGAATAAAACAAAGAAACTATGAAATATAGTCCAAATCCCAACAGTTCATAGCCCAAACCTACCCAAAGTGATTTTCCTCTAGTTGAAGACTTTGGAAGTGGAATTCTATCTCCGAGGGCTATCACATGGACCGTTAAAGTCAGCCTCCACACCCACAGCACTATCCAGCCATGTCAGCTACATTCCCTTGTTTTCTGAACAGAAACGCTGTGCGGGCTCAGTAGCTTAGTCATTCTGAGGAAGTTCTGTCTCACAAGACTTTTTTTTTCCCCTCGTCTGCGTAATAGGGTTACAAAATAGTATGACTAGTGCAAAGGCTACAAAGTAAGACATTTAGGCAGATGGAAATCTGTAAGGCAAAAGTCACTTGTGACTGCACCATGTACTGCCAACCCATTCAACAGGCTATATTTGATTAGTACATGTAGGTTGATAGGTCCAGATATATAGGCCTAGATCTGGACAGCACAACATTCTGAATGGAGATCACCATTAAACACTTACAACCTGAGATCTGCACTTTGCGAGCAGTTACATGCCATTTTTATAACCAGGTTCATATCTCAGGATCAGAGCAACCTACAGACATGATACACATATTGTAACAAGACACATAAACTACAAGACATAACCTGTGCAACCATGGCATCATTGTGGATTGCTCCCTGAAGTATCAGTGAGCAATCCAGCTCAGAAAACATCTAAAATTTCCAACTGAATTAAATCCCAGTTGAAATGGGTGGACATTTACTCTATGCAGACTCTGACTGATCAGTGAGAGGGGGTGGGGCTGAAGAGGTCACTGACCCACCTATTGGGTTACTCTCTTTTACTTTTACTCACATAGTGCTCAGATTTCAGAATAAAAGTCCTGGAATGGAATCATACTGATCCCTACATAAGAAAAATAATAAAGAATATTCAGGTCAAAATATTAATGTCTGTGATTCAGTTAAAAAAAATCACCGTAATTGACCAATTTCCATCAGGATTTCTGATATATTGTGTATTTTAATCATTGCAAACTATACAAAAATTCTAGGCACAAGCATTTTGGGGAATTCATAGAAATGTTTAAATTCACATATATTTGCATCTCAAACTAAGACATGATTGAATCTAGGACCTCCTGAAAATGTGAATCTGTGGTGTGTGTGACTGTGTCCAATACAGTATATATTCATCATTTCTATGTGAATTAAAGTACAAAACATCCCAGAAAGTTGCTTTTCCTCTAACCCCTCCCTTAATAGATGATGACCTAGCTCATAACTACTTCCCCTATGCTTTTTAACATGCATATATATCCAAAGCATTCATTCTGTTGACTAAAAGACTTCATTCTTCACATCTTCTTCATTCAGCTGCTCCCTTTAGGGGTTGCCACAGCAGATCATCTGCCTCTATCTTGCCCTATCCCCTGCCTCCTCTACTGTTATACCAGTCATCTCCATGTCCACCTTCACTACATCCATAAACCTTCTCTGAGGTTTTCCTCTTCTGCTTCTCTCCGGCAGCTCCATCTCCAACATTCTTTGTCCAATGCATCCACTATTCCTCCTCAACACATGTCCAAACCATCTCACCCTGGCCTCTCTAGTTTTACCTCCAAACTGCCCCACCTTCACTGTCCCTCTGATCTGCTCATTTCTAATCTTGTCCATCTTTGTCACTCCAAACAAAAATCTCAGCATCTTCATCTCCGCCACCTCCAGCTCAGCCTCCTGTCTTTTAGACAGAGCCAAACCATACATCATAGCAGGTCTCACTACTGTCTTCTAAACCCTCCCTTTCACTCTTGCTGCTATCCTTCAGATACTTCATTTTTTACATCACTCTTTGTTATTTATTTTTTATTTTTATTTTCTAATTTTACAGTTTATATAGCTTGGTGCAGCTGTGAGAATTTGCAGTTCCCCTCTGGGCTGAATGAAGTCCTGATTTCCCCCACCCCTGTCATTTTTGCCCCCTGCCCTGGAGCCAGGCCTGCTGTCCAACAGCAGGGGGCAGTGCAGGCAGTCCACCACCTTCTCCTCCACCTCCAGCTCTTCTCTGCAGTGTTTGAGAAAGGCGAGGTGCTGGCTCAGGAGGGCAGAGACAGCTCCTCGCAGCTCCTCGCACCTCCAGGTGGACATCTGGGGGGGCTTTGCTGGAAGGAGAGGGGGCGGTGGTGTGATCCGAGGTTTGGCCCCGTTGTTAGATGGAGTAAGGCTGGTGGCGAGGCCTGGTTAGGTGTGGAAGAAGGCTGTAGGAGGAGAAGAGGGGGTGAAATAGAAACCTGGAGCTCCCGGAGATGTAAAGGACGCGTGTGTGGTGTTGGAGGCTGGAAGGGAGCTTTGTTTTGCTGCCGCGGCGGGGGTGTTTGGGGGAATCGGACGGGACTCTCATGGGAGCTGGAAGAGGACCTAATCGACCTTCTCCGACGTTCACCTCCAAAAGTGAGGAACCGCCGCGTCTCCCAGGTTTGTAAACACCGCTCTTTACCCCCCAAGCGTCTGTTTAAGAGACCTTTCGTGAATATGAACGTGTTAAAGCAGAGAAATTAGCCCCGGAACGCGCGTTGACCGGCAGCCCGCTCGCCTGTAACCCATGGCAACGCTAGCTGCCCTGCCGGAACGGCGTGTCGTGCTGAAGCTTTCTCCTCCGACGGCGCGTGTTTGGCTTCGTTTGTGTTGTGGACCGGGCTCTGGACGCGTCGTGCGGAGGGTGTAAGTCGACACGGGACTATTCGTGGAGCTGGCAGGTCGTGGCCCTGAGCTCCAGCTCCAGTTTCACTCCCAGGATTCTGAAGGCCACGTCCTGCTTTGGGGTGGAAACGCTGCCTCCACACGCTGGAGGCTCTGGTCTGGGCTGTGGGAGGTGAGCTTGGGTGGGTTGGTGAGGAGGATCAGCACCGAGGGGGCAGGTAAAGGGGGCACTTAAAGCTGGGCTGTGGTGTGTTTACAGAAGCCGGAGGTGTTGAGATGCTGCTGGAGGGGTGGTTGTGTTTGGGGTAACTGGAACCAGCCCTGCCAGTGGTGGTTAACACTAGTGTGGGAGGGGTGGAGGAGGGGTGGCTGGACTTTATTGATGACGGTCAGAAGATGATGGTGGGCCACGTGGTAGGTTTCTGTTCACTTGGAGAAGATAGTTGGATGGATGGACTCTGAAGTCTCTTCAGTGTGAAGGTATTAGTGTGTGTAGTCATACTTTTACTGTTTAATTGGATTCGGGATGGTTGTGGTGACTAGAACCAGCCCTGCTAGTTGTAGTTAACACAGGTGTGAGTTGTGTGTGTTGTGTGTGATGATATTAGTAGGTGTTGTCTTTATTTACTTGAATTTGCAATGGTTGTGATGAATAGAACTAACACTGATAATAGTAGTGTGGTCCAGATGGCATCAATGATGGTTGGATAGACTCTGAAATCTCGCCGTTGTGATATTTATAGTTGTAGTACATTATTGACTCAAAATATTGATGACTTTCGGAACCAACACTGCCAATCCTAGTACATAAGTGTACTACTATAGACTCATAATGGCAGGCCACATGACATATTTCTATTAGTTTAGAGAAATAGACAGCTAGTTGGATGGACTGAAATCATTTCAGTGTGTTTTGTGTGTGACATTAGTATGTGTATGTGTTTGTTTACTTTCATTTCTGATGGTTATGGTGACTAGAACTAACGCTGATAATGGTAGCTCGTACATAAACCTGGGGCTTATGGCATTCATGTTTGTTTATTTACTGAGTCAGTAGTTGGAGAGACACTGAAACCACTTCATTGTGTAGTGTGTGTCTGTTGATATTTATGGTTGTACTTTATTGATCCCTGATATTCATGACTAGATCCAAACTGTTCAATAGAAGCTAGCACATAAGGGTGTGCCAGATGGCATGAATGCTCCCATTTAGAGAACTGATTGGATAGACTCTGAAATGTGTTGATTGTGTTGTGTGATTGTATTTATGGTTCTAGTAGTTTATTGATTCATGATATTGATGATAACCTGAACCAACACCACCAATATTGGTACATGGTGGCCCACATGGCATAATTACATTTTTAGTGACCCAGTTCGTTAGCTAGATGGATGAAACTTTGTTGGATGAAACTCTGACTCTGAAATCACTTCAGTGTGTTGTCTGTGTGTGTTAATGTGAAGAGATTAGAAGATGAAGTACTTCATTATTGATTCATGATGGGTGTGATAATTAGAACCAGCACTGCCGATTGTAGCACATAAGTCTTGGTCAGATCACATAAATACATCCGTTTAGAGGATTGTTTCACTACCCTGGTCCTGAAGACACCCCTGCCCTGCACATTTTAGTAGATGCTCTGCTTCAACATACTCCTTGAACTCTTGATTTGATTAGTTTTATATTGTCTTTTAGGAGCAGAGAAAAGTATTAAATGTGTAGTACATGATTGGCTCCAGGACCAGGGTTGAGAAACAATTAATTGGAGACCCCGTACTTGGAATGATGCCCTTTATTTTTGTGTGATAATTGTAGTATTGATTCTTGATATTCATGATGAATATAGCCAACACTGCCCATAGTAACACACATACTCATAGGTAAAAGAAATGCATGTGAAATGTATTTATACATTTCTTTGAAATACATTTAACAGGATGGAATTTTGTAATTTTTCTTTAATGTACTGCAGTTGTTTGAAATGCATATTAAGATTGCACAATATTGGCAATTACTGTCATTGCAAAAATTGGTAGAACAATATATTGGGCAAACCTAACCATTATATTCCTCTTATGTATGGGAATTTGGCAAAACACAACTGTACTTTCATTTTTACTTCATCAAGATGATGTAATGGACAAAATTCTTTAATACCTTTAAAAAAATAATCATTTAAACACTTATGAAACTAAAATCCAATTAAACATGGCTAATTTGCTAAAGTGTATTTTTGCATGTTTTATTTTATAAACAATAAAAATTGTTTAGTAACATGGCACATTTGATAGAGTGAAAAACTGACTGTCCTCTGACTAAGTTGGACTGGAGTATTGGACAGAAGCTGGTTTCAAACATTTTAACATACAAAACTAACCTGAGAGACAGCATGTTTTAGTGTTTGTGTTTGACACCCCTTGGCTTAGTTACACCTTCTGTAACACCCAAGTGATTTTAGAGTTTATAGCAGTGATTCTCATCCCTGGTCCTGGAGTCACCCTTGCTTCTAGTTTTAGGTTTAACCCCCTATGCAGCTCTGAAGGGCTTTTTAATGAGCTGAATAGTTGAATCAGGTGGAGCATTAAAAATACGCAGGGTAGGGGTGTCTCCAGGACTAGGGCTAAGAAACACCCATCTACGGTATGCTGTACGTATACGTATGCTGATTCATTTTTCACATAAGCTAAACTGATCCCAAAGTCAGGAAACTGTATAATTAAATAGTCTGAATGAAATACTTGAATGAGTTTTAAACTGAAACTAAAATCCATCTTTCTTTCACAGATTAACTCAAGTGCCACTATGGAGTTTACCAAATTGGCTACAGTATGGATTGTGTGCTTGTGCTTCTTGGGAAAGTGTTGGACAGACAAGCTCAATCAAGTCAGCACGGAGCACCTACAAGTTGACAATGGTAGGTTGGATGTACATCAAATGTCTAATGTTTCAGAGATCCTCAACACAAATTCAGTATTTTCTCGGACCTATTACTTGTTCTAGACATCTGCTCAAAATCCATGATGTTTCCCTAACAAACTGTACATTAGAGCAGTGTATGGTGTAGTGGTAGTCTTATTTAGTCTTGGTTTCGGCTCCAAATGTAGCCACGCTTAGAATAGACAGGGTATGCATTCTCGATTAAGCTCTGTCCTCAGTGAGATCAAGGCAGTATGTCAGATAAAGGGGAGTAGTGCATTATAGTGCAGTTACACTTCCGCTGTCTGAGTCAACACTGCACTGCAGAGTTTTTCACATTCACATCTGAGGTATTGATAAATGCAATTAAACAGGGCTGAGTATGTTAAGAAACTATAAAATGGCCGTGGTCTTGATGCCAAGCTCGATTTGTCTCATTTCCTCATAACCTTGTGCATTTTTGGAAAGCTACACATTTTACTATTAGAGTTTGCTTTTTCGTTATTGATAGATTTCTGGTTTTAGTTTTGTGTTAAGAATCTTTTGTAAATTATTAGTTGCATTCTGATATTCACACAGACTGAGAAAGCTGTGCTTTGTAAAGGTATTAAACATTGTCATGAAATGATACTGTTGAAGAGTTATTTTTAAAGGGCCCACAAACACAATTTCTTCAGTTCACAGTGATCCATACACTCACTTGTTCATTATAGAAAAAGCAGCCTGTCAATTTTCAGTTTTTTTGTGATGCCATGAAAACCAACATATTTGCATACATCCACCTACTCAGCCTACAAGCAGCACAGTGGTTCATTCAACTTTTGGAATGAGCCACAGTACTAGACAGCCAGTCAGAGCAGAGGCTATTTACATAGATCAGCAACAAAAGATAGTCGGTGAGATAAAAAGAGGACAGAAAATTGGTAAAAATGAATTGGTGTTAATTGTATTGGACATCAAAAAGGGGTAACAATAGAATGTATTTATTTATTGTAAAATATGATATAGGGTTTTAATGCAAGTACAGTGAAATAACTGACATTTTTACAGATTTTATCTACCAAAAATACTTACCAAAGTGCTGTAAAGAAAAGCGAGGATTGTCATTAGAACCAAAAAATTAGTTCTTCACTTTACATACACTGTAAGCACAGTTATTGTCACTTATGCTGCCTATAAGTGAGTTCAACAGTCATTACAACATTGATATACATTCAGGTCTGTTTGATAATTTGGATGAATACCATGAGAACTCCTGTTTGTTTATATTTTTTTTTTCATATAATGAGAAACAGGTAGTTTATTTTGCCTTACAGAAACAAAATGAAACAATACTATAAGCAGTAGGTGTCTAATGTTTTTATCCCATTAGAATAATTGAATCACAGACTGGAATAGTGCTTTATGGGTATTGCTGAGTCATTTAAAAAAAAAAAGTCTTTAATTTTCAAGTGTTCACATGTTGTTGCTTAATAACTGAACCCAGTACAAAGTGTCGAAATTATTTTTGCAATCACAACAGATACATTTCGGTCTACTGTAGGAGCAGTACCTTTATTCGCAGCCACCATAATGATTTGTTCCCAGCAAAGCCCCCCCAACTCAGAAAGTTGGCCGTCACAGAAGCTTGACAAATGGAAGTATATGTAAAAAGTGTCCCTTTTTTAAAGTACAAGTGCATAAGCTGGACCACTTTTGAACCATTTTGTATACAGCTAGTTACTACTTTTGATGACTTGGTTTTTAAAATTCTGAAAATATTTGGGATTCTTTGTTTGGTTGCATCCCCTTCCTATTGGGATAAAAATATCAATATAAATATAAAATGCTCTAGCATTGTCTTTATTTAATCCACAGTATTCATTATGTTTAATGTTCTAGCTGAAACCATGGTCTAACGGCCATCAACCTGTTGTAAGGTAAATTTTAATTTATATAGTTGAGGCTTAAATGTGGTCCAAATGATCACATGTGAAAAGTGGTTAGTAATAATTAGAAGTTAAGCTTAATAATTATTGCAGGTCCTTCCTGAGTGCCCTATAAATATTAAACTTGGAAGCTACGAAGGCCCTTTTTAAAGTGAACCAGTCTTGATGACCTCTTCCTGTATTTTAGTGCTGTATTCAAAGTAAAACCTTCAGAATGATTTAGTTTTAATGGCTGCTGGACCTTTGGCAACTATGTCTTAAGTCAAGAGAGCTGTAACACTTGTGTGAAGCTGGAACAGAGCCCAGACATCGAGTAATATTACAACATCCAACCTTGTCAAGTAGGCTGTAACTGGACCCCCACTGTTTGACCCCTCATTAAAAACTCATAATTGGTTCTGTGGAGCAGTTTTTACAATCCATTCATTTTTTTTAAGTCATTTAAGGCTCTTTCCTGAAGGAATGCTCCTGTGTGCTAATTCTGCACTTTGACGTTGTAGTGGAGTGACTGGGGCACTGTGCCACAGTTCAGTAGCAGTGAATGAATGTAACCAGATAATGGAAGACCCAAGAGAGCCGCTGAGTCACCTAAGCAATATGCTACTTAAAGTCCAAAAGGCAGAGCTGTTGGATCTGTTATTATATAATACAGATCTTTTCTGACTTTGCTTAAATTAGTCATCTGCAAGTGCTATGAAAATGTCTACAAATCAAGTTGCAAATAAGGGGCTTTCCCCAACAGTGGTACACAGACATAACATTTACTTTTCTATCTTGATACAATCTGATGTGACGTGTTCAGCATACGCAATGTCAGACATGCACCAGTGGTGCAAGCTGAGTCCTTAACTATCGTACTAGAATGTAGAGTTTAAATTCCTAGGTCTAAAGGAGTAGCTTTAAAGGGGATTCCTGTGATTTTTCAGTTGTATAAGGTTAAACCTTCTGGTATGATGTGAAGTGATTCATTGTAAAGAAATGTAACAACTGGATTTTTTACAGTCAGTTACAGTTAAAGTCAGCTATTTTCTTTTATTTCCTTACATTAAGTTTTCTTGCATGGATTTTGTAATGTAGCTTTGATTCTGCATTATATGATTTTATATTTTCTTAAAATTAAGAAAATATTTAAGAACCTAATGTTTTAATAGTTCTATTTTCCAGGCTTTTTTATAGAAGTTATGAAAAGAGAATTTAGATTCTACATTCTAACTTGAATATGAAGAGAAAAATGCATCTGCTCATAGGCTTTTTGACGAAGTTATTAAAATATTAGAATAAAGATTCAACTGTTGTGAATCTCAAAGGTGTTTTCACATGTTTATATTCATAAGAAATCACCACTGACCTGATAATCATGGTAAATATGTTTTTTAAGTCAAAGTCTTACCTCTGATGTGTCACAACATTTCCTCGGACATTAGACAATGTATTTGTAACCATTTCATGTAATACCTCGTATTGAGTTTCTCTGCAATGGCACATTTTGCATCAAGCTGTTCTAACTCTTATTTGCAACTTTGTAATTAAATAAAAAAATTAGAAGCTGGTATGTTATGTAAGCCTGTGTGAGTGTTGACCTTCAGAATTCAGCAGCAAGGCAGCATTTCCTTCCTTTTGTGCAGACTGATGGCTTTATCTGTGTTGGCTGCTGAAGCGTTTGACAATTGTTATAATTCTGAGTTATGCAAATGTGAATCCAGACTCTCATTGAAGGAAATGCAGTTCTTTACTAAGAACATTCTGTTAAACCTGTTTTACAATGCAGTTATGGACTAGGTAATAAGGTAAATGGGCCTTAATTATCAACCTTTTGTTAAGAAGATTTGTTTTTCTTAAAATCCATATTTTCATGATAAGATGGTTCTTTATTCTGCAGTGGGGAAATTCAGAGATTCTCACCAGTGTGAGGTTATTTGGACTCAATGTGTGAGATCTGTTATTATAAGAGCAGAACCAAGAACATTTCTGCAGTTAAATTTAAGAACATTCTTAGGACACAGTAGGACAAAGAGCTAGATAGTTCTCTATGCTATGTTTTTCCCTCCACAATGGTAAGAGCAGAGGTACGGGCATTACTTCTGCTCTTTAATTAATCTTCTATAAGCACAGACGTGAATTTAAGATAGGTATGCTAGCTTTCTATATGGTTCTTCATAACACACTGATCTTTTTGTGTTTGTTGCACGCTGTAGGTTAATTATCACTGTGGTTTTAATTTGTATCAATGAATCCACTGTCATACTGGAAGTTGACTCCTCAAAGTGGGCATGGTGAAATATGGTGGCGATGGTGCCTTTCATTAAAGATGCTTTATGTAGACTTAAACCTAAATAAACAGGATTTTATGAATGATATAGAGGGAAAAATTAAACATTTAAGCAATGATTTGAAGAAGACTGGGTTGAAGGGTTCCACTGAGTATGAGGAAGAGCATTCAGGAGTTTGGGGGGCAGCAGCACTAAAAGATCTTCCACCTATGGATCGAATGTCTAATAGCAGCCGAGCAGTGGCCTGTTTTTGGGTCAGGTTTATGGATTCAAAAGGCTTTGTTACCTTTTCCTTCTCTAATTTCTCAGATCACATGTTTGAAAAGCATGGCAACTAAATATGCCTGTGTGATTTAACCATAATATTACTTGCTAGGAAGGAGTTTATTGTAGCATAAGTTATCAACAGAGGTCCTTCCCAGTCACACCCATAACAGCAAACAGATAAACATTGTGCTTTTGAATCTAAAGTGTGAATTGGTGAGAAGAAAAGCATCAGAGTAAATAATATTGAAACCATGTTTGCAATTCATGGCTTGTATTTAAAAAGGAAAATTAAGTATATATTTCATAACTATTATCAACATATTATCAAAATAAGTACATTATCAACTTGTACAGTTATTGATTATGACCTAATATTAACTAATTTTTGCTGACCTAGACACCACCCATCATGGGTGGAAGGAGAATGTTTTTAATTGAATGCACAAGTATGTGTATTATTGTTTATGAACAGCATTTTTATTTTATGTCCTGTTTAAGATCTATTTAAGAATCTTATATTGCAATTTCAATATGCCATTATGCATTATACTACCATCATATGAATGGCAAAAATTGGTCTTAATGACTAGTTGACTGTGGACTTATTCATCAATATTCTTATTTGAGATTTATTCGGTTAACTAGGACAATGGTGTCCCTTGTTATAAGGACATAGCTGAGAAATTAAGAAATGTCCTAACAAAAATGGGTTGCTGTGGTGCTACCTCTCTCACTGGGGTGACACTACATGAGGATTTAGATGTTTTGCCAATGCTCCATTGGAGTGACTCTACATCAGTACTTGGACATTTCCACGCCCCTCTACTGGAATGACTCTACATTGGGACTTGGACATTTCCAAACCCTCCACTGGACCCCTTCCTATAAGCACTCTGTCTGACTAAGTGATTTTATGCCTTGTGAAAGTGTGTGTCCATCTCATCATTGTTCTTTATTATTATTATTTTAACAATAGCCACAGTGCCACCAGAAAGCTTATGCTATTATCACAAAAAAATCCATCACATAGCCCACCCCTACTTTAACATGAACATTTGGAAAGTACAGCAAGACATGTGAGGGACCTCTGAGGCTTAGGGTCATGTTCCTCTAAGCAGCAGAATGTCAGTCCCGCTTTGTTGCATACTCTCACTTGGTCTATTTCCACACTCTGCTGTGGACTTCAGGCTCCCAGAAAGGCAAGGGGTAGAATGGAGACCCTCAGCCTGTTTCATAACTGTGACTAGTCTGACAACCACTTGTAGCATGTGATGTTTTGAGCCCCTTGGAATTAGCTGAACTTGTGTTTTTGTATTTCAATTCTTTTTTCCCATTGCGTCTTGAGAGGTTGCTGTTATTAGCCATCCCATACGTCACCTAAGATTAGACTCATTTTCAGTGTATTCACAGTGCTCTTAATATAGACCTCATGAAGAATTCAGCATGTGCTGTTTGTCATTTAATTAAAAAGCTTTTGTGTTTCAGGATGTCTGTTACTTTGTAATGTAAAAACAAAGGTACTTGGATGTTTATGGAATAGGCTCAGAATAATTCAGTTAGTTGAATTAAACACACAGACCGTGGCATAATGTCAACATTTATATGGCTATTTATTTTTCTTCACGAACGTAGGAGCCTCCTTGATTTATACTGCTCTTTGAAACATTACTCCAAACTTCAGGGTAACATTCCGTAGTCCCCTTAACCTCCTCCACTGTGGTACCAAAACAGCTGTACAGATTTGGTGCCTAAAAATAGGGGTGGCTAGTTTAAGTTAATACCACAGTCAGGTCTATATTTAGCCCTCGTTCACAGTTTGTTCTATGAGCTGGAGGGCTCCACTGTCAGAGTGGGATTTCTAGGAGACTCTTCGAAAGGCCTGCTGAATATTGAAATGAGTTTATGGTCTGTTGTTCGACATAAAAAACAAAGAGTATTTAATTGTGCAACAAGTTCTTCTCTGAATAGTTGTAGAAGTGTCAGTGAACAGTCAGGGCTCCAGTCATTTATTTCATAGGATGTAAAATGCCACTTTCTTCCCATTATACTTGATTTTCATTAAATTGTTCAATTTCATTTCCCTTGTGCATCTGATTTTCACCCAGAATGATATTTTGCATTAAGTAAAAGATGATGGATATGTGTCAAATTAAAGGTGTATTAATGTCTGCTGTCTAGGTTTGTTTCAGTTGTTGACCACTTCCTGTCTCCTCCAGAGCTGTGCCGCATCGATGAGCCCCTGTGCCAAGATGAAAATGCCATCCTGAGTTTCGAGGCCATCCGCAGCATTCACAAGCAGATGGATGATGATGCCAATGGAAATGTGGATGTTGCAGAGACAGATGGGGTCAGTGTTTTATTTATGAGCATGTGGTCAAATATAACATCTTTGCTCCAGAACTGTTTTGGTTTATAAACTGTTGGCTTTTAATCTAAATGAAAAATTTAATAAATGAAATTGGAAAATATATGATCACACTGAACCTAAAACTTTCTTGTATTGCCATTATCTTTGATGTTATTTGATTTAGAAAGTGTTTCTTTTACCATGGACAAACAGAAATGCTCCAAATGCTTTTAATAAGATGATTCTTTTATAGGGATATATTAATGCTCTCCGAACTGGGCTATTAATCAAGGGCTAGGGCTATCACAGTTATGTTATCAGCTTATCGTACACTAAATGGACATGACATCAATAGTTTTTGTTAAGAAAAATCAGTCATTTTGTTTGTGGCAAAAATTGGTCACATAAATTACCTCATTTATTTTTGGGATAAAATATTGTCCAAATGTCCTATAACCTCAAACCAATTTATAATGCTATAACTTGTGTGAACAAGATAGTGTTTCTCATTGTTTACCATCATATGTGAGGTTACATTGCCTCGTCCAGCAGGCAACATGAGTAGTGCTCAAACACTGAGCAGCTCGAGCAGTTTGATATAATGAACAAAGAAAAGGAAGAAAATTGATGACTAGCTAGTAGGTGAATAATCTGTTGATTATTGATGACGTGTAGCTGCGAGTTTTTAAATTTAGCTTGAGGTTGTTGTGTGCTAAATTACAATCAAGATAATACAGGCGAATACATTTCCTGCTACTTTAAAGGATTAATAAAATTACAGTTCATTTTCTTAACAAAATTTAAAGCCATGGATATGCAAAGTAGCAGCAATAAAATATAACAAATTATATCAGTGTTTCTATAATTGTTCAGATTAGGGAAAGAAAAAAGGGAGCCAACTGTCAGACAGTGATGTTTGAAAGTATTTTGTGTTATTGCCAAGTTATGTTATGATAGTCTGGCCAGAACCGCAATATTGTTGCAACAAGCAGATGATTATTTTTGATGAAGGGTGGGACTTTGTCCATAGCCAGCAAGCCGATTGGTTCTTTTTGTTTGTCTCTCAGACACCATTTTGGTTAACACTGGCAATTAATTTGTGGTTCACATGCATGAAAATCACCAACAATTTGACTATTAAATTAGTTCCAAACTAAGTTGGTCATTGATTTTAGTTGACTAATTTGATTAATCGTTGTTCCTCTACTATCCAGTTGCATTATCTAATAATAACTAGAGATGTTAGGCAGATAGCACATGACATCACAGTGCTGGACTGAGTAGTTTTCTTGATGTTTGATGATTTTGTTTTTTGTAACTGTAATTGTGTTATAAATAATAGAATGCCTGTTGTCCACAATGCGTTGTCACCTCTCATCAATGCACATTGTCATTTTTTACATTGTAATACAAGTTTTGAAGTTTCTTCTGAGCTGCAGCAAAGATCTGTCTTTTTTTATTGGT
This sequence comes from Acestrorhynchus altus, assembly GCA_034509495.1. Lineage (NCBI taxonomy): Eukaryota > Metazoa > Chordata > Actinopteri > Characiformes > Acestrorhynchidae > Acestrorhynchus > Acestrorhynchus altus. The sequence goes on from CM067517.1 coordinate 6,849,843, forward strand.
TTATGCCCGTACCTCTTGCGTGGTCGCTCTGGCTGTCTTCTTAACGTGTGGACTTAATCATCAAGCCTAGGGCCCTTCTTGACTATATAACTTCTCTCTGTTTTCCTGCCCACTTCCTTTTGATGATCAGAACACATTTGGGTGGAAAGTTGAAGATGAATAGTTATGCAGTAGTTGGCATTAGTTAAGCACATTGGTCAACCATGGTAATCATAAGGAAAACTGAAACTTTGAGCTCATAATTGGACCTTTTCTGCACCACACATTTATGACTTTTTGGCATGTTATGGCCTCAAATGGAACTGATGGTCCAGGATATCCAGCCTCTTCTTAAGTAGCAGCTGCAGAGCTCTTTTTTTAAAGAAGGCCCTCTGAGGCCCAAGCAGAAACCATGAGGTGTGTGCAGTATATGCCTGGCCCTGTGCCAATGCTGAGGAATGCCTTCAAAAGCTACTACATAAGCCTCCTGCCCCATACCAAAGCAACACTGATCCACTTCCTCCCACATTGATTTGGCTGCTTCCTCAGAGGCCCACTGCTGTTTTAACGGCATGGAAAACAGCAATGAAGAACAAATGAACACCTGCTTTATTGGAGAAGTCTTTTGAATTTAGCCAAAAGTCTGTCCGATTTGGCGTGTCACAGGAGAAAATTGTTACTGTGCAAATGTACACCGTCAACCATAACATTATGACCACCTCGTATTTACACTCACTGTCCACTTTATCAGCTCCTCTTTCCATACGTGAGCACTTTGTAGTTCTATAATTACAGTATGTAGTTTCTCTTCATACTTTGTTTTTCTCTTTTTACTCTGTCATTCAGTGGTTAGGACCCAATAATTCCACCACAGAGCAGGTATCATGTGGCTGTTGGGTTATTGCAGTGCCACTGACATGGTGGTGTCTTAGTGTAGGTTGTATTGGAAGAAGTGGATCAGGCACAGCAGTGCTGCTGGAGTGTTTAAAACCCTCAGCGTCACTGCTGGACTGAAAGTAGTCCACCAGCCAGAAATATCCAGCAAGCAGCATCCCGTGGGCAGCGTCCTGTGAGCACTGAGGAAGGACTAGAGGATGACCAACACAAACTGCAGAAACAGATGAGCTTCTGCCTGACTTTACATCTGGGCAACATGACCTCAAATGAAAATAACAATAAAGTGAACAGTTTGCCTTAAAAATGATTGTATTTTTTGTTAGTACAAGTTGTTTAAGATGCTTGGTTGTTTGTGTGTTTCTTCCTCTACATTGGTTCTAGATAAACAGTCATTTGGTGTCATGTGTGGGGTAAAAGACATCTGTGAAACAGTGGAACCATATTCGTTGGAATGATTGTGTTCCATTTAGCACCTTTGTATTGAGTTGGGTGAGGTTTGATGGTGGTCATTCAACATCCTGACCTCAACAATGCTCATCACTAAATACCATTAAATGCTTACAGCTATGTTCTATAATCTAGTAGAAAAATCTTCCCTGGAGAGTAGAGACTGTTACTCCAAAGCAGAATAAATTCCTCTTTTTTATATCTTTATCTTCATCTTCAGAAGAAACCGTGAATAAGAATATAGCATATAGTCCATATAGTGCACATGGGAGTAGGCCTGAAGGCATAGTTTAAGCAGTAAGCAGTTGTTTCTCCTTGGCAAAATGTAATCACAGGAAACCTTATCGTGGGAAGTCGCTGCATGTTTGGGAAATCCAACCCTACCTGGCACATGTGAATAAGTGGACATCCATGCAGCACCTTGGCCCACCTAATCTTAACAGCAGTCCAAGGCCAATGCCTCTCCTGGCTTCTTGTCATATGAGCAGTATGTTGTGGGGGCGTGCTGTCCTTCTGCAGCCAGCTTTTTCCAGGCAGCATGATTGCTAATCTGTGCACATGGTAGCGTCACTGAGATCCTGTCATTACTCTCTGCTGGCAAGGGTTCTGGAGTGGCTTGAAAAGGCCAACCTTAAGAGATATTGGAATGGTGTATTGTATTCTGCTCTCAGATCCGTTTAATAGCAACGATCACCTGCTTACAGATTCTTACAGCTCGGTTCTTCATGTAGAACCTCATCACATAATACAATATCTGCAGGGCGCTGACCTGCTGACTCCGCGAGCACAAGTGGGTGTATGGAGAAATGAAATGTCTTGCCTTCATGGGTCAAATAATGCAACTGATGACTCATTTTGTTTTTCAAGGCTTTGGCAATGAGTTAAATTTCCTTATTTGTAAATTTCCTTTGTAAAATGTTGGTCTCTGTCCTTATTATAGAAGTTGCCAGATGGTCTCATTTAGTAAAAATGAATGTTATGTACAGTAGTATATTATTATTTTAACTTAAAGAATCACATTCACTTTGTCAGGTTAGACTGTCCATGTAAAAAAAATTAAGCTGCCAATAAACGACCTTCACCGAATTTTACACACTGATCAACCATAACATTATGACCTTCACTTTGTTTCTACAGTCACTGTCCATTGTATCAGCTTCTTTTAATATATATGAGTTCAGTAAGGGCCCAGACCCCATAGGACCACCTCAGAGCAGGTATTATACACCTCAGTTTTCCTGCTACACTGAGAATAGTCCACAACCAGAAATATCCAGACAGCAGTGTCCTGTGAGCACCAATGAAGGACTAAACATATGAGCTTCTGTCTCTGACTTTACATCTACAAGGTGGACCAGCTGGATAGGAGTGTCTAAAAGAATGGACAGTGAGTGTGCACAGTGTTTAAACACTCCAGCAATGCTGCTATGTCTGATCCACTCATACTAGCTCAAGATACAGTAACAGCAGCACCACCACCACCATGTCAGTGACACTGAAGTGCTGGCAACTTGCTTTTTTGGTACTTCTATGAAGCTGATTAGATTGTCATAATCTTACCACTGCCTGGTTTTACAAAGCTAACAGAATTGTCCCAGTATAACAATTTTAGTTTTAATCTGGCTACAATATCAATTGGCAAGTCATCAAAACATGCCATATGAATCCATTTAGTCATTGCAGATTTGCTATAGCAAATCCATTTTTACTATGTATATTGGTTGTGAAACTTGCAGAAATAAATCCCACTGAATGTTAAATGTTTGTGTAACTTGAGTTGCTTGGGCCACGTCACATTTCCAGCTTGGCCACGGTTTACCAGTGTGTTTACATTTGTGCCTCTGTCAACTGCACAGAGTTCATTATATTGCCAGTTATATTGTCACATTAATTTACTTTGTAAGTTTCTAATGTTTCCAAATTAAAATTTTAAGATGCTAGTTATTTTTCCTGATTTTGACTGTGTGTTCAGTGTTTTCAGATCACTTTTTTATGTAGAAGCTATGGTCTAATGCACTGGGTGTCTTGAAATTCCACTCTCTATTATGGTGCTCTCCTCTACAAGTTACAAAATTAGCTCAATCCTAATTTTTCCTTTGCAGGATTTCCAATAATGAGAGATCATGCACAAGTCTTCAGGGAACTGAATTGAATTTAAACAATGGTTCCTCTATAGGCATTATGATTGGCACCTTCACATGGAAGCCTTTTAAGATATGCATTTTTAAAATGTAGGTTTTTGTAGGTTTGTCAGTCATCATGAAAGGCTTATGTTGGTGGACCTGCAGTTTAATTACTTGCTGGTAAGTAGGATTACTTCAAACATTTGGAGAGTACTCATGTTGGACTCATGCCACCAACTCTTTGCATTGAGGTTGCAGAGCTGTACAGGTGCATTAATTCTCACCGTGAAACCCACTGATTCAGCAGTTTGTTGTTTAACCACAGTCAGATCTGCTTTACACACTGGATCTTCCAGATTGCACTCTGACCCTCATTTCTGCACAGTAATCATGTACCATTAGCTGCACTTTTGCTACATAAGGCACTAGTTCTTTGATGTCTTGTCCTGTGAGACTGTATTGGATATTGTAGCTGCACTACACCAATAAGCCTCTTTGGGCAAGACTCCTAATACTTTGATTCACCTCTGTAATGAGTAGCCTTGTAATTCACATTGGATAAGAATGTTACATTTCATTTAGACTTTTTGAAACCTTTAAGAGCTTTGACTGGTATTTGGACACAATTTGGGATGGCCAGCTATGTGTTTAACGTTCTAGACTGAAGCGAAAGAATGTAAGGTAATACTGGATGATGTCTACATTGATCACCAGCAAGTTGTGTTGTAGTGTCGGAAGACATGTAGATACAGCTGGTCATCGAATTGCAAGACATATAATGATATTTAACATGAAATAAACTGCTGTTTAACTTAACTATAAATCTACTACTTTTATATTTCTCATTCAGAAAAAGCGAATATTAAGTCTCAACACCAAGAGAAAGGTGCAGCTTACAGACTGGCGCCTAAAGAAATTCATGTTGGTTCATGCTTTCAAGTTTTGCTTTGCAGGTTTTGTCAGCTTGTCAACTATTTAGATTTGGATGGTATAATATCCAGGAAATGATTGTGAACTATTTTGTCTTTTTAAGACTATTTTATGCCACTGATAAAATTATAATGTAATACAATAATAAAGTAATTACACCCTTCTAGAGCAAGGAATTTTTATTTAAGAATATTCAGACATTAGGATTGGAATAGATGCTTTTTAATATCCCAGATAAGTACAGCATAATGAACACGCAAGCAAAGTCAACTTGCTAGCTCATAAGCGAAACATAATGAGCAATATCAAGGTCAGCAAAAATGACTCGGGTCATATCCATATATTGTACAATAAGTTGATAAACTTGTGACGGGCCTAGTCAGCTGTAGAGAAAGAAAACAAAGTCTTCAGTTGCAAATGATGTGGACTTTTTCTGAAAAAGACTAATATTCAAGTCCAGGAATCGGTAGCCCTTTGATGGCCGAAATATATTTTTAATCGTAAACTGTAGCTGGTTTTCAGATAGATGTTGGTGACATCATTTATGAGGTTTTATGTATCATCCTACAGTTTTTGAGGGAGGACCTCAACTACCATGACCCCAAAGCCAAACACAACAGTTTTCATGGTGATGACCAGTTCATCAGTGTGGAGGACCTGTGGAATTCATGGAAGACCTCTAAAGGTAGACTTCACTCTTCATTTTGTAGTTCACTCTGTGTCCATATGTACTTCCCTTAAGCAGTTGAGTATTTCAGTTTGAGTTTGCATTTTGCTGTACATAACATTTTATGAGCAATTTAGATTTTTAGTACCATTCTTCAAAAGCACTGACATTTTAAGTGGCTTTGGAATTCCCACTCCAAGGCCAGGCAAGTGGACCAGTACCTGGGGAAAAACATTAAGGAGATGCACTTTGAATAGAAAAACAAATTAAGCCCTATCCAGACAGGATTTCTTTCACCTGGGTTAGAGTAATGTAATTTTACTACAGGATGTCAGTGCCACCTCCTCCAAAACAATGTGCGTAATACATAGCTTGACCACTGATGAAGCATAGTGTGCCCACTGTGCCAAGTCTGCGTCCACAATAGGTATGGACATTGTGCAGCTTTCTTATTTATTTGATTTATTTTTCCAAAGGGACACTTTTTTCTACTTTTTTAGGTAGAAAAAAAAGAAACTATCATAGTTTTATGGCATTAAATATGATCTCATACCATGAAAATATTATACTATTGCAGCCTTATTGCTCTGCTTCATAAATGGTGGTAAGGATACCAAAGCTCAGTGAGGAGTTTAAAATATTAAAACTCTGGCAGCCATGGTGTTCAACTGCAGCATTGCAGCTGTAACATTTGGTCAAGACCTTGTTAAATCCATGGCTGCTGCATTTGGTCCAAATTGCAGCTGAGTCTGGTGCAAGCAAGGTAAAAGCACACTGCAGCAGTTTAAGCTGAGGGTATGGAAAGGTGCATCTTGGCAGTGTTGCAGTTTGAGAAGATGTCCGGCTCCTGCAGTTTCCACAGAATGAGAAGTAGTAGGTCAAACTGGCTTTAATGATCTTGTTTACCCAACATGTTCCAGAACAACATACAGCAGCAACAAGGTCATGTCTTGAGCAAATAAATGTATAAAGTTTATTTCAAGAGATGTTTTGTAAAAAATCTATTTTCTGTCCAAATAATTAAGATTGTACATTATATAACCTCCAAGCATGTGCTTGTACTTTTTTTGCTGATTGCTGATTTGTCACGCTTTTCTGACTAAGTGTTCCATTTTCAGCCTACTTCCAGATTTAGTTTTCTGTTTATTGAAATGATTGTTCTAATCAGTGCTGTGTGGACAGATTTTGTACAGGAGCCAGAGCAGAGCATGCAATGTGTTTATCAGGTGTTGTGTTGGAGATATGTAGAGCAAAGCAGACCACTTGGTAAGAGAGGCCTGAAGAAGCCATATCATCCAGCCTTCAACAGCTTGTTTAAGTTTGGATAAGCTTCACTGCAGTTGTTCTTTTGGTTAAACCTAGTGCTACAGCACTGGCCTGCTTGTTGTCTTGTTCTCTATCGCTCTCTCTCGCTCCTTCTCTCATCTCATTTACTCTGCATTGCAGCTCTTCTTCAAAGGTGAGCTTAGAAGACAGAGCAAACTGAGCACGCTGAACAATCTTAGGCTTTCTGTAGATTAAGCAGAGTATGTTCTCATAAGCATACGTGTAAAATGGTCTGAGGCTTAGTGTGTCTTGAGCAATATTGCATATGTGAAACCATAGTCCTCCCCTGAACACAAAGGTCTGATCTTTGCTGTGATCTTTGAATCTAATCAACTGAATGGTCGTTTCCCTTACTGATTGCAGTGTTTCAGTTCATTCATTAATGAAAACACATTATCAGCTTCAGAAGAGGTGTTGAGCTCTGCAGTTCCCAGTAGACTTTTGATGACATAATTCTTGCATAATTCGAGTGTCACGATCATGACTGCACTTAATGCTATCCATTAGAATGTCTCCTTTTTTATTTTATTTATTTATTTTGGGTAAACCCACTCAGTCATTTACCAAACATCAGTTTTCTTACCATATTATTTCTAGTGATTTACTTTATCGGTTTGCGTAATTCTAATGTTTTTGTTCATTTACACAGTATATAACTGGACAGTGGATGAGGTCGCGGAGTGGCTGGAAGCCTACGTGGAGTTACCGCAGTATGTGGAGGTTTTCCGTAAGATGAATTTCAGTGGAACTGCCATGCCCCGGTAAGCATTTCTCTCAGTTGTCTCTAGCTGTGCAAAATTTCAAGATTTCAAAAACACTTTTAGTCCCAACCAAGGCTAATATAGATTGATACACCTTAATGTTTCTATTTTTCTGTTTTTATTAATGTGGCCATCTTGCAAACAGTACATCAGTATGTGCTCAGTATGGACAAAAGTATTAGGGCACATTAATCTTAATTATTGAATTCAGGTTTTTTTCTCCATCGGTTCTATTCAGTCCCAATTAAGCACCTAGCAATACAGTCTGCTTTTACAAACATTAATGAAAACTTGAAGCTTGGAGTTTATGAAATTTCTTTCCTTCTAGATATTCCATGATTAACTCTAAAGTGTATGTAGGTATTATTGAAAGGTGGAACTGTTTAGGAAGTGAAGCAACTTGGCCAGGAATTGGCAGACCATGTAAAGTTACACAGTGAGGTCACAGAGTGCTGAGGTGCATAAAAGTCTCTAAAATTCTGCTGACTCAGATTCTGCTGAGTTCCAGATCACCTCTGGCATTAATATCTGCACAAAACCTGGGAGCTGGGAGTTGCATTGCATGGATTCCTATTTTGTTTTGTGATAATTAAAATATAGTTCTTTTGACCAGATTAATGACACCACCATGTCATGATGTCCTCTGTGTAACCGATATTAAAACAAATCATTTTGGCCGATATAATCTGCCTCTGGTAGACATGTCATGGAAAAATGAAAACTTGTTGAACAACATTGTGATGAGACAATGGTGAAACAATACATTGTGGTGCCCTAGTTCCTCTGGCCAAGCAGCCACATGTAAACCTTACATCATGAAGGACAATGCAAAACATTGGAACGAGGACACTGCCAGTGGACTCTGTTCTGTAGAGTGATAAATCACAGTTCTCTCTCTGGCAATCTGATTGATGAATCTGGGTTTGGCCAATGCAAGGAGAATGTTACCTGTCTGACTGCATTGTGCCATATGTAAAGTTTGGTGGAGGGGGGATAATGCTGCAGAGTTGTTTTTCGGGTTTGACTTGGACTTCCAGGCCAGTGAGGGGTAATCTTAATGCTTCAGCATGCCAAGACATTTGGACAGTCTGTGTGTATGTTTATAATGTAATAGACACCATATGGGTACTGGCCCTTATCTGTTTCAACATTATCATGTCCCAGTGCAGAAAGAATGTCCATAAAGGCATGGTTGGGTGGGATTGACCTGGAAGAACTTAACTGGCCTCCACAGAGTCCTAACCTGAACTCCATTGAACACCTTTGGGATGAGCTAGAATGGAAACTGAGAGTCCACTATTGTCCAAAATAGTTTGACCTCACAAATGCTCTGCTGGATGAATGGAAAAAAACTTCCCACACCATAAAATCCTGACTGTAAGGTGGAGACGAATATTAATGTCTATGGATTTAGAATGGGATGACATGAATGCTCCTGTAAGTGTAATGTGTAGGTGTCTAAATACTTAAGTCCATATAATGCAGTGTTTTGAGGGTATTGGAAGAGTCTTAAGTTCTGTTTCTCCTTTTATTCTGCTGCTGCACTGCAGTACTCATCTTGTTTGTCTGCATTTTTGTTCCTTTTTTTCCCCTCAGCCTGGCTGTGAAGAACGTCACTTTAACAGTGACAGTGCTGAAGATTCTGGACCGCAGTCACACTCAGAAACTTCAGCTGAAGGCTCTGGACACAGTTCTGTTTGGAGCCCCAATGAGTGAGAACTCTCCCTTCTTTGCAAAATATAGTAAAAACTGTCTGTCTGTAGCCTGTTAAAAAGTGCCCTGTTTGCCCATTTATTTCGAAGACCTGTTACATCATCTTGGTATCTCTCACAACACTTCTGTAGCACTTTTGAGTCACTATAGGGAGCCATGGTTTGGGGCACGCATGTCGACGTTCCTACCTACAGAAGCTGTCGGTCACCGGCAGACAGCAGATGTGTGAGGAAGTCTAATTGCCATCGGATTTTCGAATTCTGAAAAAGTGACAGAAAAACATGAACATTACTACATTAAATTTTATTTAAATCTTGGTGATTCCCAAGTGGAAACGATTCTCAAACGGATGGACAGTTGGGCAGCAAGCAATTGGCAGCTCCATCACAATAACATGGTAACCACAGGACCACCACAGAGCAGATATTTTTTTGCTGGTGGATCATTCACAGCACTGCAGTGAGACTGACATGGTCCTTTGTTAGTTTGTGTAGTGCTGGTATGAGTAGATCACATACGGCAGCTACTGGAGTTTTTTAACATTTAAGTCTATACACTGTCCACACTATTAGACACTCCTACCTAGTTTTTTCACCTGTTAGATGTGAAGTGAGACATGGAAGCTAAGTGGTTGTAGCAGAGTTTGTGTTGGTCAACCTCTTGTCCTTTCAGTGCTCACAGGATGTTGCCCACAGTACATTGTTAACTGAATGACCATTCTCAGTCCAGCAGTGACAGACTTCTGCAGCACTGCTGTGTCTGTGTTTGCTACACAGATGAATTTCATCTGATGAACTCCCTGGAGTTATTTATTTATTTATTTTTAAGTTTGTGTTCCCAAATTGATAGTTTTTGTTTAAATCAAGTCTCAAGTCTAGTGGAAGTCTAGAACCTCAGACATGCCATTTGTAAATGCTTTATTTTTTACAATTGAGCATGCGTTATATTGAATGCCCACTTTAGCCAGCTTTGGGTAAAACTTACATAAACTTGTTCAGCCTCTCAATAGTAGGTACATAATAATGTCTTTGTTGGCAGAATATCAACAATCAATTGAAATTTGTATCCATTTTGTCTGAAGAACACTGTAGTTTTGATTTGCTCCAGTGATTTGGTCCATACAGCTGACAAAAGCTCTGCTGAAACAAGGTCCAGTCCAGCTACCATTAATTTTAGTGTTCTACATGCTACATTCTGTTTCCGGGTTCATCATTACATAACTTTATTTCCTTACTGGCTTTGCAAAATGGCCTAATAGCAGGCGTGTTTCTTTGCTTTATTTTCAAACGTCTGATGGTGACGTCACATTTAAAACAGTGCAGGGAAGCCTGGTGAAAAGTAAACAGATCAGTTCAGCTTTTGGGCAGGGACCTTGGGGAAACAAAGCTGGTTGTTTGAGTTCTGTCTGGCTTGATGTTTGGCATCGGGCCATGACTTTGATGTGCAGGAATGTAGGTCATAGCTCAAAACGGACTGTGGGCATCTCTACAAGCTTCCATCTTCTCCAATTCATGTAACTCTTGTCTCGCACTGTAGGGATTTTGACCTCTCTGGTATTAGTCTTGTGGACTGCCCCTCCAAGGCGCTGCTCAGTCTGGCTTTTCAGGGTGTCTATGTGTCGACTGAGAGAGGAGGGGTTGTAGAAGATCGCTCTGTATTCAAAGCACAGATCTCTGGCGCTCTAGCACCCGATGAGCTCCATGCTCTTCTTTTTCTCCTGTCCTCACACGTTTGAACGCTGTACTCAAGGTCTGATTGGCTTAGGTGTACAAGTCTGCACATTCCTCATTCTTTATTGTTTAAGGTGGTATTTTCATTTATTGTTATATGGCCAAAGGCCCTTGCATTCCTGACATGCCTTCTCAGCTGAGAGACCCGGCTGTTACCAGCACATGTTTCAAATGTACAGAAGTGCTGAGTGTATTTTAGACGAAGAAGAAGCCCAGTTGTTCAAATACACACACACACACACACACACACACACACACACACACACACACACACACACACACACACACACATTATATATCATATATATCTCAATTAATTAAACCAATATGAAAACAAAGTTCTATAATAAAGCATACAATGCCCTTGTGTGTTTTCCTGCAAGTGATTACAAGTTTCTCAATTACATAAGTATAGAATCTGCCAGCTTCACCCGCCATGTAACACACAACCCTTTTGGGATATATGTACTGCAGAAAATGTGTCTGTCAGCACATAGATTCTTGCTGATCATTTTCAGCATTTGCTGGCAGCTGTCTGATTGCACTGTGTCCTTGCTTAGTGTCTCTGGCACATCATGAAAGACATCAGGTCATTATCGTTGATGAAAACAGAAAAAGGAATTGGAAAGAAAGTACTTTTGGTCTGTGTGTGGCATGTCTTATTGTGTGTGAGGGGCTCAAGAGGTCCAGCTGTGGTAAGCCTGGAGAGTTGCTGCAGTCTGTATGTGACAGCAGCAGTACTCAGTCTGCCCAACTCCTGCTGATATCTGGCCTTTTCAGCTTAAGTCAATCTACAGTGTTCCTCAGACAATGCTCTGCTTAAGTGTCTGCAGATACTCTTGAGGTGGTCTGAATAGCTTGCATGTTGGGCTTGCTGAACTGATTTTATTGGCCTGTTGGTGTGTTTTGAGTTAAATCAGTATGCTCAGCTGATGGTGACAGGGACAGTCATGTCCAGCATTTAACTTGTCTCTGTGATCCTTCAGACACTCTTGATAGCAGAATGGAGAGATGGCAGCATGGATTGCTTCTGCAATTATGTAGAGCCTATTTGAGATTGGAGTTGGCAATCTCTTGGCAGCACAGTAGACATACAGACAGCTTTGAAAGAACTGTCAGGGACATTTGTCATTCAATTTTGCTGTAAGCTCTTGATTGAACGTGGAAAACCTGTCTAGTCTGGGTTAAAATTGGAAAATGTTGGCACTATATGATCTCATTCTGGTTCTAGCTCATGTAAAGGTTATATTGAAAGTGAATGTTGAACTGTTTGCCACATTATAGTATTGGAAAATGTATTAGAAACATAATATAAATAAATAAATAAATAAATAAAATAAAAAAGATAAGATAATCAGGAAAGTAAGAGAGAGAAAGAGAAATCTTTAGTTTTGTTGTTGTTGTATGGCCTTGAGATAATCAGATGTTTTTGATTTTTTTGTTTGTTTATCTGTTTTTACTGTAATTCATCGTAAGGCAGAGATGAGAACCTTTTTCTGTAAAAACTGTGTGTATTTCTGTAAAAATCTGTGTATTTTTCTGTAAAAACTAATAAAAAGTAAATAATATAGAAATGACAATGTACTTTAAATACTTTAAAATATTTTTTCTTCTTAGTTTTTCATCAATTTAACACTATAGTCTAACAGTAAGACTGTGACTGAAATGGCATGTCAACCGTTATCCTCAGAGTATCTGCATCGAAAAGTCGAATTCCCTGGTAATTTATAGTAAATATGTAGTAATAAATGGAGATGAGATATACTCTTTATAGCTATCTAGCTAAGCCAGTGATGGTTACAAGCCACTGCATTTTGTGAAATCCAGATGTTTTCCCATGTGACTTTACTTCATTATTGGGAGCCTTATGTTTGTTTGTACGCAAGATAATCAAGTATTTTTCCATGAACAACAAAGAGCTTTATTAACTTTAATTCAGAATTCAGTCCATTAGCAGCAGATTCTTAAAACCTGCTATTTAAATACTATACTATATTTAGTACTTTGCTGAACTAACTTTGTTGTCCTTCATAAACATAACTATGCTCTTGGGGATGGAATGTGCAGTTAGTGTTGCACAGTGTAAGCCCTGATGGTATTCATAATATGCTCAGAAAGTATATATTGCATCATAATAACTAAATCATTTTCTTTATGAAAAAAATGTCATCAGATTGCCTCACTTCCCACCCACAGATGAAAACAGGTTTGATTTTCTGTTTATATCAAAGACATCTCTGTTTCCAGCATTCGTAGAATTATCAGCATGTTAAATGTATAAAATTGGTTAGTAAACTTTTTTGATGTCTTGTTACTTCTTTAATTTTATTTCTTTCTCTGTCTCTAATGCAGTGAACAGTCACAACCATTTAAAGGACTTCATGCTGGTGGTGTCCATAGTAATTGGAATGGGAGGCTGCTGGTTTGCTTATATCCAAAACCGCCACTCCAAGGACCACATGAAGAAGATGATGAAGGACCTGGAGGGTCTGCAGAGGGCTGAGCAGAGCCTTCATGATTTACAGCAGAAGTGAGCCTAACTTTTTTTTCGCCTTTTATTTTTCATTTGTTCTTTATTAGTTTTGAACTTTATAAAGTGCATTATGTTAACTAAGCCAAGTCCTGTCGTACAATAACTATAATAACTGCCTTTGCATGGCTTGGTTAGATTTTGGAATTCTCATCAAGATGATCAACATGGTCCTATCATATCATATAAATATTGTGCCTACTGTGTAATCTGCATTGGTGGTTTGTGTGCAATTGGGTTGGTTTCTGGAGAGATGAGGTCTTGAGCAAATTAAGCAGTAGAAGCTTTGCAATTAAAAGAGCCGCCTCAAACAGCATAATCCAGAGCAGTTTGCTGAGTCACTAAAAAAACTATCTAATATTTATTCTTAATTAAAGTTGCATTTAGACACTTATTTACAACATATATACAGCTTGCTGTTTTTATGCTATTACAGATAAATGCTCACATATTTAAATTATACTATATCACATTGTTTCACATATATATATATATATATATATATATATATATATATATATATATATATTTTTTTTTTTTTTTTTTTTTTTTTTTTTTTTTTTTTTTTTTTTTTTTGGTCATATTGCCCAACCCTAATTTCAGCTATGACTGAACTTGTTGGGCAATCAGGCGTTCATGTGTTCCTGCTGATTCATAGCTTTTACTTGAATCCGAAGTGCTTTTATTGCTCCATGCTAAGAGCAGATCATATGTACTACAAAGACAAAAACTAAAATCTCATCAAGCCAGTAGGTGATGATTTTGCAAAAAACAGATTGTGATTTATTTTAGCATGATTGGCTGGAGCTAGATGCCATATTAATCTTTACAGTCAAATTTGGTAATGTGGGGATTTTGTCATTTTTTTGTGCATTGTCCTTCAAGATGAAATGTGCTTTGCTTTATGAATTAAAAACTGCAGATCTGTGCTGTGTATTTCAAAGTTTCATTACCTGTGTTTGATAGCTCTGCTATGTCCATTACTCACTGTACTGGGCCGAGTGATGGACTCTCGAGGAGTATTTGATCTTTACTCTGCTTCCTCCATGAGGCTTCTTCTAAAAATACATGAGAATAGATGTTCTGTTTGTATTATAAGTGGCATCAATTGGTTTCTACAGCCTTGAGTGAGGTCCATATTTTGATCTAATGGTTGAATAAGGAGTGGCAGTATCTTGTGAACTTGTGCAGTGCTGAAGCAACTTGCAAAAACTCAGGGCATGTCATCTGACCAACTCTCAGGATCGGCTAAATTATGGTCAGATTGCATTTTTTCGCTGATATTTGGATGACACCCATAAATAGCCAGTCGGTTCTTCCAATTATAGTATTGGTCATACATTTTTGTGTAGACTCTGTATTATTTTACAAACAGAAATATCCTGTCTGGCAAAATAGATGAATAGGATTATTGAGTGAGGTCTAATGAATAGCAGATTGAGATCTGTAAGGCCTGCAGGCTTTTTGGTAGCAAGTCTGGACAAGCATGTGGATTTTTACTTGTGAAAGGTAGATCTGACTGAGGGAGATTTGGGATTGAAAATAGACCATCCCACTTTTTAAACCCATTTTGCAGTAACATTTCTCATCTCTGGGCCATGTTCATGTGGCAAATAAGGATATCATAAAACTATTATGCTGAATATTTCCTGAGTATATGACACTGAAATGCCCTCTGTCAAATCCCTCATAATACCAGCAGTGGCTCTTAATACCACCACGACCTGATCTGCTTTCCGCATAGACAGAAAGTCTGTCACCTTTTTGAGAGACAGCAGTGAGAGTAAATGGAACGAGTGGAAAATATGTAATGAGTGCTAGTGTAGGAGGACGCTCAAACTGTTGTTATGCAGCAGCCCATGACGCATTCCACTCCTCAGATGAAAACAGTTTTCAGGACTGAATAAATTTAAGCAGTAGATGTTGACAGAGGAATGGGTAGGTTGTCCAACCCTGCCTTTTAGTCTACTGTTGTCCTTTATTAATTTAATCTCCATGCTGTAATCCATACATTGTATGTAAATAGCTATCCAAGAAAAGGAATTTACACTGTATGCACAAAAGTTTTGTGACCCATTCATAGTATATTTCTGAAATCAGGAGTATTAAAGAGTTTCTTCTGCTTTTGTTTGACTATCCAGGAAAGGCTTTCTACTAGATTTTGGCACTGCTATGAAGATTTGATTGCATTGCAACGTCCAGGACGTTGGATGACAACCACTGTACCTCAATCTTAACTTACCTAATCATCCTAAAAATACTGGACGTAGTAACAACATTCCAGAGAACACAGTTCCACTGCTCACAGTTGGCATTAGGCATGGTTCTAACAGGTTCATGTTGATCTGATCCAGAGAGTCCTAATCTATTGGCAGTGCTTCTCTACAGGGTCTACAAATGTATCAGCAATGGTTACAAGTAACAAGTAGTTGAACGCATTCGTTAGAAGGTGTACAGACATAGCTATTTAATGTAATTAAAAGTACATTTGAAACCACACAGTGCAGCCCTGTACAGCTCAAGTGTCATTGCTCAATGATCTTCACTGTACTGAGCTAAGTGAGTAATGACATTTTCAAGAGAGGTATCCGGTTAAGCCTTGGGTACACTACGTGGCTTTAATGTCAGAGCAGATTATAAACAGACTGGGTATCTCACACTTCCCGACTGAGGTTTGAGTTTTTATGATCCATCATAAAATCTCCATCACACACTAAATGACTATGGGTCACACTGCACAACTTCAAACTGCTCCTGAAACAAAACCAACACAAAATAAAATATATGTACCTCATGCTAAAAGATTCATGTTAAACATGGAAGGTCATTGTTTTTGTGGCTATTTGCACTCCTCATTATGTAAAAAATGCGAAACATGCCTCTGAGGCTGTGAGTTAGAAGCAGATGTTGGCTCGCTGAATGAATTTCTGTTCCACCTTAATTGGTGCTGCTGTATTGCACACCTAATAGCACCAGTGGTTGAAGACTCAGCTAACCTGGCAATTAGGGTAAAGATTGCGTAGTGTAATCCTGGCATTAGTGGTATTTACACATTGCCCAATTATTTTGTAAGCTCTATAACCACAGTGACCCTGACTAGGAAGTAAGTGCATGCGTGGGTGGGTGGGTGGTTCAATGGATGGAGAGATGGGTGGAGTTTCTGCAGTATTGATAGTTTGAGTGAGTTTGAGTCAGATTCATTGAAAGAGCTTGAGTTTCTGCAGCTGCATGGTTCGGATTAGCATCCATTAGCATGAAGAATGCTGCAGCAACTCAGAAAATGTGTTAAGCTCTGTTATATTCATTGCACAGTGAAGAAGTGCCAATGCACATGCCTCCACATCCGCTTCAGAATTTTAACAGAAGGAGAACTTATATTCTTGATATTAGTTCTGTAATAAATATGAATGTAACCTCTGTTGTCAAACAACTCTGTTGTCTGGCCTGCCCCTGAAAACTCTGAAGCAGATCTCAGTGCAAACACAGTGATCGTTCTTTTATGCTGTTAAAGATTAAGCTTTAACGTACATGTGCAAACACAAAGTTCAGAGAGTAGTTGTGGTTATAGTGTATTGTCTGTAATTTGGCTATGAAAGTGCAATGGATTTTTCTAGAACGGATCTCCAGTTCTCTTCATAGCTGCATAGCTTCCTGGTGTTGTCACTGTGTAGATGCAGCAGCTGACATAAGGGAAGATGTTTCACAGTTGATTGGTTCCAGTTCCGATTGAGTTTACAGAGACACTGGAAAATGTTTTCCTGTTTCCCTTCCAAATGATTGCAGAAGTTGAGTCAGGCTATGACATTAATGCGTTTGAGCTGTTTCCTGTGTAGGTGTAATGACATGCTTCTCCCTCACACACTCACTCAAAGCGATTGTAAGCAGCCACTTGAGAAAATGTTCTGGTTTACTCAGTCATGGCATAATGCTTTCTTGATACAGGCATGAAGGCTGTATGACCTTCACTTTTAAATGGTCCATCTGTTGGAAATTTCCCATCACATCCTTTTTTCTGTTGCCATAGCAGCATCTTTTAGATGAATAAGCAGGTGCTTACAATGTAGTCTCATAGTGGTGGACATGGGCCTGGATATTGAGGTAGAAATACTTCATTTAAAATAATTCATTTGGAGAACTGGTTAGTGCACCAGTACTGGTATAAAATAAAGGTACTTCAAATGGTTCTTTGAGGAATGTCATAGAGTAACCACTAATGAAGAAGGTTGTAATTAGGTGTGTGTGTTAGGTTTTTCAGACCGAACATGACATGGAACCAAAAGTGCTTCTTGTATGGCAATGCTTAAAGAACCATTTCAGGCACCGTTATATTTGAGAAATTAAAACTGTTACAGTACTATTTATTTGTTTGAGTTCTCCATGTTTCTTCCGTATCATATACTGAATAGAGCAGAGTCACATGACTACATACATGGTAATATGTTATGGGTACATGAATACCCACACAGTGGAGAGAATATTAATAGAATTATAAACAGCGTAACTGAAACAAATGACAGGGGCAAACTCAAGTTGATTAGAGGTTCTGAATTGATTCATTTATGGTTATGATTAATAAGTGGATTTATGGATGGATGGGTGAATGGATGGATAAATGGCTGGAAGGGTGGATGGAGTATTGATATGAAGCACCTAGTCTGCTTAATTCTAGGCTCTTTTACAGGCCTGACAGCTTGTTTTGAACTGCAGATATTCTTCTAGCACACAGTACAAGTAATAAGAAAGCATGGCTTCATTAAACTCATCAGTGTTAAATTTCTAATTCTGTCAATATATTTGGAATTGCTCTGTTTGCATGCACCAAGGGCTCCAAATTGAAACATTTGAACATCATCTAATAGGCTACTGGTGCCATCTGTGCTGCCTGTGACATGGAGAAGAAGGAGAGATAAGAGTGCTCTATAACATAAGTTATGTATAGCTTACTAGCTGCGTACAGGCTTTTTGTGACTTTCATGCAAACAATGAATCAAAAGAATAGAATCTTGAAGTGGGGAATTTTATTTTTTGTTAATATGTAACTTTAATTCTGGAAATCTGTCCTTTGTGTTTGAAGGTTCTGTGTGTGCTGATCTGATGGTCATATGATGTACCAATCCACTCTTACTACATGGTCTAGAGAAAGCATAGCGGCTGTAGTAATTTGTAAAACGTTTTTCAGTCAATGAAAACAAAGTTCTGATCTAAACACAGCACAACCACCCTATGCAAGCAGAAGTTCTCTCCAGGGAAATGAATAGGATGCAGCATGGTAAAGGGACAGGTGGACAGTGCTTTTAGGTTCCATTAAAGCATGGCAAGTATTTTTTTTTTTTTGAAAGAGACATGTCTGTGAACATTTTAAAGATATAAAGTAGCCAATGTGTAATGGTTCTTTAAAAATTTAATAGACAAAATAGTTTTTTATTGAAAGTGGTTCTTCTAAGGCATTGCTCAAACACTCATATACTGTTCAAGTATATCTAAAATTATTACAAAAATGGCTTTCCTAAATTCAGTCAAACCCTTTGAATATGCCAATTTATTTCTTTCAGACACACCAGTGGAAAACCATAACATATCCATTATACACATACAAATACCCAACTATCATCACCGGTTCACCAACATGGTAACCTATTGACCCTATTTCAAAGCTAAAACACCTTCTGTTCCCAAGTCCCTTTAGAAAACCTGATCGGAACGGGTCTCCCTCGTGTTTGTCACTTCCTTCTGAAATCATTAATCACTGGAATGTGCTTTGGCAGGGTTTTCCATTTTCGTCTCTGTGTCAGAATTTGTCTCTCTTCAGTTCTACAGTTCTCACAGGAACTGTGTGTAGATTGCGAAACATTTGACACACTTAGGCTTGTTGAGGCAGTTGCAGCACACTGAGAATAACTGAACTACAGATCGAACTACTTACAAGGGTGAGTCAAAGAAGACATAATACCAGTGTGGGATTGGCTTGGTAGTGTTCTAATACATATGCTCACTGACCCAGTGAAAGGACTGGTAGTGTTTGACAGATGTTAAGCAGTCTGTCAGGTTGTAGGGACGCTTTATTAGCCAAATCTTTGGAACAGGAGTCACCATTCATGTCAACAATGGGAAGGTTTGTACTCCAACTAAACAAGAGCATATGTGAGAGGAACTGTGTATTGGCAAGAAACTGGTAAGCTGATATGTCACAATACATATCCTCTTGTTCGTTCTAGCCCCACCTCTTCACACTCAAGTAAGGAGTGTTTCAGCACAAATTTCTTTAGGAATGAGTTTCACTTGAGGCCAGTTAGAGCAGAACATGTACATAAATACACATGAACATGTTCTTTAAGGCACAGTACCCAAACCAATCTATTTAATTCTAATGGTTAAATTGCCTAGATGTAAAAAACTTAAACGGCAACACCAACAGCCTTTTAGCACTGCCTTTTTTTCTCCGTGCTCTTCAGGTTTCGGGCCATGTCTCATATCATTACTGCATCCTCATCCCAAATACAATAAGCCTTACAATCCGGATGTGTCGGATTAAAACACAGCTGGTGAAAAAACGTGATTTCCTGGCCGTTGTTAAAGTTTTAACCATATAAACCTGAGTGTTACACTGTTAGACATTTGAAATAATTTATATTTATCATAATTAGCAAATACCTTCATTCAGACACCTGACCAGGTCAATGATCATCAAAGAGGACATTTTCACTTGGTGGAAAGATGTGAATGCCAGTAGTTAACTGGTCAAGAGCACGCTGTGTTATTTTCCAAATCTTGAGCTCAGGGGCTTTGATATTAAAACGGCTGTCTCCTGGATTTTGATCCTAGGCTCCCCTATGTAAAACTACACTAGTTTCCACTGATCTTTTGGTAAACTTTAATGGACAGTGACATTAAAGGCACAAGCAACAATGGGTTGTATTTTTGTAATACAATTGTGAACCCACAAACATCGAATATTTATAAAAGCACAATTTCAGGTGCTGTAAGATGTTTAATTGCTCACTCAATTTGTTATTAATGTGTGTCTGTGCGTGTCTGTGTGCGCGCGTGCACGTGTGTGTGTGTGTGTGTGTTGAATACTGAATGGCAAAGGTCATGGTTTGGTGTGTCAGACGAACTGAGAATTGTTAAGATATGTTAAGACATCTTGTGTTCTCCTTGGATCATCTTTCACTAGCCCTTCACCCTATTGCTGCTTCATTCTCTTGCCCCCTCTTTATGCCTCAGGAGCTCTTTATTGCACCCTACTGGCTGAATGATTATACTTTTACTAGGTATGTGAGTAGAGCTGCAGTCAGTCAGGAACTCAAATGGAGAAACAACACTCTTGAATTTTATTGATTTAAACTCTGCAATGAAACCATGAATGTGTTTTTAGAAATCCTTTAAAATATATAGGATATTTTTGGCAGGATTAATTAAAGTAATTAGACCTTCTACCACAAATGGAAGGTATTCTAATATTTTCTAACCAATAAATTAATTAAGTTCAGTATTGACCACGAACAAACGTGTTTACGAACAGTTTTGTCAGTATTGACTTTTAGCAAATAAAAAATTTGGGCTCCAAATTAAGTGAGTCTTTGCACTAGAAACGCCACCTTCAGTTATGTCTGTAATATGATTTGACTGGAAGGTGCTCCATATAAATGCCATGTCATACAAACATGAAACATATCAGATCATCAGTTTAAAGAACAATCTGATTACAAAAGAGCTTTTCTTTAATAATAATGAGTAAATTAATCCAAGCAACAAATGATGACATTAAAGATCTAAACGTAGTTCCTGATATGTTTAGACATATTTTCTCCATTGACTTTTTCATACAACCAAAATGCATATGGCCTTGTTGATAGCTTGGGTCCATGGCTCAATGGCAAA
The DNA here is from genome assembly GCA_034509495.1 of Acestrorhynchus altus. Taxonomy (NCBI): domain Eukaryota; kingdom Metazoa; phylum Chordata; class Actinopteri; order Characiformes; family Acestrorhynchidae; genus Acestrorhynchus; species Acestrorhynchus altus. The sequence goes on from CM067517.1 coordinate 6,870,827, forward strand.
AAGAACCTTGTGTGGAACCATGTCTTCTATAACCTTCTCAGTACATATATTTTAACTTCAGAAATTGATTTTCAAATCCATCTGCCAATCTCTACCTTGCTCAAACTTACAACATTTAATGTAGCCTTTAATGTAGCCTTTAATGTTGCCTTGCATGGCCAGTGTTGAGCTGCACTCAGAAGGTAGCCCCTTACTGCTTACACAGGGATGTCTGTCGCCTGTTCCCTAAGGTGGTACTTGATCAATTTACATACTTTTACCCCATGACATATGGCATGTCAGTGTGTAAAACATCACTGTCACACAAATCCTCAGTGCCATTTCTGCTGGTCCATTCATCATGCAGTTTCACTGCAGTGTAAATAACTGTCATTTACATTATTTCCCAGTAGAAAATGGCAGAAATTGAGATACAAGGGCTTTGCTTGACTGTGATGATAAGTGACCTTCTAGCACATTTGGCAACCACACAATATCTTGGCAGGAAGTGGGGAAAAAACCTAGTGGAAGGAACGGCAAGAACGCCCACCCTAGATGTGGCAATCCCACATAACTACCTACTTCCTGTGCGCCACATATAGGTGAGGCAACGGAAGCCTTAACAACATTCATATGTGGAGGCTGCACTAATGATTAACTAATGAGCTGACTTTGTATGTTGGGTTTTTGTAGAATAATTGACTGTATTCTCTAATCAAGTCAAGTCAAGTCTTCTTTATTGTCATTACATCTGAGTACAGGAAATTACATTCCTCTGGAACCAAGGTGCAACATGGAGCAGCAATACAGTATGGCAGCATAAAGTGCAAATACTACAATAAATACAGTAAACAAGAGACAGTACAATACTGAGCGGTACAATGAAGTGAAATGTTTGTGGTGGGAATAAGGTGCAAAAGATATGTAACATGCTGTAACAAATAAATGTACATGATAACAGCTGTTACTGAGGTAGAAAGTTTATAGTTCTGAGTGACAAATATGCAGCAGAATTGAATATTTTGAATTGTGTGTCATATTTGTGCTGTTCTCAGTAAAACTCTCAGTTCAGAGTGTAGTAAAAAAGGAACAGTTTGTAATGAAGACCCAGTCTGAACTTGGTCATATGACCTGCCTTCCAGGCATGTTGAATTCATGTCCGACAGACAAAGGCTGTTCCCATGAGGGAGTTTTATCTCTGGCTTTATATAGGCATCGCTGAGGCATTCAGGGCAAGCATGGGTGTGCTTACTGCTGCCAAGGAAAATCGTTAATCCCATCATAGCTCTGACTGGTCATGTCTTTGTCGTCACACTGTGCTTCTTCCGACTGCCTTTACTTCAGGTTATTTTGAACGCCCTCCTCTGGAGCCAGTGGACTTGATGGAGCCAGTGGGCTGCTATGGCCATGCACTCAGTTGCAGGCCCAAGTTGTGTAGTACATTAGTGAGAAGGAAATCTTTAGTTTATCTAAAGTCATGTAAGAATTCTAGAACGTGCATATGCCGTATATGCAGAATATGCTGTAGCAGTGCTGGTGTCAAAATTTACACCTGCTGCCTATTAGGACTTTGCCCATAAATTGGCCCATTTATGGCACGTTCTTTCTGAATTGTTTTAGTTTTAAAAATAGTACTGTCCAGTGAAACTGTACTGCTCAAATGTACAACCTTCTTTCTGAGGGCCTTAGAGAGCTCTTTAGATCTGACCATGGTGATCCTACTCACTGCAACAATTAAGTTAGAAATCCTTCCTAATGATGTTCTAATCATCTGCAGCTAATATGCTGATTCTAATTTTAGGGGCAGCTGTGGCCTGCTGGTTAGGGAACCAGCCTTGTGACTGGAAGGTTGCCTGTTCAAATCCCTGAACTTGCAGAACATGACTGAAGTGCCCTTGAGCAAGACACTTAACTCCCCAGCTGCTCCCGAGGTCCCATGAATAGGGCTGTCCACCGCTCCGGGCATGTGTGCTCACTGCCCCCTAGTGTGTGAATTCCCTGAGTGTGTGTGGGGAGGGGGGGGGGTTAAATGCGGAGGACAAGTTCCCCTGTGGGTCTATGTGCACCTTTACATTTACACATTTCGAGTAGTAATAAATGTACGAATTTCCTATTCATAAAGCATTACTGTAATTTAATACTGTCTTGTTTTAATGAAGCTCTGAAGCTCTCTGCTTTTTTTAAAGACTCGCCCACACTTTGAGATATGACTATGATCTGTAACTTGACTCTGTGTTGTCTTCATCTCTTTCCTGCCTAAGATTCCCATGCCTTTTTAAATTAAGCCTGCTCTCTGGAGCACCATGCAAGGCTAACTCTGCCCTGTTTGGGCGTGTTGGAGGGAGGAATAATGAGGGCAGCTGGAAGCATAGCAACAGAATTCAGTACTGCAGTCTTGCAGCCTTGACATGAATGAAGTCTTGATTTTTCTTTTTTTTTTTTTTCTTTTTGCTCAGCAGTGTGGATTCCATCAAGCAATGCAAAATCTTTTCTTCATTGACAAACGCACTGTATGTCAACTTGTGGACACCCCTTCCAATGAATGGCTTCAGATACTTTAAGTTGCAGCCATTTCTAAACCCCGTAGAGAAGTCTTGCCAATAAGATGGGGTTCTCTGGAGCAGATAAACATAAACCTTTGGAGCAGTGAAACTGTGTTCTCTGGAATGATGGTGCTCAGTTGGAATGATCATCCAAAATCTTCAGCTCCCCTAATGCTTGTGTTTGTTGAATGCAATCAGATCCTCACAGCAGTTCTCAAATATAGTAGAAAGCCTTCACTGTACAGCAGAGGCAGTCCAATAAAAGCAGGATCCACTGTGTTGTAATACCCTTAAATTTAAGAAGAGACAATGAATGAGCAGGTGTCCCAATACTTTTGTCCATATATTTTTTGTAAAACTTTAACTACATTTTACCCCTTAAAACTACAGGACCAATGTTTATTCTAAGAATTTAACCTGAACTGGTATTCAGCAATAATTCACAGCTACCACTGTGAATTACTAATTAACAGGAACTGTGATATAACCTTGAGGATTTTTCTCTTCTTATCTGCTCAGTTATTCAGTTATTCTTTGAACTTTTCTGTCCAAGCTTTTTATTGGTGTTCAAGCTTTCATTCTAAAGCCAAAACCCACTGTTTTGATGCTCAGGCTGCGGATCGCTCAGGAGGAGCACCGCACTGTGGAGGTGGAGAAGGTGAACCTGGAGCAGAAGCTTAGGGACGAAATTAATTCTGCAAAACAAGAGGCGCAGAGACTCCGGGAGTTACGAGAGGGCACAGAAAATGAACTCAGCCGACAGAAGTATGCAGAGGAGGAACTAGAGCAGGTAAGTTTCAGTCGGTGGTGTCCAAATGGCCTGGATTCCCAGTGCAGCTCATCTTTCACTAGGTAACCCACTAAAAGTCTAATTTCAGTTTAGATGAGGCTCGTTATTACATGCTTATAAATGTGCTTCAAATGATCCCTTAAGATATGCCATAGAAGAGCCATTTTGTTTCCAAAAAGATTTGTCAGTGTGCAGAACCTTTAAATTGGTACAAATCTTGGTTAGATGGTTCTTCTATTTTTGAGTGTAAGGGTGCATAACATATAATTTGCTAACTGCTATTGTAGTATTTGGCACTGCAGTACTGACATTGTACTGAGATGCAGCATGCAAGTAGTTTCTGTAATGTAATCATAAATCTTATTATACAGTCATTTCTAATCAATGTTCCTGATGGTATTTTGAGGAATGAAGACGCTCACATTCTAATTGTTTTTTCCTCTTCCTCATGTACAGAAGATATACTGTAATCAGAGGCATTAACCAAAGCATCTCAGTATGAACAACTACTTAAAACTTTTGGTGTTTTGCATAAAATGACAATCACAAGGGATTGATTTATTATTACTAACATTACAATTAAATGTACAGTGTTTAGCAGATGCTCTTAGCCATAGCAATGTACAAAAGCATATCAGTACAGAAGCACACCAGTACACCATAATACACTGCCTGAATGTCAAAAAAGGAAAATCTAAATAAGCATTTAAATTCAATCATTTTTGGCCTGTAGGCCACTGTCAGGGTTTTGAAGCCAGTGTAGAGATGTATGTCTTTATACATATGAAACTTGGTCTCTCAGAGTAAACAGGATTCGGTTTTCTCAATGTGGTCCTGAATAGAGATCGACCAATCTGGGGTTTTCTATAACCAATGTTTAGAGGTCGGGGTCAACTGATGTCCCATAACTGCTGCCAAATTTTAGGGCCAATATTTAGAAGTTTTCATTTATCGAACACTGACTTGAACCATATTTATAAATAAAAACAATTAAACTGAAAAAATATATATGAAAATAAATTGTAGTGCTGCAAACACCGCTTTCTGTCCTCAAGTCCTCAAATAACCAACTGTGAATAGTTTTAAAAAGTTTTAGTTAAAATTAATTTTTTATTCACAAAAATCTCTTTTGCAGATGCAAAATTACAGGTAGGTAAGTTAGTATTACAGAACTATATAAAACGGACTGTGCTTTAATTGAATGTAATGTGCTTTAATATTATTCCAATTTTAGTCCCTGTGTCTTCCTTACCTACCCATGAAAGTTCTCAGTACTCCCAGTTTAAGAACGTCAGGTTGTCATGCAGGAAAGACAACTGTTCTGCATGTTATCCTGTGCAGTGGCTTATCATAAAGCTTACCAGTCCATTCTGGATATTGCACCTGGATTTCCCTGGTGTTGGCTCAGTGAAATGCTGCCGTACTGGATTTGATTTTTGTTCAGACAGCAATTACTAAACAGAAGTAACATTCATGGTTAGCATTTTATTTGTGCCTTCATCTTCATTTCATTGTATAAATCCAGTATTCTATACACATTAAAACAATTACATTATAGTATATTTTTGAAACAAAAAGTGTAAAAGAACCAAAATGATTCGCTAATGTGTTTTTGTTGTTAACAGATTGCTTACAAGTTACAAACCAAATTGCCATCATCTAATAATCGCAAAAAAAAATAATTAAATTAAATAACTTTGTCATGGTGCACAGGCTTGTATGCAAGGACATTTTTTTGATTTGCATTACACAGTTGATGGAAACATTCAGATGCACATATTCTTGAGCTGAATTTTCATCAATGCAAACAAGTTGGATGGAAACCTGGATATTGTCTGCATCAACTAACTAAATCATGCTTCAGAGCAAATGAAACCATTCTGGTCTGCTCCAGGGCAGGGTGGAGTAACTCAGCCCTCAATCACACTGCAGTGTTTGAGAGCTGCTGAATTCTCCACCCCACACACTGAGTGAAATTCTCAGAATCCAATACAGGAATAATAAAACACAGCTTCTGATGGGCTTTGACTACAGTCCTTAGCGTTAACTGTACGTTTAGCGAACCTTCACCCAGCTGTAGCATTATGACAGCTCCTGACCGTTCTATGCTGTTTGTTTTTTCTTTCATTAAGTGAAGCAACACTTCATAGTTTGAAGGTAACATATAGTAAATATATGGCCATAGGACTCTGAAAGCCTTACCTTTATCTCCCAGGAATGTTGTTACTGTTGTCTTCCAAAAGTTGTGGCCTTTTGTGCCTGACTTTAAATCGATATATTGGTCGACCTCTAGTCCTGACACAGACAGCACACTCTATACAGGTTAATTGCACACATCTGAAAAACACTGCCAGTTTCTTCTATTCTCTGCCTCAAAATCATATGGTTCATCTCAGCTACTGAAATGGGTACTGTTCAGGCCATTGGGTCTCCAGGACTAGATTTGAAAACCACTGCACTGTGGTATGTCATTAGTAAGTGTGTCATAAATATTATGTCACAGTTATGCTATTTGGGTAAAAGTGTCGGGTTACCTGCTCTTTCATTTTCATCTGAAATCAAAGGTATTGGGAGTTTATCCTGCTTTTGTTGGAGTAATTGTCTCTTCTGGCCAGCATAGGCATTCTACTTCCCTACTCAGATTCTGGAACATTTGTTTAGAGGATTTGATTGAGTGATGAAATAAGTAGTGAGGTCAGGATGTTGGATGATCTCCACCCCAACACCTGTTCCAACTGTAGGTTCATGTTTATCTGCTCCAGGGAGTCCTATCCTACTAGTGAAACTACTCTACAGGGTCTAGACCAGCTGTGTGTTAATTTGCCTTTTTTATAAGGAGTGTCCACAAATGTTTGGATATGTAATCTTCTATGTGGCTACCTACCATTCTAATCCTTACATAAATGTAAATGTAATCTGTAGCTGTCAGTGCAAGGCTTGACTTTAACAGTAAATCTGAAAAGGATCCACCAGTCTGAGAGGATGTCAAGTGCTGTTGAACTATGGTAGCGTGTGGGATCAGTCAGTGCATGCCAGTCTCCCATTACTGCCAAACAGCACTGCCCTATCAAAGCCAGGCCTTTTGGGTCAGAAAGGAGTGCAGTGTCTCTGTGGTATTGGAGCTCATTAGTGCTGTCTAATGAGCCTGGAGGCAAATGTGCAGCTCTGTTTTCACAGGCCATAGAGGCTACATTTCTCTCTCATACATTTCCTCCCTTCTGTTTCTCCTCACATAACCTTTATGGAGGCCTTCACTTTGTGACTATACAAACAGAGCTGTGGCCTTTCAGTGTGTGGCACAGTTTGGAGCTGCTATCTTTGGACAAATTTGGCTTTTTCACTTACACAACACCAGACACAAGCAATTTCACCATGTAATTGCTCCAAGAGCCTTGTGTGCTTTATTTGTTCATTCAAACTTAATGTACTCAAACTGCCCAAGCTTTTGCCATGCCCAACCAAATTTCCATTAGTTGCTGGGAAACCCCATGTTAGTATAGTTGTGACTCTCTGTGGTTGTTCTTACACCACTCTGCATTTAACAGCCAATGCTTTCTGCGTAGTTCAGTTCTGAGATTTAGTCTAGTGTTAATTGTTCCTGGATCAGATTTATCTCTAGACCAGTAGCAGGCAACTCCAGTCCTGGAGGGCCAGATTCCTGCACAGTTGTGCAGTATTCTTGCTCAAGCAAACTGTGCTGAGCTCTGGCTGTCAGTAGCCCCCTTTTGATCTAGAGCAGGGCTCAACAACCCTGCTCCTGGATAGCTACTTTCATGCCGGTTTCAACCTCAGTCCAAATTTACCCCACCCAATTTGGCCAATCAAGAATGTCTGAAGGCAATAATTAGTTTTATAATGTGGGCTGGATTAGGGTTGAATCTAAAATCTGCAGGAAGGTAGCTCCCCAGCAGCAGGCTTAGTGAACCCTGATCCTAGACATCACCACATTGAGTTAACTGGGAATGCTGAGTACAACATTGATTTCCTGATTCACTGTTTGCTGCTAATGTTGAACTGCCTCTGGTGCCCCCTGCAGGTGAGAATGGCCCTGAAGAAGGCTGAGAAAGAGCTGGAGTCGCGCTGCAGCTGGTCTCCTCCTGAAGCTCTGCAAAAGTGGCTGCAGCTCACACATGAGGTGGAGGTGCAGTACTACAATATCAAAAAACAGAATGCTGAGAAACAACTGCTTGTCGCAAAGGAAGGGGTTAGTGTTTTAAACTCTTGCTTTTGCTGCAGTCATTGTATAATGTAACCATTAGTGTTGTTTATTTTTATTGCTTTGTGAACATCAGTGTACAGTACTGTGGTCCTATTAGAAATAATGATCTGGGTAGTAATAAGGGGTTTCAATGTTCATTGAAACATCTCCAGAGTAGTATAATTTATAGTTCTCATCCAACACATGGTTTGGTATTTATCTGACAGTCTTATCCAGAGCAACTGAGCAACAAGTGTACTCATATTACAAAGGTGGGTCATAGTAGTGTTAGGAGTCTTGCCCAAGGACTCTTATTGGGGTAGCACAGCATAGTTGCTCAGACTGGGAATGAAACCTCAGTCACCCACATGGTGTGGTGGTTCACTGGTGTTATCTGTTGTGTTAATGATAATAAAGGATGCTTCATTCAAATACAGAATATAAAAGAATAATGAAAAGTTATGCAGTAATGTTAAGCAGAGGTGGACTTTCTTAAAGTGATCTAATGTTCTTTCAGGCAGAGAAGATAAAAAAGAAGAGGAATACGCTGTTTGGGACCTTTCATGTTGCACATAGTTCCTCACTAGATGATGTGGACCACAAAATCCTAGCAGCTAAGTGAGTTACTTGTTTGGGATCACCATTAACATTGCACCTTACATCTTTTCATGACCATACATGTCTATAAACTTTGCATATATTCAGTTTTAGTTAGCTTTGCTTTTTCAAATATTCCTATTTGTCTTCCCCTTTTTCTCTCCTTCTCACTATCTGCTTCTCAGGCAGGCCTTAGGAGAGGTAACGGCAGCCCTGCGGGAGCGACTCAACAGATGGCAGAATATCGAGATCCTTACAGGCTTTACCATAGTAAACAACCCTGGTCTCCCATCTCTGGCCTCAGCCTTGAACCTGGACCCCAGCTTCATGGGGGGTCGTGCCACACCCCAGCATATGGTCATGTCTGACGACATGGATGACATGGACGAGGACATCATGGCACATGGAACACTGCAATGTAAGGACTTGCCAGACTCCAATGGGTCCAAGGCCCGACCCTCTAAAGGCTCTCACAAACAAACTAAAGGCCTTTTGATTAAATCCAAAAAACTTTCTTTCTGACTGGTGTCTTCCATCTTCCAATCGTCTCATGTGTTCTCTCTGAGAACAGATTCAGGGATGCAGGCTTTCTCTTAATTAAGAGAATTTCTCTTGTGCAATCTGTGTTTACTTTCATTTTCAATGTAATGGGTTTTCTTCCAGTGGTGTTGGACTTTATGTGCTGTCTTCTCCGTTGACAGTGGAAGATGTTCCACATAATTGTCACATTTTTTGAAATGGCACTTAAATACATAAGTCATGGCAACAAATCTTTGCATCTTTTATGGTTTGTCTTGACGTTTCTGGGTGGTCCGCGAGTTAGACCACTATGTAGAAAGCACTGCAGTATTTTATCCAAGGCCATACGAGTGTATTCTGTTGGAGGCTCTGAGAAGACAAAGGCCCTTTGTGTTTGGTTACACAATATTAGGAGAGTATGAAAAGATGTTGCATCCTAAAACTTCTTTGGCCTTTCATGGACACAATGACCACCTGCCAACTGAGTGAGTACATGTAGCTTTGCAGCTGGTGTTAGTTTTGCAGTGCCATGCTTCAGGCTAGAAATGTATATATATAAATATATATGTAATTGTATAATGTGTGGTTGCAGCTGTATTAAGGTGAACACATCATCTACCATCACTGGACCTTTGGCCTTTGAATCCAGAATGTTTTGTTTATTAACAGCTGTTCCCTTCCTCCTTACTTCATGCACCCTTTTCAGATGCCACTTGGTTTATGGACCGTCGAGCCAGTGACCTCAGGTCCGTAGGTTCGGATCGGCACTCGTTGCGGAAGTACTCTGGTGGGCTAGGCTGCTATGCCCCTCTTATTACCCTTCTCTTTACCTACCCCATTCAGCTGTTCCTTCCTTAAACCAGTCTCCCTTTCAGTGGATTCAGAACCCTAAATGGTAGAGTCTCCAGGGCATGCACAGAATAGTCAAAGACTGCACTGCAGTGCTGTCTAAAATTAAACAGCGGATCTCTCTGTCGCTTTCTTTCTCTTTAGCTCTACAGTTAGAATGAGCAGATACTGGATATTATTGTTTAAGAACATTGACAAATGGCATGCTAAAACTACAGTGTAAATAGTTCTGTTTAATTAGTCATATGCCGCAAATGTCCATCAAAATCTCAATACTATGGAATTAATGAGACAGTATCTTCATGGTAGTTTTAAAAACCTGTCATTTCTGACATGAAATGGGTTGAAATATCACTATTTTTACCAAATCTCCCACTCTTTATTTAAAATATTGCATTGTAATAGGCATCTACAGTATTCTAAATGTAAAACTAGGGATCCACAGTTATGGGAATTTCAATGTCAATTTTGGAGCTTTTTAAAGAGTTATAAAGCCCAGAATTGGAACACAATCCATCATTAGTCCTACTTTACCAAAAGGTTCAGTTTTTCCAGGACCACAATAAAGATAACATTAAATTGGTGTGAAATATTGTCCAAATCTCAACATCTGTCGAGTGCCAATATTATTTTAACAACTGTTAATTGCCAGTTTCAGTGTCCTCTATTTCTAATGTATTCCTAATCATAACTGAGCTTCATTTTCATACAAATCGGATCACTGGAGATCATAATCACAGGCCTGTACCTCCCCTCATCAAGCTGAATGATGATATGTGCTAAATCAGCACTTTTTTTTGGCCTGTCTGCTGAAGTCTAAAGAACATTGGAAATTAATTATTGTGGGAATTCATGGATATTATTCCATTTGGAGAGAGGGAGAGAGAAAGACGTTCGTAGAGATCCGAGTTACTCTATGTTTCACTCTGTGATGGTCTTCAAAGAAAGCTCTCCAGCACCTCCCACTTGTTCACGTTTTCCTTACCAGCACCTATGTTGCACCTGAACATCCTGTTTTACCCTGTCTGGCCTGACACACACCTCCCATCACTTTTATCTTCATTATTTTTGCTGCTTTATTGAAGTCTGTATCACTTTTGTGTAACATCTGTTGTTTTCTGCCCACAGCTCCCAGTATGCTGTCTTTGCGTCAGCGGCACATCGACCCACAGCTAGCCATGGGCTCACAGAGGTTGGTAGAGAGCAGCCACGCACATGGGGGCCAACAGGGGGAATGTAGCTCATACCCGTCCTGGTCTAGGTCCAACCTGTGGCAGAATCGCAGCCAATCATTTGGGCAATTTGAAGCGATGGGCTTGACCCCACTCTCCTCATCTGTCTCGCACCCTTCCATCATCTGCTCTTCTTCGTCCGCTCCCCCTCACTCCTCCTCTGCGCATCATTCCTCCTTCTTTCACTCGCATCATTTCCAGCCAATGGACCCCATCCCAGACTTGCCCCCTGATGCCACTCCGCCTCGGCCACGCCGTACTGGCAGCCATGGGTACCCCTGCATCCGCCACTTTGTTTTACTTGCCTGGCATGAGAGTGAGACTTCAGTCCAATGTGACTGTTCAGTACTTTTTCTGCTGTAGTATTTCTGTCCCCGAGGGTTGCTATGTAGCTGCAGTAACAGAGAATCACCAATAGGTGTCATTCCATGTTGTCTTTCTGCTTTTCACACAAACTGGTGCATTACATTTTTCACACTGACTCCTCTTCTGTTACCCTCACAGACCTGGTGCATGATCAAACACATCTCTTCTTTCTCTTGCTTGCTGAACTGTGTGGAGTTTCTGTGGTCAGGCTTTAGCCTATAGTGACTTGGGATTGGTTTTAGAATGTTCCCAGCATGTGCGTCAGCTTAATTAATGAATGGCATTCTTGCAGTATACTAATGAGCACTGCACCACGTATTACCATGCTTTACTTTATTTCTACTTACCAACTTACTGGCTGGTTCACACAAAGTGTTAGATTTCTGCAGTCACTTCTAACATTCCTCAGTTTTTATGAGCTTGGGCTCGACACCTAACGCCATTAGACAGCATTCTTTGCTATGGACGAGCACATGACTAAGATTTAATGGAACAGTAGTTTTCTGATATCTGATCCACTACTTTTTCCTCTTCAGGGACCTGAATCGCTCTGATTCCGACTCCTCCCTGTCCGTATCTCAAGCTGGTGAGCAGCTGCGCCTCTCCTACAGCTCCAAGGGCTTTCCCATCAAGCCCACTTCTCTCCACCATGGTCCACACTCTCGCTCAGAAGAGTCAACTCATGCCCAGACCCCCAATGGGGGCAATCGGGTCCACGATGGAGGCGCCTCACCTGATGGAGGCTCAGATAGTCCCATTCTCATGAAGAAAATCTATGGCATTGAGAAGTCAGCTAGTATGAGTGAAATTATGTCCTTGTCGGAATCATCACGCTCCCTGAGCCCAAATTCCACCGACCCAGACACGCCGTCACCCACAGGCCAGGCTGGCATTGTCGGGGCCCGGTCAGGGACCCGCATTCCCCAACTGTCATCGAAGAAGAGCCCCTTAGAGGAGGATAGCGGATCTACAGGTGAAGACACTGACTCGGTTGGCAAAAAGAAGCACACCTTCAAGATCTTCAAGAAGCAGAAGAAGTAGTGAGGGCTGCAGACTGCTTAAAAGCTGGCACAGCTTTTTCACCTTCCATCTGTACTCCACTGTTATTATGAATGTCCTAATATTTTCCCCTGGTTTTGTTATCCACTGATCATTTTATGGCACAAGCAAATGCCTTTTTCAAGGTTTTTGTTGGTACTCCTTCTCGGGAACTTTGGGAACAGTTTTTTGTGGGGAAATTGTTTTGTTTTTTCTTTTTGCTTCACCTGATTTTATTTTATTTTTTCTGAGAGGAGTCTAAACTGTGGGTGTATGGCATTATTTATTCTGCAGGAGGCAGTGCCAATGCTTCTGAGGGATGCCCCATTTATGGCTGGACTTCTTGTTTTTATGTATAATTCATATCAGTTTGCATGTCTTCACCTTCATTTGACTGAAATTCGAATGCTCTTTGATGTTTGCTTGGTTCTCGTCCCCTATAGCTTAAACACGAAATATCAGACGTTTCATTTTTGCCAGTCCATTCTTTTGTCCTTTAAGTTTAAAAAATAGAAAAAAGAAAAGATTGGGGGAAAAAAAACAAAATTGACTGGACATTTTTCAAGCAACTGTGAGATCATTGTTTGTCAAAGGCAAGTGGAGTAGAAAAGGGCTGAACCATACTTGTGAAACCCTCCTTGAATCTGTTGCACTACTGCTGAATGTTATTGAATTGGTTTTGCAGATATAAAGAGTACATGCTGAAACACACACTGACAGAACCTGACAGTACTCTCAGGAGTTCAGGGATTTCTGAGACGTGGAAAAACAAGATTTAGAAGCAGTCTTCATCCAGTCCAATGGATGGTCATATGGGGCCAGGGGGAGAAGAACTTTGAGTGTCTCTTGGGACTGATTTTTGTCTGACTTTGACTTTGGTTGAGAGGTGTTTTCTTGCTGTCAGCATTGATTGACTTTGAAAACTGATTGAGGGTAGAACTTGTTGTTAAAATTAAAAATAATTGTAAAAGCATACCAGCACAAGTATTTATGGGGAAATAAAAAAAACATGTTTGAAGTGCCAAACCAAAGATTTCAAATTTCACGTAGTTCTCAGTTAGTCTTGTCATAACTGTGGTCAATTCTGTCCCAGTAGTTCTAACCCCAGCAGAGCTGATATTAATGTGTAAAAGTTTACAAAGTAGGCTCAAATTTTCTTCTAATTGAGGGATGATTATACCTGCATTTTGGACCCAAGCCCTTTAAACTTTTTAGGGGATGTTTCAAAGTTCTGAATGGGACTGAGGATGACTCTGTTAATGCTGCTCCTTCTAAGGTGTTAACGTGTGTCTGTATAGGTCTTTTTTACTATCGTTACCATCTGTAGGTCTTCATGGGCCTTTCTCTGAGGCAGCTTCATGGTCACTAGAAATGGTTTGAATGCAGTACCGTGCAGAAGTCTTAGAGGAAATTGTTCAAAACTATTTACCTGAGTGGTAAGTGTGTTCTGTAAAAATTCTAAACATGAATAAATACAAACAGCACTATTAGACCCTGCCTCCACTGCTGTGGACATTACTTGTGTACTCTATCTTTTTATGTTTTGCTGCACAAAACCCAGATTGAAACATGTTGTCTCTCAAAATAGACATATACCAGCCAATCAAACAGCAGCTTAGCCCCACCTGAATTGGGGGAAAGTCAGCACACTGAAGGTAAGGCGTGGCTGAACTCCAGCCAAGGAGGCAGAATAAAAGGTCATTTTAACATTATCTGATTTAGACAGATAAAAAAATGTTCTGTTCAATTATGTTCTGTTGAATTAGGAAGTTCAGTTTATCACTTCAGCATCATCGCAACGTGCATATATGCAATATGCACATTGCATCTAATAACTTGTGCAATGTAAAATTTCAAATTTGTAAATGTTAAGCTGCTTGATACAAAAGGCATTTTCACACTGTTCTCATTTTCATGACATATTTACCAGAAACCATTTCTGTCTGTTCAATATCATTTATTTTCCAATATGGAAATCAGAAAGCTTTAATATTATGTTATGTTGGATTTTTGCCACTTTGTGACTTCTGATGAAACCTGTATAAAATCATTTTGTTTTTCTCTCACATTCTTTTAAATTTCTTCTTTCTTATCAATTCTTATTCATTCGCATTTACATAATTCCGTTTTTGTTTTTGTTTTTTCTTAAGGAACCATGCACCATTGAATGTGCAACCATTCTCATATTTTCCATCACTGCAAGGGATCAAATGTAATCAAAATTGATTATTGGTCAGTAAAGTTATTGATTTGTTGGTTAGAACACCATAGTTCTGTATTTAATTCTTCTTTAATGAAGAATTAATTAGATAAACTAGGTGTTGGATGAGAATTGTTGGTTAAGGACACTGTAAACTTCAGACAATGTATAGATCAGATTCCACCACCAGTTCACCTGATTTACTGTAATGAAACATTGATTAGATTAGATGTTGGAATTGTGCGGGAAACATCAGGAGAGTATTACTAGTTCAGACAAGGTGTGTGCAGAAAATGGTTTGGCTAATGTTGGTGCGTGCACACACATTATACCAATGCATATCATTATCTGTATTTATCTATAATGTTGGTATATTCACACTTTATAACACAATTCAAAACACTTACTGCCCAGATAAATATGTTTTTTTAGGCTTTTGCACAGTTCTGTATATTTTACAGATTTCTGAATGAATTGAGATTCCCTACTGCTCATCAGCTGATGAAGTTTATTAGTGGTATATTTGGAAGGGGTGTTGTCTTTAAAACTTAATTTAGACACGAATAAAAGACATGGAGTTTATTGTGCATTACCGTGTTGAAGTGAGAGATAAATGGGAACATTCTGGCCTCTCTGAAGCTGGTTTGATTGGTGCAGTGCTCCCTAGAACACTGGAAGAAAAAGAACAAGCACACTTTTCAGCAATGATTCAACAATGAGCACTCTGAGGGCTGGCACTATGCAGTCATCCATGTTTTTACAGCTGTGGTATTCACTTCTGGATCTACCAGTTCTGGACTAACCAAAGCAGCGCTGCACGAGACACCATGTCCTCTGCTGTGGACACTTTAATGTTTGTAGATGATAGTATGGGTGTTTTAAAGTCAATCACAAATGTTATCAGTCAGTCAAAAAACAGGTTTGCGCTGTTGGTCCAGCTTGTCATTTATACCTACTTTTGCACGAAAATGCTGTAAATGATCTTTGCAGTCGGTGTGTATGAGTGTGTGTCTTAACTGTCTGATTTCAGTGAACTGCACTCCATTGCGTTGATGCATGTTACCCTGCTGCAATACCAGTTGGCAGATTCGGGGAGGGGAGAAGCAGGAGAATTTTGGACTCTCTGTCCCACCCCAGATTTTTCCTACTTATGTCTCTCTTTGAGCTTCTATTTATGATGATTTACATTTGTACAGAAAGAAATGGGGAAGAATTATTTTGCATCATCTGTAGTGTTCAAGACTGTAGTCTAAGTCTTCAATTTTATGGCACTCCTGCATGAAAGCAATAAACGGTTTTAATGAAAAAGGTTCACCATTTTTCTTTTTGTTGAATGAGTAGAACACTGGTGATTCAGTGGTCATCCAACCCATTTTTATAGCATTTCAACAGAATGTGACATGGAGGGACTGTAAAGATGTCTGCCTTTTAAGCACATTTAAGCGCAACATGTTATTTCTTCCATATTTGCAAATAAATTATTTAACTTTAGCTAGCTACTCCACAGCTCAGCTGCAGAGACAGCAGCCAAGCTTTTGCACCTCTGAGGAAAATATTATGTGGAAATACATTTAGTAGTCATTTAGATTGTTATAATGTTGTAAATTAGTCATAAATGATAACATTTTGACTTTTTTGCTGTCAAAGAAAAAACAACCATGTACATGTACTGTTTTAAACTAAAAGAAATATTTTAATTGGGTGATTAATTGAGGTCAGGTTAATTAGGTAAATGTGGCACATGTCATATTTTCTGTCAAAACCTCTCGCTCTCTGTGCATTAGTGCATATTTAAGAAATCATATAACAGTCATAGTTTGTTTTTGTTTTCTTTGTTTTTTTTTTTGTAAAATGAATTTTAAGAATGTATCTTATAACTTACTGCTTATCATGTTAACCCAGGAAACAAGCTTTTATTGGAAGTTCAGTGGATGGGCTCCACCTGATTCTAATTATAGACCTTTGAAGGTCATATATATGGTCATTATATTTAATGTGTTTCTTGCTTTACCATTTATCTAATAATATTGGTTATTAAAAGCTTTGAGAACTCAACAGTTTGCCTTTGAGGGTGGAGCTGGGCCTTCTGTTTGCCCAGGTTTTTCTTTGTGAACAGGATGTTGTTCCGTTTGATCAGCTAATGCAGCACACGTCCCTTCTGATCAGTCATACAGGTCTTATTGAGTCACTGTTTTCTAGGACATAAAACAGACTTAATGTAAAAGAGGCATTCAGGCCCAAGACAATGAAGCTAATAGTCTACCAGCTGCTTCAATAATTTCTTATTGCCAGATTGAAGCTTGACCAGAAACTGCATAGTTGACACTGGATGTTATAATTTGGATCATTTTGAGAATGGGAACATTCAACTGGAATTGCTGTTGGCGGTCTCTGCAGGTCATGTATTTTGTGAGTAGTCTCCTACAGAACTGAAACAAGAGTATTGAAGGAATGATCCATTTTTAAAAGCTTATCTCTTCTAATCTGCAGGGGCTTTTTTCATATTAATTTCTTTGTGTTTGTGTAAAGTTTGTTACTTATCTTGTAATCTTCTGTAAGGTGCAATCGGACTCCTTTCAGAAACTACTGTATAATGTACTGCTAATAAGCAACATTTTCATTATATGTCCAAATGCTGGACACATCTGCCAATAGAATGGAGTCCCTGGAGCAGATATACATGGAACCTATTGGCACCGTGCCTATTGCAAGGCGTGGGTTAGAAGAGCCTAAAGCCCCCGGGCATTAAGCTGTGGATCTGTGTCCTCTGGAATAATGGTATTTCTGGTATGAGGTGGGCAGTTGAGGATGAGGTGGGGGTGGTGATTATCCATGTTTTGATTCTTTGTTATAAAATTGCACAAAACAAATGTAAACTCATTTTACTTGAAGTGTACTAAAGAATGTTTTAATCCTTATCTTTATACCTTTCAACATCACTGAGATGATTCTTAACCTTTGTGTTGTCTTAAGGGTCAAAAATGCTGTACCACATTTTAATTGCAGGGAAAACCCCCTTAATGATCTTTTTTCAACATGAAATTTGATTGCTTTTCCTAAAGTGTCTCCAAGATTTGGAAAATAAATGTTCATATGTCCATGAAAGCTGTTCACCTCCAGGGTACGAGGATTGTCTTAGGGTCAGTTACAGTAGCTATTCACAGGGCTGATTCTTGTCTTATTTCACCTGAGGGTTTAAAACTCAAGTAATTTTATTTTAGGGATGTAGTGGCAGATGATCCGCTGTGGCGACCCCTAAAGGGAGCAGCCAAGAGAAGAAGATGATTTTAGGGATTTAGTGAAGGCTGGTGATTTTTGGCCCTTTGGACACAGGTGTTAACAAAATATGACAGAATAATATCACAAGGCTTAAATGAATAAATTATGGTGATACTGATCCTCAGTAAAAGCACAAAAACATCCGCAAGTACAACCCAGACTACATCAGATCTGAAACTAATTCTTACTTTTTCAGTGTTGGCATTTGGGAAATTAAAGGCAGAAACAGTTTTACATAAAAGGTTTTGCTTTCTTGTGGGTCGTTGTGGTGTTTGTTTGTTTTTTTGTAGTTATAAGCAGGTGGGCTATAAGGTAAAAAAAGGTTGATAGCCCCTGTTGTAGACATTTAAGGTCAGTTTTTCATTTGGTCAAGGCTTTCCAAGTGTGATTCACCATTTGCTCTTTAGTTTAGCTCAAGATTAGACTTGATCACTGTTTGGGAAAACTGGTCTTGGGCATATCTTTATTCCATTTCTTACAGTGTCTTTATTTTCTCACCCAGGTAGTTGTCCCTGTTTGCCTGAGCCAAGAAGGGTCAGATTCAGTCATCTTTATAAACCCGCCTGAGGTTCCAGAGCCGTTCTACTCCATGGAGGTCCAGTACTCATGCCGTGGACTTTCAATGGTCCATGTGCAGGTTTTGGTGTCTTTTGACACTGGAAACACTTTAATGATCTTCCACAGATGGTGGCGTTGCTTGCCTGGCCCAAACAGGATCAGACTTGTGTTACTTCATTTCCCGGACTGGCTGGTGTATCACCCAGACTGGAGCATAAATGAATCCCCCTGGGTGCTCTCATGTCTTTTACGTGGCTGGGTAAGCAGCAGTGCAGCTGCTGAACCTGGACGGTCACCTTTGGCCAGTGCTATTGTGGCCCTGAATGTTCAGAATCCGCTTAGCCGCCCTTTCAAACAGCACTTGTTATGTCCCAGCTGGGACACAGAGATATGGTGGAAAGTGTTTGGAGATAGATGGCAGTGCCTAAAGGAAAATGGTGAGGAGTTGTGCAATGCATTCCATGCCATTTTATTCCCTTTAGGAGAACATGGGACTGACTGTGTGTGATGTCAATTTAAATTTCTTCAGAGGTCTCCAGTCTGCTGTCTTCATTATATGGATCCACTGGGGAACATTTTGGCATCACGAAAACTCTCCAACCATTTAGGAATGAAATGCTAGAAGGCCCTCGACTAAAAGCCATTTCATATCCATGGTAATGTAGAGAGCTTGCTTTTGGGGACCTCTTGTGGAAAATAATTGCTGAAACAGTTGCAAACGAAGAACTGTATGATCTAAACTATTGATGCTTTTTTTCTCAGGTGTGCCTTCTCAGTCTGGGTTTTATTAGACCAGCCATGCAGAGACCATCTGTGTGGACTTTTCCACCATATAGATTCTAAAGAGAACTATGCCACTCCTGCTGTGTTCCTGACTAGAACAGGTAATTTAACAGTAATGCTCATCTTAAATGTTCATAAGATTGCCATGATTACTTAATTAAAAGCAATCATTTCCAAAATTATAACACAAAATTTACCATCTTGCAGTGATTAGCTGGCAGTTGTAGCTTATTGTAATGATTACAAACCAGCTACATTATATGTCTAAGGGACACCCATTCTAATGAGTGCATAATCATTCACCATTGCTGACACACACATGCAATTGCACAAAAGCTTGTCTAGTCACTGCCAATATCATAGGACCTCTCTGGAACAGATAAGCATGAACCTATGGGCACCATGCTTAATATCAGGTGTGAGCTGGAGGGCTATAAAGAAACAATGAATAAGTAGCTGTATCTACTGTAATGAAAAAATTAAATTAAAAAAGCTCACTTAAGGCCATTCTGTTACTTGATAACTGGTATAAAAGTGACTTTGTTCTATGCAGTCTGTGGGTGTTGTTTTAACAATAATTTATTTTATTTAAGGAAGGAAATAACTGACATTTTGACACTACATGAAAAAATATACAAAGCCAGGAATTGCACAATGGATACATACAGAAATATATTTTCACTGTTTTTATTCTGTAGGTCAGCTTCATGTGCAGTTACAAGCAGAGGGTGACCATTCCTCAGCATTTCTCTCTCCATTCAGTGTACCTTTAGGCTTGTGGTGCCTTCTAAGGCTGGAGCTGAGGGGCAGATTGGTTAGAACCTTTAGTATCCTTGTGTTGTATGAAATATATTCGCTGTCACACAAAAAAATCTCAAACTGTAACCTTACAGGATGAGGGGGAAAAAAACAATGGAAGTCAATGTAAAAGATTTCATTTCAGTGAAGGATTTCTATTGGTCTATTCATCATGACACAATATAAAGAACAACTGGCAGATTCACATTATGTCAGAAAGTAAAAAAAAAAAAAAAAAAGATATATAATGTTTATAAGATTTTTGTCTGACAGTGACTAAATTTAGTAATAGATGTTAATATGTAGTAAATGTATGTTTGGATTGTGAGGTTAGACTGTAATTGTGTGCTGATATATTGTCTTATTTATATTATAGGGGAGTGTTACAGTTGTATGCATTGATGAACATAATGATCCTCTTGTTTACTCTTCAGAGCACACGTAAGCACAGGTTTTGTAACTTTTGTCATAGTCATGTCTCACAACTGCATATGAAGTGTTGTAAAACAATATCTGAAATAATATAATATTTGAGCAGGTTTAATATAGCAGTGACCTTGGATGATACAAATGGCTACTTTGTGATTGGTGGAGGGAAATATGTAAGAGGAATTGAAGGCTTTTATGGTCCTGTCACCTACTACCGGACAAAAATTCCCACACTTGACCTGGTAAGATAAACCTTTCTTCTGAATGTTTTGTTAAAAACCAGCACATCGGCCAAGAACGAAAAGATTTTTAGCTGGTAACAGAGCATTTTTCAAGCTGTGATACTCACCAGAGGGTGCCCATTACATTGATTTTGGGTTCCTTTTGTTGGTATTTTTGTTTGTTTGTTTGTTTGTTTTTGTTTGTTTGTTTTTTGTTTTTTTAACTTATATTGGTGCAGTGTTGTATACACTTTTTTGTAGTCCATTTCCTTTAGAGACATTAGACTCTTCAGATGTTTGCTGTTCTGGATCTGTGGTTTTCTGTATAATGAAACATTTAAAATCAAACCTGTACATCTGTATTATTGTATTGTGCTGAAAAATATGTGCTGTGTTTGTTTTTATATTTATAGCAGCAGGTCCAGCTTCCCCAACAGGTAAGGATGGTGAATTTATCAGGATGGTTCCAGACCTGTCAGGAGTTTAAATCAGAAGTTGATCAGAAAATAGCTGAGTCTTCACATGCAGTGATGGTAAAGAGAGGTAAGTCACACTGTGTCCACAAGATGGCATGGTTTCCTGCAAACCTGGATCCACTGAAAGTATCTGCTTTCCTTTGCTTTGCATTTCTGTTTTTTTTCCAGAGAGTTGTATAGATGTATTCACAGCCCTGATGCTGAAAACAAATGCAACCTCCACACAGACAGAATGCAGCTCTTTTGAGCCCCTTAACAAACCACAGAGACAAATGGTAGCCTGGCTTGTCAAGAAACTATGTGAAAAAAAGGGTAAATTCAGAAAAAGGGAAAAAAAACATATGAGAAATGATTAATCTATTAAATTGTAAATCGATTGCAATGTGGTTGAAATCCTGTTAATCCCAAATGTGTTTAGGCACTGTTGATCCAGTAGCTGTTGGCCGAGCTCTGTATTCTGCTGTCCTGAGAAAGCTGACTGTGCACGGCAGTGTGAAGGTGATAAACAGGCTGATGCCTTCCCTTCTGCAAGCAGGGTGCTTAGGAGACAACAGAGCACTTCACCTCTCCTCTGCTCTGTACAACAGTGGACTTGGTGTTACAAAACAACCCTACAAGGTGTTTGTGTGTGTGTGTTTGTGTTCTTGTACTGATATCTCTGTGAGGAAATCATGAAAGATCAGCCCAAGTGAGGACATTATGTCCTCTCTTCAATGCTACCCTTAAACAAACTAAACATTATTGAGTTTAAGGTTTGGTTCAGGTGAACATGATTGAGTTTTGAGTTAGGTTCAGGTGTGCATTATTGAGTTTTGAGTTTAAGGTTTGGTTCAGGTGAACATGATTGAGTTTTGAGAGGTTCCGGTGTACATGATTGAGTTTTGAGTTAGGTTCAGGTGTACATGATTGAGTTTTGAGTTAGGTTCAGGTGTACATGATTGAGTTTTGAGTTTAAGGTTTGGTTCAGGTGTGCATGATTGAGTTTTGAGTTTAAGGTTTGGTTCAGGTGTGCATGATTGAGTTTTGAGAGGTTCCGGTGTACATGATTGAGTTTTGAGTTAGGTTCAGGTGTACATGATTGAGTTTTGAGTTAGGTTCAGGTGTACATTATTGAGTTTTGAGTTAGGTTCAGGTGTACATTATTGAGTTTTGAGTTAGGTTCAGGTGTACATTATTGAGTTTTGAGTTTAAGGTTTGGTTCAGGTGAACATGATTGAGTTTTGAGTTAGGTTCAGGTGTACATGATTGAGTTTTGAGTTAGGTTCAGGTGTGCATTATTGAGTTTTGAGTTTAAGGTTTGGTTCAGGTGAACATGATTTGAGTTTTAAGTTAGGTTCAGGTGTACATTATTGAGTTTTGAGTTTAAGGTTTGGTTCAGATGTACATTATTGAGGGGGTGTTTCATGTTTTTTGGAATAAGCAGGTGGGGCATCACAGCAATCAAATGACCAGCTCTTGGCTCTTCTAATGTTAAGATTAGAATGGGTAAACTTAAGGTTAGGGTTAGATTTATGTTTAAGTTATTGAGTTTAGCGTTTTATGTTTAGGTCCAATATTATTCGCAAAGATTGGACAGCCCTGGTTTAGGTAAATGTTAAGATGTAAGTTGTAATTTTAGACTTCATTGCACTTGTATAGATGCAGAAATAGCTTATATGCTTTATGTTTGTGTGACTTCAGGCCTGGCTGCTTTCGCTGTTGGCAGCTCAGAAGGACTGGAGGTTGGCTCTCCTCCGCCTTGGGCACCTGCACCATGTTGGTGACCAGGCTGTTCCTCCAGATCCTGACCTCTCTTATGCCTATTACTCCAACATTGCTAAGCAGACTTCAACAGATCGACTTAATCCGTCCTCACAACAGGTGCTTTGGCCTGTGCAACATACATAAGATAAGATATGTTTTCATTGGACAGCAGCAATATGATTTTTGAAAATATTATTATTATTATTATTATTATTATTATTATTATTATTATTATTATTATTATTATTAATAATAATAATAATAATAATAATAATAATAATAAATAATAATATAATGTAATATGTAATGTAATTATTATGTAATCTCACTGTTATTTATTCAATGATCTGTATGTACATTTCCACTTTAATTTGATCTAAAAACACACACACACACACACACACACACACACATACATACACATATATATATATATATATTTGCATGAGAACAAAGTGTAAGTGTGAAATAGCTAATATAGGTGTAATGTTAATACTCTGTATTTTGTCACTGTTGATTATGAGCGCTATTCCTAGATATAAGTGCTCCAACACAGACTGCAACTTTTTGTTTTGCAGACTCCAGCAATAGTGTAAATGTGTCACTTGGCAACCAACTGAGCACATACTGTCATCTTGACTTCTTGCTCAAGAGTCTTACGACAAACAGTGAGAATCTTATTGAAAGTTTTGTGTTGCAGACTTTTGTTGAGTCAGTCTTCCTGAATGATGAGGAAACACTGAAAGCCCAAACCAGCACAGAAGATGATTTCTTTCACTGGCTTAAACTGCAGGCCCGTAACGGGGTAGCGGATGCTGAGGTAATAATCCATCCTTCAGGAGGCACATTTAATGCACATTAAAGTGTAGTCTTTCCTCCATATGTTCTTTTATACCTCTGCAAATGTTTATATCTGCAGCAAGCAATAGGCCGGATGTTGTTCTGGGGGCAACAGGGGGTGGCTTCAGATATCCAGACTGCTGTGAGACACTATGAGAGGGGAGCCACTAGATTGCAGGACCCTGTGTCTATGTACGACTACGCTATCGTCCTGCTCATGGTCAGAATGGAACAAATATCATTGTAGATAGTAAATAGTAGTTAACGAGTGTGTTTACATGCACTGAATAAACTGAAAGAATTCAGATTTTTTGCAATAATCCAGTCAATGTTTTTATATGCACTTCAGTAAACGCAGAATGAGAAAACTCTAGGTTTACATGAGTCAGATAGTAATCAGATTTCTATTTTCTAACCATCCAGTGATCTCACAGAAGAATGTGAATAAAAGGAAGGCAGAATTTTTGCTGATTCACCCCATTGGTTCATGCAGTGTGCCTGTCCAAAAGTGTTCATGTGCAGACTGAGAAAACCAAAATAAATCAGAGTATGAAGTATACTTATGCTGAGAAGTCTGATTACTGATCTAAAATCCGGCTCTCTCAATCAAAATTGCTTAGCAATCTGTACACGTCTACTTGAATAATCGGCTAACTGCAAAAATCCAATTAAGATCAGATTATTCAGTGCACGCCTTGTTAATTGGAGTCTATTCAGCCCACTGTTTGCAATTTTAGCTTTTTACAGATTGAAGTATTCCTTTAGAAATGGGTTGGATTCAATCATAGCTTTGGTTTAGTCTAATGTATAGTTAATTGTACTGACTGTTAATTATATGATGTCACAGTTGTGGGACTACAAGTACTGATTTGTTACTGAGGATTAATCAGCATAATAATAAAGTATAAGAGAAATGGCAAATTAATCAATCAAGTCTTTATCATCATGCACTTTCAGGGCCAGGGCATTCCAAAGGATGTGCCAAGAGCCATCACCTTCCTGAAAAAAGCAATAGACCAGGTGGCTTTTTGTTTTTTCATTGCATATTGATGATGAAAGGAACTATGAAGCTTTCTAAGTATTTGATTTTTATGTCTTGTTGGCCAGTTTCTATTGGACAGTTCATCATGTAATGTTGACATTATTCCTTGAAGGTCAGCAACTAACTGTACATAAGTAGTTTGACCAGAGGAGGATTGTTCCTCCCCCTTGTGAGCCTGATTCCTCCCAAGGTTTCTTCCTCCAGCTCCGAGGGAGCTTTTCCTTGCCACTGTCACCCTTTGGCTTGCTCACTAGGGGATCTGTCTCTTATCCTTTGCTCCTGTGTTTGTTCACCTTTTTATTTCTTGATTTCTGTGAAGTTGCTCTGTGACAACTTCAGTTGTGAAGAGCGCCATACAAATAAATGTTGATTTGATTTGATGTTAATCCCAAACATGAATGGGGTCCGAAAGACTGGGAAGAGATCAAGTATCAAAGTTGAATGTTTGGTTTTCTCTCCAAACTGGCAACTGGACCGGAGAATAAACCCATTCTTGACTTTAAATGGGAGTCAAAGTAAAAAAGATTTTTTCCACGTCATTTTGTAAGTGTTTCTATTGCTCTAGTCATCATACATTTCTGACAAAACTGAATAACTAATATTAAAAAAGGAAAAATAGTAAAAGGGTAGATATAAGGTTTTTGTGTTATGGTGACAATGGTTGTTCATTTTTGATACCATATTTGTTGACTCTGTGAGCTCTTAAATTGCAGGGCTTTACTCCAGCCATCACAGCTTTGGGGTGGTACTACGAGCAGTTTGAGAGGAACTATGAACGGGCAGCAGAGCTTTGGGAACAGGCTGATCTCCTGGGGAATCCTGATGCTGCCATGAATTTAGGAGTACTCCATTCCCAAGGCCTCTATCCTGGACATCCAGCTGACAAAGTCTGTTACTCAATCACTGACATTTATTTCTGTATTTATTTACACTTTTTCATTTATTTTTAAGGCATTTGTAGTCTTTTGGGTAATTATTTGAATCTCAGAAAGATACACATCAGATTTACCTGCTTCATAACCTCTTTGATGCTGCTACACATTATTATTCTTTTGTTTTTAAACAATTTTTAATGCCAGACTGTTTTTAAATAATTTTTATTAGTTGAAAATATTTTAACTAATAAGACTTTCCCATAACATTGTAATGTTACTTTGTTCTGATTACAGGTTAAGGCTTACAAATATTTCCTAAAGTCAGCCCAGAGAGGCCACTTAAACGGAGGCATTGAACTGGCTGAAATTTGGATTCAAGGAATTCCTGGTCATGTGCCTCGACAGCCATCGGGGGCTGTTCTGTAAGTTGGATGTTAACTGTTCAGAGATACTTTTTTAGTGTAAACAGACTTCTGAATGTTCAGCTCCTGATTTATGGTGATGTGTAGATTGTCATCTTGGTTTCTAGGTGGGCTAAGTGGGCATCTGAGCAGAATGGATATCTTGGCACAGTCTTGAGGAAAGGCCTGAATGCTTATCTTCGGGGGAACTGGTAAACCCAACATTTCATTTAATATGCTTAGTTAGTATATAATGGCTAGAATCCAAAGATACCTCAAGCTTAGATGCTACTAAAAACAAATGTCAGAATGGAGAGCTCAATCCCCAGTGCTCTAGATATTGTACTTTATCACACAAGACATAGAATAATTACAAGCCATTAATGAGTTAAATGCTCTGGAAAGAGATGGGTCTTCAGTAAGCATTTGAAGACAGTAAGTGACTCCACTGTTCAAAAGCCAGGGGACGTTTGTTCCACCACTTTGGCACCAGGACAGAAAAGATTCTTCCATGCGTCTTGAAGGAAGGTGGATTATGCCAAGCTGTACTTGATGGCAGAAGGGCTCTTAGTACAGATCGGGTTCTGACCCCTCAAGTACGGAGGGGCTGGTCCTTGTTTAGTTGGTTTGGCATCTCTGTTTAATGCTTTGACATAGTATTATTTCTAATGAAGTGAATACGTAGTGAGTGATAAGAGATACTGTTAAATTATTATTTTTGTTTGTTTTTCAGGTTCACAGCATTGATTTATTATCTGATGTCGTCTGAGTGTGGATTTAAGGCTGCTCAGTTTAACATGGCATTCTTGTGTGAGCACAGTCCTGTGAGTCACATGCTAATAACACTGCTTAATTTATACTTTAATTAATATAATTAATTCATTTACATTTACATTTTACATTTACGGCATATAAGACACTCTTTTCCAGAGTGACTTACAATGTTACTCATATTACAGAGTTGAGCCAGAGTAGTGTTAGGAGTCTTGCCCAAAGACTCTTATTGGTGTAGCACAGCATATTTAAGGAAACATGAATATGAAATCTGAAATGAAATGAACCTGAGCAAATATTTATTCCATTGTGGATTTTATTGTTGAAATATTGGTAAAGTGTGTCTGTTGTCTTGTGTGATCTTTAGAGAGGATCTTTGAATTCATCATTTGTCACTGAGTGTATGCTACGATACTACAACCTTTCCATTAACAACCAGGATCCCGCTTCTTATGGTAATTCATGTTTGCTCAGATGGATGGATGCTTAATGAGCTGATTTATTTCATACATGGATTGAGAAAAAAGTGTAAAGTTTTACAGCTGGTTTCCCACTCAGGAATTAAGCCTGGTCTTAGACTAAAGTCCCTTTGAGTACAGAACCCCCGTAAGTTATATTCCAAAGCTAGAATCTATCCTTGTCTGGGAAACCAGTGCTTAAACTCCTAAGCAATATATTTAAAGCTGTTTATCTGATCAACATTATATAACATTAGAAAAAATATCAAAAAACAAAAATGCAGAAAAATAGAATTAAAAGAAGACACCAATAAAATTTGTGCTTAATCCATGACTAATTATGTATAATACAATATTTTATATTCCCTTGTTCCATTTTGGTCAGCTTTGGTGAAAATGGGTGACCTGTTCTATGAAGAGCATACTATGGGTAAAAGAGACCTTTCTGCTGCAGTTGAAATGTACAAAGAAGCAGCACTCAGAAACAATCCACAGGTATCACATTCTTCAGATAACAGGCAAATGCTTAAATCAAATTATAATTTTCATAAATATGATCATTTTCTGATGTAATTGGTATTAGTGGCATAATAAACTCTGCCTTGATTGTTCTTCTTAACTGGTTAGGTTGTATTTCTATACCAGATTAGGTACACTGATGTATGTTTTCTGCAGGGTTGGTACAGTCTGGGTCTTCTAGTTCAGGAAGGAAAGCGATTACCAGCCACTCTACTCTCTCAACTTAATTTGCTGCAGCATTATTTTTCAGACCAGCACACTCTTCTTACCACCCTGTACCACAGGTATGTTGGATAAATACATTTCCTATGCAAACAATGTTAAGTGCTGTTAAACACCTATTTATTACTTCCCTTGTTTTGTTTCTTCCCCCTAAAGATGTCGAGACACAAACAGTGATGAAGCACATCTTCCGTGTACTCTTGCTCTGCTTGCTGCACATTTACAGACCATTCAAACACTTGGTCATTCCACTGTGACGGTTTGTCTTCAGTGATGTTATATAGTTTGCTGTCTGTCATACTGAAACTTTGTTTTTATTTTTTATTTTTAGTTTGTTTTATTTATATGTGCCATTTGAAAATGCCAGCTTCCCTTTTACTCCAGGTGACCTACCCAATGTGAAAATACCAATTACCCAACCCAGATACTACATTAGGAGGGTGAAGACAAGCAGATGCTTCCTGCAATAGATTTTAAGCCAGCCATCACCTCTTTAGTTTGCATCATTGCTGGGCAGCCAATATGTTTGAAGGACAACATCGGATCCCCAGCTCTATCTACTGACCCAGAGAGAGCATAGCCAGTTTCTTTGCAAATTGTGCTCCTCCAGACTCCAATGGCAGACAGCATGACCTGCAGTCCCTGAAACAAATTCTGAGCCACTACTAGAGACCTGTAATACTATAAACCTGAACTGGGGTCAATTGGCTGCTTAAGAAAATTGGTTCTGCATTGTGTTCCTCAAGCTTTGCAAGCTTTGCACACAGCTGTAGAGCATCATGCATTCTCAAAGAACTGCTTGAATAAAAGCAGACCATAATGTCCATGCAGTGGCAGTTCGACACATTTATAAAATAAAAAAATATTTAGGTTTATGCACAGTTATTTTACCATAATCCATTTAAAACTTTGAATACAGCAGCAGTAGTTTCTTTGATAGTCTGGATTGTAATGTGTGATTACACAGATACGAAAGATACTTGATATAAACAGGGGCTGTTTAATTTGTAGCGACTGTAATTTTTTTTTTCTGTAGTTGATTTTACTTTTCTGTTTTTCTACAGCTCCTGAGTGCCATGGCTGTTGCTGTTGTTACTCTCTCTTTTTTCAAAATAATCCCAGTGATGCTCCGGCAGAGGTCACCATCCAGTCAAAATAACTCTGCACCCTCTGAGGCTGAGCAATCTACAGAGCAAGAGGACTCTTCAGAGGTCTGAACGGTACCTTAGTTTTTACACTCACTGCTTTGTGAGCAGGTATGTGAGGTATGAAAGATAGGCTTGATGTATATTTCATATGAACCCTGCAGTGACTTTTACTGTAGAAAAGCATTTCTGGGCAACCTGAGAAATACAGAAGCAGCATCTGAAATGGTTCAGTCCGGCAACGACAGAAACACCATTCTCCATATTACAGTCAGTGGAGCATCAACATCAACTTGGGAAACAAATGACATTTCTTCTTATTCTCACATTCTTTTTTGAATGTTTATTGAGTATTAAAGGTAAAACACACTATGGCGTCAAAATATACTGTTTCTGCTTAAAACATTAATTTACTATTTTTTGTAGTGCACTAATATACAGGCTAATTAATCAAGTGGCCAACTTTTGTTTTAGTGCTAATTGAAGCAGATAACAAACAGATGTTTTATTTAGTTTTATTTGAAAAGTAATGAGACTCCAAGGATGAAGAGCAGAATTGCATTTCAACTGCCTGTAGAAATAAAAAAACTGCTATCAACTTTCACAAATGGTCTTTTTATTTTGCAGTTTCTTTTAATGGTGTCTGCTCATCTCCCTTATTGTCTCTAGTTAGAAGTATGACAGTATGAAACTGTGTGTGTGTGTGGGGGGGGGGGTTGTGTGTGTGTAATGAATGGCATTGTGGTCACTTGGGACACTGGCAGCAGGTGTATTCTGCTGAGTCACACCAGGACATGGAGAACACACAGTGCAGCTAATTAAAACCCAGCTGACCTGCTGATTACTAGTGGAGGACGTAGTCTGTCCTGTCTTTATGTGGGTGGTTGAATTGTCCTGGGGACTTTGGCCAGTGAAGAACTGCTTCAGACTAAATTGATTAGGAACTTGCTGTGAAACCTTCAACATGGAATCGGCTGGTATTTGGAGGTACTTTTTGTGGTTTTAGACTGGCTGATGAATAGGAACATTGGGAGGTGTGGATATCTTGCTCCCACTTAAAAATTAGGAATAGCCTTAATAATTCAAACCCACAGCCTTTCCATTATAGCTCTATGTATTTGAAAATGGAATGAAACACCAAAATGTTCTTCCGTTGAAGGGGGGCCTTTTCACTATTATTTCTTGAAAAATAAAATTAGTCATAATTTTGTTTTGATTGTAGAATAGCATTTACATTTTTAATGTAAAGATGACCTTAATGATGGACAAAGTTTGCGCTTTTATAGAATAAAAGTTCTTTAAATTATTTGTCAAGCGGCATAGTGTAGAAATCCAGTCGTTCCTAAGTGCTCACTTACTTTTTTTATCTTTAACTTTTCTTTTAGATTCTCTAGGACTCTACTTGTGTCTTGGGCCCATACTGACTGAAAAACAGTGAAATTTAGTTTTAGATAGTTTACTTTTCTGAACAGTTAGATACTGATGGTAAATCTGAAAACTTATTACCATCACCAGGTGTTATTACTATCACCACCAGTTTTTTGTTGGTAATGATGTGTTGTGGTAAAAACAGATTCATATTTTCTTGGGGAATCATTTGTATATTGTTAAAAAGATAATCAAATTCTGAATTCTGAAATGGATGAATGCATTCTGTGTCATTTAAAGTTAGCATATAATTGTTTAAAAGCTTTGAAGTCTGGGTTGGGGACAAAGTAGGGAAGTACTGATGTTTTAAGTTTATTAAAATTTTGAAAAAATAAACAAAGATTTTGGTGCATTTTTAGTTGCTGATGCAGTAAATAATGTTTAATACCAAAGTTATTTGTCTTATCATTAAGTATTTCTTATTTATAATAAACACATTTATAACCATACAAGTTCACCTGCAGGTGATATGGCACTGTGCCTTCCTCCTGATCTTCGCTCTGTTTCAAGGTGCTGCCAGACTGGGCAGAGAAAAAACTCATTAACCTTGACCATCGAGAAAAAAAAGAGTGGTAGTCCATAACACTTATCATAGATGTGAGGGGAGGATAGTCTACAGAAACCACACAAAAAGCTTGTCATCTCTAGTGTTTTATTAAATAATTGTGAGAAAAATGCAGAGCTTAAAGCTTCAATAAGGGTTATACCTGCCTCAAAACACTTACGGTTTATTGCGTATTGAATTTGCATACCTTATTGCATTTGAAAATGCCTTGTAGGAAGAAATGACATCGATAGCAACAGACACATTGAGACCCTCTGACATGAAAGAAATAAAGCTTGGAACGAGCAAACTTCCGTTAAATACTAGGATCATTCTGGAAACAGAAAGAAACTTGCTTTTCTTTTCACAATCATTGATCATTACTTCATTATCATAACTGTGTTGTTGAGGGAATGTCTAGGAGAAATCTGGAACCACGATCTGTTCTTCAAACTTGCATAGCCAAGTCCTTACAAGTAACACACTTTATAAACCCCGTACCCTTCAGTGCACCTCACTCTTTTAATGAATGGGTTATAATGGCAATAAACACATTCAGCAGCAAAAGGAGGAAAATTGGAGTGTAAATCCCATACCGTACTCTGCACTCAAACTCATTACGAAGTCTGGAATGTCCACATACTCCTGTTTGAACACGGAAAAATCTCTCTGAGCCAGGAATCAAAATATGTTTTGTACCATTTGAGTGTTTAGAATTTTTAAATGTCATATGAAAATATTATGCCAGGTTCTCCAATGTCTGCTATATGGAGAGCTTATATGGAGTATATATGTTGTTCAACCAACACAGAAAAGTAGTCCCAATGATAATCCAGATCAAGAACCTTTAAGAATGAAGCCAAAAATGTTATTTGCACATAACGTTGGTGACAAACCTGCCCTGCAATCAAGGCATATTTGTAAGTGAGGTCAGGTACTGTTTTTGGATGATTTGTTTTAGACTACAAACCTCACTCCAATTCCTCAAACTGTATCGGATGAGCTTAATCAGTGCACTGGAAATGAAAGCATCTACTATAAATGATTCAGCAACTCTCAGCATAAAAGATAATGCACCCAGAAAGATGTCTGATCATTGTGCCGTTCTGTTCGAGGCAGAAATGTATACGATGAGAGGTGTGGTCGTTGACTTCTAGACTTGCCTCTGCAATAAACTCAGACATTTCTCCCAGTTGACCAACTATCAGAGGGGACCCATCATCAGATTGGGAAAAGCAGGAAGGTTGTTTTGATGAATTGCCCACCATCTAGGTCAGTGGTTCTCAATCCTGGAATCTTTGTTTTAGAGGTTTCCTGCTGGAATACACAGAGTTTGGCTCAGCATGCGCTTGCCAATTGATTCATTAGTTGGATCAGGTGTGCTAGAATTAGGGAAAACTCTAAAATGAGCAGGACAATGGTACTCCAGGATCATGATTGAGAACCACTAATATAGTCATTCTGGCCAAGCTGTAAGAAAGTGTTGGGAGATATGTGAGAGCACACACATGACAAACAGCTCTGGAATTGTATTATCTTTAGCCATAAATCCAGGTTCTGTATCATTACTGCATTTTTCAAGTATGGAGGCCTCAAGTCGCTTCAGTCCTGCCTTTGTTGTGGAGAGACACACTGCCCCAGCTGCTGGTGTGATGATCTGGGGAGCCATTGTATATGACAGTTGGTCACCCCTAGTAATGATTAAAGGGACACTTGGCACATTATTTTTGTTGTCAATGATGGCATAAATGATTGAGTAAAACGTATGTAGTTTGAGAACAAGGAATGGAAGTTTGGGTCCACAGACCTTTGGCTGAAGCACCAAATTATTAAAACCATTATGCTGCTCATAGACTAATATTATGTTACTGTGTCCAAACTGCATTTATTGCAAATATGAAAAAAGGTGCAAAAAAGGTGCACCCTGAAGGAAGCTTAGCAATGCTATTGGGAAGGAAGATAAAAGAAAATAAATGGTTGAAAATTATACTGTTTTGGGCAATATTTATTTGCCAGGCCACCACGCTTGCTAAAACGACATGACAGATGTCTTGGCATGGAATTATAGAATATTTGCATTGTCTATGCACTTCAAAGCTGAACTCAGTCACTGAAGAGTGAATCCATGAAGGTCTGGCACAGCACCATTGCAGTCTTTGGTGATGTTGGCAAGCTGTTAAGGGCAGTCATCCTTACTGTCTGTGTTATTGTGTTCTTGTATCATGCAGCAAGGCAACAGTGCTGGCACTAACAGGATGACTTGTGGAGGGCATCACTGCTCGCAGTCATGGTTTTAGATCACTTGTGCACAACCTGTTGATTGTCCCTCTCTGTGGGATGTGTAAGTCTTTTAGATCCTTAATGTTGCTGGTGCATGCCTTCTTATATCCACAGCTGGCAGTACTGTGCTACAGAACCAGTTTGAACAACTAGTGTATGATGCCCAGTATTTCGATAAGTCCATTCCACTTACTGGAGCCTCAAGATGCGATTCCTTTTGAAATCTTCTTCAAAGCCTACTTCACTTGCAAATGGTGCTACCAACACAACAGCGCAGGTCAGAATGGAAAGCATGCACAACGGGACATTATATAATCAGTGTGGTACAGTGATGAGGCCTATGCTTGCTTGCATCAAATGAGCAGCTGAGTGGGAAACGTGAATCGTATGCATGTCCCATGATGTCAAACGTCCCCATCAAGTTTCATTCATGTTGATTGATTTCTTTTGGAGGCAACTGTTTTTGTATTATTGGTATTAAATGATTTAGTGGTGTATGTAGTATATGTAAATTGACTTTCATAACTTGTAAAATCATTGTTAAGCTTTTAAAGTCTCTTTTAAAACATGTTCACTGTAAGTCACCCGTAAACAATCCGTGGTCTTATCTGTTGAGTCACCTGTGTTTCTGAAGTAATCACACAGGTCCTCGGCGCTGGGATCTTGGCAGAGGAAATGGCCTTTTAGCACAATTAAAATGCGCAGTGTGAAGAGGCCAGGTACATGCTGAGCACCAACATATCCAAAAGGTTCCACGGGTCCAGTAAGTAGGTCTTCAGTCCCTTAGTCCACACCTCCTTACATTCAAACCAGAAGAAACCTGGAAAGGTGTAAAATGAAGCTGCTTAAATAGGTCTGCGTCACTGGGGGAGGTTTTAAAATCTTATGACAGGTATTCTGTTTACACTGGGCCAATGGTAACACCATGCAAAATGTGCATAGCCACGTTGTATTTCAGTTTATTGATACAATTAAAGTGGTAGTCATCAGCGCTCTCCTTATCACTGCAATATGGTTATGTGTGACATTGGAAACAGCCAATCAATGTTAGTGAACTTACGCATATCTAGGACTGACTCTGAGCCCATGATTTGGTGGCAAAAGGATCAAAAACAGATTCTAATAAAACGAGGAGAGGTTGAGTAAAAACAGCAACATGCATCTCTTTAAATACATTGCATGTCCAAAAGTTTGTGGACACCCCTTCTAATGACTGCAGCCTACTACTTTAATTTCTACTGACTGCTGACCCAGATGCGCAAATACACACACAGCTTGTCTAGTCCCTGTAGAGAAGTACTACCAATAGAACAGGACACTCTGGAGCAGATAAACATATTGGCCCAAAGTCAGGTGTAGGCTAGAGGAGCATTGAGCTGTGGAGCATTGGAACTGTGTTCTCTGGAATGATAGTGCTCTATCCAATAGTTTTGGGATGAGTTGGGGAACTGGGGTGGTGATCATCCAATTTATAATACAATCAAATCCTCAGTGCTTCAAATGTAGTAGAAGGCTTCCCTGGACAGTAAAGACAGTTACTAAAGCAGGATGAACCCTTAAGTTCAGAAGAAACAATGAATGATTGTGTCCCAATAGTTTTGTCCATGTAGTGTCTTATGTCACATCATAGAAAACATAATTAAATTTATAAAAAAAAATTTATGTGAAGGTGTGGTTTATGTTTCACTTATTGTGTAAGCAAGTGAATACAAACAGCGGTAGTTCTTCATGTTACACAAGAAACAAAACATGACAGAAATGCTATTTTAACAAACTAATAATACTGCACCATTATTGGCAGACCAGCCAGTGCACTTTATGAATATGACCTTTTATATCTTAGAGCAAATCTAACACATCTCATCAACAACCCAGGTGTGGAGAATGTGTTGTAGGTGAAAAGCGTAAGGAACTTCATCACTGGAATATTCAGAGTCCTATACAGACCTATACAGTCCTATTTTGGGAGATTATAGGTAAGATCTTTAGAAGTTGTTGTTTAAGAAGTACTCAAGTGATTAAGAAAGTAGAATCAGGCATCTCTGCTGGGTGTTTAAAATTAAAGCTGGCAGCCATGCTGGTCCTTTACAGATATGGTTTGACACCCCTGCCTTAGATGTTCTCATTTAAACAATGTAATTTAATCAGTTTAGAACCCAAAATTGGCATCCTAAAAGAACCTTCCAATCGATGACTCTTTAAAGAATACTTTAGAGTCAAAGAGTCAAGAACCATTAGGGAAGCTTTTTTAAACTTTACAAACCAGGCCAATTTTGTGTGACATTTTCATAGTTTGATGTCCTTTTATTCTCCTATAAATAACATAAATAAACAGTCAAACATACCACATATTATTTCCAGGAGATCTAATTAACAGAATGTCAGTATTTGTATGAATTTAACCATGTTTTGATAAAACATTTACTTATTTGTGTTTATGTTGCTTATGATTTCTTTCTTAGAAATCCTGTTGGTGATTGATCATGTGGAGTGTTTTTGAGCCATTTAGAATAAAAAGGACATTTATAATAAGTTCTTTTAAATACTTGGCAGTGGTGCAAATAAAAACTTGATTATCTTTTATTATTTCTATTATGTGTGTATGTATCAATATTAATCCCTTCAGGGCACAGTATTAATCCCTTATGCAGCACAGTAGCTTTACTAAAGCACAGTCATTTATGCTATTAAAGATATTCAGAAGCCCATGATTAGCCTCAAAGCCATATATGAATGTTGAAAAACGTCTGGAGAATCAGGCCAGGACATTATCTAGAGTTGTTCTTTCACAGTGTACATTGCATTCTCACAACAGGAACTTTTTCATGTGGTTAAGATAAGAGTATGTATACACCTGTGTAGTGTATGGAGAGGGCACAACCTGACCCACTGTGAATTGTCTGGGAAATTACTTCTACTCTCACATGGGGTCACTCAGACTTTAGCCAGATTTTGTACTTATAGATGCTTGCAGACATTTTTGTGTACACATACATCTCCTCTGGGTAATGACTGGTAATGTTCTGGGTTATAGTGCCCATGTAAATCGGTTAAGGATACATGGGACTCACCAGTATCTAATGTCACTTTGGATTTTGGAGCAATCCAGTTGATGAGGCAGGCAATGGCATGGTTACAAAGACTCCTAAAGACACCAGCAGTTTTCAGGTTGTGTCGCTGCCCCTTAAGCTTGAGAGATTTTCACACCAAACGGAAGACAGCATTTGCTGGCAGATGGGATGAGTCACAAACTAGAGGCGTGAAAGAAACACAGTTAAACCCTGATAGCCTGGCTGTCAGTCAGGCTATATGTGCACTGGAAATGTTGGTCTTAAAGCTGGGACAGGGATCATATACTGGAATCCTCAGTTTTCTCTGCAGTACCAAAAGTGTGGCTGAATCTCAAACAAGTTCTCGGGAGAAGTGGATTCTGAACAATCATGTAAAGTGACTGTTTTTGTCTTTGTCCTTTGCATTTTTGAATCATAAAGAATAAGAGTTGGGTAGTA
The DNA here is from genome assembly GCA_034509495.1 of Acestrorhynchus altus. Lineage (NCBI taxonomy): Eukaryota > Metazoa > Chordata > Actinopteri > Characiformes > Acestrorhynchidae > Acestrorhynchus > Acestrorhynchus altus. The sequence goes on from CM067517.1 coordinate 6,907,462, forward strand.
ACTGAGCTGACCTGAACAAAGAAATGTTCATCTTACAGGTTTAAGGTGGTAGTAGGACTCCAGCAGATGGCGTTACACGAGGATGATTGGTCTGTAATACCTGTGGGGTGTGTGAGGGCTTTAACAGATTGAGAAGAGGTAGTACAGTGCAGTGATTGTCTCAGTTGATGTTTGGAAAATGGGCCACAAAGCAGATGTTAATGATTGGCTAGTGATTGCATTTGGGTGTGCCAAAGGCCATAGTGTGAAGAAGTAGCTGAATTGGCAGGTGTATCAAAGCATACAATCGTTCAGGTCTATCAGCCGTTGCAAAAATCACATTCTACGGGAAACTCTTCTCAGAATATTTTTCATTAAACAAATGGTGGCACAAACAATGACCACATTAAATTGTTGGACTTCCATGTTTAATCTTCGTTTCATTCAACAGTTTTTACATTCATTTAAGCCTTTCAGCCTAGGCATGCTCCCCACCAACTTAAGTATCTCAAAAACCATCTGGGGCTTTTTTAGGCCCATAAGACACATCACGGCTAGGATCTGAGTCCTCTTGGGCTGCATCCATATTCATGTATTTGAACAGGAAAGTAGCACCAAACCATTCCTTTAACTTGCCTTCTTTGGTAGAAAGACTTGTGCTTAGGGTCATTTCCTGCTGCATGACCCACATACTCTTGAGATTCAGTTCATGGATAGATGTCCTGACATTATTCTTTACAATTTGCTGGAATAATTCATTGTTCTATCAATCGTGGCAAGCTATCATGGACCAGATGCAGCAAACCAGGCCCAAAAACATCATACTACCAATGCTATGTTTCACAAATGGGATTTTTATGCTAGAATGCAATCTTACCCTTTCTACAAAAACAACAAAAGATCTGTTGGTCTTATCCATCCACAAATTGTTGTTCCAATACACTTTTGGCTTGTCCATGGGATCTTTAGACTGGTGTCTTTAGAGATGACTTTATAATGTTTTTCATTAGCTGCTCTTCTAAGGTCTTCAGAAATCTCCATTGTTCATGCCATGATAAATTTCTGCAATGTGTTGTGAAGGTGTGACTTTGATGTATAGCTATTCCAAAAACAATACAGGGTGCACACTCACACCTGATAATCTCTTTATAATTGAACTTTCATTTCACCTGTAGTAAGCATACTTTTGTAACTGATGGATATGTAATCTTGGATTATTGTGATACTCTTTGATAATACTTTTGGGAATTTCATGTCAGATTTATGCAGAAATAAAGAAAATTCTAAAGACTTCACAAACTTTCTAGCACCATTACAATATCAACATACTTCAATATATTTTCAGTATATTGATTTTTTCTTAATGTTAACTATTGAGGGAAACTAACTTACTGAGTTTTTACATGTTCTCAGGTGTGTATCTTTTGTCAGAGAAGAAGCTGAGATCTTTTTGAGCTCTCTGGCAGCAGCAGTAAAAAAATTTAAAAGCTATGTGTGGAGAGAGGCAGGTGTGTCTGGCATACCTGTTGCTGCTGCTGTGGTGAGTTTTTCTAAACAGCTCTTCTTTCATATATCTGGACATTTTCCCAGGGTACATCTGCTAGAACCACTTCATGCAGGATTGTTCCCTGAGGAGGAGCCTCATTAGTAGTGGATACATTTAAACCTCATTAGAATCATTACCTTCCTTTTGTGCATGAAAATTTCATGCGTTATTGGAGTCGGTTGTATTTGGATTCAGTTGCGAAAGCTCAGCTTCAGCTTTCTCAGAATGTCTCACATTATGTTCATGTTCTCAAACTCAAAAGTGTTACAGCTTAAAGGTGTCATACAAATACACACCACGAACACTCAACTAACCCTTTGCATGGTTAAAGAGTTCTCTACATCATGAAAAGGTTCTTCAGATTAATGCAGAATGTGCAGATTAGGGTGCCTTATGGAACCTTTTTAAAAGTATTTAAAAATATTCTACTATCATTATAAGCTACATCACAACAATAGTAGAACTGATTTGGGTGCTGTTTAGAACCATTTCAAGAACCAAGGTTCTATAAGAAACCCCTTACAGTTCTCCGACAGCCTAAAGAACTCTTTCATGGTGAAAAGAACCCTTTAACCATGCACAGGGTTCATGTTTTATGAACCCTTTACTGAAGAACCCTTATTTGTAATGTCAATATGATGTTGATATGACATTTGGAAGATGCTGAATTTTGGTTACATCACAATTTAAAGCCCATGAAATATCAACTGTTACTATCAAATCAAAAACCAAAAATGTATCACAATTTTGCTTTGAGTAATTGTGATTAATCATACTGACTCTTAGAGGAGGGAGGACTACTTTACATAGAAGTTTTGTGGGTGACTGTAAATAAATGTCTCACTGTCTTCATGCAGTAGTGTCCAGCTACAGAGCCACAGAGCCCCACACTCAGCCCCTCCCTATCAGACCCACACCATCATTCCCAGAGAAGCACACCTCTAGTAGTTCATTTCAGAATTGCAGTCACACTTTCCTGCCCTAGCAAGGGAACTGTAATGACCTTTGTAAGAACCAAAGTGAACACATTCTTGAGTAATGCTGCTTTCAAGTGCAAAGTGGTGTGATGGTTTCGTACAAAAAGGAACTTGTTAACCTAGTGTGTGCATACATGCATTTTTATGACCAATAAAAGAGAATCGTGAATTGCTCTTGTACTTCATTAGCTTGCTGAAATATTTTTCGGTCAATTTATGATAAAATACAAAAACCCACCATTTGTACAAAGCCAGATGGGTAATTTTTGAGTTTTCAGACATGTGCTCAGAGGAACTGAGAATAATGAACAAATTAAAAATCTAAAAGAAAATTGCAACAAACAATAAATTAAACATTGTCCTGTGTTCGGCTACCTATAGTTAACTAACACCATTTTTATTCATTTTATAAAATATGAACTGGCCATGTGAGGAAGCTGTGGCCAAATTAAAGTGTTACACTTTCAGATTAATTGTGAAAGTTAATGCATCAGTTTTGAAAGCCTTATTTCAACCACGTGACAATGTATATCAGTATTGGTGGCCAGCGATCCTTGAATCATTAGGCACACACAAGGCAGGAGTCACCCCTGGACAAGGCTCCAATCTATCGCATGGTACATTCAAATGTTTTTAAAAGGCACTTAATTGACATAAATCCAAAAAATGCATTTGAAGCCCACGTTTTTCTGCAGGCAGGGATTAAGAACAGTGACTGAGGAAGAAGTTTAAAGCAGCTTTCTTACCTGACTGACAGATAAATAAATAAATAAATAAATACAGACTTTCCAAATAATTACTTTTGGAACCAAAGAGCTTTTTCACTGTAATGCAGTTTTAGCTGGGTACATTTGGTCATTCTAGGCTCATTGTTCCAGAAATCAAGAGGAAAGAACGAGAGAGGGGAAATGTTTGCTGTAAAACCCACAGCTTCTCTCTCCTCAGTTGTCATATTAATCAATTGATCGTGACCTTTTGGCACATTTTACCAGTCTCATTTTGAGAAGTACACTTCATGTCCTCTACAATGTGGCAAATTAATTACGCAGATGGAGTCTCTCGGCCCTGTCAGACTCCCTCTGGAAAGCGGCGCTGCCACTGCCGCACTGTTCTGCCTTTGCAATTCTAATGAGTGGCCATTCATCAGGCCCTGATGGCTGGACATTTCACTCACTGTATAAATCTGCTGATAATATCAAAAATATGTGCTCTCTGTAATGTGTTTCTGCTGATTATGATATAACTGTCCATTACATCCTTATAAAGTTATTGAAATAAATAGGCTATTCAGTGCCCTGCTGTACCAACAGGTGGATTTATTGATTTGCAACCTTTTATGGCTCCTTTACAGTTGTAACCTACATATACGCTGTGAGCAACTGATGAATAGTTTGCCCACTAAATGATTTGCATTTGTTAATGCAGCTCACTGATTAGTTTACATTAGCTCTCCTGAGCTTAAGGGAAATCATTATAAATGATGTAACGTCTGCATTACTGTTACTTGTGGTTTTGCACATATGGCCCGTGACTTATGATTTTTAGCAATAACTAAAGCTTATAGAGGAATTGATTCAGTGGTCTTGTTGCCATCATCTTAACTGCATGTAATTACTTTATGTTTTGATTTACATGGCACCTCGGGGAAGGGTAATTGGATAGGCTCTCCATTACCCATAAATGAAATGGCAGGGTAACGGGGGAGAGGTGAAATGAAGTTAGTTTGCAGTATATAAGAGCAAACTGAAGAGCATTACGTACTCATGACACGAAGGCACAGTGGTACACTCTTAAATATAAAGGTGCGGCAAAGAGTTAGGGTTATTTTTTTATTCTACAGAGAACCATTTTTTGTGTGAAGCCTAAAGAAGCTTCTCATCAACTTGGGTAAAAACATATTCATGTAAACATGCATATAGATCCACATTTCCACATTTAAACCATCTTCTCAGTGAAACACACACTTACACACTAGTGAATTCACACATTAGGGGGCAGTGAGCACACGTATACGGATCAGTGGACAGCCCTATCCATGGCACCAAAGGGGGACCGCTGGGGACTTAAGTGCCTTGCCAAGGGCAATTCAGTCATGTCCTGCCAGTTCATGGAATTGAACCAGTAACCTTCCATTCACAAAGCTGATTCCCTAACCTCCAGGCCAGATTCATCCTGTTTATTGTTGTAATCTGGTGCTTCTTAAACACAGTTGATCGGGGGACACTGGACCACCTCATGTCTGCTGTAATACTCAGGTGTTAGGATCTGTGTACATTTTTACTTTGTTGGTGACGACACGTGGGAAACTAGTCCAGGTCCAGTAGCTGGAAGGTAGGTTCGAGGTCCATCTCAGATGGGTGACAGGGGAATTGTATGTCCAAACCAAGAAAAACAAAACCTGTAGCTCTCTCAAATGCAAGTTATTCAGGTCTGGACAAATTGACAGTTTATATGTTTAGAATTTTAACTTATTATATAATTTTACATTCATACTAAATTATTTTCTTTTCCAATTTAATCCTCATTTGTGACTGGATCTGTTCTACCAATTGTTAAGTCTGTTCATATCACATGATCCTACCAGTCTGGGCAGTGAAGGCTAACACATGCTTCCTTTGAGACATATCAATCCAGCCAACCATCTTTTAGATTTCCTGCAATGCAAGAGCTGTCACTGGACAGCCAAACGCTCTTGGACATCACTAATTGCCAATACTGCTACAAATGATAACAGATGCCTGCATTGGCTAGCATCATACTGGGTGATGGGAGGTCAGGGATTCGAGTAAGGGCGTTTCTAAAAACTCAGGTCATCCCATGCAAGTTATTTTCTTGTTGACTCCCAGCAATAGATGGCTGTGGCATCATCAGGGATCAGATGAATAGGGCAAATGCTTAGACCAGGAGTATCCAACTTTATCCACAAACATCTGGTGTGAATTTATTGTAAACTTACCAACACTCATTTGCCATGTTTCAGAAATACTCAATGCAATAGTGCCCAATCCAAGTCTTGATGATCTACTACCCTGTGAAGTTCAGCTTCAACCTTAACCCAACACACCCGATCCAGGTAATGAAGACCTTCAGGATGGTCCAATTGTGTCAGCAGTTTTGCTGGGGCTTACTAGGTCAGTGTTACTGAGAGCTGAACAAGTTTCCCAAAAGAAAAATCATTCTGGACTAACAATGAATAAAATATCATACAATGCCCTGTCTAGGGTTGTTTCCCACCCTTGTGCTCAGAGTTGCCGCCTGGGCACCGGTTCCCCCGTGACCCTATACAGGAATAAGCAGTACAGAAAATGGATGGATGGATGGATGGACCAGCAATTATCGAGTATAGCTCATAGTGTATAGTTGATGAACCTATTAGATCAACAGTGTTGATATTGCAGGGTTGATTTAATGCTGGCATATACAGTGCATTAATTATGTGAAAGGTCCTTAAAGTATTCAGGTCCTCCGGTGGCATCTCATTCACCCCAATCCCAACCATAGATGTGGTCTCATGATCACTCAATTCAGCTTCAATTGCTGCTTTATGATGTTGCACCATACACTATAAAAAGTACAGAATGCTTGAGGAACCTTCATGAAACCCATGTATTTTATTGAAGGTTTCTTGAAACATCTTAAGAGGTTTCTCCACAGTTTTAAATGAAGTAACGTAAACATTCCTCAAGGATTTTGAACTTTTCACAGTGTGGAACTCCTGTGTACCTAACTAACTTACTTATCTCAGAAGTACTGGATGGAGAACACATATTCACTGCTCCACAGCTCAATGCTGGGGGGATTAACACCTCTCTAGCCCATGGTAATCTGGTCCAGTGATTCTTATTCTATTGGCAGTACATAGAGTATATACTGAACTAGACAAGCTGTGTTTGTGCATTTGTATGCAATTGCTTGCATTTATTGGAAGGGCTGTCCTACTTTTGGTCATATAATGTAAATTTGTATTGATTGTTCAAGCTCATTAACATCAATATCATGAGACCATGGAAAACACAGATATAGGGTAACTCTAGTTTGGGTCATGGAGATGCTCTATTAGAGATACCATGGGCAGTAGAATATTTCTGTGCTGAGGTAAAATAGAGCATGCTGATATATTTGCATTGTGCTGTAAGAGTTTGCACATGCAACTCTAATATCATGACTAATGAGTGGAATATTACCCATCCCTGAATTAATCCCTGGCTCCAACAGTTTTGTTTGTCTGAGTGCTGCAGTTAACCAGGCACTTAGACCGCAAGAGCATTCTGATTATGGCCCATTATTCCCCACCACACCGCACTTTTTACTTGATTGGAAAAACTTGCGTTTCAAAATGAGTTGGAGCCTGTCTCTGTGCACCAGCATCTGGACACTCTCCTTAAAGCCATTTGCATTTTAGAGAAATGTTTGGACATTAAATACAATAAATGTAAATGAATTTGAGAGGAGGTTCAGGCAAGTGAAAATGAGTACCAATGGATGTGGCAGGAGCTGCATAATGGCGAGGAATGCATAATCAAATCGGACTCATTAAGCCTGTTGAAATGACAGAGGCTTTTACTTCACTTGTATTGAATTACCAGGAATACAGCTCTCTTATGACAATCTGCATTATCGAGGCAATTTCTCTCTCTCTCTCTCTCTCTCTCTCTCTCTCTCTCTCTCTCTCTCTCTCTCTCTCCCCCTCTCTCTCGCAGAAGGGTTGAGCTTGGGTAGAAGGCAGACTGTTCTGCCAGTTGTGTCAGTGCTGTGTGTGTGGGAATGTGTGTGTGAGAGAGGGCAGGAATTCTAAGCGGACTCGGAGTGTTTGGAGCAGTCCTTGTTCCTGTGAGCTGGAAATACAGCCAGGACATTAATCAGCCTGTGGAGTGGCAGCCCACTGATAAAGGTAAGAGGTGTGTGTGTGTGTGTGTGTGTGTGTGTGTGTGTGTGTGTGTGTGTGTGTGTGTGTGTGTGTGTGTGTGTGTGTTGGTGTGTACAAAGTATTGTGACACCTGCTTATCTATTATTTCTTCCAACTTTTGCTGGAGTAACTGTCTATACTGTCCAAATAAGTCTTTTTAGTAGATTCTACGAGGGGTACTGCTGTGAGGGTTTGATTGCATTCAGTCACAAGAGTGTTAGTGAGGTCAGGATATTGAATGGTCACCACCCCATCTCATCCCCAATGCTCCAACTCATCCCAAAAGTACTGGGATACTGGGACACTGTTCCACGGCTCAATGCTGGGCGTTTTAATCCCATCTTGCCCACGCTTGGCACTAGATATGATGCCATTCGGTCTTCTAGAGGGTCCTATTCTATTAGACAAAATGTGTTGTTCTTTAAAATGTGTCAGAGCTTTGTAATGAGTGGACCAATAGAAATGCTCCAAAATGGCTTGGAATAAAATCGTTTTATACTGACTTCCATTAAAAGTTATGATTTCTTCTTTTCTTTTTTTGTCTTTCACGTTTTTTGCATGGCAGTGATGATATACACATCTAATACATAAATCTATTCCTAAATAGTATATAATTGTATAAAATGGCCAAAAAACCTTCTAGTGGGTCTCAGACTCTTGTACAAGTCATGAAGTGCCATGATGTGTCAAAATGCTTGAAAACAGCAAAGCTGATGCCAGCTGAGTCATCCAGTGTCAGCTATCAAGTGTCATATTTAAATGACTGTGCAAAATCTTTCAAATTGTGAAATGTTATAGTGCTTTTAAAGAATAATTGATTAGTAAAATATCAGTAGTAATAGCAGTATTGCCTTAATGTACAAGAGGATTCAATCATGTTATCCCACCTTGAAATTAAAGGTTTCAATAGTTTTACTGGAGTCGAGGATAAAAACTCATTTTTAAGAGGCAATATCTCATTTTTAATATCTTATTCAGACGTGTGAAGTGTACTGGGTCATATTTTGCAATATGTATTCAGTGCCTGTTTATTAAAGAGGGGAGCATACTGAATGTGTCATCACATTTCTGTTGATATATATGCATATGTTTTATATGTTTTCATTAATATACTGAATAGTTTCCTTGAGTTGATGCATTGGAGGTATTGGTTACTGACTGTAGGGGACACTAAAGTATGGTATCTGGGGAGTTCAAGTGGAAAAGCCCTCAAAGCAAACTTGGGCTTGATTGAAGCCACTGTCACAACTCTTCTCTTCATCCTGCCAAACAAGACACATCACTGTTGCCCTGCTCCAGCACCAGGGACATGTAACACATAGTTGTGTTCCCAAAAGCTGAACACAGCTTCCGAAAAAGGCAGCTCACGTGCAAAGAATACATTCATTTTTATTTCCCATTATACAGTGCTGGAGGTGGAAAAGACCAGTTCATTCAATATTACATAAAACACAGTGGAATTTACCATGATGCCATTTTATTTCTACATTCCACTGTAGGAATGATTTACGGAAAAGGAAATGAGTAATCAATCATTCATGATGGTAATAACAATGTAACAATGTACTTATAGTACATTGGAGATTCTATAGACCTTTAAAAAGTTTTAAAACAAAGAATCAGAACTGGACTGGGACTATAATTCTTGAATCTGATTTATTACAGTATGCTGTTATTAACTCAGGCTCGGCACACCAAAAACTGCACTTTAACACTTTGGTGAAGTGGGTAGGACATGAGAACATAATAATGCTGTATAACCCAAGTCATTCTTGCATACATGCACTCGTGTAATATTACTCTTCCACCTCAGTCCACATGCCTCCTTCTCTTTCAGTGATGGTTCTGTATCTCTCAGCTTGTTCAGAAATGCATGTCTTAGAGTGAAATGCACTTCTCCGCAGAAAAGTAAGAAACAAGAACATTCTCCCACACTGCTGCTTTAACGTGCAAAAAATACAACACTGCACACAATAATGGAAGAGGAAAAGACCAGTACACTCACACTTGCTGGAATATTGCATAACACACAGTGGGATTTGCTTTCATTCCCTTCCATTCAAGCATGCAACCCATTGCACACACAGGGATTTTTTTTGCAGTGTGCAAAAGTCCAATTATAACACATCCAAAATTTATATTGTGGAATTGAGTATATTGTTTAGGGATTTTCAGTTCTGTCCTTTTAACCCTCCAGACAGTAGCCCTTTTCATTCTGTTCCAACTCAAAACACACCTCAGCCAAGTAATCAGGGCTGTAGAATGCTGATTACCTGGCTCAGGTGTGTCATAAAATGGAATACAGTAAGACGTGAACTGGGTACCGTCACTGGGGAATGGATTGAAAACACTTCCTCCAGTGCTTATATTTGCATTTTAATTGAATTACCCATGCCCTGTTGTCCAGTTCTTTTTGAAACAACTGTTGTCTTTTGACAAGCTTTAGAGAAAGATGAGATTGATTAGGCTGGGATTTAGAGGCTCTACAAAATGTGACGTTTTCAGCTATAATACTTGGCTACAGGGCATTATTTCTGTGTGTGACATTGCCTTTATAACAGTGACAATCCTGTCTGACAGACCATAACTAGACTTTAGTCTTATTTTAGTAAAGCAGGTAAAATGCCCAAGTTGGCACAAAAACATCTTAAGTGATGACACTGTTTTTAATGTAATACCCATAGAAACCAATTAGGACAGTGTTTCTCAACCCTGGTCCTGGGCACCCCTGTTCTGCACGTTTTTGTGGATTTCCTGCTTTAACACACCATGCAATTCTGAAAGTGTTTTGTTAATGCACTGATTAGTTGAATCAGGTGTGATGGAGCAGGAAAAGCTCTACAATATGTAGGGCAGGGGTGCCTCCAGGACCGAGGTTGAGAAACACTGATTTAAGATACCGTAGCAACTGCCAGGCATGCTTGTATAGCAACACCACAGTAATGCATAGCAACCACTGAGTGTCTTGGCCAAGGGCATAACTGGGAGTACCCAGTTACAAGTTGTATGTTACAGTTTCTTTACCCACATCCTTAATGTTGGCCCAGTTTTATAATGTGTTTTGGTAACAGGTAGACCAAGTTACACTGTAAAACCTGATAAGTGAACATGTAACAGTCACTGTAAGTGCTTTAATTTGGGTGTTTGTGCACTAGAGCAGTGTTTCTTAGCCCTGGTCCCGGAGGCACCACTACCCTACTCATTTTAACTTTAACACACCCTGTGCATCTCTGAAGGACTTGCTAATGAGTTCATTAGCTGAATCACATGTGGTGAGAGCAAGGAAAGCTTGAAAATATGCAGGGTAGGGCTGCCTCCTGGACCAGGGTTGAGAAACACTGCATTAGAGTGTACACAGAGAAAGGGAAAATTGAGAATGTCAGCTGATATATATTCGTGATGGTTGGTTCTGGGTTGTATCTTATATGTTCTATCCTGCTGCTGTTATCCTGGATCACAATTAGTGGAATGTAAATGGTCTCCATTACATCGCATTGACTGTCTCCTGCATGTTCCCTCTACAGAGGACCATGGCTCTTTGCACCTCTTTGCACCTCCCTGCTTTGTATACTGGAACAACTCAAATGCATTAGGTTAGAATAACTCATACTTTAAAAAATTCAACTGAAGGTGAATCACCTGCATTTTTTAAATAATGTTTTAGACTTTCATTTCTTTATTGACTATTCATAAGTCAAACCCAACTGGAAAGGGTGTGAATTGTACTCAAATGGCTTGTATTACACATACAAACCCAGTGTATATTATTGAACCAGCTCAGGTGATTCAGTTACTGGACTTGTCGAGAAACGTCAGTATGAGAGAGATCCATTACACCACACTGACTATCTCCTTGTGTGTTCTCTCTACAGAGGACTGGGCAAGAAGCTGCCCGCCCTTTGCATCCCTTCCTCTCTGCCCATTCCACCCATTCATTTCAACTCAAATGGATTGAGAAAACCAACTCCACTTAAACATTTAAATTATATAACTAAAATAATTAGAGTTTAGTGTCATTATGAACCTAATACAAGCAATGCACATATTAAGTGTTATATGTAAAAGTAAGTAAATGAATTGTGAATAAAATAGGACACCCTATACCTTAATAGCTGTATATTTGCCCTCGTTTCCTATTACCATCTACCAGTCTGGCATTAACTGGAAAAATATATATATCAACTTCTCCATGCAGAATTCTTTCAGCTATGTGATGTCCCTCAATATTTTTTAACCGAAGATGAAAATCAGTTGTTTAATTACGTTAAAAAGAAAGAATTTCATGGGGTGTGCTAATTTGTTCAAATGACTGTATCTGTTATGTTGGTTTTGTACAGCTGTCTTGTACCCCATTGTGACAACAGGGCCACAGCTGACCAGATATTAATTGGATGGTGGACCATTCTCAGCACAGAGGTGACACTGACATGGTGACATGTGTGGCACTGGTATGAGAATATGAAAGAGAGTGGTGTCACTGCTGGCTTGAGAGTGATCCACCATCAAATAAACAAGGCAAAGGTGGCTCCGTGGTCAGAAACTGAGAAAAGGACCAGAGGATAGCTATGACAAATTTATCATGGTAACAGATGGCATACCTTCTAAGTGAACAATGTAACATTTTTTGTTTGTTTTGTTTGATTGATTTGTACTTTTCATGGACTTCAAACCTTGAACCCCAGACTGTTTTGTAGTTTTCATTTTAAGACTTGATTTTGACACAAATTAATTCACATTCTCAGATCTCAGCTGTTCATTTATGAATTTGTTTGGCTATATCAGCTTAAGTGATGGCAAATTCCTGTAGTATTTAAGTTTTGCTATGCATTTTTACAGCGTACCAGCCTAGGAGAGTGCAGACTAACACTAATAAATAACTCACTCACAAAAAAAATAACACACGCAGATAGAATTTCTGCAAAACTCAGCATGCAGTTCTGTCTCGGGCAGATTTGGAAATGATTAGAGGTGTGGTCTGATTAGACACTGGGTCTTGGCACAAGAGCGTGTCAGGTGCTTCCCCCACTACTCTTTAAAAAGGCATTCAGGGCTGACTTTAAGGTTGTGTACCTCTTGGTGGGAGATAGCCTAGACATGCCTCTATGTCATATGAACTTGCACTGCTACGGACAGGTACCATATCCTCAGATCAAGATCAAGGTTTGGTTTGGGATCCAACAATGGTCAAGTATCAGTGAAGGTCTCATGGTGAGCATGTCAGTCCTGTCTTTGCTGTGGAGCGACACACTGCCCCAACTGCTGGTGTGATGATCTGGAGAGTCCTTGCATATGACAGTCAATCACCCTTAGTAGTGATCCAAGGGATATTAAAGCTCAGGGATATGTGCAGGACATCCTGCAGTTCCGAACTGGTATTTTTCCAGCAAGATAATGCTTGCCAAACAGCAAGGGTTTCCCAGGAATGGCCAGATTGCACCACTTCCTTAGTTTGCCAGGTCACCAGATTTATCTCTAAATGAATATTTATGGGATCAGCTATTACACAAGCTTCAGCATCCTACAAGTGTGCAGGATCCACAGGCCCAGCTGCAACATCTGTGGGTAAATGTCATGCAGGATGCCATATGGAACCTGTATGCCTCCATGCTTAACCATATCTCATCTTGTGTGCAGACTAGAGGCCCAAAAGGGAACTAGAGCCTCATTTCAATTTTACAGTTTTCCCTAATAAACTTATAATTTCACTCTAACATTTTAATCACCTACATGTATCATCATTACATTCACACACAGAAAGATTGTCAATGAGTGTACATTGAAAGATTGTTGTTTTTTCCTTCTTCTGTAAAGATACTATTTAGACATGCTTTTTTTGACAGGTCTAATCAATCAGTGCTCATTATCCAACCCAGTAGGACAGCTGAATGTGTTTGGAAGAGAGCACAATTAGTGTACCGCTCTACTCTGAAAATGTGACAGTGAACTTCAAATTGCTAGCATTCATCAAAATCAACCGTGAAAGATGAACTGAGCCATCTTCCTCTCTAAATGAGTTGCGCTCTCATGGAAGTAAACTTGGGAATTCACCTATAATAGAACAATAATGCACTGCAATTATTAAAATTCAAGTGGAACAGAGGACTTGTTTCAAATTCAGATAGCATCATATATTGCATAACAACTGTTCTCCTTATGCAGTTTAATAATGGAAAGCATAATTTGGTTTGTGTCTTTAACTTCCAAGGGCTCTCTCACTCTAAATGGTCTCTGCTTTGGCAGACTCTTCCATGCCTGAGACAGCTTGTTGAATTGTTTGCCGAAGGCGACAGCAGAACACTTGCACCCCCAAGACCTATATTGGTTCGTTTTTTCTTCCCTGGCATGACAAGGCAGCATAATTAGATTCTGACAGAATGACTGACAGCATGAGTGTGCTCTCCTCCACCTCTACAATGTGCAAGCCATTGAAGATTCAGGACCCTGGACAATTCCTGCCTATCAGCATCCATTTCAGCACGACATAAAAAGACAAGATAAAATGAAACGTTTTGAGCCGCTCGGTTCTGTTAACACAGAACAAAATAGTACGGCTAATCTCAAACAGGTTGCTGTGTTTGAGTGGCACGGTGCATGTTGATCTAGAAGCAAGAAGGCAGAAGGAGAGGGCATGGCTATGAGCAATACCGGCACCTGGTAATGGCAGACTGTGCCATGCCAATCTGTTACCACTGGGCGTGTGGCCAGCGCTAGGCTGGCCTCTTGACACAGTCACTGCCCTCTGATTCTTTTCTGAACTGTGCCCAAAAACTGACAGAAGCATGCTTTCTTTACCACTTTCTTAAAGTTTCCAGTCAGAACCTTCTTACACTATATATCCAAATGTTTGTGGACACCCATTCTAATTTGCATTCACCTACTACATCCAAATGCAGATGTGCAAATGCTCACACAGCTTGTCTAGTCCCTATAGAGAAGCACTGCCAATAGAATAGGACTCTCTGGAGCAGATCAACATGAACCTATACTGGAACTTAGACTGGTACATGTTAACAACTTTTCTGATCATGACATAGTGTAAAAACAAAATGTAATTCTATTAATATATCTTCTATTTCTGCTTTATTAGTGTGTGGCAGGTCAGTCATCCTCTCTCCATTCTCAACTCTACTGCATCATGGCATGATTTAGGCACCTATGCAAATGCCTTTGCATTTAATTCCAGCCTGGGCCTTATTGATGGAGAAATAAATGGGTGTGATGTAAAATGGAAGGCTATTGATTTTTTCTGGCTTCTGCCCAGAGGCATTCCTGTTGTGAGGCGCCAGGGTGAGTGATGGCACTTAGTGGACCAGGTTAGGTGATGTGCATTGGTCACTGGTCTGGCTGGACCATACACACTGGGCATTTGTAAAAAGGAAAAGAGTGATTATGTCAATACTTTGTAGCCTGGGATGCAGGAGTGGACACTATGCATAAACAAAAAGTGAACATAGTTAAAATTATACACATTTTGGACCAGTTTTCTGGCTGTAGTATGAGCCTCATTTTGAACTAAATGGGAGATTTAATGGTGAACATCATCAACATTGCAGTTTAGTCCAAGATGTGCCCCATGTCTTTGCATATGTAGCTGTAACACATAAGTATACACACACACACACACACACACACACACACACACACACACACACACACACACACAATATATATATATATATATTGGAAACAGCATACATTGGTGTCACTTTTCATATATTCTGTAAAAAAAATCTTAACCTCCTCTCATGCCCAGCAATAATTTCTGTTCTGTAAAATCTGCTAGTTCCCTTATTAAACAGCAGTCTATATCTGCTGGGCAGTTTTTATTCCCTCGTATTGTGAAGAAATAATACTTAATTAAGCACATTGATAACTACATAAATTTCAGGCCTGAACACACAGCTACAAGCTACACACTACACAATTTTGATAAATTGTTGCTTCATAAAAGCTTTGTGTTTAATGAATGGGCCTCTCAGGATGGAGACTAATATTTAAGCACACGCTGTGAATTAAAACCAGCTTGGCTATTTATATGGTGGACATGTTCTCTCTGACTGACTTAGACACAGATTTTAAAGAAGCCACATTAATGATGCAAAGTTTTGCATTGTTATTTTAATAGAATTTTTATTGAAGCTATTTTATTATGAATTATATATGTGTATTATAAATATGTATAATGATATGATTCAACCATTTGTTTGCCTATGCAGTACATTTTTTACCATGAAATCTATCCCTTGCTCTCTAGATTAGCTTTAAACTAGAGAGCAGGGTTTCTCAGCCCCCTGCCCTGTATGTTTTAGTTTTAACACACGAATGTACATGAATGGCTTATTAATGAGCTGACTAGAATCAGGTGTGGTGAGAGCAGGGATAACAGTGTTATTAACACCCCAACTAGTAACTTTAATCTACCTTGAAAGAAAGAAGAGAGTGGCAAAGCTGGCGCTGGTGGCAAAGCTGGGGATGCAGTGGCATTTTGCTCTGGTTGATCCTCAGGCAGTTACACATAGTATTTTTATAGATTATTTTCCACTCAGAGTCCTTATTCTTATTCAGCACAGCATCCACAGCATTAAAAGGATTTACATCAGACTTGCTCTTTATTTTTTTGTAATATCCATCTTACTTTTATTTTAGAAAATGAACTATGTTATTAGATGAAAAGTAGTTAGATCTTCCTACAGAGCAAAAAGTACTTGTTTCAGGACCCACAAATCAGATCCGTTTCTGAGTCCACCTGTAGACCGGTCCACATTCTTTCTGGATCTGGATTCCACACACTTAGAAGACATTTGTGCCTGTAATCAATCAAGTCCTTTCAGCAGTTTTCAAAGTTCATAGCATAGGTAGCAGTTACCTCACTCCATAGTAATACCCTTGATATTGGTAGAAATGTTAGATTATTCAACAAACTAATGCATTTAGGTCCAGTTCATTATGCATAACACAGTGGTTGAAATTTAATCACATATAGACATTTATAATATAAACATATAATATAATATACTATAATATAATATGATATAATACAATACAATATAATATAATCATATTCATTGCTATCACTATCCAAACCAGCCAGTGAATGTATGTGTGTAAAGCAGTGCTAAATCTAGGGCTTTGAGTCACCACATCCTGTGTGTACCCCATCCACAAAGACCGATTCTCAAAAATCTCAATCATTTGGTAGTAAATTTCTGTGAGGCATTAAACTCATCAGACATCTGGTTCTGTTCACAACCACTGTGAACATGAGTGACGTGGTACATTTCTCTGGAATGGAGAGTTTCCCCTCATCCTGAATGAATTTATTTAGGTCTAGATGCAATTAAGATCAAATTGAAAGGCTCAGTTGTTTACATCATCTTAGTAACAAACCTAACCTAAAACAAACAACAGCATTAAGAAGTCATTTTTCTAATCGCTGATTTTAGAAATGACATTCAGTGAAATTTCAGCTTTTAGGGAGGCATGAAAACACAGCACTGTAAAATAAATAAATAAATAAATAAATAAATAAAATTATACATTTAATTATATTTAATTTTAATAATTTATATTGTAAATTATTAAATAAATAATAAAATAAAAAATAGTAATACATTAATAATTTTATTTAAAAAAATAAATGTATATATTAAATAATACAATAAAGGCAATATTTATTTATATTTAATTGAATATATGTAATACCTAAATATAGAATAAATTAATATATATATATATATATAATAAGTAATTAAATAAAAGTTGTAGTTTAGACAGTTTGTATGTTATAATAAAGTGACACAGGCCTTCCTTTCTTTTCTAACAAGCTTTGAGCCTAAATATGGCTAAACTAACTTCCTGACAGTGACATAAATATTGGATATGATTGATTAAATGCTGATTGTGACTTGTGTTGTCAGATGAGGTAACTTGGTAAGACACAGGAGAAGCGCTGAGATCAGGCTGAGCGGAGCAGGAGCAGAGCGGCGGTTGGAAAATGAATCAAACCGAGTTTAAATTTCTGCATTCGGTTCACCGAGTCCGGAACCGATACGTCTGAGATCCGGTTCACAGCACGGCCAGGCTGTTCGGTTCACGAACCGGATCAGTTCTGAATCGTCCATTAAACTGGGGGGAGAGAGGGAGAGGAGAAAAAGATAGACGGAGATTACAGATATTCTGTAGTTTGTGCTTATCTACAGTCACCCAGTACAGTATGTAGAGCTATGTATGTATGTACCGTATGTAGAGTGGGTGTAATAATCTGAATATGACTGTGTATAATGTTTATATAAGTTAATTTGGTCAAAGCCGGTCACATCATAAGAGGTATTCATAGCCTGTGTGTTGTATCTGGTGTTGTGGGCTCCAAAGGAAAATATGTCCGCTCCGATAACAGACACCTGTGCCAACCAGCACTGATCTAGTTGTGATGTGAGGAGATAGCACTGTCTACCCACCCAGAGAGAGCATTGCCCGTTTTGCTCTCTTAGACTCTGGCTACTGATGGCAAACAGCATGACCCAGGATTCGAACCTGCAATCCTTGATCCTTGCTAGCACATTAGACCGCTGAGCTAATTAGAGCCCTTATCACTGTTTTCTTACAGCAGTTTTACACTTAAAACACATGAATGACTCTGACAGAGATTTTTTATTAGGACTTTTTCCAAAAAAAGATTTCTAAGAAAGGAATATCTTCTTTTCTTATTGGTGCATAGAGCCCATGCAGACAATTGGAATGCAAACAATGTTTCAAGAAATATAACAATAAATGTTTCACCTGCTCCAGCTCTTAACATGAGCGTGAAGTCTCCTCAGGCACAGAGATTGTAACTAATGTGGGCGGGACTTAGTGAAAGGTCCAAAAGAATATTTCTTGAAAGTAATTCAATCAATACCGTCCATCTGAGACGACTGTTCTTTTGTTCTGTCCTTTGTCTTTCAGCATCCAATGGTGCCATGGCGATGGTCTCAGACAGAGTGGGGCATACTACTGTTCGAGATGGGCCCTCTTCCTTGATCATAGTGCTTCTGCTATGGATCATCCTCTTTGGGTTAGTGGATGCTCAAGGGCAAGGTAAGTGCCAGGGGTTTTCTTTTTACAACACGGCTCTGTGTGGTCAATCATTGTATGTCACAGGATTATGAACACCTGCTGTGTTCTGTTGTGATTGAATAGTGCTGATTGTGATTTTTGTTTTGGGTGGTACATTTGCACTTTCAAGCACTAACAAAGTAGAAAATGGTCTAGATCTGTGGTTCTTTGTACACAGAGTTTGTGTCCTGTTGGCTGTAAGTGGTGTAAGTTGTGTTCTTCAGTTCATATGTTTTATTACTTGATTCTCATTTATATCAAATGATTTCAGTTGTATTTTATTAGTGCTGTGGGTTCACAAAGCTGCTGCTGATGCAAGTCTTTCACTTTTGCTTGATAAGCAGTACATGGTGTAAAGAAGGGGTTAGATCATGGTTTGTTTTCCCCCAAAATGCAGCACTTTGGGACAGACACTATGCTGTATACCATCTGAGCAATATTTTTACACTGCAAAAGTTAGTCGTTACTGTATTTTGGCTGGGATGGGTAAATGGAGGAGAGTAATCCAATCAAAACAAGATTTGGATTGCATGTTAGAGTACAAGAATCCAGAAACACTGAGTTGATTGAAGGTTTGGATCACCAAAAATTCACATTTACATAATTTTCTCCTCACTCTAAAGCTACGTTGACACATCAGGTAAAGGTGGCCCAAATTCAATCTTTCTCATCCAGTGTGACCCAGATATGTCATTTGTGTTGCAGTGTGAATGACAGTGAATCCATTGACATTTTCAGTTCCTATGTGAGTCACTTCCATGAGCATGCTGGCAATGTTCAACTTCGCTAGCAAGATAACACCTCACAACTTGTACAGGTGTGATCATTACCAATAGTCCCCTGAGGTAATGCTACTTTGTAATTAATTTACTGATATCCCATGACATTTGGTTTGTCAGTGTATATCAATTCAATAATACAGCACTGTACAATGGTTTAAGGCACATATTAAAATTGGAATTAAAAAGCTTCTTATCTGTGCAGAAACAGTAACATTGTTACAAAAAGTAGGGCTGGGCAAAAAAAATCATATCCTGGTCTATTTTAGCTGAATGTTGATACATGATATGATAGGACACCCGTTGAAATCCTTCTTGGCTTTAAATAAAGTGCTTAGGTGCCTAAAAGGTCTGCACAGAACTATAGACATTCATCTTCCCCGTCTTCTACTCACTAGTTTTCGATTTGTTTTTACAATAAATTTCATTACTCATATTTCTCTGTATAAAACTTTGAAACTATGTTTCATGTGGGGACTAGATGCAGAGCAGTCATGCAGTTTAAGCTCTTTCCTGAAACGCAGAATTCAGGGTGGAAGGAAAATGCACTTTTTGTTTGCTGTTTGACGGTAATATTTTTCACGCTGCTGTAGCTCTGCTGTAGTGGTATGCTCTGAGTTTGGGTCGAGATTTAATTGGCATCTCCCAGGGAGACAAGGCCACATTGCCCTCTGCTGTCAGCCCCTGCTCTCGCTCCCTCCTCCCCCTGCAGCCAAGCTTATTTATAGCAGGTCCAGGAACACACACACCAAGCCATTCTTTCGGTCAGCT
Organism: Acestrorhynchus altus; assembly: GCA_034509495.1. Lineage (NCBI taxonomy): Eukaryota > Metazoa > Chordata > Actinopteri > Characiformes > Acestrorhynchidae > Acestrorhynchus > Acestrorhynchus altus. Next base: position 6,927,514 of record CM067517.1, read on the forward strand.
CCTAAAGAAAACAGTCTGAGAAGTTCTTTCATTGCCAAGTCTTCAAGAACTGGAAATGAAGTTGTGCTGAAGGTTAATGCTCTGCTTGCTGTGGCTGGGTGGATGGAGAGGGATGGAGCAAAGCTTTAACATTCAGCCCTCATACTAGCAGGCCAAATTAATGGGACTCGACAGTGATACGTGCCAAAGGGAGATCTACCAAAGAGTGAAGATGGGGCCAAGACGATGGAGAGAGTGGAAGTTGAGCATGATAACAACCATAAACACCTCAGAAATGCACTGGTGATGATCTAAGGAGAGATGTTCACCTACAGATTTGACAGATTTGACAGATTTGAGGCACATTATGGAGCCACAATCTGAGTTTAGAAGTGATGTTACTTTAGAAGACTGATTTGTAGTGCTCCTGTCATATATATATATATATATATATATATATATATATATATATATATATATATATATATATATATGAGTGCAGTTATCTCCAATGTGCAGGTCAACTTCAATTGATAAGCCATAGTAATTTCACTGTGCCTTTGCCTCTGTTTTGGCTCCCTCAGGCAAAGATTGATGACTAATACCAGCTCAGGGTGACAGGAGACAAGCCCATAAAGTCTCTGCTGTGCTACTTCTGAAGTTCGCCTTTCATAAGGGCAGTAAATTACACTGGAAAGGGCTAGAGGAGAATCGGGACGGTTTGAGGTTGGATGAATAGTGGGCTGTATTACCATCTACTCTGTTGAAAACAAAGGCTTGTGTGGAGGGATTCTGTTGATGAACTACTTTAAGTTCCCTAAGGTAGCTTTCAGTGGATGCTTCTTTAACACACTGAGACCTAGACCTATTATTCAGTTAATAGTGATGATGCACAAGCCATTATGAATTATTATTGGAAATCATTTAGTGTTACATTTATTGTCCTAAAAGGCTCTTTTTTTAGGGCTTACCACACATATGCTAATTGGTGTAGCTGTGGGTTGGATTTTCTCCACCCCACCCATTTCATCCAAAAACACAGTGCTATGGCTCCACAGCTCATTACGGGGGGCTGTATACTCCTATAGGCCACGCTTTGCATTAGACATGGTCCCAATAGGTTCATCTGCTCCAGAGTCTTCTATTTATGTCAGCAATGAGTGCAACTGAGAGCCTGTTTATAAGTGTAAGTGTTTTGGGTGATCGAATCATCATTGAATTTCATTTATACCATGCAAAAGCCAGATGCATTGTAATTGGATTACATGTGGGTCACTCAGACCCCATTCAGAGGTGGTCAGAGACGGATCTTGTCCACATGTAATACAACAAGAAATGGAATCTGTTTTCTTAATGATCAGTGAAACGAAGAAATAGATCTGTCTGATCACGAACAAATTTCTATGATTACTGGCTTCTCTCCACCTCATGTTCTCTACCTCTCTCTCTTGTCTGTGTGTATGTTTGTAAATGACATCAGTGTTGCAGAGTATGTTCCTTGGTGTCTAAATAGTCCATTGCATTTTCTGATAGAGCCGTTTTAGGAACCATCTAGTGTTCAGTCATATTGTAGGACTTCCACACAGGAAAGTAAAATTGGATCTCATCTGGTCACATTGGGCACACATTTTAGTGACAAATGTAAACAAAATGGGTCAGAGAATATCCAAATTCCATCTGGATTCAAAATACATGTTAATGCCAGGTCTGAACATGTTATTACCTATTCCATGTATTCCATGAATTTTTTACTACCTATTCCATGTATGACTTTTTTACTACCTATTCCATGTATGACTTTTTTACTACCTATTCCATGTATGACTTTTTTATGACTTTTGTCCAAAGCTCTTCAGCGAGACATCTCTCATATTCTAGAAAATCAGCTCACATCACCCCAATTCTTCAGGAGCTTCTACCTGTCCCACTCTGTATTCAGTTTAAAATTGTCCTACTGACATATAAATCTCTACATGATCTGGCACCCGTCTGTCTTTCTGAGCTCCTGCACAACTGTCCTGCATAATCATTTAGGTCTTCAGATAGTGGTCTTTTGTCAGTGCCTAAATTCAGATTAGCTTGGAAGTTGGTGGTAGGTCATTCGGTGTTTCGGCTCCCAAGCTGTGGAATTCAATACCATAAGGTCTTTATTTACCTCATCTCCTCATTTTCCCTACCTCTGTCATAAGTGTTTTTTTTTTTGTTACAGTAATGCTACATATGTTTACTGATGCCTCCTGTTGCTATTATCTCTCAGAATGTCAGAAATGAACTGGGAAGATCTATCGAGTGTGCTGCATTTGGGCAGCTGTGCCAGCTTGTTTTATTCCATTTCGCTCAGCCATACTTGGATTCCTCTGCCCAATGTGTCTGCATACTAACTGAATTACTGTATATCGGTCTTCATCGCTGGCCTTACTGGCTCCTGTGTGGCTTTGGGTCAGGTTACAGCTCTGTGCTGTAGGAGGGACTGGGAGAGCACTCTAAGTGTGTGTCAGTATTTTTTGGTGTGCTTCCATTTGGAGGTTGGAAACCCCAGCAGTTCCATGTGCGATACATTGAGTATTGTTCCTGTTGACTCACCTGGTGACAGGAGATATGCTTGAACACTTCTCAGATCCAACAAGGACTGTGTTCAAGGGGGCCACACCAGTTAGACACTAGTAAGCAGTGATTCAGTCATTGTTTTCCTGCAGATGTTGAATGTTGGATAATTTTCTTCTGTGTTCATTTGTTTTACTGAGTTTTCTTTATATTCAGTAATTTAAGGCCTTCAGGATAAACGAATTCAGAAATGCAGAACATGTATAATTATTCTACTGCAGCATGTAAAGACACTCATTTACAAAATGTTATAATGAACTATAGATGTTTTACTTCAATGCTTTACAAACTCATGCCAGGCAACAAAGATAAAAGAGCAGAGAAATATGTAGGAAAAGTCTACGTAAACAAAACAGATTAAAGGCTACATTCACATAACCAGGCTAAAGTGACTCTAGTCTGATTTTCAGCTGTGCACCAGCTATGATTGTCATCTTTATCTATTGGTTAGTTTGTTATTGTAGCATGCTCTACCAACTTGTGCAGACATTAGATGTCATGGTCTTGCATTTATTGCATATTTTCGAGCTGGGGCAGTGACATAATTGATGTGGTGGTCCTTTGAGAGCGTTTGGCATGCATACTACAATAATAAGGTGATCGTATGCATCTTCCAGGGATGCATGACATTGGAAAAAGCTGATATTGCAATATGTTATTCTTTGATGTGTATATATATATATATATATATATATATATATATATATATATATATATATACACACCATTTTTTCCGGACTATAATGAGGACTTTCTTTAGCAGAAAGTTAAAAAGGTGGGAAGTCAAAGTTGGAAATCACAGAAGACGACATTTATTTTCAGTTAGCACATGCAAGCAGCCACCACCACGGAGAATTTACTGGTGAATCTACCATCACCAATGGGTTCTGAAAGGCTGGACTGCTGTGTGAAGAGGGCACCACAGCTTCAGAGCCAGCTTCACCCCAGGATGACAGCGACACGGAGAGCAACACTGACATTGATACAGAAAAAGTACCGGTATGTGGCGAAGTTCTTCTAAGGCTGTTCAACTCCGACACTGAAGAAGATGACTTCAGTGGTTTCAGTGTGCAGGAGGACGATGAATAAACCAATCAGTAACTTTTCTGTTTTGTTTGATCAGCACTTTTACTTTTATGCTACAGGCACCGTTCGGAAACAAATCAGTTCATTTATGTTCAGTTAAACTATGTTATCAGTTCAGTAGATATCAGCGGCTTTTAGCCCGGTGTGGCTTATATATGTTACTTTACAGGTTTTTTTTTAACTTTGCGGATGCAGCTTATATTCAGGTGTGCTCTATAGTCTGGAAAATACCATATATATATATATATATATATATATATATATATATATATATATAATTTATTTTTTTTTTATTAAAGAATTTGAATGAAAATTAAAATGCCCACGTGCAGTACTTTTTGCTAGCCATTTATGATCAGATTAACACCCAGGACACAAGTTAGATATGAACAAGGACAAAGTATATGACAACATTATCCAAAGTGTGCATTTGCAAATTATCAATTTTCCAACCTATGATATTAATAATACACTGTATCCCATACTGGAGTAAAATAAACTATACTGGGTAGACAGAAACTGCTTCTGGTAGATATGTCATGAAAATGAGAACAGTCTGAAAGCTAAAATGCGCTTATTGCATATGCACACATTGCAATATCAATGTTGAAGCAATACAGTGTAAATGCCCTGGCATCTTTGACTACACTGGAATGTGGTTTGAGTGATCAGATTTCAATACACCTGTTCACACCTGTACATTGTGCTGGCCATTTATGATCAGATTAACACCCAGGACACATGTTAATGCTAGATATGAACTGGGACAAAGATGTATATGACTACATTATTCTTGTAATGTGAATGCCAAAGCATCTTCATGCATCCCTGACAGCAAAGCTTCGCCTACATCCACCGCACTGACCCTAACTGGGAAATACATAATAACCGCAAGACCACACCATCCACACAAGTAAGCTGAGCTACAATAATAAAACTAACTAATGGATTAAGGTGATATTTGTGGCTGGTGCCTCGTCTCTGTTTAATTCATTCACACCATGTCCCTCCTCCAGCAGAAATGATGTGAGAAATCTGATCACAGGCCATCAAAGGAGACACATTTAAAATGCCAGGTGTAAATGGCTATGTATTTTGGCTATTATATCACCAAGGGCACATATTAAAGCCAGGTTTGAATCAGATTTTTTTCAACACACCATGGAAATATCAAGTCTTATATTTCATATGTGGTCCTAGATCGGATATGACCACCAGCCATAAATCTGAAACATAATTCAGCCATTGTATCTCTTTTAAATGCTTCCATATGAAGAAACTTTGAAATGGGAAGCATCCACAAAAGTGGAATAATTAATAAATTAAATAAATTAACACGCCAATTAAGTATGCCTTTTGAAGTCTAAATTGGAATGGGCCCCCAAAATAACTACGGGTAACCCCTACAGCTTTTCACTCGCTCCACTTACAATCCCTTCAAAGCATTACCGCAACTGATTTCTCGACCGTTCTGCTGTGAAATGCTGCAGAGACTAATGTGTGTTAAAAAGGCAGCAGTGTTAATGCAGCACCATTTGGTCGGCATGTCTTATTAGGGATAAAAACCCAGATTTTTTCTGCTGTATCTGTCAGTAGGTGTTATGATTTGTGTTGGGTTTCATTGAAATATGGTCATTTAAGTGATTGATGTGTTGATGTGGCTTATTCTGAGAGTCTCTCTGTACTACCTGCACTGTCATCTGAGTCCATGCAGAGTCTGTAATGCTGCATGACTTGTGATTTATCTCTGCGCTGTGTGATCAGTATACACTGCTGCACTGCAAACAGCTGTCCTGCCAGATGTACTCTCTCCCCAGGTCCCAGAATAACATGCAGACTCTCTCTCTCTCGCTCTCGCTCTCTCTCTCGCTCTCTCTCTCTATCTCTCTCTTTCTCTTGCCTTGATATGCCAGCTGCTTAGATACACGATAGATAGATAGATAGATTGATAGATAGATAGTGAGAGAGAGAGAGTGAAAGAGAAAGAGACACATGAAAGAGAGTGACAAAGGCAGAGATGGAGAGATTTAACTGGTCTTTACTTTATGTTGGTCAGGATGAGCAGTGCCCACCTAATGAGGATTGACATCTTTGTGCTATCCTGATAACGTCCACCATATATACGGGAGTGCAAATGCTGCAGACATTTCTGGGACAATGTAGTACAGAACCATTTTTCCAATTAGCTGTTAATTCGACATCTGTAGACTTTTTTTTTGAAAAATGTTTCTAAATCATAGCAGGTATTTCTGTCCAATACGTTTCCGTTCATTTCATGTGCCAACTTGACCAGCATGTAATTCTCTCTGGGTGCCCAGAGCTCTAAAAGGAGCTAATATGCTGTGGTGTGGTTGGATGTGGTGTTACTCTGTCCCATCTGCTCATCAGCGTCTGTATCTCCCTACTCCCTCGAGCTCCTACGCCTGGGAGATGACACACTGTCAAGGTGAGGTAGGTGTTCATACAGAGCTGACAGGAAAGTTAACTTTAGTTGAGAATCTGAGCCACTCACCAGGAGAACTTGGTCTAATTTGAGCACTGCTCTGTGTGTTTCACAGTGTTGGATAGAGGAATGGATTTTTAGGTTAAGGATGATAACTTTACAGGGTATTGTCTAAGAAATAGGGTAAATTTATAAAAATGTACTTAACTGTAAAATAATCAGCCCATAAGCCAATCAAAGATTAAAAAATACAGTGCTGTGCACGTTATTACCTTTATTTAAAATTGGCTGTTTACACGGACCCTAATAATCTGTTAATAATCCAACTAATTGCGCCGTTGGAATAGAATATGTCCCTGTATACACTTCAGTCTGAATAGAGTTGTCCAAATGAGGCCATTCCAATTATGATTTCAGTTGAATGAAGTAGGTAATCCTTTAAATAATCTGTTAATATATGAATATAGCAATGTAAACACCTGTATGTGATTACATTCCCAATCAGAAAGTTATGTTCTGATGTTCACCAACTGTAGAGCAAATTACGATATGATGGAAGTTTCTAAAGTCAACGTATTACAAAGAGCTAGAAACAGAAAGTGGTTCTGATCCATCTAACAATCAAAAGTTAAAGTCTTTGGCATCAGCCCCATCATCAGACCACATCTTGAAACAACCTGGGCCCTTGCAGATCTGGGCTGACAAGTCCAAGGACCGGTGACTGAGAAATTGGGACATAGGGAGTCTCCTGGTGTAATTCCGCATATTGAGACATTTAAAAACATCTAAAAAACTTACCTGTCCAGTTCTGGAACAACTTGATTATGGAGAATGTCAGGAAGAGTTCATGGCATTCCCATGTCTGGCTGGCAGTTAAACTCTTGTTTTGGTGTTTATTGGGACTTAATTGCTTAAAAAATAGCAGGATGGATTCTGAAGTTTTGACTCTACACTTTTTTAAAGATCTGGTTGCTCATCACAGTTCAGATGGATAAGGACCTAATATAACCCAAAAAGCAACCCAATCTTCTGAAAAACAAAGAAATGGAAGAGATCTGGCAGAGACCTGACCTCAGCCTAGCAAACTCTTCCTGACTGAAGACAATACTGGAGGCAGAAAGATCCACAATTAAGCAGCAACTGAAGGCAGTTGTGCTACGTGGCTTTTGAACTGTCCTATTACCCACTTATATTAGAGCGTATGAACCAGCCTGGATGTACCTTCACACACGGCCCTGGAAGCATTTTGCACATAGCCTTTTCATCTTTTAATTTGCCAGGGTCTGCAGTATGATGGTATGAAGGTATGATCTTTTGTCACAGACCTGAATGACCAGAGGAATCTGTGTCATGCAGAATGAAGCTAAATGCCTTCTTTGACCATCTCTACTGGGAATTCTGAGAAACCTTCCTTTTACACAGGATATGAAGGAATATTTACACACGTGCCAATTTGTATGGGACTTGGATAAATAACCCAAGGTTATTTTTATGGTTTGTTTTACAGGAGGTAAAATAGTCTGGAATTTTTGCTGAAGCACAGTCATGTAAAATTACATAGCTCATTTGGACAGGACTAAAATCACTGAGAAATCTTTTACCCCTCCTCCCCATATTAAACTAATCCCATCCAAAGCGGGATTATTTTTGAGCTTGTGAAAATAGAGGAGCTTTGTTAGTTAGTAAAAGTAAATAAAAGTAAGTAAAAGTTTGCAAAGTGCAGATCATGTTTTATTAGGGACTCAGTTGAGGAGAGGGGTTTGGGTGTGGTCTGTCTTGTTTCATAACTCCATTGAAAATCACAGTTTCTTTGCTGTATTTCAGATCTTTTGTGGTGCTGTTAAGAAGCAAAATGACTAAATTAATTGTCCAAATAGTTGGGGCAGCCGAGGCCTGGTGGTTAGGGAACCACTCTTGTGACTGGAAGGTTTGATTCCCTGAACTGGCAGGACGTCACAGAAGCAAGGCACTTAACTCCCCAGCTACTCCTTGGGTGCTGTGGATAGGACCCACTCTCACTGCCCCCCCTAGTGTGTGAACTCACTAGTGTATATGTGTGTGTTTCAGTGCATGGATGGGTTAAGGATAAAGGATAAATTCACCTGTGCACAATCTGTTTATGCATGAGTCTGGCTGAATATAGAAATCCTTTATCTGTTTGCACTATTTATGTTCCATAAATAAGCTCTTAAAGCTGTTTAAAGGCGCTCTAATGTCTGATCCGGCATTCTTTCACTAATACCTTGTCTTTAATTAGCAAAGTGAAAAACACACATGCAGCAGGATGTGGCCTATAAATCTGCCTGTGAGGAAGTGTTGGGCAGTATATCAAACAGTGCAGGTACTGCAAAATAAATCCAGTGAATACAGATTCCTCAGCTCATCTACAGATGATTTTGTGGATTTATCATAGAAATTGCTTGCAGTCATCCATTAGATGGCTGCTCCTCCTTTCTGCCTGAAATAAATGGAAGGGTGATTGATATTAGGGGCAGAAACCGCTGAGCAATGGCAATTCAAAACAAACTGGAGTGAAATACAGCCGGCTCACGTCTAACCACAGCACGGGTCAATTTGTAAAGTGTAGTGCTTTTGAGTTATTAATGCCAGAGAAAGACATTTCTCAGTGTGTTTTTGGGCACTGATGGCTTCATATGGCCAATATAGCTCAACTTAAAAACCTCTCTCTCCTGCAATAGAAGAATGAGAGCGGTAAAAAAGCCTGTTTATCATTACAAAGTGCCTGTTTTTTCTCCACAAGCCATGAATCATTTTAACTAAATCACAGATGACAAATCGCCTGGCGTTTTATTTTCTGATTTCTGATAAGTGGCCATCTGTGAGAGAGGAGGAGGCTACCTGCAGAGTGCAGACCCAGCCGGCTCCGCCGTTCCGAGCACAGAGGCCAGTCTGGGACTGATGGTAAACTGCCCAGTCCTGTCAGTCTAAAATTATCCTGTAAAATGACAGCAGTCCACTAGGAGAGCTGTCAAACACTTTACTTTCTGTTTATATAGTCTGATTCCCATTTGGAGAATAATATTGTAACAAATCCAGTGAGCTTCCCTTTTACATTACATTATATTGGTTTACATTTTACACTTTGCATCATTTTATTGGTAATTGCCAGCAAATTGATGTATTTTTACACAGGCCTTACTGTAATTCACATTTGCTGCAGTGTTCAGCTATATCATTAGGGTAGTATTTACATTATGTTACATTTTTATCACATGGTTGTAAGATATTTTATCATTCTCCAAAACAGTGAGTGTGTCCAATCAGTGAAGTTCTGTGGTGCCTCCGGCAGTGCATTTGTCTGTTAAGGTCTGTGAGCTCCCCATGTCTGTACGGGTTTCCACCAGTTTTCTTCTAACTACCAAAATGCATGTGGTAAATTGCCCCTAGGTGTGAGTGCGTCAGTGAATGGGTGTGTGTGGTACCCTGCGATTGACTGGCAAGGGGTATTCCTGCCTTGAACGGGATGAAGAAGATTAAAATATGAATGAATCAATAATCTGATTTCTCAAGTTATCTAATCATTTAAGTGATCATGTAAACAACATACTCTGATTTACTTAGATTGGAGTAAATTCTGGAATCTAATGGAGACCTGGATTTAGTGCATGAATAGTCCTTAATCAGGCTCTCAGATTTCTGTGCATGCATGATACAATCCATGGTACTGGAAAAAAGAAAAGCAAAGCACCACCAGCAAGACCCCATCATAGTACTTTTGAAGTGTTGCTGAAACCAACAACATGACTGAAATAAATAAGGATTTAAATATTCTTTATGAAAAGTGCCTGGAAGTTTTACGTCTTATTGTATGAGGTTATTGGCTGTTTGCCCTGTACTGCCAATTACCCGATTACTGCCCAACTCATGTAGACCTGAAGTTTCCCCATTGTCTGATTAGTGAAGTGCATGTTACTTACACTTGCTTCCAAATTATTTTCTTCTTGATGATGTGGATGATGAAGATATGCAGATAGAAGTACATTTTATTAAATAGTCATACTCTTCATATTATAAGAATATGAAACTCAAATCTAGAATGTAAATGTTATATTTGCTGATCTCAGAATTTATAGCCCCTTAAAATCACTTCACACAGTTCCCATATCAGGTAGCTTGTCTCAGAGCACACTTGGCAGGTGGTGCCAAGTACTTTGGCAGTAGCTTTTTGTCTTTAAAATTACAGATCGATATTGAGGGCAGGAGAGGCAGTTAAGCCTGGCCAAGAAGACATTAATGTTTTTAAGGCCTGTACTGGAGATTGTTGGCCAGACCGATCCTATTAAGCTATGTATCACTATCACTATGTATCTGCTCTAAACAGCTTTGGCATCAGACTGTCATCCGGTATTCTTCTCATGAGAGAAACATCTCCTTAAATGTCTATCTTTCTTAAATTCTTAAGGCCTTCTGTACTGTTAGTGTGGGACAAACGAGAGTCTTCAGGATCGCATGTGGCTGATGCTCTGTTCAGTAGCTGGAATCAGTGTGTGAATCGCTGATTGCAGATCTGCTGCACAAGACTTGAAGGACAAGAATGAAGCGAAGCAATCAACAAAACTGGTCCTCTGAATTTGAAACACTTATGTTGGTCTTTTATAAATGAAGAGTAAAATCCTGTCTGTTCTGAAACAGGATCAAATTTAATACACAAGTCAGAGCACTGATGCTCTCTAGTGGTTCCAGTTGGCAACACAACAAGGCTGCTGATCTGTAGCAATGAGCTGTAGCAATGAGCTGAGCACCAAAAATCAAATCAAATCAAGTTTGTCAAATCACATTACACAGGTGTGAGTGAAAGGGTGAGTGAAAAATGTTGGTGCAAGTCCCTCACAGTTGTAAAACAGATGTATAAAATACACATGAAAAGAAAAATAAATAAAGATATAGAATATACTTATATGTAATATAAATAGAATAAATACATATTGACTTACACTATACTTACATTATATATACATTATTATACTTAAACATTATTACACTGTAGAGGTTATATGTATATAAAAAACTAAAAAATATTTGCCTTATATTTACATGTGCACTGGGTATAGAATTCAGTGTAGCTGTAGTGTGTTAAGGTAGTGGGAGACAGTCTGTGGTGGGTGCAGTGGGAGGGTCTTTTGTGGGTGCAGTGTAACTGAGGAGCTAGTTGCTGCTCTGGTAGTGAGCACAGTGCAGGTGCAGAAACAGTTTATGTGGTGTGTAGGTGTGATGGTGTAGTGAGACACGTGAGATGGTTTGTGACTAGCTGTGGACTGGAACACTGGGCTACTGACTGTTTAGCAGCCTGATGGCCTGGGGGAAGAAGCTGTCTTGGAACCAGCTGGTTCTGGTCCTCATGCTTCTGTACCACCTACCACTGGGCAGCTTTGAGATTGATTACTTTGGTTATCAAACAGTTTTAAAAACAGGTTAAACTAAAATGCACTTAAATAAAAAATATAAGGTACAGATACATCAGATGGAAAATTTCAAATGTGCGTCGTCATCATCATCAAATTTCCAGCAAATCATATCTGATTGGTCAGAAGGTCAGTTAGAGTTCCTGGAATATTTTCTTGAAGCGATAATGACTGCCTTTCAGCATGATGGCTATCTCTGTTTAATGATGACTGCTACATTTATAGCAAGGGTTTTAGCTCCTGCCATGCTGACCTACTGACCTGCACACATTTATGTGATCTAAGAGATCTGTTCTGTTAGAATCACAGGTTTCTGCAAACCACTGACTTTAGGCATCAACAAATACGTTTGGAAAGTAACGTACAGTCTGAAAGGTTATGGTAGTTGTTATAAGCCTTTTTTGTTTTATGATGTTCGTACTCTTTGAATAACTCTTGTATAATTTGAGATTCTGGATTTATGAAGTCAAAACTGAAACAAAAAAGGCTTGAAATATTTCACTTTTGCAATGAAGATAAAGTATGACAGTTTACCTCTTTGAATGACATTCTGATAAGGAATGGACTTTTTAAAATATTTGAATTCCCTGAGATTGTCTAGTAAAATCATGAACACTCAGTTATTTCAATGCATGAGCAAATGGTACTATATTGTACCATTTACCACTATAATGCTGTATAATTGTACTTATATAATCGATATTATATGACACTCTGAGTGAATCACAGATCTTTCTGTATCTGAAACATTGAACTGTAGATATACAATACAGTATAAAATAAACAGAATTTGATATCATCAGCCTAGAATACACTCTGATAGCAAGGGTATTTTAGACTGTGTTAGGTGAACTTGGATGGATGTTATTTCATAAATGTGAAGACATTTTCACAATACCCAATACATATCACTGCTCTCCAGTCAAAAGAATGTTGTCCGTTTTCAGTTTTCATGGTTTGAAGCCTGTAGCTGTTTTGTCCACTGTGTAAATAACTTTGCATGAACTGACCAGTAGAAATGATCACAAATTATATTTCGTTACGATTTTACAAATTTATGAACATGTTTGTCTTCTCTTGTAAAGTCACCAGTTTGGAGATTAATGGGTTTCATTGGCCAATATTCATGATGTTTTCACACCTAAAATCCAGACTAAGATTGTTACATTGTGTTTTGGTTCATTTTGTTTTCACACTGCAGTTTAACCAGCACACTAAAAAACTTTGTCCTGATTGGCCTGTAGGGGGATGCGCACCTGATGTTGGCGTTTTTTCAATTTGTCGGGTTCCAGGTGAATTCCGCATCTCTAAATAAGGACTAATCTACAGTTACAGTAGATGCAGGAACAATTAGCATGGTCTGTTGTGCCCATACTACTGAATGATGTGTGCGCGCATGAAGGAGGGTAGAACATCTGTTCTTTTATATTTGTTGTTTGATTTGTGAAGATAGCCTGCTTCAACTTCCTGCCAGAACCATCCAAAAATGTGTTTTCACTCTACCAAAAAAACAGACCATGGTTCCGTAGATCTGGACTGAGACCATCTCTTGAGTTTGGAAAAGAGTTTGGTATGAATCTTGATCCGTGGCACCTTTCACATCTGCTATTTTGGTTTGGACTAAACATAAACAGAAAGGCCCGAAGGTCCGGTAGGTGTAAAAGCACCCTTAGAGGTTTGTCAAACTGAAACAGACCATTAAACAGATTAAAAGCCTGTTTAAGCTTTTACTCTTCCAATAACTCAGTATTCCTGCTTCTTAATAATGTACTGTACTCAGGGAGCCTAACGTTTGTCTCAATCTCTAAATAATCTGTTTAGATTTTGCAGTCTAATGAAGGCCTACTTTGCTGGTACTGACTCTTTATTGTTATTTTTTGTCCTAACCTTTTTGTGACACACAGTCAGACACCCAATTTACATTGGAAAAAATGGAAGAAATGCTACTGTAGTGAGAACTACAGCTCTGCATAATTTAGCAATTTCTTTCTCCAACAACCCATTTATCAACCTGAATCAAGTACAGGTGAATGTCCAGTAAGGGCTGTGATAGCTCTGATCTAATCCATATATTTATACAGAACTGTTCAGCGTGTGCTGCTGTGCACCAAAGCCACGCCTTGAGCAGCTGCAGCACTCCAAATAAACACTAAAGGGCACCAGTGTTCTGCTTTTCAGAAGGCACACGGCTGTAGTGTATCACAGGGAATAGAGAGAAAATCGGTCCTCCAGTCTTGTGTAGAAAATCCTGTTCTTCAGAACGAACATTTTTTAAAGATTTTTTATGTTTTACCAAAATATATTACATTTCATGCCCAAGATTTTCCCCCTGTGACATCTAGGCAGTCACAGATAATTGAGCCTTTCCAGGGGATGCAGCTTGTAACTGGGTAGAAGGTGTGATGAGAATAGGATTTGATGGGTGGGTCCAGTTTCTTAACAAGCAGTTCATCACAGTTCAGCCTTCTGGAGGTCTTCGATATGTCACTGACTACAAATAGGAGAAATTGTCTAACCAGGACTCGGAAAGCTATTAGAAATGGAAAACTGTAATGGCAGCCCTATTCTGGATCTATCCATCCAACCATTCATCCATCATCTGCCTCTTATCCGGGGTTCGTGCCTTTTGTCCACTAGCTGATCCACATAACATTGGACCCCCATTACTACCCTTCCCATGGCTGATGGGCCCCATGGGAAAACAGACCCATGTTGCTCCTTTGGGTTGAGCCCTGAAGGGATAGACACTCGCCAAGGAGCCCCTCCCGCAGGGCTTGCTCCATGGTGGGGCCCTCGGTGACCCTATTCTGGGCAAGGGCAACTGAGTCCTGTTTTTGCTGTTCATATAAGTGGCATTGGATCTCCAGCTCAATGCTGGGGGTAGGATGTGGTGGTTCATGTTTTTATCTATTTAGTAATGCAACTGGAAACTACATGTTTGTGCTGGGCAAAATGGATCATATCCATATATATTTTGGCTGAATGGCAATATACAATATGAAAATTACAATGTGAAAAAACTAGGACACCACATGAAATCCTTTATCTCTTTAACTATATTTAGATATATTTAAAATTTGATCTTCATTTCTCTTTTATTACACACCAAGTCGTCTTCATGCCATAGCTCTCTCTATTGCCCCCTCCATGGAGTGTGTATAAGAATGTGAGTGGGAGTGGTGTAGAATAGAATACAGGAGATGCTGAGAACAGGGGGCGGAGCAAAATGAAAAGGAGGGACCAGAAAAAAGGTTTTCCGAAAGATTGAAACAGAACATTATTTAAACACTAAACAATAAACAATAACCAATATCGCTTCAGGCCCTATCCCACTCTGTTTATATCCTGATGTAGAAATAGATATATCACCCAGCTGTACTACAGCTGTAAAATTTGAATGATTTTGTTCAAATGGGATGTTGTTAAATCATGTTAAAAATACTCTATAAACAAAAATCTGCTGTTTATGGATGGTGTTGGAACATACTGGAAAAGACAAGAATAAAATAAGCTGTGACTGAATGTTAATTAACAGTTATTGTGTGTCAAACTTTGCAGAATTTTAACTTTTATTCACCTAGAAAATCATCACCTTCTATTGAGTGTAAAGTATGTAATTTAATAGTTGCATGTGATGGTGTGTGTGACAGTAGTGGAATATAAACAATACAACAGTCAGTGTTTATGCTTTTGTATGTTCCACCTGTTTAACTATTGCATTTACTACCATAGATCCTGAAGATCTGGAGAACGAATGGACTGTATGGACAAAAGTATTTGGACAGGCATTATTTGTTCTAAAATTATGGGTATTGAAAAGAGGTTATCCTGCTTTTGTTGGAGTATCTGTGTGAACTACCTGTTTATGAATGGTGGTCAAGTTCCCTAAGGTCTCTGTACAGCAGGAACCTTTTCACAAGTGACATTATGGGCATATTTAAGACCCACTGTTTAAGCTCCGCTTTTAAGACGTCTGCCTTCATTAAGTTGTGGAGATGACCTTGATGTCACTGAGCCATGTGATGCTAACACAGCTGTGAGGCCCGCTCTGCATCTCTCCTCACGCTTGTCAATAGCGAGGCTCATGAAACATTATGGGGAGCTCGTGAACACAGTGGCACTTAGTCAGTCCTGCATGGCATTGTGGGCGACCCGGTGTACTTCAGCAACACTCTGCAAGCCCCATTAACTCCTCCTCCAGCCGTTCTTCAGCAGGGCCTTTTCTTTAAGTTTTTCTTTAATGGAAATGCTAGTGATCTTTATTTCCATATAAATGAAAAGGGTGGTTGTAATGCTCAGTAGAAGTGTATTTCTGTCGGCCGAGGGTTCTCTATGGAGTGTTTTCGCTTGATAACCTTGAGAGAATAAGTGAAGTTAGCAGTTAATATGTACCTCTGGCTTTAATGGAAGCAATTTTGTATAGGCTATGGTCTGAGAAAGAACATTATTTTGGTAATTGTACCTTAAAGCACTATAGCCTATGTGGAACCCCTGAGGACATACAATTGGCCCCTTTTATTGTGTTATGATGGTCCAATCATGGTGAAATATACCAGGAGATTATCATTTTTTAAATGTGAAATAGTATTAGTTTTAAATAGAATTGTGTCCTTTCAGAAAAAAGGGGTCCCTCTTGACCCAAAACGTGGTGGTTAAATCTAATGGAGGTGCTTTGATTGTAGCTCACGTCTGCTCTTTCAGATAAACACCTAGAAGTATGATGGAACATGCTGCCGTTGATGTGACCCACCCTCTGGGAAATGTTACAATTACACAAAAAAGCTCAGTGGTGACCTTTAACCTCTGGAGTGTGCCTCAGTCAGTGCCTCTTTCACTCCCTTGAGACCCAATCTGATCTCCATGGTGACCTTATGGGCCTGGATATCATTCACCACCTCCTAGTGGTGCCCTCTGGGGCATTTTATGATCTTTCTGACGCTGGGACTCAGAATTAGATGCAGTGGTGATTGTGTTATTATAAGTTCTAAATATGGTCCAAAATGATGTTTTGAGCCAGGCCGTTGAGCAGTAGGTAAGAAGACCGATGACTGTTTATTAGTGATGCAGGGTTAGACACTATGATGATATTTTATTGTAATCATAGTTATCAAAGTAATTATAGTAAATAGTAAGGGTTTAATATTATGATACAAAATGGAGAATTGTGTTTATTGTCAGTAAACATGCACCAATTGTCATTTTCTTGGGCAATACTGATTTCCAGGTTTTTTTTAACATATGTCTGTTTCTTTGATTTAATTTCTTTCTATGAATTGTGAATCACTGCATACCTAAACAGTTCAACTGTCACCATGAGCTTCTTGTCTTCATCATTCACTATATGCTGAAGACATGAGGTGTTGAAATGTATCCCTACTCCCTCATTAGCATTAGGCAAAATTGGCCAGGTGACCATGTGATGCGTTTGGCCTGGTACACCAGAAAAGGAAATTGGTGGTCATACTAGCCTACTAATGCTAAAATATTTAATGTTAAGACAGCTTGTCCAACCTTGAAATAAATGGTATTCATTTTGCATATATACAATAACTTTACATTCAAGTGTCGTGTGTGTTATGTATGGAAAATTAGGCTGTGATGAAATGGATCCCTATCTCCTGTTGTGCTGTTGTGCTCTTTAAGGACTATTATGTTTATTAAGTAGTAGTAGAAACACAGATGAATTCATACACTTCCTCATCAGCAATGTATGTCAGCACCGGTCACATAAACACATGATTGTCTGAGGCTCTGTACACATACACACACACATACACACACACACACACACACACACACACACACACACACACACACACACATACACACACACACACACACACACACACACACACCCATGCCCAATTCTGAATTAAAGTAAGTAAAGATGTGTGATGTTCATGGTCTTGGCCCCTTGACATATGATAGATTTATTGATTATACAGTGCGTAAAAAATATTTTGACACCAGCATCACTGGTGTCATCATCACACTGGTTGCATAGTGTGCCCAGGCATGGTACAGGGAATTCGGGCACAGGGTATGCTTGGGCATGGTATAGGTTGTCTAGTGAGAGTACATGTAACTTTGCTTTGATGGAGGGTTCATGAAGAACAAAGTGACATGTTCATGGCAGAGAGGTACATGCCATGCACTGTAGCACCAACATTACATATAAGTAAGCAGACTTCATTGATGGTACTGGATAGTAAATAAAATGGAAATAAATTGTCCTGATGGCCCCGGGTTCCTGTCACCGCCTCTGAAAAGTCTGCATTTCTCTATAATGAAGCATTTCACACCAAGGTTACTCTGAATGAATTTCAGATATTGTAAAAAGTCTGTGAAATTCCCATTTGAGGCAAATTTTATTAGAAATACTGAAACAGCTGCTGTTTGTGTAAATAAAGGAAGCTTTGAGGTGGAGGTTCTGTAATGTAATTTGTCTGGCCAATTCATAAGAAATAAAGTGTATGGGCAGTTTCTCCAAATTACCACAGATGGCACTGAAGTCATAAGCTGGTGTTTCACATCAGTATTTAACGACAGGGAGGTCCATTATTAACACTACAGAACAGCAAAAAGGAAGCAGAATACAGAGAAATAATGTACCTTATGATTGGTCTGTATTGGGAATAAGGTTATGCTGCATTGTTTTGTGCATGCTTTGTTTTCTGGCAGTCAAAAGGAGGTTCTCTTATCTGCTCACAGGCTTTTTATTTCTATATTATTATAATATTGTAATATTTATGAGATATTTATTTGAACGTAACTGTGAAAGAGGTGTAGTTTGACTGAACTGCAGTAATGAATTCCTAAAGGAAATTCAAAATGATTATGGAGCTAAGGTGGCTTTTATTACTAGGCTATTACTGTGTGGTTGCTTTAGTATTCCAGATGGTTGTTATGGTATTGCTAGGTAGTTAACCTGGTGGTTTCTATGGGATTGCTAGGTTGTCACTATGGTATCCTTTGTGGTTGCTATGGCATACTTGTTTATTCTGGTAGCCCAGGTGGTTAATATGCTTTTGCTTGATAGGTGTGATGTGCAAGTGGTTGATTGGTGGTTCTTGTAATGTTGCTAAGTGTTTGTTCTGGTTTCATAGGTGGTTGGTAGGTTTTTGCTGAAGGAAACGCAGAATGGTGGCACAGTTAAAATGGTTCCCATTACCAGACAGGTATTAAGCTGTTAATGTGTGGTTGCTATGGTATTCCAAATCCTGCTATGGTGATGCAAGGAAGTTTCCATGCTAGGCAGTTGCTATGCTGGTTCCTGTGATTTCTCAGGTGGTTGCTAGGTAGATGCTATTCTGTTTGAAAGGTGGTTGCTGTTATTTCTCATGTGGTTGCATTGGTGTTGATAGGTGTTTGCTATGCTGTTTGATAGGTGGTTGCAGTGATTTCTCAGGGGGTTGCTTTGGTGTTGCTAAGTGGTTGGAAGGTGCTGCTTGATAGGTGGTTGCTTTGTATGCAGTGCTTTCTGGCACCTGAAAGGAGACAGGGTTATGTGTTTGTTTTCACACTTCTGAGATTTTTATTTGTAATTTGTGCAATTTGTAATGCATACCTTGCAAATTTGTCTAAGAATGATTGAAATTGTAAATTAAATTCCATTTTACCAATTGTACCTGCTCAGATTTCTAATCAAACAGGACCACCGAAATCATGCAAAATCTAGACCTATATTCTAAAAAGGTTCCATGACTGCTGTTAGTGTACTGGGCCATTACTTTAGTCACTGTTCTGTGTGGAACCATCTAAAACCTGTCTGTAGATTCTTTTAAGCAGTGTTGCTGTCTTCTCAGGCCCCTAATCAAATCTCTGACAGCAGCCTTCCCTGTTGATATTTTCATTTGATCAAGTGGGGGCCCGCTTCCTTATTTTCTTTTGAGAGGGGTGGGTGGTCCTCTTTTTGTTCATTTCATCCACTGTGTGCCCTCTTTACTCCGCGGAGCCGTCTGTGATTGTGCATATTGGTCAGTCTGTCTCTGGCTTCCAAGTCCAACCAATCAATCAATTAAGCTTCCAAATGGTCCTTTGAGTTCTCCTGGTTCTACACATTTTAACCGTGTAGATGAGCTCTTTACTCTTAGGTTCCTCATGAATAAACATCCTATTCTATTTCTTCACTGGAAGCAGAGGCTTGCTCAGGGTGACTTTGGAGAGGAACTTTGTCTTCGATGCGTCACGCACTCATCAAGTGTTGCAGCGGCTGTAGATTAATGAGAGTAGGAGCTGATTATGCTGGACTGTACATCATATCTGTCTGCCTGCTGCTCTCGCTGGGACCCACCCCTGTGTCTTTTCACTCCAGCATTTATCCTTACTCTCACTCTTGGGCATACGGTCAAGCTCCTGATCCAGCAAATGGCCTTCCAGAAAAGCTGGTTATCATGGGGTGTGGTGGAATACAATAAGGCAGGAATGTAATAATGATGCTCATTTTTGTATTACAGTATTTTTTTCATTTTATAACCAACATTTTTGATTAAACAAAACCAGAATTTATTGTTTTATTACAAAAACAACAGTTTCATATTGCTGTATTATACAGAAGTTGGTCTGTGTAAGGAGCTGGAGAAGGAGCTGCAGGCTTGTTTTTGTTGTCGTAAGAGTCCAGGGAAGGGTTAATACTAGGTTTGAGAGAAACTACTGTGAGGGTTTGAACTGAAGTGTAGGCGACACACAGGCCCTTTTGTCTGGTAACCTCAATATGTACAATATAGTATCTATTTAATAATATTAAAAATATATTGTACGAACCAAAATTATTTTGTTAGTAATGAAAAATAGACAAAATCCCTACTATTGCAGAAATGCTGTCTATTGGTCACATGTTTTTAAATACACAAAACATCTCTATTTTTGTATGGTTGAAAGTTTGAGTGGCACTGTACATATGGAAATGTATGTATGTGTATGTGTACACACACACACACACACACACACACACACACACACACACACACACACACACACACACACACACATCCCCTTCCTGTACATAATCATCTACAGCTGACTAGCTGTTTTCAACTTGAACGTCCTTGATGTGTTCAATTTAATCCCAGGGGACTGACCCTTAAAGCTTAACTTTTTTTTTCTTTAAACCACTGAAAAGCGCAATTGTGCCTCAAACAAGACTTGGCGACAGTGCCCTCTAGAAGCAGTGTTAATTCCTGGCTACAAAAAGAGATCCTGTATGAGACGTCCTCTATCTTAGCATTGTGCCCTTTACGAATGGAATAACCCTGAGAGTGAACTTGAGCTCATTATGCTAAAGTCTGTCGCCTGGAGTGCAGAGTATCCTTAGAATAAGGCTAATACGAAGTGGCATTGCCAAATATTCAGGGGGTATGTATGTCCAGAGCACAACAGTTAACATGCAAATGAAAACTCATCTCCTGCAGAGCTGTGCTGGTTTGCTAATCACATCCCGCAGTATGTAAACCTCTGCTCAGTACACAACACATTCTTTCTGACTGTCAAAAGCTGCATTTATAATAGTGATAGTTTATAAATTAATATTATTGTGAATAATTAAGTGAGTAGCCACAAATTAATCATGTTTTTGGAGGAGGTGGCAGTGCAAATCCAACGGCCACCCTCATCTCTGCCATTTATGTGGAGTTTTCTAATCCCTTGTCAATTTGTGATAAATTTCACTGATGTCCTGTAATAAAATTACTTTACTCCACCTGCACAGATAAAACTAATCCCATCCAAACAGTGCTTACTTTACTTTGATGGTGTGAATGCTGATGCCTAGATGTGGTTGTTAAGACAGTAAAGGAGAAATAAAGGGTCTTATCAGTGATCACCTTTTTTTATTAGTATTGTGAGAGAAGTTCTTTCAAACTCAGCATGTTTCATTCGCACTTCAGAGTGACCAAGTGTGTTTGCTGTTATCTTCTGATTGTTCTGTCCATATTAAACACAGCAACTCTAACGTTAATATTAACTAAGGGAAAGATGGATGATGCGCTTGTGGGACCAGATAAATCTACATTATTCTGAGATGAAAGGCCCAATACCAAGCAGCACTGCTGGTGTAAATCTTGCATGTAAGCAGACCATTTCATCAAGAAAGGTGCGGTGAGCATATTTCAGAGCAGGAATCCCGATTCAACATATTTGTCACTCCTCAGGCTTCACTCTCGTTCCCCATCTGCTGGGTCAGCAATGGAGAGCGTCAAGCCTGCTTATGGAGATACTATTAATATTATTCTCACTAGATTAAAAAATGCAAAAACTCTTTTCCATCAGGCCTCTACCAGAGTTTATGAAACATTTGAAGCACACCTGTGATGTCATAGCAGAAATACCCCCAGGGAGAAATGTTCTCCCAGAAAGCCTTTTCCCCTTTTCTTTCTTTTGTTGTTTTTCATTCGCTGTTTTGTTACAACGACAGCCCTGAAGCTTGCATTTTTATCTCCTGTGTCTGCGTGGGCCTCATAAATCTCCCTGCTTGTTTGCAGTGTGGCCCCACTGTGGGCCTGAGGGTGACGGGTGCCTCTGATGGGCAAGAGAAAGAGAGCAAACGATCAGCGTCCTGATGCCCGGAGACTGTGGGATGTATTTTATGACAGATTATTAATGCACTTATTTTAGTATGGACTCAGGCTTTTCTTCTGAAAAGAGCCAAAATTGCCCCCCCTGTTTAACAGGATTAGAACAGGCAGCTTGATCTATTTTTTTACTCTCTGTGGAATCAGATCTTAGGTTCATAGTTTGCTTTGTCAGATGTGCTCTATTATTATTATTATTATTATTATTATTATTATTATTATTGTTATTATTATCATTTTTATTGTGGTTGTTATTGTTATTGTTATTGTTATTATTATTATTGTTGTTGTTGTTAGTAATATTCATTAATTGATTAAAAAAGGCCAGGCATTTAAATGGACATACAGTGGGGCAAGAAAGTATTTAGTCAGACACTGCTTGTGCAAGTTCTCCTACTTAGATAGATGAATGAGGTCTGTAATTTTCATCATAGGTACACTTCACCTATGAGAGATAAAATGGAAAACAAAATCCAGGAAATCACATTGTAGGGTTTTTAAAGAATTTATTTGTAAATAAATTGGTACCTTTAATTGACATGTCACTGTACTCAGACCAAAGAATTTTGTACATACATATGCACATATTTGTACTTGTATATTGTATTTATTTTCTGTTGTACTTATTGTGCACATTGTATAATGTTCTGTCTGTTGTCTGTGCACTGCTGTCCCTTATACATCTGTAGTGTACAATCTGTACTGTCATGTACAGTAATTAACAGCATCGACATCCAAATTCTCCTTTTGACTAGTGCTTTCTCTACATTTTGGGGTTTTAAAGTGGCTAAATTGGATATGCTGGATATGCTGGCATATGTGTTTACATGCACATAATAATTAAAATCAGATTTTGGCAGTTGTCCGATCAATGTGTTTACATGATCTTGGGTAATCAGATAATGGGGAAACTCTGGGATTGCATGAGTCAGGCAGTAATTGAGTTTCTACACAATATAAATTCTATTGTGTCAGTGTTGTTGGTTTCAGCATCTCTCCAAGTACTTTGTCACTGCCTTGAAGGTGTCGTGTTAAACACTGTTTATACCCTGGTCTGTTTTCATGCACACACTAAATCTGACTATGCATGCACTGAAATATCTGGAATTGTTAATTGGATTTTTAGAATTACATTTTCTAAATGTGTGCTGTTTATATGTCGACTTGAATAATCAGATAACTGCACAAATTTAAATCAACATTTATCATTTCCATGTACCACACTTTGCCAAAGTAAGTAACCTAAAGGCACCCAATATCAGTCATTCCACATTTCAGCCATTTTGGGGTCTTGCAGAATTCTTCTCACTCCCTTGGCTCATTTCAATAACTACATCAGGTGGTTGATGTATTTCAAATGCAGTGGTATCATGGGCACTGGTGCCCTATCATTGGCCAGTCCAAATACAGGCCACTTTGGGGTCTTGTTCAACTTCTGTCTTGTCCTTCACCTTTCAGCTGGAAGAAATTCCAAGGAATTCCCAATTTACTTTATTTAAGTTGATTCACTAAGGAAACAAAGGAAAATAGGCATTTCTCCCAAGTGGCCCAAATTGGGGAAATTTTTTGGACTGGTCGATGCTCTTAGTTCCCCAACACCTACCATGTCCTGGTGTGTCCTAAAATCTGCAACAGTTTGACTAGTTTGGATCTCTCCTAGTTAAGCAACCATCTGTGACAGCCAAGCAGTCTCGTGAGCAGCTTTCTACAAACCTCATCTGGCAATGCTACAACCTGCCACGGTGTAGTCGCTGTTTTCAATTTACGATGTTGTCAGATTGGAAAGTTTAAGCACTAATTAAATGGATTCCAACTACTAATACACAGCCTTTTTACAGCTCTGAACACTCTTACTGCTGAGTCACTCGGCCTGCATGCGTAAATTACTCTCGCGCAGATGTGTCGCACAGACCTGTATGGGTTTGGATTTGACTGTATGTGTGTGTGTGTGTGTGTGGATGGATTAGTCTTCCCATCGCATTATTGAATATGTTCCGTAGTGCGGGAGAAACCGATAAATTGCGGCTGTCACGTTGGCCCTGCACCTGCTCACCACAGTCTTGCAATCTCTGTGCACAGAGCTAAAAGACAGATATTGCAGGGAGCCAGATGGGAACGGAGAGGGTGGAAAAACAACTGTAATGGGCTACATGATTTCCTTGCAAATGACAAGGATACTTCAGAGCTCTAGTGCTGCACCTGAGCTTATGGATACATACAGCAGCCATTAGGCAAATAGGCTCAGGTAACGTTGGAAGGCATTTGGAGTTTCAAGATTTGTAGATCCATGAGGCTAGAAGGGCTGTGTTGTACTTTGGCTACTTTATATGTCTAGAACTTGCCTCATACAAGAGGATATTTGAATTTATACAGCAATGAAGATATCCAGAGCGATTGCTATGCAGGTCTCGCCTGGGTCGTGTATGGCCTGAGCAATTCAGCATGGGAAAAATGGCATCGGTGACCTTGTCATGTACAGCGGCCTGCAAATGTAATATAAATGGAAGTGCAGCATTTTGCAGCTGCTGTACACTCTCCATAGGGCCACTGAATCGGTGTCTCTGCTTTAATGGCTGTCTTGTTTTCTCTGTGGCGCTGCAATCAATGGCTAAACAGTCCAGTGAACTGAATTAGCCTGCTGGCTCAATCTGATATGCTTTAACAAGCCCCCCACCATGAATATTTCACCGCTGCATGGCGGCAAAACAGCAGTAAAAAATCAATGGCCACTCATTACAGCCCCTCCAGCTCACACATACACAATGGAAGGCGTTGCCACGGCACGCGGGACCAGCGCCACTGGTTATAAAGCGCGTCCATTTTTCACAGTTATCATAATCAATACTAATGATCTCGTCTGTTTCTGAACCTGCAGTCAGCTCAAAGACGTGACGTGAGAATTCCTGGGTTTGTAAGGTGATTAAATGAGCCTTTGCTATATCAGTCTTTTAAAAGAAGTAGTTTGAAGTGTTGGAAAAGTTAGTTTGGGCAGTATGGACCAAAGTATTGGGACACCTGTTTATTTATTGTTTCTTCCAAAATCAAAGGTATTGAATATTTAATCCTGCTTTTGTTGGAGTAGCTGTCTCAACTGTCCACTAAATTTTGGAGCTTTACTGTGAGGATTTGATTGCATTCAGCAACAAAACCTTAGTGAGGTCAGGATGTTGTATGGTCACCACCACATCTCATTCCCTACAGATCCCAATAGGACAGAATGGAAGAGCATCATTTCCAGAGAACATATTTCTGCCAGAAGACTCTGAGGAGTATGCTGAAGGGTTTATTCTGGCCAACGCTTGACAGTAGGGCCAAGTTTTGAAATTTGTGTTTCCTCGCAGGTCCTGCTGAGTATGGATGGCAGGGGCGGAACTGGGTGACAGGACTAAACTGAAAGTAAAGTCTTGTAAAGACAGGTGAAGGAAAGGTGGTGTAGCATTACAGTCCCCTGATAGAACTTTCACTGAAGATTTCATTTGCACTACTCTGCTGCTTCTTACCCATGAATGGAATTTGGAATTAGGCCAATAGGTTAATTTTTATATATGCCAGATTGTAATATTGTACTGGCCTAGAACTGGCCCACATCCTCCATTCTCACCTGGCCCACTAACTGCATGGACTGATGATGCACCCAGTTACCAGACATGTACCAGTTTCGGGCCACATGTTGGCCATAAGAGTTTTTTATATGTGGGCCGCTACAGTTTTCCAGTAGGTAGCTCCACCGTATCTGCGCCAGAAGTGGCCCTGAAATGTTTTGGTGCATGTGGGCCTCTTCTGGCTCACATGCAGGTTCCCTGCACCAACAATGGGCCAGCAGTGCTGTATCTTTGCCAGATGTGGCTTACATCCACATGATATCTGGGACTCCAGAGAGTCCAGTGCTATACTCGTCTCCAGGCACAAGACAGGCTGTGTGTGCTGATTTGCACATTTGTGTCAGCAATGTAACATAGCTAAGGGGTGTCCACGTGCATTTGGACCTATAGTGTATAAAGATGTCGTAGGGAAAGGCATCTACTCATTTTTTCCAAACATAAATCAAACATGAGCAGTCATGACCAACAGGGGGAGCTTTTACGCTTGAAATAGCTCAAAGCTCAACAATACTCTCCCATTCTGCCATCTCTGTACCTGACTCCAAGACACCCTCTTCTTCCCCCACCCTCAGCATTTCCGGCTCTTTCTCTTTGTTTCTCCATCTCCCGCTCATCAGCCGCCAATTTCCTCCTCATTCTAACCTCAATTATTTCCCATTTTTCAATCTTTCACACAACATACTGTATGCAGCGGATAAGATTAGAAAACGACCTTGTGTCTTTCCAACGACAACAAGGTAGTCTGACTGCGTTATTAAAAAACCCTCATCATTATTTGTGTGAATACCGAGACTTCATTAGTCACTCACTATGTTGTTGTCATCGGCAACATCATCATCATCAGCTGAACATCTGTGTGTCATCCCTCTTTGACTGAGACAAACACCACTCTGACACACACACGGTTGTCCTTCTCTCCTTCATACTCTCTCACTCTTTCTCACTTCTGGCGTCACCGTCCCTTCTCGCTCTCCCATACACACTCCTCATTCAAGTCTCTCTCTCTCTCTCTCTCTCTCTCTCTCCTGGAGGTGAGGAGCTGACTCCTAGAATTACCCAAGTGTCTGTGAAATGAATCATTGGGTGGGTGATTGAGCTGCATGATGGGAGACATCCATCCTGAGTGTGGCAGAGTGAACTGCTTCTGTGCCTTTCTCTCCTCTCTCACACTCTTTCCCTCTCTTACATTCTTTTTCTCTTTCTCCAGGTGTACCTATCCCCTTCATTTCTCCTCTCTTTGTCAATGCTTTCTGAAGTCACACTAGTGAAGCCACGTCTGCCCGTACCAGAGCAAGACCATTACATTTAACCCATTAACTCACACACACACACACACACACACACACACACACACACACACACACACACACACACACACACACACACACACACACACACAGTTTGTCTAGTCCCTGTAGTGAAGTATTGTCAATAGAATAGGACTCCCTGTAGGAGTTAGAGGGTTACAAAGCCCCCAGCATTGAGATGTGGAGCAGTGTATCTGTGTTCTCTGGAATGATGTTGCTCCATCTAATACTTTTGGAGAGTTGGGATGAAGTGGAGTGGTCATCATCCAACAACCTGCTCTCACAAACACTGTGAATGCAGTCAAATCCTCACAGCAATGCTCCAAAATCTAGTAAAAAGCCAAAAATATACATTCACTAATGCCCAGTTTGAACTCTGTGAAGCAGCGGTTTGCAAACATTCTGTAGCCAAGGAGCCCTGTCTGCCTAATCAATTCAGGCTAATCATATTTGAAAAATTGATTGGAGCATAAGCTCTTCTCCAGTGATGTGTGGCTTTTGGCATTAAGCAATCTGCTGAGCTGCTAACTGTCCAGACTTACTATTCATTTCTTCTGAAGAGCACTTTCAGAGATGTGAGGGATGTGTGAGTATAAAGAACCTTTCAAGTAGTAAAGAAACTTTTGTGAAGTGATGGTTTTTCAGACTTTTAAAAGGTGCTTTTGACTCACAAATCTCTCACATCACTAAAAGTGTTCTTACAAAGAATTTGTTGGAATTTGTTACATAAAGAACAATTTGTAGCATCTTTATTTTTAAGAGTGCTCATTAGCCAAATTTGGATCTCTGGATGGGTAGATGGTGCTCTCTCCCAACATCATACCCACTGTGATGCTGGGCAGCACAGGCGTCTGTTAGCCATTGTGCTTGTCTTCATTCCCCTAGTGTTGGGAGCATCGTTTGTGATTGGGGGAGAGTCCTAATGTTGTTGGGTAATTGCCACTTCCAAATTATGTTGGAAAAAATTGGGGTAAAATAAAAAGTGCTCTTCAGGAATGAATAGTTAGTCTGGACACTGGAATTGTTGCTCAATTTATGTTTTATACCAGTGTAGCTGGTATAATAAGGGTTTTAACCAAAAGTTATTTGGTTTTTAATTTTTTAGAGCCTTGAGACAGATTTCATTTTAGTTTATTGTCAATTTTCTCACTAAAATCAAAACTGATCCAGTATGTTATGCTTCAAATGTAAGTAGACTCTTTGCACGGCCCCCCTAGAGGCCATTTAACTAGCAGAAAGGAAATAATTTGGTTTACTGCTCTGAATATGCTAACACAGAAGTAATGGTGTGTTTTTGCTTTATTGGTAAAAGTGAAAAGTGTAAGTGTGAAGAATCAGAGCTTTCTGTGAGCTAGCACATTTGTTTTACTTTACACTGTGCCGAGCATAGTGACTTGCCATGTCTTACAAAAAGTAAGGCCTCATGGTTCCGTTTAATGGACCGCCAGTCTTTTGAGAACCATGGAATTTTGAATCCTAAAGAAAATTAAGGGCTTAGTAGTTTTTGCTCTGTTTTGTTTTGATATGGTTCAAGAAAACCAGACCAGATCCATATTGCGAAAGACATGCAGAGGCAGCAGAAATGCAAAAGTTCAATACTTAAGTAACAGTACATAGAAAATACTTATTTATTCAAAAAGGGCTTCTAATTTCTTAAGCTTGATCATTTACTAATGAACACAACCACGAGTATAAATAATGGTTTCTGCTACAATGGCTGCATTGTCTGCTAATTAATCTCTACATTTCCATTCAGTAAATTACAACTCTAATGTAATTAAAATACTGATATTACCACTTTCATATTCAGTTCATATTTAGGCAATATGTGGTTATCAACTCTGATACCCTGAATGTATGATTAACAATTTGTGTGTCTTTTTGCAGACCTTAATTTTAACATGTTTACTCATATACTGTTTTAGTATTTGTTTGCATTAATAATTATATCAAATTAGTCATTTTTAAACCAGCAAAATAAAAACCCATCTGAAATCAACCCCTCTACTCCTCTTTAACTCAGTGTTGGTCTACATTTATTTACTGGTTTTAAGAAATTGAAGATACAGTTTACCTCGGAAACTGGTGAAATGTTCACCACAGTTTGTGTTCTCCATTCAGATACCAGAAACCCATTTCTTAAATTACTGTGTGTGAGTGTGTTGGGGGTTATCTGCTAGTGTGGTTCATCACATTAATAGTTAAACAGTTTCACAAAGATCATTTTGGAAACAGTTCATTCATATTACAGAACTGAATCTAAGTTTGGTTTCTACAAAGTTACACTTAGCTCAGTGTTCTAAATCTGCTTGCTATCGGCAGCCAGATTCTGGGATAGCAAAATTGATCATGTTGTCTTTGGGTGGATAGATGGCACTCTCTCCCCACCAGTGCAGTACTGGCTGACACAAGCATCTGTTAACTCTTATATTGGAGCCGTGGACCTAGGAATGGCCAGGAATGTGCAACAGTGACAGTTCAAAAGGAAGTGGTGAATAGTTTCTCATGTGTTGAAGGAGTCATTGTCTTCACCCTCTTTGCATGTGGTGGGAGAGTCCTAGGTTGGGTAATTGGCACTTCCAAATTGGGATGGAAAATATCAAAGGAAGCTTTAACAGATTCAGATTCACCAACAATTACATCAGAAAGTGTAGAATTAAAAGACATTAAGTTAAACACTAACCATTTTGAAAATGTATGGAGTAAAAAGGGCAGATTTGTGTTGTGAAATGTAGGATGTAGAATTAAGTGACAGAAATACTGCAGTGACAATAACCTTTGTCAATCTCCTCATTTTTTTTTTTCAAAATCTTGGCCTTTTTTGACACTGAAACCTTGAGCAATTAAGAAATTACATCAGCAGCAAAAATGCCAGAGTCTCTCACATTCAATACTTCTGCTAATCATGAATTAAATTACAGAACAAAGTATATTTTGAACATCATCAGTATCAGTAAAGTGATTTTGTTGATTATAGTTATTGTTTTATTTGTAGGCTTCTAAACAATATTATGCCCAGCATGTGTGGTTTGCTTTCCTTAATAGCTAACCAGGCACAGCTGTTGTTTTCAGATGCAATAAGAAGGAATGTCAGGCATGTATGCATCTGTGACAGTTTGCAGGATGACAAATGCCTCACTATCATATAAGCCCGACTGTGCTCATGACTGTAAAAATCCGTCCATGCTTATCTCCAGCTAAACGAATTAGCATGAGTCTCTCAACTGTGCAATGCTTAAGTTAACCCTCCTCAGACTATATTCAGACTATCTCAGTAACCCCAATCTCAGTAACCTATATTCCCAGGAAACAAGAAAACTGAACTACAGACATTTTAAAATACTGATGTTTAAACACTGAATTTTCCTCCCTGACCGTCAAAGAGCTTGTATAGAATATATGCATGTTATGTATATGCTCTGGTGAGACCATCTTTCAGTATTTGTGTATCTACAATTCCAACATTACATCTGGAGTTAGAACTCCCTTCGAGCCCCTTCATATCTTTTACAGCAGAATGTAACAATAGAGGGTTTAGCTATGAACACTGGATCTAGTAAATTTCCTGTGAAATGAGATATTGTTTGAGTACTCCTGTAAGTATCTATATTTTTACTCTCCTTTTTACTGAAACATAAACTAAACTCAGAACCTCAGTCCTGTGCATGTCTGACCTAGTGCTGAGCCAAATGACCTCAAATTAGTATTACAATTAATTGAGCGTTTTACCTCAATTACAATTAATGAATGTTTTTTTCTTAGATTGTTTTCGGCCTCAGGCATTAACTGTAAATGACCCAAATTCTTAATGCTGGGAAATTTTTTCTAATGAAAGAGCATATCTTTGTGATTTTAGTATAGATGGTGGAAACACACAGATTAAATATGTTTATTTAATTTTAGAAATCCTGAAATAATGTTGGCAAAATTATGCCAGATTCTGAATGTCTTTAATTACCCAGCCCTAATCCTGTCCTTAATATAACACTATCACTATAACTATTGTACCTGACCAGAAAGAACTCCAGCATTCTTAGAGCCCTAATCAAACCTACAATATGTGGATTTCTTTCATAGTCCAAAATGAATTTAGTGTTGCTAAAGTACGGTCATTGCCATTTCTGTACATCCTCAGTGTCTTTATGTTTTTATCATCTGGCCAGAGTCTGGCAAGTGTTATTTATATTGTCAAAATATTGCAATGAATGGATCAATTTAAATGTTAATTTAAAAAAATTACTTGCATAAAATCCTTTTACATTGACATCCATTCAAACTTAAAAGTTACACTGAATCTGAATCTGAATTTTCCTGTGAAGTTACCATTTAGAGATTTTTGTGTGACAGCAGCAATATGACAATTTGGGAAACCTTAAGCTTTAATCTACTTGCTAGTTTGTCACATGCCATGTTCATCTGAGCTCAAGCTGATTGCCGTCAGACTACGGTGAGTGCAAATGACACACAGGAGCAATTGGGCTGTATTGGGTGGTACTTTGGCTTATTTACCTCTCAGTGCTGGGGTCTTTGGTTCAAGTCCCTATGTGGGTGAAGTTTCCATGTTCTGTTTTCCGTCCTGTGTCCCAATGGGTTTCCTCACAGCTCGGAATGTGGTGATCAAGTGCATTGACTGCTCTAAATCATGTGAATGAGTGAATACAGATTGTGTGAATATGGATTGTCACTCTGTCCTGGGTGAACTCTCTTAGTGTTTAATGCCGTCCTCCATGTGGTTGATTGTTTCTGGTTGAGAGTATGCTGAACCACTTAGCTGCTGTTCTCACTGGTGTTTGAGGGTAAGGATTGTTTACTGTAAAGCATCCTTGGGTTTTTAGAAAACCACTATATATGTGAAAGTGTAACTTTCAGGCGCTAGAACATTTCTCTACTTCTTTCAAAGAGTCTTTTCTTTGGGAAGGTTGTGTTTCAGCTTTAATTGTGTAAATTTAGCCTAAGTTGAAAAACAACAAAACTCTAATTTTAATGAACAAGTTATGTTTTTTGTTTGGTTTAATTTGTACTTTCATCACATAATACACACTTTTTAGATTATATGTAATCAGTTACCTTTTTAATAAGCCTTACTTTTATATTGTTTATCCAGCAATTCTTATTGATACACAATATGGACAGTATTGTGACATCTGATTATTCATTGTTTCTTTTGAAATTAATTGTATTAAAGAGTTTATCCTGCTTTTATTGGAGTGACTACTGTCTCTACTAGTCTCTACTGTCCAGGGAGGGCTTTCTACTAGATTGATCTGTGAGAATTTGATTGCATTCGGTGAGGAGTGTTAGTGAGGTCAGGATATTGTATGATCACCATCTCACCTCATCCCCAACTTCATAACTCATCCCAACAAATTGGATGGGGCAACATCATTCCAGAGTTCCACTGCTCTACAATGCAATGTTTTAATACCCATCAGATTTTTCCAGAGAGTCCCATTCTTTTGGCGGTACTTCTCTGTAAGGAGAGCTGGAGAGCTAAAGTAGCTGGATATATTGATTAGAATTGGTGTCCACAAACATTTGGACACCAATGTTAGTGGACACCATGTATATCAAAGCCAAGAAGTCCAAAGCATCCTCCTGAATGTGGCCTTACTGCCTCTGTTAAATGTTTATTGGCAACCCAGCACTGCCTTCTCATGTGCTGCTGTCTTGTGTTTGAGGTGGAAGTTCACAGCTCCCATCAGAGATTTCTCCACTTGTTGTCTGAATCCAAATGATAAATGAATGTGAGCTCGGCCTCTCCGTCACGGGTTCTCTGGGTGTCCTGCTTTGATGTAGACCCTCTCTTCCTCCTTCTCTGAGCTGGCCAGAGGGAAGGAGGCTGCTGTCTGAGAGTGGCTTTGTGGCAGAAGGCTGTTTGAGCGGCGTGACAAAGTCAGCAGGACGGGAGACGTAAGGCTCAGAGGAGCGGCTTTACAGTGATTGTTTAATTAGCCTCTTCTGTAGAGGAGCACACTTGGCGAAACACCACTCAGAACTCTCGTTTATGATCAGACACACACACTTGTAATGCACACTCTGTCTGTCCTTCTCACACTTTTGCTTTCAGTTGCTCATTCTGTGTCAACCTCTTTGAAGACATTTGCGGATGCACACTTCACACACTAGGGCTGAGGATTGAAATTCAATAATTGTATGCCATGTAAGGAGTGTAAAGTCAGTTTTAATTTTTCATAATTGAGTTTACTTGTGCCAAATCCTGTAATATAACTTTGGGCTTGGCGATATGGACAAAATAAATCATATCCTGATATATTTTGGCAGAGTGGTGATATACAAAATATGATATATGATGTGAAAAATACAATGTAAAACAACCTGATACCTTTCATTTCACTATATTTACACATATTGAAATTTGATCTTCTTTATATTCTTCTTTATACACACTAAGTTGTCTTCATGCCAGAGCTTTGTTTTATGCCATCTGTGAGAATGCAAGTGGGGCCGGAGGGGAGCAGAGTAGAGGAGGGGCTGAGAGCACTAAACAGAGTTGAATAAAGGAGCAGTAAAAAGGTTTTCATCAAGAACGAAACTGAACGATATTAGCTCAGCCCATATCCCTCTCTGTTTATATTCCCATATATGATATATTGCCCAGCTCTAGTATAACTCTACCGCCTCAGTCCACATCCTTTATTCAAATTCATTGATGGTTCTGTATTGCTCAGCTTCTCTGGAAATGCATGTTTATAGCATGTTCTTGAGGGGTGAGACTGAAAGTGCAGATTACATTTGATGGCTGTGTGTGACTGTGTGTGTGGTGGATCCCTCTTTACAGCGTGAACTTTATAGTTTAGTAAAATGTATGCAGTGTTTTGTTTTGACATTTACCTTTTATTAATTTGCATTAGTTTTTACCAGTCACATTAACAAGCCAGCTTTGTGTTTTTCAACAGTGCTGCTGTAGTATAGGTTTAGGTTTGTTTTTTCTCAAAGCCAACATTTAGCTGAACCATCTGATGAGGTAAATAACAGCTGTTGCATTGTAACAATGGATTCACGCTCACTGACACAGGCCTCTGTGGTCCAGCTGATTAAATGACCTACAGTGTTCACTAGAAGTGGCTTATAGACAGTAATATGGCGGTCTGAATTCCACTTTGTGAAAAAATGGCAGAAGTAGTCAAAATGCCCTAAAACGCAAATGGAGATTCATTTCAGTCACAGCGACAGAGTTTATTCAGAGCTGCTGCCCTTGATTTATGAGATTTTCTGTTTATGGTTAGAAGAATAATAAACGTAAATAAGCTGTTTGGTCTTTTTATAGAACAACAGATTTATGATGTTTTATTTAAATAGTGACAAATGCCAAAAAAACACACACAGAATGTGTTTATTGAGTGTTTTAGATTTTTTGAGGTATAAATAGTATGTATGTGAGTTTGGTTAGGGTAAAAATATTCTCTGTATTCTCCCGAAGTCACGGTTGTGTTACCTGCTTCACCAGTTCTGACTTGGGCTTTCACTGGTGGGTAGGGTTTATGTAAATTTGACATTTTGAAAATCACAATGTCCTACACACTTCAAAATTAGGGTTCTTTTCTTTAGTAAAGAAAACTGTTTTATACAGAACCATGAACACTCAAAGAAACCTTTGATCAAAGGCTTCTTTGCATTATGAAATGGTTCTTGGATTAATGGAGAATGCGCTAATGTTCTATATAGAACCTTCTGGACATCAAAATGGGCTCTTCTATTATTTGACATGATAACAAATGGAGAACCCTTTTTGGTGCCATACAGAACCCTTTTCAGAAAGTTTCTATATAGAACCCTATACAGCACATTCTCCATTAATCTCAATAACCATTACAAGATGCAAAGAACCCTTTGTAACATAAAGGAATTTGTGCATTTGCTCAATCCACGCAGTGAAATATGAGCAAACCTGCTTGGAGCAGTGGGCCGTCCAATGGTCCCATGGTACTGAAGAACAGTTGGGGAGTTACGTGCCTTGCTCAAAGGCACTTTAGTCATGTCCAACCCGTTCAGGGAGTTGAACCAGCAACTTCCCAGTCACAATGCTGGTTTTCCACCCCCCAAGCCACAGCTGCCCCTTTTCTTTTTTGGAAACTGGTTTTGTAATTAAATACCATTTATTTGTTTTATAGTGAGGAGCTAAACGTCCTCAGGAAGAAACATTCAGAGCTGACATCACATGAGTCTGTGAATCTGTCATATTACATTTGGATTCAGGTTTGATTTGATTTGTTTTCCTCCATTTCTGCTGACATCAGTTCAATAGCAACTGATACTAATATGTCTTCTGCTTTACTTGAAACTGTAAGCTGAGTCAGGCTGTGGGTGTGGATCAGAACCAGGAGGGGATACAAAATGTCAACTAAAACAACCTTGAAGAAGAACTTTATTAACCCGGAGTGATGAGCCAAAAGACAAAATCAAGAGATAAACAACAAAAGAAAAGCTGTCTGGGCAGGTTTTTTTCTCTCTTCCTTCTTCTGAGGTTGAGTACATGGCAGCTTACAGTGAGGCAGGCAGGCCCAGTGGTGCAGTCTTCTAGGTTGAGAAAGAGGAGAGCATAGAAAACCTGGGTTTTTAGCCATGCTTATACACTGGAGCCAATGCTCAGTGAGAATGCAGTCAGGTGTTCTCATTAGCGTTATGTAGCCATGTGTTCTTGGTTCCACCTCCAGGCCCATCACAAAACACAGTTCTAAAACTCTGACCTTTTATAGTGAATGACCTTCTGTAACTTTTCAAATACACTAAATATCCAAAAGTTTGTGGACAACTCTTTTTATAAATACATTCAGCTACCCCCAACATTGCACTCATTGCTGACACAGATGTGCAAATGCACACTCAACTTGTCTAGTCCCTATAGAGAGGTTCTGCCAATAGAATATGTCTTTTTGGAGCAGATGAACATCAGCCTATGGCCAGTTGCAGAGGTGGTCCACCATCCTGACCCACTTACATGCTTGTCACAGAATGCAATCAAATTCTAACTTCAATTTGAGACAGTTACTCCAACAAGAGCAGGATTAACTCTGTTAATTCCCTTGACTTGCAGGTCTCCCAATATTTTTGCCCATATAGTGTTTATAAGATAAAAACAAATCACAAATGTTGTCATTTTGTTTTAGTAAAAGTGGAGCTGCCAGGCCAATTCCCATCCATATGATTTGTTTGGTCAGACAACTTGGCAGTGTTCAGTGTAGGCCATCAACTTCTTGAACAGCACTACATAATGTAACGCTAAAGGCCTAGTAACTCATACTTCAGATTGAGCAGTTTTCATGTCCCTTACACATTTTGTGGTGAATTCAAAGTAGTTAAACAGAATTGGTCTTTAGGGATCTTCTCCACAGAATGAACTGACACCATTTAGGCACTTATTACTTCATTTAATTAGCATTTAAACACTTGGCTTGAAGTTATGCTTTGTATGTTGGTTTGGGAAAACACAAACAAGGACAGCTTTATTAGCAGCACATAAATGAAGCAGAATTGAAAAAAATAAAGAGACTGTACAACGACTGTACAGAGACTATTGTGAATAAATGACCGTGGAGAATGACAGCTTCTCCAAAAATGAGAGTGCATTGGTATTGCATTATCATTACATCATATGATGTTGTTTCAGGTCTTGTTTGGAGCGTAAGGCTGTTCTGAGAAGACCGAGATCAGTTCCTGTAGACAGTTCCCACCAGAATTGTTGATGTCTTTGAAGAAAATGTTTGTTTATAACAGATATTTTGCGCTGAAAATGAGAAAAGTCTATCTTTTTATAGATGCAGAATTACTTATGAAACAAACAAATTTGGATATTTCAAGGTTAGCCATCCTTAAAAACATGATATTGTGCAGTCTTTTCATTCTTAGACCATATCTGACATCTTTAGGGTCAGTAGGAACTCTTTAAGTTGACATATAAGGCTTCCTGTTTCACATATCCTTAGTCATTCATCAATATGCCTGAGAAGACAGACAGAAGTTCCAGAAAATGACTGTGAATAATCTCTTCGCCGCCACAATCAGACATCACTTCCATGCCGTCAAACTGTTTGGAAGACCTGTAGGAAGAAAACATTGGTGAAAACATAGTTGAACCAATTTTCTTGATATTAGGGTTAGGTACTGCAGTTGGTACTTTTAAGGGTACTTAAAATGCTAACTTTTGAGGGATGTTTTTGTAGTTTCACAAAAAAAAAAATAAAAAAATTAACCATTGTTTATAGGAGACCATTATCTGGTCAGTGATGTCATTAGCACCACCTCCCTCACTGATCAGTCCATGTTTGTATGCGGGTTGAACATGCACACGTGGACAGGGTAGTAAACATGCACTGGAAGCTCCTTTGGCATTTAAACTGGGTTTTAATTCACTGAATTTAGCTGTTTCTGAGCTGGATTACTCACTGATAATTCATCACACAACGATGAGATCAAGTAAACTGCCATACTGTATAACAGTGATATTTTCTGAAAAGGTTTTCAGACTCTAAAAATCGCATACCCTTGCTATTACTATGATTAAAGAAAAAATTAAAGACAGCAGTGTAAAGAGTGATACAAATGTTGTGCCATAACTTTGTTTTATGACTTTCTTTTTTTGTTGTGTTCATATAACAGTGGTCTTGTTTTGCTTGAACTATTGCCTACACTGTCCCCTAATTTCCAATGATACTGTTCTGTTTTCAATGGTCATATTTTTTATTTAATGTTGAGCATAAATTAACCTGAAAATGTTGACAACTTGATGTACTTCATTCACTCCCGAATGCTGTACAGCTGATTGTAGAGCGATTCTCACCTGTCAGCTATGTTAGAGGGAAATCGAAAGTACTTCTCTGCAGTGACACCTGGGTGGCACTCGCAGGAAGTGTGAGAGGCAGCCTTTGTGAGCAGCAGCAGCAGCAGTGTGATGACACTCTGAAAAGGCCCGTTTGGACTTACACTTGATGTGCTCTATTACTGTCAGAGCTTTGACCTCCCTCTCTATACATAGACCAACACACACAACCACTCAGACAAGCTTTGACACATAATTCTTCATATGTAAAGATTATATGCATCTATCTGTTCATCTGTGGTTTGACATCAGAAGAATCTCTTTCTGGTTCTGTGCTATGAAATGATTCTCACTGTATCAAATAGAGTCTGGCATCTACAAGGTCCTAAACCCTAAGCCCTGTTTAAAGTGTTTTTCCCCTTTTCTGACATTGCCTTTTTTATTTGCAATAATACAGTAATTATATGAGACATATGTCATATTTCTCACATGCCATATGCTATTTTTATGGAAAACCTTTGGCTTCATGAAAGTGTCCATGTTTTTAATCAAATCTACCAACTGCCTGTTTTTTTTTTTTTGTTTGTTTTGTTTTTTTACATATTTTTGAAAAATCTAAGAATGTAGAAGTTATTATTATATGGCTGCTTATCAGATTTTTTTATCGTGAAGATCCCGCCAGATTTCTAAAACTGCTGGTCACAGCAGGCCAAGCCTTGAAGTGTTTGGCTGAGGGACAATATGTCCAATATCTTGTGTAATAAGACCTGTGTACCTTTTGTATACTGATTTTTACTTACAAATCAGATATTATTATTATTATAATGTCATGATTTTCTACAATTAATTACTCACAGACACTTCACTCATGGTTTTTATGACCATTCTGCGGTATTTGTATTGTTCTGGTGTGTGAAGGCATTCCTGAGTTATAAAGCTGAGAAGACAAGGTGTGATTTCACTGTGAGGTCATAGATCTCAAAGAGTTTAAAGCAACATTATCTTGCAGTTGTACCTTAAAATTGCAGCTTCAGAATCATGTTGATGCTCCACTGGTTGTAATGGCAAGAATGGAATGTCTATTATTGCTCAAGGCTGAAATGCCACTGCTGCACTATGAAACTTTGGTGGTGCTGCAGGTTACCTCTTGCAACTGAGTAATACTGTGTAACCTGTCATATTTGTGTAAAATCCTGTAATTACAGATTCTCAGTCCACATACTTCTGTCTCTTCAGATATCACTACTGTTTCTCTCAACCAGAAATGCATGTGTACAGCTGCACATGAGGGGGAAAGAAAAGGCATTATCTTCATCAATCATCATCATCATCATCATCATCATCATCATCATCATCATCACCATCTTCATCATCATCATCTTCATCTTTCTGCTCGTCCAATTCAGGTTTGTGTTGGCAATAGAGTGAAAAAAGAGAACCCAGGTATACCTATCCCCAGCAAATCAAGAGCCAATCAGGAGATTTTGTTGTTTTGTTTCATTTGGTAATGCCCCATATACCTTCAAAAGGAGGCCACCAATGGCATCCTTATCAGGTGAGCCTTAATCAGATAACTTACTCTGTGATGAAGACTGAGCCCAACCTTCATGTGCAGAAAACTCATTTTGGCCACTTGAACCTGCAGTCTTGTTCTTTTGGTCAGTAGCCACACTTTCTGACCATAGGTAATGGGTGGGACAAAGATCAACTGGTAAATCGAGAGCATTGCTTTAGGGCTCAGGTCTCTCTACACCACTGGAGTCCAGTACAGCGACCGCATTACCACACCTAGTCTGTGATCGATCTTTTGATCCCTTTTTCCAGCACTGATGAACAACTCCCCGCAGTACTTAAACTGCTCCACTTGTTTACAGCAGTGGAGTGAACTAGAATTAAACTCAGCTGTAGGAAAAGCCTGTGAGCATAAAATACCATTTTGCTCAAATGCTGCAAACAATTACAGCCATATTCCTTTAAAATCATGTGACTTTGTCCTGTTGGCCTGCCATTTTAAAGCTGACCCCCTGAAATGAGACCCTATCTCTATAGGAAATGGACTTCATTTTTCCACAAATGCATCTTTTATGAAACCATTATTTCAGATATTGGCAGCTGTCCATTTATTATTCATTCAAGTTATTTATTCAATCCATCCTTTCATGAACTTTGACGTTGCATGGCCCACCCCGACGCAAAAAATGAACACAATATCCCGGACCACCTTTTGTGTCACCTGTTTGGCTGCTCTCTTCAGTCCCCTCATAAAAAAGTGCATTATTGTCTAAAGCAAGATTTATTTTATTTTTTGGATGCCTGCCGCAGATTTATTGAATCTGGAACAGGATGAGAAAATTTCCCACCCGATAATAAAGTGCCACAGGTTGTTTCCCTATGGGGCAGCATTCATTATTGTGGAGGAGAAGGGCCTTGTGTGGCAGAGGATGGAGAGAGGGTGGGGGTGGGGGGTGTGAGTGGCCTTCTAACTGTAGGCTATAATTATGGCCCTGGCACTGACAGGCTCTCTGTGACGGGCGGCAGAGCTCCACCTGCATCTCTCTGCAAACGCCTTTATCTGCCTCTCAAAGTAACACAGCCTCAGCCACACGCCATTGCACTCAGCACCCGTCTCTAAGCTCCTTTCATTTGCATGCTTTGGGAGGAGTGATGGGTATGCGATGGAGGAAGAGGGGCTCTGTATATGTGCGTGTGTGTGTATATGTGTGTCTGGGGTTGGGAACAGTGTAACAGGGAAGCAATAATATGCAACCTAAAAGTGGGCAATAATGAGATCATTATTGTAATTAGTTGGCCAATAATATTGCATGATATGGAGGTACTGCAGATGTTGTGAAAATCCCTAAATGTTATTTTTGGCTCGTTTTATACTAGAATTCTATAGACTGGAACCATCTGTTTGGGATGTGACAATGGTCTGGTTTGAGTATGGAAGCCTCATGGTGAGTGTTTCAATCCTGCCTCTCATGGCAGGGCTTCCATCTGGTATTTTCAGCAGGATAATGCTCCCCCACACACAGCAAGGGTTTCCCAGGATTGCATCTGCCAAATTGCGACACTTCTTTGGTCTTCCCAGTCACCAGATTTATCACCAGTTAAGCGTTTATGGGACCAGCTGGGATGCTAGCTTTGGCAGCCTAAGAGTGTGCCGGCATTTAAATGCAACATCTGTGGCCAAATGTGCCTCAGTATACCATATTGAACCTATATACCTTCATGCCCAACTGAATCTCATGATGTATCTAGGCTAGAGTCCCAACAGGGTACTAGAGCCTATTTTCAGTTGTACAGTTTTCCCCAGTAAACGTATTCTTTGACTCCATTATTGCGTATCATTACATTCATACATATAAAGTTTCATTCCATTCCAACAACTCCTTCTTGATGTCATTTTTCTATGGATGACTGTAGTAACTGCAAAAACTGAATAATAACTGAAATAGTTTCTTTGCAGTAAGACTTTGCAGTAACGTTGATAGTCTGCAAATATCCCATTCGCACCCCAGTCAATTTACAGAAGCATACTTTACATTTCATTTCCATTACACATTTCCATATAACAGTTTATTTAGCATATAACATGTTTTCTCACCCCATTCACACTGAAGAACTGTTTCAGCCTGGACTGCTGGTTCCCATATCGGAGGTCATTTACGAGAGGCACAGGCACCACAACATCGTTTAATTTGGGATAAAGAAAGGTTGGGGAATGATTGTGGAAAATGATGACTGTTTCTTGCAATATTTACCCACACAAATGTTGCACATTAACCTCTGGGGAGAAATAAATACTGTAATAAATGTTGGATATGAGTCCTACGATATGAGAGACATATATATGTTTCTAAGCTGCTTGTGTCTCGATATTCTCTGTAGCCTGTTTGAATTGTGGTACGACTTTCCTGGTGCATTTTCTCTTATGTAATTTTGTCTTATGTCTGCTCGTGTGTATATTATTTCCATATTGCTCAACCTTTTACGTGATTTACACCTGATGCTTTGGACTCTCTTTCTTGTTTAAAGCCAGGCGTGGCATCTTATCTCTTGTCTGACTGATAGAAATGCTGACTGCACCAGACGCTTATAGGATTTAATGCAGGCCGTCCATGTTCCTGCCTCTGCCGCTCATTCTTCTCCCTTTAAATAATGGAATCTATAATTGGCAGAAATTGATATTTGAAATGCCAAATCCGGCCTTCATTAAAAAGGTGTCAGGGCCAATAATAAATACTCCAAAAAGGAGGGGTCGGGGGTGATTAAAAAAAAGGAGCAGTTAAATAATGACTTTAATCTAATCTGTAGGATTTTGCTTCCCTCGGAAAGCCATTACCTTGCTGTGAGTGGCATACACCTCTTTGTCTAGAGGGGGCCAAATGAGCAGGGGCTCATATTTTTCTTAATCGCAATATGAGCGCATTAATTTCCCTGGGCCCTGCTGACAGAACAGGGCGCTGGGGGGCGAGGTAATACAAAATGATCACATTTTCACTCATAATCAATAGCACTGGCTGACAGCGGCCTCTGATTTCTCATCAGCTGCTGTGCATGAGAGAGAGTGATATGTGGCGTCTGTCCGCTCGCCGCCACCTCCCTCTGAGCTCAGACGCAGACGGAAATACCATTTTTAGTGCGTGACTGGGGAAGCTATTGATTGTAAGGTTGTGAGTCGGTGTGCTGGGTGGCTGAGAGAGTGAGTGTGTTAAGCCTTTTTTTAATGCTAGATGCAAATCTGTAATACAGAGGGTTGGAAAACACCTTGAATGTGGGTTCTGCACCACTTTCTACATGCTCTGTATTTCTTTTACATACTGTGACCAGCTCTGCCTGGGTTGTGCAATGATCCTTATGTTTGTAAATGTGGAAGATTGTCTATGAAACACTGATCCAAAGATCAAAAACTATTAGTCTTAGTTCCCAGGGTTATTTGAACTGCAAATGTCTAGTGTGAATGTAACTTATTCTGAAATTCAAACAGTGAGCAAAGAAAGAGATCAGCAAAGAAACAGTCTCTTCTTTCTCGTTTTCCTTGATGATTCAATTTCTGGTCAGTAATGCTATTAGCTATTAGCCCCACCTGCTCTGTGTGATCAGTCAGAACCTGCATGCAGGTTGAGCATGTACATATGGTCAGAGCAG
Source organism: Acestrorhynchus altus (assembly GCA_034509495.1). Taxonomy (NCBI): domain Eukaryota; kingdom Metazoa; phylum Chordata; class Actinopteri; order Characiformes; family Acestrorhynchidae; genus Acestrorhynchus; species Acestrorhynchus altus. Next base: position 6,970,454 of record CM067517.1, read on the forward strand.
TAAACATGCACTAGATGCTCCTTTGGCATTCAAACTGGGATTTAATTAAGTAGCAAATGAGGGTGTTTCCATTTTCCAAGCTGGATTACTTACTGATAATTCATCACACAATGTTTATATGGTTAGAAGGAGTTTATGATACTTGTTTCATGTCTGTAGGTTACTCTGATCCTGAGATATGAAAACAGCCTAGAAAACAGCATGTAACTGCCCACAAAGTGGATTTCTGGTTCTCAGAGTTAAAAACTGATTATTAAATAAGGCAGAATACATATTACAGTAGTTTTCACCCTAATGTTGCTGGCTGTTGTTGTTTTAAGACTCATTTTTAGTTTCATAGAACTGTGTTTCCTGAGACTTTAAAGCTGCAGAGAATCATCCATTTACATTTATGGCATTCAGCTGATGCTCTCATCCAGAGCAGTTATTACAAGGTTACTCATATTACAGAGGTCAGTCAAAGTGGGGTTAGTACTCTTATTGGTGCAGCACAGCATAGTTTCCCAGACTGGGAATCAAACCCCAGTCTCCTACATGGCCTGGTGGATCGCTGGTGGTTATCTGTTGCATCAAGTTTCATCAGATTATCAGAGTATTTCAAACATTTCAGACATCATTGACAGGTATTCATTTCACTGTCAGGTGTTCAGTCAAGCCTTTTCACATCTTATCAGTGGTTCTCAACCCTGGTTCTGGAGACGTCCCTGCACTTCCCTGCTTTAACACACCCTCTGCAACTCTAATGGGTTGATGAATGAGCTTATTCGTTGAATCAGGTGTGGTGGGAGCATGAAAAGCTCTAAAATGTGTAGGGCAGTGGTGCCTCCAGGACCACAGACCACAGAACCCCTGTTCTAGATAATTTTGTAGATTGAGTCAGAAACCAGCCTGATTCTTAGGCATAACTACAGCACTGGGCTTGGGGAGCAAGAGGTTAACCAATGCAGGTCATTTGGAGGCAAGTCTGTCGGCTTGACATGACTGTCAGTCCTAACAGTTCGCTTACTGACACCAAACGCTTCTGCTGTTCTGCCCCAGATGAAAAGCGAGTGAGGGTGCGGAGGGAAAAGGGTTGAAGAGTGGGAGCTGCAGAACAACTCAGCTGTCGAGAAGGGGGTGCAATGCCAGGAAAGAAGCACAAAATAAAAAGACATGTCTGCTGCTCTTATCCTTACTCTTTCTCTGCCTTTAACTCTTTCTTGGTCATTGACCTGAGACTCAAAGCATTAGTTTGGTAAATTTGCTTATTTTTTACCTCTCCAAATGTATTTTTTAGACCACATGCAAGGACTTGGTTACACTGAAGACGCACTTATTAGAAGTGTAAAAATGCGATCTCCAGATTGTTTGGTTCAAAGCAAAATGTCACGTGTTAAAGGTGACTCAGACCAAACATGGACTAAACTGAACTAGAGTGAACACTGAGACTTGCAGACCATTTAGAGGACACTGAGGCAAGTTATCAGATGTGGATATTTCAGGTCCAGCAAATAAACTTGCTTGGTGACTAAGCTGGAACAAAATCTTAGGGTGCATTTTGACTTGATGGACCTGGAATATACACCTTTGCAGGCTATCATCACCCATTAACAACAGAAGAAGAAAAAGAGCCAGTGTGGAGCCCAAACTCGCATCCCCATGCTGATCATGCTTCCCCGTTAAGGTTGTCATGTTGGTATGGATGTATGTATACCAGCTGTCAAACAACAACACTGAGAGGACTCTCATAATGCAACTCTACACACTTTTCACTTAACTCAGAACCGTGTGAGGGTCCTTGGGCACCACACGGAAAAAGTAGTAAAAATGAGGGATGGGAGCACATGGGGACTATACAGTTAGGCCACTGACAACACAGTTGTTGCACATTCATCTGGCAAATATGATATAGTCTTGAGTTCTGCACTTGTTGGTGGTACTGCTGGTAGATAATGCCATAATTTTAACAGTATTGTAGAACCAAATAAATCTGGATGGTTGAAAATGTGAAAATGTTTTTGAAATTCCAGCATCAATCATTGCTTCAGGACACCAAATCTGTATTTATCTAAATAAGCCCAAGGTTCACACTGAAGGAACAAGGTGTATTCAAAAAAACATCCAACTTATATTCTTCCAAGGCTTCTGCTGTTGTCAGAAGCAGCACTTTTGAGAGGGCCTGCAGCTGGGCTGTGGCATTCTGTATGATGTCTTCTTTGGAATGAAATCTAGTCCCTTTCAGGGGCATTTTAAGCTTGGGGAAAAGCTAGAAGTCACATGGAGTCATGTCGGGAGAGTAGGGAGCCTGATGAAGCAGGTGTTTGTTTAGCAAGGAAAGTTGGTGCAGGTGCTTTATCATGATGGAGCTACCAATTGCCTGCTGCCCAGAGGCATATTATTTTCAACACAATCATATGTATGGTAATATTACTAAACCATGGGCACTGTGGATCATGTTTGTCATGGTTTTTTGGTAGTTAGAGTTAGTGGACGGCCCCAAGGTTCACCATGGTAGTATAAAGGTTGGAAAACACTGGCATAGACTGGTATTTTTCACAGACATTCAGTTCTCAATACACTCTTATTCTTAGGTGTAAAAAGCTTAACATGTCTCTGGATTTGCACTTGTACAGTAGGAGGTGAATCTTGCACTTTACTATCTGTTTGCTTTCGTTTGCTTTCTAATCTGCTTGCCAGTCATCAGAAGTCTTCTGATAAACTGTGCTTTATAGCAGCGTGTGAGGAGAGGCAGTGGACTGAACAAGGTCACTGCCACAATTCAACGCAACATGGCTCAATCTGGAAATAGCCGTCGGGAGGAAGATTTCAATTTTCTTTGCAGGTGCAGTGAAGTCCTGCTAAGGTTGAAGGAGACACTCTTTAACATTGCCCAATCATAAATCTATGAAGAGTTTTAGCTTAAAAGTCCTCCTCACTGAGCGGCCTCTGTCCTGAGCATGGCTGGAATCCATCATCATCCTCCACTCTATCATAGACTTCCAACAGCCCCTTGGTTCCACAGCAGATGCCAGAGAACACTCATTCCATTCAGAAACTCTTCCGTTAAGCCTGTCTCAGCCAGTCTCGTCATCTCGGAACTAGAGCGCAGTGATACTGTGACAGAACAAACTGACACAATGAGTGCTTGTGAGCATATCATAGGTATTGTTGGTACTCGAACACTGAACACTGAACTGGTTTGGTAATAAGAGGTTTAGAAGAGGCTTCATAAGTATTGTTTGTATATAGCAGTTATTATAGTGCTGTCTTATTCCTTTGAATAACATCCCCATATCATTCATTCATTCATTCCTTCCTTTAGCCATTGAGTCAACTCTGTTTTCCATAAAGAACCGGTGAAGAGAACATTTGAGTGTTTCGACAGAAGTCACAGTGTGTTCTGCTCTCTTGTGCTATCTCTTACGAAAGCATAAGGCCGACTGAGTCTTATTAGTTTAGCCAGGGCTCAAGTGAAGTCCTTCCAAAATTGAATTGGGGATTCACATGGAAATTTCATTAAAAAGACCAATAAGCAAGATCCCTCTACTAGTTGTTTGCCATTATGGCTTTATGAAGCCACTGGATGGTACAGGAATTTCTCTGGGGTCAATTTCTAGGCAATCTCTAGGCAGAGCAAGTAAGGCTGAATAATCCATTGTCATACAGAAACCTTGTATTTCCAAATGACATTACAGTCAACTGTACTTTGTAAAAAGATTTTATTCATTTGCTATTGGTCCATTCATAATGACATTTTGACTTGATATAAAGATCTTGTGAATCATATTATGTCAAAAACTCACTGTTCCTCAGTAAATTGACAAAAAGCGTCTTATTTTGATTAAAAAATGATTTTTGCTGGTGGTTCGTTTCACATTAAAGTTTGGATGTTACAGTTTGGTGAGAGAAAAAAACCCACCCAAATACATAGATAGGTATCTTTCATTTATAATGAACAGTGGTGCAAGCTACAGAGTGTTCCACACAGTGTTTTATAGTCCTCCTGAGGTAATTGGTACATGCTGTAGTGTACATATAGTGAACATACACTCACACATTCGGCTGTATTAAAAGAGAACAAAACTGAAAAGCAGCTGTTATAAAAGTATTTGATTAATAGTTCCACTTAAGCTGCATTATATCATCCAAAGCTTAAGCTTAGCCTTTTCAACGAAAAATCAATTTGGAATTTGGGATATTTTAAGATGCAGGTAGTAAATCTGTAAGTAAAACTTTACAACCCTACACTAATTTTGTAGTTTTTTAGTTTATAGTTTGAGTGAGCTATGAAAGATAGCTTCCCTTCTCATTTTCCTCTATAACCCAATATCTGTGATGTCGTTAGCCCTACCTCCTCTGGCTGATCTGTCAGAGACTGCATGCAGGTTGAGCATGTACACACGGACAGAGCAGTAAACATGCACTGGAAGCTTCTTTGGCATTTAAACTGGGATTTAAGTCGAAGTTGAATTTTAGTTGTTTTCCAAGCTGGATAACTCCTGTGTTACGAGGCCTAGAGACAGTGTGTAACCACCCACAAAGTGTGGATCTGGATGGTTCTAAGACTTACAAATTATTATTATTATTATTATTATTATTAAAAAATTATCAACATGCCATGTTATATTTATCTGAGCTGATTGGAGTCTGACTGTTGTGTGTATAAATGGCATGTTCTCCATTATGGCCATTGTATTGTTTCGCTTATCATTTATAAGGCTTGCTGGTGTAGACAGTTATTTGTGCATTATATTCATTAATATTAATATTCTCAGCATATTGTACAGCATATTGAGGCTTGCATGTCTCAACAATCAGGATTCCTTTAAAAACCATAGTACACATTTTGTAATTTAAAAGTGGGCAAGATTTTAAAACATCTAGATTAGCAGAATTTGTCCACTTCCCATCGATGCTGCCAGTGCTTCCAGTGATGTTTTTCTGTTTCACTGCCATGCCCAAAAATTGAGAATCGGAACAGGTGGGATTTCGAGATTGTCGCCACATTAGATCGGCTGTTTTTTTCTGTTTATCGTTTGCGTAATGTTGTTTACCCCACCATCCCCTCAGGCCCGACAGGTTGGAAGACAGGCTCCATTAGAGAGGAGGGAAAGATGGATGGAGGTGTATGAGATATTCTAAGAGGGAGGGAGGCGAAAGAATGAGGGAGTGGTGAAGGCGAGACACTCGTCTAATTGACTGCACATCTGCAAAGAGCAGTCGTTACGTGGCAATGGCAGCGTGCCCCCACAGGTCATTAGAAATAGAGGCACACACCCACAGAGCAGAGCCAGCTGTGGCAGGCCGTACCTATTAATACCTCACGCCCGCCACCCTCCTCAGCTCCAACTAATGAACATCCGACCTGGGGTGAGGCCTAGTTTTAATTACTGTTACTACAGACGAGGAATCTCATGTCGATAGAGGAAGGGATCTATGTGAATTCTGTTATGGATACAAATCGTCTGCATGTGATTGTTTTAAAATGGACAAATTAGCCTATTAGGCTGTGGTGTGGTTTTGATGAAGTGCGATCATTTTCTTTGGAAGAGGAAAGGTGGTGATGGAGTGTATGAAGAAACCTGGAAGGCGAGCAGTCTGTTTTTTTATGGACTAATTGTTTCTTGTATTGACTAACTGTTGTAAACGCCATCACAAGGTGTTCTCAGTTTCATTAGAGAACGATTAACCTTGTGTACTTCAGCATCACGATTAACGTCCGCATGTTTCATCATCATAATCCGCTGCTCTTTGTTAACACAGCACATTTTTCAAGCAGACTACTGCATGCCTCTCACACTAAGCAAAATCTGATTTCATTTGTTTGTTTGTTTTTTTGGTTGCTTATTTATTTGATTGATGGCACCATTATGCAACCAGTATAACGTACTGGAATGAGAACTGGAAGGGGAAACAAATTATTGATTGATTTTTTTATTATTTTTTTGTATTATACTACTATTATTTACAGTAGTCTGTTTGGCCTGTTCTGTTCTTGCAGTTGAGTGAAGTCCTGCCAACCCTACAGGTTTGTTGCCATTATCGTGTATGACCCTAATATGTTTTGGTTCTACATTCTGGTTTGTTTGCCCTGTATGTTCTTCTCTGGTTTTGTAACACTGATTACATAAATCACACATACTAACCACAGCTATGCCTATAAACTGCTGTAAATAAGAAAATACTTTTTATGATGTTACTTATTTTATAATTGTATTTTACTATTAATACTTTTATTATTATTATTATTATTATTATTATTATTATTAGTGTCATTAATTTTGCACTGTTGTTACTTTCCACAATATGTTTGTGTGCTTTAAAAAACATTAAAAATTGTACTGTATGAGAGAGAGAGAGAGAGAGAGAGAGAGAGAGAGAGAAGCAGACACAGCATGGGACAGAGTCTTTGTGCGTGTATGTGGTCACTGGGTGGTTAAGCGTGAGTACAAAAGTTAATAAGTCAGAAGAGCGCTACCTGCTGGCACACTCAGCCATGCCAGATGGTGCAGCTGAAGAGTCCACCTGGGTAAACACCCATTTACTGTTGGGATGTTGTTGACTCATGGGTGACAGTCCCCAGAGACACAGCAGGAAAGGAAACACTGAAGCACTGTCTTTTAGATCTGTCCTTATACGTACACTGTGGGAGTATCATATGACCCCTACCACTCAGAGAAGGCTCTTAGTTTTGATAAACTCAGTGATGAGTTGAGACTGAAGACCCCCACAGTTGGTTTTGTGGGTGTTAGGATGCTGCAGCTTAAGAAGTGTAATTAGAACAGTTTAATATGTTGGTCAGAAACTTCAATAAGCCCTCTTTCTGCACACTCATGCTTTCTTTGACACAGCCACTTGTCTTTGCACTGTTGCGGAACGTGGTACCCCTGGGGGTTTATGTAAAAGTAAATCTCAAAAATGCTTAAAAACAAGCCGATGTGTCTGCATGACCTGCAAGGTATGGAAAGGCCCCTAATGAGACAGTGGTAGATTAACTCTAGTGTAACTTAACTGCTTATTAGTGCCCCATAATAAGTCACAGTTTTCACACTTAAAAGCAGTAAACTATCACACGTATTAAACATTAACATTAAAATGCTGTTTACATTAAAACTTGAGTTCTAGTTCTCTCAGTACTCTTAATTACCTTTCCTAAAATGGTAATTATAGTCTATGAAGGCAATATTTGCTGGGCTACTTTGTCAAACATCAATGATATCTCAATTGATATTACATATTATATTACTCATTAAAGGACATCATTAATCCATTGAATTAATAATCCAATCCAATTGTTTTTGATTGATCCAACTGACACCCTTCTAATCATCATCTTCATTTGGCTGCTCCACAGCAGATCATCTGCCTCCATCTTGCCCTATTCCCTGCCCCCTCTACTCTTACAAACAGACACCCTTCTACTAAACCCATTCAATTACTCTAAGTTGTACTCATTGCTGACACAGATGTGCAAATGCAAACACAGCTTGTTTTGTACCTACTGCCAATAGAATAGGACACTCTGGAGCAGATAAACATTAAGCTCTTGGCACTAGGCCTAATGCCAATGTCTTTAACACAAAGAGAAACTGAAGGCACCAGGAATCAGGAATCAGTGTCACGCTCTAACTGTGTTGGTTACTTTCTCTAATTCTTGATGTGAAATATCCTCTTTCAGTAGAGGTGGGATGTCTGGTTTGATAGAATGAGTGTAGCACCCTCTCTGCTGGGCAGTGCAATATTAATGATTATCTTGATGCTTTAACTTCAATATTAACTACAAAATAACTACAAATTTATCCTGAAAATCATCCTTGCTTTATTTACTAATTGCATATTAGCAGCAGTGTTCATCTGAGTGCCTTCCATCCAGGAATGTTTCTGTGATTAGAAACTGACCAATGATGAGGGACTACAGGATGACTAATGCAACTGTATGGGCTCAACAGATGGGCTGCAGTTTCCGTCAGCAAGGTGGATGGAGTTTCTAATAAAGTGGCCAGTGAGTGTGTGTACTGAACAAGCTGTAGTACTGGCGGAGGAGCAGCATTTTACTGTGACAGCTGCTGTCCAGGCCTGCGCGAGCGTGTGCTTCACTCATGTTCCGTGGCATTTCAATTTGCCTGTGCTATGCTTCAGTGGCCCGAGTGTGGCAAGGGGCCTTATGTAGTGAGGCGAGCGTGCTGGGTTGACGGTGGACAGAAGCATGTGTGTGTACATCTATATCTCTCCGTCAGTATCAGCTAAACATAGTACATGTGTTTTGGAGGTGCCTGACTGATTGAGGTTGATTTCAAACATTTCAAATTGTTGATTAAAATGTACCTCTTCAATGAATCAGCATTGTTTAGTTGGAATTTCATGAAAACACAGTCTTAAATGTTACTATTATTCTCTTAAAGTACAAAAGGAAACAGGTTCATATATATATATATAGTGTATACTGTGTGTGTGTGTGTGTGTGTGTGTGTGTGTTTTAGGCCAGTTCTGTATATAGGAATGTATTCAGTAGTTGGCCTGAAATACACCCTGTGTCAGTACACAAACACAGAGTATATTGCATACAGCTGGTCTTATACTTTAAGACTTTCTGTTTACTTTTAATATTCACTTTGTGGCTTCATTTCATTCCTCCACAAACCTCTACTGACGTGTAGGGCCAATCCACCATGACGTAATCACTATAATTGTAACCATAATCACCACAAGACAAAGCAAAGGATTATTAACTAATAATAACTACTAATTAAACTAAATGTTTAGTGTTTTCAGAGTTTTGTAGTAATCTTGCCCAAACTCTGCTGATTTTTGTGTTTTCTTACTGACATCTCTATTTATGTCTCCATTCCACAATTCTGTCCATGTTTTCCACACCGTAGAGCTCATATGGCCACAGTATTTCAGTTTGTGCCCTCAGGGAAGACACATAACCCCCACTGCCCCAGGCAGCTCTGCTCTGCTGGTGACTGTTCTGCACCCATACGGGGAACGGTTAGACAGCAAAATGATCAATTTCCCTCGTAAGCAGATCAATAAACTATATCTTTACTTAACTTAGACCACTGGCTTGCAGTCAGGGTTCTTGAGTGCCATTGGAATTCCCACTGCATGTATGATATATTCATTTAATGCAATTTAAATGCTGTAGTGAGAGAACATTGATGGAAGACAATGTGAAAATGATATAAAGACCACAGTGTCCCTTTTATTTAAGTACATTTTCATGGGCAGCCTTTTTAAAGCTGTGAAAGTACTTTAGTTGAGTTGTCGTTTAATGTATGAGTAGTAAGTGTTTCACATTGATTAGGGTGAATAAGCTAAGATTTGTATAACAAGCCGATTTATGACCCGGTTATTTTGGCTTACAAATAATTCAGAAGTAATTCAGAAGACTTACAAATAGTGCTTCTGTTAGCAAGCTGAAGGGATTGTAACCAGTTTAGCAGAATTGTAATGATACACACGGTTCGATTTTTTTTTATGGAAGCGGACTTTGAAGATCAAATTACAAGAATAGTAAAAGTCACTCAGCTTATTGTTCATCACTATTCTTCACACAGTGGCACAAGAAAAGCTGCACTTACAAGATATGATTCACATAGCAATCCATATTCCCAAAACAAGGATGACTAACTGGCTGATTTATTTAAGAAGGTGTGATTTTGTTTAAGTTTGGTGGTTTTGCTGGTAGAGAACCTTCTTCTATATTACCAGGCACATTGACCAGCTTGACCAGCATCACCTAGCTGGTTCACTTGCGTGACAAGTTTGAGCTCCCGATCTTTAGACAGTGGCACAGGAAAAACTGCACCCACAAGACCTGGTTTGTGTTGCAACCCATATTCCCATTACGAGGATAACTAGTCTGTGGTGATGTGCTGCTCTCCAGTATCAACAACACCATATTCTCACTGAACATAGACTTGGCCTGTTTTCTAGTCCTGTTTTGGTTGATGATTTTCTTTTGAAGGAAGATTCAGCAATATATGAGGTGAGGGGCTCCATACAGGTCCTGATTTGAAGCCCCAGTCATATGATGTCATATGATGTATGACAATGTAAAAATCCCTACAACTTGCGCAATATTGGTCATATGTTTTTAAACACATTTCCACTTTGTACAGCAGTGAACAGATACATTATTTTGCAAGGTTTGAAGAGTGTAATGTGTCAACCTTTGAGTGGTACTATACTCTTTTACTTACTATTTCATACTATTAATATATTATATATTAATATTATATTATTACTATATATTAACTGTATATTAAATTAAATAGTAGATGCATATTAGTTAGACATAATGATTATTACGGTCCTCATGTGTTTCTCAACTCAACTAGTGAAAGTTTCTTTAAGAGAAGTGGACAGCACTCCACTGTCCCACAGAAACTGTCTGATTCCAGTGATTTGGGCCTTAGTGCTTGGATAGTGAGAGTGTACAATACACACTCTCTTTGACTCTCTCTTGCCTTCCCAGTTTCTGTGGCTGTCTTCCACACACACTCGGCCTCTTTGGAGAGAGCATCAGAATAATAGGTTCCCATATGTAGCACTGGTGTTTGTGTGCTTGGAGCTGCAGAGCGTAGATAAAGGCCTGAGAGAGCTGGGGATGAGCTGAACAGACTGTACCAATCACTGCATGCTTTATTGCGTTCGGCGTGGTGGGGCCACCCAGCCCTTTACACAGGCTTCTGCTTTCCTTTCCGTGCTGAAATTTGCCCAGCCTAGATTAAAAGTTAGTTTGCTCAAAAGTTCTGGCTTCAGTCTCCTGGAACTATAGGTACAAAACTTTTATACCACTCTGAGAAAGTGAGGCGGTCAGGGGACTGTGCTTGAATTTCATTGCTCATTAATTAGCTAATTACATCTCCAACTGCCAGTTCTTCAGGGAGATGGTTTATTGACCAAGAGGTCATGTCTCCCAGCTGCTGTTTTGATGGCAAATATCAATCTTTCCCAGGAAATCTCATTAAATCTGGAAGATTTGTATAGACATAATTCCTTTTAAAGCAAACATTCAGCCCTGTTGCCATAGAGAGAAGTATTTTGTATTTTTTCAGACCTGTAATACAATACTGTGAACCCTTTGAATACAGTTTTCTCAAACAGGTCAAGCTGGTTAAGTATGTATGCTTTTGATGGTTTGTCTGGTCTACAAGCTTGATCAATCTGACCAAGTTAAATAACCAGTGTGACCAACATCACCAAGCTGGTTCACTAGCATGACCAGCAAGACAAAACTGGCCAACCTAGGTGGCTGAGCAGCATGACCAAGCCGTTTCACCAGCATAACCAGCAAGAACAAGCTGTTTGTCCAGCTAGACCAGCATTACCAACCCTGACCAAATTTCTATGCAGTGTACACTATGCAGGTCAAAAGCTGGTTATTCAGATTGTTTACCAGCACAGGGTATATGGTCTGGGTTTTCAACCACCTTGACCATCAAAGACCAGCCTAGACCATCTGAAACGAGCAAGCAGCAAAAGCTGGTCTTGTGCTGGATGCTTTTTTTTTAGCAGGGTGGGCATAGTTTGATACCTTCCAATAACTGTGTCATGGTACTTGAGCCATTATTTGATGAGTCTGTCAACATAAAAGTTGAAATTAGAATATTGATATAGGTCAATTAAAAACTTTTGGAATATTTAGCACTGCATCTAAAGCCATTCCTAGTAGAATTTGGTCCAGTTTCACAAAATGATGGCAACCAAATACATTGAAGAACATACCATTACTGATCACGAGGCCTTAATTAGTTCATTAAATGCATAGAGATATTTAAAACATCCAACAGCTCTTTAGCAGCCTGACGACTCCGAAGGAATTACACTAGAAGAATGTTAACAAACATATTTATTTCTGCACTGTGTTTCAGTCACCTGGATGAGTATTTCCTCATAAGCCTACAGAACACAAGCCAACACTAAACACCTAATTAATTTAAAAAAAGCATATTTTAATTATCATGATTGGAAGCTATATATACTAAAGACAGGTGGCAGCCAAACAATTCATTGATGGCATAAGGATAGCTTTTTGGATATCTCGTTTCTTCTGGAAGATCTATGTCTCTTATATTAATAATGGCTCTGATACAAATAAAAAATGTACAGTAAGCATAAAAAAATACAAGGTGACAAATTCTTGCACATGAATACATTGAAATTTGTCAATAAAAAACATAAATTCCTAATTTTCTATAGGTCAGATATTTCAAGCTATAACCACCAAATTTAGTCAAATCTAGTTCAAAATACAGAATAATTTTTTAAATTAAAAATTGGGTTCCTCAGTTGCCACGTTAACCGTTCCTATCAGTTTGACCTCTAAAGGTACAAAACAAAGTAATTCTTAATGGCATGCTGGGGATTATAAAACAGTACATTCGGTTGTTATAGTAGTTCAGACTGGGAGTGTGTGTGTGTGTGTGTGTGTATTGAAGATAAAGAGATAACGTGTATTTTCCACCAATCCTGACGTGTTATGTTTAATTCGGCCCCCAATTCACTGAACACATTAACAAACTTCCATTTGAGACCCTGTACCTCATGCAGGCTACATCTAAAGACTCGGCAACATGATTGGAAATGTAATTATTCACTCAGTATCCACTTAACAAACTCCCTGCTCAAAGTGAACTTGGCCAAGATGCAGGACTGGAAAACCTAGTCTGGCTCATCCTGCAGTAGAAGGATTAGCCACCCCAGAGTGCTACAGTGTCAGCTTCTTCCCCTGTGCCATTGCCGTCTACAGATGAGGAATCCGAACACCGTGGTTCTGAACACGGACTCATTAATGTGCTAATGAATGATGGCAAATTCCATCAGCTAATGTGCTCGGCTGAAGAGCATGGATAAGCACTAGAATACACTGACTGTCTGCATTAAGATCCACCCTTTGAGACATTTGGAGTAACACAAGAGCCTGGAGAGATGCTATGTGCATCTGTATGCCCTGCAGTTATTCACAACTTACTCACAGTTTGCTGTTTAAAACAGTGGTAGAAAATGTGGTCTTAAGTGTACCTTAAGTATTTTACCCAATGGCTTTAACTTTGCTCTATTCTAGCTTTGGAAACACATTTTGTGCCCCTAAATGTATTTTCATCAGTGGAAAATAATTTTACGTGCTGTTTTGAACATTTAACCTTTAATATTCTAAGTTAAGAGAAACCCTGTCCCCATTCCAGACTCAGACACTAAACCACAATGCCAATCCAAATATGAACACACAAACTCATTCCCAGTCCCAAACCCAGTATCTCAAACTCCATCCTAAATTCCAACACAAAAACTCAATGTCAGTCAAATACAAAGACTCTAACTCCATCCCCTAATCAATCACAAAAAAATTAAAATCAAAGAAACCAAATCCCTATCCCAAACTCAAAACACAAAATTCCAATCCCTATCCCACACTCAAAGCACAAAATTCCAATCCCTATCCCAAACTCAGACATAAAAACTAATTGCCAGTCTCCAGTACAAAAACCTAATTCCCAATCTTAATTCCCTGTTCCAAACCTTGAATTTCTTGTGTCAAACACACAATGTATTTAATTACTACTATAATGGAGGAGAGATTAGAGGTTACAGCATGGGTCTTTGATTCATAACTGTAGTGAAACTTTTATTTGGTACTATAGAGGCTCCATATGGATTAATCTTCTTGTAGGTTTTGACTTAACAGTGACTCCAACAATAGTTGCACTGTTGTTCTTTGGATGGGTACACATTGTACCACATTAGCAGATTCTATAAAGAGTTAATATACTTTCATATAAAGCGTACTAACCAAATATAAAGTGTTATAATAACACAATACAAAAATAAACTGTTTTAGACACAGCAGAAGATTATTTCTAATGTGACAGAGGCAGGTGAAATGTCATGGAATGAGTTACATATCATGCATCCATTACAGCTAAATTGAAAACTCCAGAATCATCCAAGGAATCATTTTTTTTTGTATGCTTGACATTTGTCATCAGAATGAGCTGATGGGCCACCTAAGCAGAACGTCATCCTGTTCTTGCATCTTACATATATCTCTAGTTATATGTCTTATTATTTGCAGATTATTGTGCAGTATGTCATACTATAAACATGAGTAGCACGCTTATCCCACAGTTCAAAGCAAGGTTCAGTTACCATTAATTCACATCGGGGTCAGTGAGATGAGGTCTTATTGGATTTTATGTCAAACTAATTCATCATTCTTCTTGACTGCATATCTCTCATCTCATTCTCCTCTGCGGCATTAAATATTTACAGAATTCTAATTAAAGTGCTATTTATGTGTCGATTATTATGTAAGCTGTGAATGTGTAAGTGTTGCTGGTGTTTTGTGCTGTGCTTGTGGGTAGATCCTCAGTGGGCTTGTCCAGATGAATTGTAACACACACATACACAATGCTTTGAACCATTGGCTTGAAGCAAGCTGAGCAAAGCTTTAATTCAGTCACTCATCCAGTGGATTGCCCCCTGCTGGAGCAGCATTATAGATACAGAAGGAGGATAAAAGAAGCACCTGCTTCCCTGAAGAGCAGGATTGTGCTAAGATGGAACCATTTAGAGTGTTACTACTCAGCCACAGAATGGCCCATATCATGTTAAGATGTGTGAATTGAGGTAGTATGGAAGTGCTGTTGAAGTTTGAAGGCCCCTGAACAAGGCAGCAATCCATCTTAGGGAACCGACCACAACCGCTCAATCACGCCTACTCTTTAAAATATAGGAGCTTCTAATGTTTTTGAGAAATACCATAGAACAGAGGTTGAGAAACCGAGGGCCAGAAGCCAGCACCAAACTCATCACAGACCAGAGGATTGAATCCACAATCCCGGATGCACAGCCCTGCACCTGCTGCGCCACTTTGCCACCCTACATTTACAGTGTACAACAGTTTAGGTTTGCCTATTGACCTTGGAGGTATATGGTGTATTACAGCTTGGACTGCTTTGTGAATAAAGCATAGCAGTGAGTCTGAACAGAGTCTCTCATTTTTTTAACACAATGATCATGAACAAATCACTGTTTTTGTATGTAAAGCCAATAGAGAAAAATGTTGGATGATTAAAGTACTGGGTCAGGCTAGAGACAACTAGTTGGCACAAGTGGCAAAATGCAGTCATGTTTTTTCAATATAAGTCTACAATTTTATAGAAATACAAACATAACGGTTCTGTCTAGAGCAGTCTAGATCAGTGTTTATATAAATGCACATATACAGTTGTTGTGGAGCAGTAAATCAAGACCAGTGGTCATTTTATATGAATAGAAACACATGACTGTTGTGGAGCAATATGTCTTCGAGTTGCATGTTACCAGTTACATATAGGATAAGATACAACTAGCCTGTAAATCACAAAAAATCTCCTCTGTCTGGGGATCCCAGAGGAACATTTTGAGAGCCACTGGTCTAGACAATGCGATCGTCTCACTTCCCCGACTTTCCCAATAGAAAATGATCACCAACCTTGTCAAGCTGTTATGGAGCTCTCAATAACTAAAGATCCATGTTTTTCAGTGGAATATTTGTTCATTCTTATTGCCTGTGTGCAATCTCCTGAACACGCATTCAAAGGTTTTTGGATTTGTGTCTGAACCTGGCATTCCATAAAGTGGCTTGATCCTCCATTATCAAGTCTGTTTGCTTTTCGCTACAAGATAGTCTGCCTTGTGCCCGTAGATCCATCTTAAACAAACTCACAGGGCTTAGCAACAAATCAATAATCTCAGCAATCAATCGAAGGAGGCAAACAGCTTTTCTTTTTGCCTTTTTTCCATCCAACTTGTTCTTATGGGACGAAGAAAATCCATTTTCTCTTTTCTCTTTTATAACCACTTAATTATATTTTGTGAAATCCTACTGACCCTTTTCCCCACAATGGCCTCTGGGCTGAGGGTGCATGTTTCCCGTGTTCTGTTATAGGTTATTGGAAAGGCTGTGAATTATTGTTGTGGTTTTGCGTTCTGGCAGGGAGGGGGGGGTGTTTGGTGCAA
This sequence comes from Acestrorhynchus altus, assembly GCA_034509495.1. Taxonomy (NCBI): domain Eukaryota; kingdom Metazoa; phylum Chordata; class Actinopteri; order Characiformes; family Acestrorhynchidae; genus Acestrorhynchus; species Acestrorhynchus altus. The sequence continues at coordinate 6,986,441 of CM067517.1, forward strand.
ATGCAATAGCTGCTCTTAACAAGAAGAGTAAAATACCATAAAGTGGCTAAAATAAAAATAATACAGGCAGAATTGAGGCAATTTAATATTTTATAAAAATATATGCATAAACATACAAATATTCCCTGTTTTAATGTGTTTAAGTGATTTTTCAACATAAGTTATACTTTCCAAACTTTACTTCTGAAACTCCAGGTGGTTGAAAAGTCTGCCATTTCTGTAACTTCACCCGAGTTGATGATGAAAGAGTGAGGATTTTTCCCTCTATTATTTAAGATTCTGGTCAAGAGCCAGTCTGGTCAACCAGCTTAACGAGCTTGACCAGGCTGTTTTTTTTTTTTTTTTATATATATATCAGGAGTGAAATAAATAATGACAGGTTCCAATACATAGCCCTACTTTTACACACACTTTTTGGACAAGCTGGGGAACATAGAAACACCACTGAAAATGACAAATCATGTGAACTGAGGCAGAAGACTCTTTGTCCTGCCCACTTCACACAATTTTCAGCATGATCAGCTTGGAGAAGCAGCAATATAGATACTCTTCTGGCTTTTACATCAGTTGAGCACCAGTGTGATTTTGAAAGGCTACATAAAGCTGCTTTAACTCAGTCCAGTTAAGTGCATCACAGCAAACCTGAATGGACTGCAACAGACACTGAGAAAGACAGAGAAGCTGATGATGATGCACAGCTGTGAAAGTGTGTAGATTAGATATGTGCTACTCCTTCCTCTCTTCCTCCTTCTTGTCTTTCTCCTTGTCGTTTGGTTGGCGTGTGGTTTGACTGGGCTGGTGTTGGATGAGCTCTCTGTCTGACAGCTGGATCCTCGCTGGTCAATTCTCCTGAGTATACCTGTCAGTCTGGGTTTACCCTCACACACTAAAGCAGCAGCGGCAGACCCTCACTGTCCCTCCCTCGTACCATCACTCACTTCCCCACTTATTCTCTCTCTCTCTCTCACTTCTGTTCTCATCCTCTCATTCCCATTCTCTCACTTTCTCTCTCTCATTCATTCTTTCACTCCAACTCTGTCTCTTGTTCACTCAGTTTCTTCATCTCTCTCAATCATTATCTCTCTAATTCCCACTCTCTCTTTCTTTATTTTCCTCAAACTCCCTTTCTCTCTGTCTCTCTCTCTATCACTCTCTCACACACATTCTCTCACTCTCTCTCTTTCTCTCTTTCTCTCTCTCTCTCTCTCTCTCTCTCTCACACACACACACACATTCTCTCACTCTCTCTCACACACACACACACACACACACACACACACACACACACACACACACACACACACACACACACACACACAGGGTTAATTATATGGGTGGATGGTATCCAGTCTGCAGTGTTTATTTCTGTGTCCCTGTTTTAAATCAGTTGCATGATCAGTGTGTGTACTGGTTGAGGGGGCGTGATGGGGATGTGTTTTCTGTAAATAAGCATGTGTATACTCAATAGACAATAGTAGTGTGTTGAATCTGCTAGATTTATTTGTGTATATTAATAAAATTCATTACACAACAGGAGGTGTGTAGTGTTTCACTCCGCTCAGTGTGCACTGCGCACACACTCAAACACACAGGGAACAGGCCTTCATTGCACCTTGCACTTCACACTTCAGACTCTCATTCAGCTTAATTTGTGCTTGAGATTAACTCTGCCCATTCTAGACATCTGTGGACTGGGGGTTATAGGTATGGACTATATGGCAAAAGTCCTGGGACAAATAAATTCATTGTTTGCTGACCGCTTCGTCTCCCTCTCCCCAACTCATACCAAAAGTACTGGATGGAGCACCACCTTTTCAGAGCTCAGTGGTAGGGGGCTTTATAATCCTCTACTAGGCCTGGCATTAGGTATGGCTCCAGTAGGTTGATGCTTGCCTGCTCCAGAGAGTCCAATTCTATTGGCAGTACTTCTCTGGTTTAAAAGACACCTGTGCTGGCCAGTATCACATTGGATGTGATTTGGGAGAAAGCACCATCTACTTACTGGGTTGCGATCCACGGACCATAGTGTTAGTACATTAGTCCCAAAATAACAAACATAAAGTGTTCTGCTGTCCCACAAAACCTTGCATGTCCATTTTTGTTGTTTTTCATTTTTCAGTGATGATTGAACAAATACAAATGCAGCAAAATGTCTTGAAACATGTTAACCTGTCAACATTGAAAGTTCAGAGGGTTTTCCTTTACTTATGAAGTTGCCCTTGAGGTACGAGGTTCTGACTGCAGTGATATATTATGATATATTATGACAGTAATGATGACTTTTGATGACTGTTCCTATAATGTGTTGTTTTCCAACATGGACCTGGGAAAAGTATGTTCCCTCTCTTCATTGATGCATCCATGAGCTCAGAACTTCCATGTATTTACCTCTGGTCGAAAGGAGAATACTTTCTTCTGTGGCTTCCATTAAAGCCAGATTATGAGCATTTTACACACATTGCATTGCAGTCAGTTTGGACAGACCAATCCATTTCATCACGCTGGAAGTCTGACTTATAGTTTGTCATATGTTGCCTAACTGCACATTATGTTGTGGTGTATATTAGCATCACACATACAGACGTCCCCAGGATTTTCATTTTCTTGCCTGACCCCAAGTCATAGTAATTTGTTAGGCCTGCCTCTTGTGAACCTATTTTGATTAATTGTTGTTGTATGGGTTGATATATGAACAAACAATGTACTTGCTTGTCATTTATCATGGCCATTCATTCCGGGGACAGAGGTTCATATAACAGCATAGGTAATATTAATAATGTCAGTGTAAACACAATTAATCAGTCACAGTAGTCCAACTGTAAACACAAAATGAGTTTCTCTCGCTCTCTCTCTCCTATTCACACACATTCGCAGGCTCTCTCGTCTTCCTTTTGTGTTCTCATACTCTCTCTCTCTCTTACTCCCCCACCCATACAAACTGACATTCAGGCTTGCTGACTGGTTTCCATATGCATACACACCCCAGGAGTGGTGTTCTGTTGAAAAATGAAAGCATTTCACAGCTACAGTAAACCTTTTCCTGCATATTTCACATTGTGATTTATGTGCTGCCTCTTCATGCCCTGAAACAAAAACTGCAGAAGCATTACTATGCAAGGCTCACTGTGTGTGTGTGTGTGTGTGTGTGTGTGTGTGTGTGTGTGTGTGTGTAAAGCATTTCATACATATGCAGAACTTTCCTCTTCTTACTTATCTGACAGAGTGACACTGGAATTTAGTCCTTTATGGAGGAAGTTGAAATAAGGTCTGGAGAAAATGCTGTGTAGTAGATGGAAAGGTGATGAAGATAAGGGAACAGTGTGAAATTTAATCTGTATGAAGCATACAGAATCACGTGTCAGTATAACTTTTTTTTTTCCAAGTTCATCTCAGGTAGCAATAAAACTGTAAACCAATTAAATGAACATAAACTCCTTGGACAAAACATATTGTTACCTTGTGTGTTTCAATTTTGGAACCCTAGGCCAATTTTGTGGCACAAAGTTTGCTTCAGTTTAGTTTAGAACCTTTTGTCACATGTTTATATTGTATAATTAAGTACAATTATAAACATTCCTTGCATTTTTATTGACAAATAAAAAGTATCTAGTTTAAGCAAATACTTTCTATTTATACTTACAGTGTTGACCCTTCATCTTTATAGCTTCTGCAATTCGCCTCGTGTGCTGGAACTCAGCTTCTGGGCAAAATCTTGAGTGACCACAGGTTCTCAATAGGATTGGCCATGGATCCAAAATTTCAATGTTTTGTTCACTGAGCCACTTGGTTTTCACTTTTGCCTTGTAACACTGTACTCCATCATGCTGGAAAAACCATTGTTCATCTCCAAATTACTCCTGGACCTTTGGGAGAAGATGCTCTTGGAGAATGTCTTGATACCATTCCTTTTTCATGGCAGTGTTTTAGGCAAAATCTTGAGCGAACCTGAATTAGAAGCAACCCAACACATGAATGGTCTCAGAATGCTTCAATGTTGGCATGACACAAGACTCATGGTAGCGCTCACCTTTTCTTCCGTGGACTCTGGAATAGTGTTTCTGATACAGTGTTGAAATTATGTATGCAAGCTTTTTCCCGGTGCAGTAAACCTGTTTATCCTCCCTTTCAATTCCAAGCAAACTTACATAATTACTGCTTATATATACAAGAGCAACTTCAAATGCACACACATTTGATCAATCAGGAGATTCCTCTTGTTGGTGGTGGTTCTGTATATAACCATGACCTTTACTGAAGAACCTCACTTTAAGAGGTCACACTAAGAGAAGTAATCTAATGGCTGGACATACAGTGTCATTGGCTTTTCACCCCCTTGGTTTTTACCCGTTGTTTTTATCTGAAATGAGATATATCTGCACAAAATGCAATTTTTGAAGTGAAATGTGAAAAAATATATGTATAAAAAAAATTGGAAATAGAAAACTGAAAATAGGCATGTGAATATGTATTCACCCCTTTGCTCTAAAGCCCCTAAATAGTTCTAGTGCAACCAATTCCCTTTAAAAGTCACATAAGGTTTGCAAACTAATGCCGTGGGGATGTTTTTCAGAAGCAGGGTCTGGGAAAGAATTTGGTCTGTCAGTGATTTGAGCCTGGGACAGGTTCACCTTCCAGCAAGACAATGACCAAAATAATGTATTGGAATGGCCTTTTAATCCAAGACTTTAAGGTTAATCCAGACCTTAATCCAACTGAGAATCTGTGGTCAAATTTGAAGATTGCTGTTCACCAGTGGAAACCATCTAACTTGAAGAGGCTGGAGCAGTTTTGCTTTGAGGAATGTGCAATAATTCCAGTGACAGAATGTGGCAGCTCACAGAGACTTAAACAAAGTGACTTGCAGCTGTAATTGTCGTGAAAGAGGGCTCTACAAAGTACTGACTTTGGAGGGGTGAATAGCAATGCACAGTAAAGTTTTCTGTTATTTTGTCCTAATTGTTGTTCTGACAAATGTTCAAAGTTGTAACCTGTTCTGTAATCGAAATGATTCAAACCTTCAAATAATCCAGGTTTAATTCCAGGTTGTAGCAAAACATGAAAAATGCCATGAAGGCACTGTACATAGGTGAATATGCAGTCCCTGCACGTCTGCACAGTAGAATAGTGATCTATCGGCTGTGATGGGGAGATTGATTAGTCTCTGCTTACTCTAACCCATGCATATCCACACAGACTGGACCGGCATACACCCGGCATCATACACTCATTCCAGCAGAGCAATAACTCCTCTCCCAACCCCCTCGGAAAACAAAGCCTGCCCTTTCCAAACAAACTGGAAAATCCCAATTTTCCACTCTCTCTTTTTTGTCCTTCCAGTGTGACACCAGTGAAAGCATATCTTAAGTATGTGACAAAGAGCAGCCCTTTAGTGTGTGTGCCAATGTAAGAAGAAGAGAAAAAGCTCTGCCAAACACACACACACACACACACACACACACACACACACAAACAACCACATTTCTATCCTTTTATTTATTCATTTTGGCCATGATGCTGGCTTGATCAAACCCCTGGTTATTTGGGTATTTGGGTGTGCTGGTGGGTTGATGGCACGTTAATCTTGCAGGAACAGCTGTGTGTGGAGGATTAGGTGGTGATGGAGAGGGGCTAAAAGAGAGAGGCGCTCAGAAATAAACACCAAAGTCCAGCGCAGAGAGAGTAACTGGCAAGAGCCACTGTCCACTCAAACATTATCGCTCTCCGGCAGTAGCAGTCAGCCATCGCATTATATTCAAATCAATTCACTGATGAGGTCTTCCATGCAAGCACTGCATTAAACACTGAGTTTCTACAACTCCTTCTATGTCCCCTGTCCTTCACCTCTCGGTCCTGTTTGCACTGATTTCTAGACTTTTCTGGCCATTTAAAAGAACTGATATACAGTCAGCATTTATATTTAATGCTGTTTAATTACACTCATCTGAAAATATTAGGACACCCCGTATGTTTTTTTTTTTAATACTTAAACATATGGACATTTGACCTTCATTTAAACATTGTTGAAAGACTGATGTAAACTCATTGTCAAAACAAATAGTTAGAACCAGAAGGAATCAACTGTTTGCAAAGCAGGACTGCAATGGCGTCTTGCCCGACTGGCATGGATTCACTCAGTATGCAGTGGGTCATCTTCAGTGACTCTTCCCACTTTGGCAAAGTCTGTAGGAACTGAGTGAGAATATTCAAGATGCATGGAATGGATTATCACAGGACACCATTACAACTCCATTCCGAGACGTCGGGCTTGTTGTGTTACACCCAACTCCATACTGGGAAACACTTCTTCTATATGTGGATCTCAATAAATATTGCCAATAACAGTGTAAAATGTAATCATTTAAGAGAGTTAAGAGAGGGTTAAGAGAGTTAGTCATGAGATAAATTAAAATGCAAATGTATAGTGGTTCTGAAGAAATGAAGATAGAACTGAAGAATTGAAGAAATGTCTTCATACTTACAAAAAATACAATTTTCTTGTAAGGAAAAGCTGTAACACCCTCACATTTGTTACTACTTAAAACTTAAAAACTAGAATCAGGTGCTGCACATCAGTTGGACTACCGTGGTTACATCCAGAGAGCTCTCTGGGACAAATCTAAGAACAATTAGGAATCAGCCTTTTTAGTGTCTGGAAAATTTACAACTGATAACATGGCAAGGAATCATCAGTCCATCCTAGCCAAAGAGCAAGAGATAGAGTCTCCAACAATCCTAAAATGAGTCCAAAGTGCATACATCAATATCCATATATGTCCTGATGTGTTCACATGATTATATTAACAACAATTTTTCAAATGTCTTTGATTCTCTCTTGCTATCAGCTGAAATCTATACTTGGCCACTTCTGTTTCCTCTCTTGAGAACAATGACATTGATAGAAGGTGGGTCAGGATGATATGTGATGACATGTCATTTGAGTATTAGATACATTTAATTGACTGTGTCAGCTGATGTACTGCATTATAAACAGTCAGTTATGTTGGGTCATATGTCGGGTTATGTTGCTTTGGTAGGAATGTTTTACATTTGTTTTACATTCTGGGTTTAGACTACAGAAATAGTCATATGTAGACCTATACAAAATCATGCATGAGGTATAAAGCCCCCCAGCATTGAACTGTGGAACTGTGTTCTCTGGGATTGATGGTGCTCCATCCAGTATTTTTGGGATGGGGTTGGGGGTGAGGTGAACTGGTGATCATCCTGACCTCACTAACTCTCTTGTTGCTGAATCAAATTAGGCATCGGACCTTTCCTGAGCAGTAGACAGTTTCTTTAACAGTACCTGCGATTTCAGAAGAAACAATGATTGAATGAATGAGCCATTGTCCCAATACTTTTGTCCATGTAGTGAGCTTTCAATACCAACTCCAGATCTGAGGACTCCCCACACCCATTTTCATTATAACAGTCAAAACAGAAAGTAAAATGAAGGATATCTGTTTTTCACAATTTATCCAACTAGATTGGAAGATCATACCAGCCCGTCTTCATTTTCGGCTTTGTTATTGGGATCACAGAAGGTCTTTGAGCTATAACGGTGCTTGTGTTTTTGAATATTGCAGCTGTGCTTTGGGATATTGTGTTTCCTGAGCAAGTTGCTCCTGGTAAAGAATGAGATTGTCAGTTTTAACGACAGGTGGGCACTATGGAATGCTTGGGAGAACACCCGTATCATCAAAATCATACTCCAGCCACACACTGTTGTCCTGTCCGAGTCTGAACATTCTTTTCATTTTTTTTTTTTTTGCACTCGTCATTGTTATCTGAGTCTGTTTTATTATCAGCACTGCCACTGGCAGTAAATGAATATTTTATTAAACCAGCTGTCATGGTGGGCATCACAAAATGCTTGGAGGTCTTGAAGAACTGGTCACTTGCTGTCATGGACTCTCATAGTGACTATGTTAATGTTATAGTTGGTGAAATCTGACTGGATTCCTGGAATTTTATATGTGGGGAACTTTTACCCACATACAGCACACCACCAATTCCTAGACTCCAATTCCTAGATTTTGCTTTGCTACGAAGGATTACTCTGTGTGGATTCTGTTTGACATGCAGGCAATCTCCTCCAGTCATGTATACATTGGTGGGTAATCAATGCCTTGGCCTGGATCGAAATGTTAAATGTCCTTGTAAGGTATTGGACTGACAAATCAAGAGCTGTAGGAAAGGGAAAGATGTGTGTAGTTCATTGCCATGTGAAAGACACCTGGCTGCTTGGTTGGCATGGTGACCTTTGAAGGTTTTAATGGGATGTCAAGGTGTGTGAGTGCTTGGGAAGGTGGGGGTGACACTCATGCTGATGTGCAACTTCTAGAATGCCAAATGTAAGCATGTATATGTCTGTTTATATATATATATATATATATATATATATATATATATATATATATATATACACACACACACAAACAGAGGAAGGCACTTTCTGTTTGATTTTGGAGCATTTGTGAGGAAAGGATATTGTATGATCTTCACCCCCAGTGGTGCTGCTATCCATAATCCTGCACCACCCAATCAAATTAATGTGCAATCATTCACCCAGTAGTTGGATTTGCATAAATTCAGATTAATTCGGGTCAATGCCTAAGACCAACCCACCTCACCCTCAACTCAAAAGTGTTGGATGGAGCACCATCTTTCCAGAGAACACAGTTCCACATTTCCACTGCTCCACAGCTCAATGCTGGGGGGCTTTATACCACACTAATAGGTGTATGTCAATAGGTTGAGGTTTATTTGCTTCATGGAGTCCTATTCTATCGGCAGTATTTTTCTACTAGGTCTAGACCTAGTAGTTGTCAGTAATAGGTGCAACTTAATGTAGTTGAATGCATTGATTGGAAGGGGTGTCCAAAACATTTGAACAAATAACAAAGACATTTGTGTTTATTAAATGTGGGTGGGTGTCTGTGGGCAACTCCGCCAACAAGAAAGAAAAGAGAGTGCAATCCATCCTGCTCTGAAAAGCAATTGTTTGGTTTTGCTGTGTAGACTTTTCAACAATGCAGATATTCATGCTAATTCAAGGACATGAAATATTAAAACAGCTTGTAAATTCAAGGGATCTTGAGCAAAGCAACGCCGTCTTCTATTCATTATTCACAGCACAAATCACTTGAAACGGAATAGAGACGTTTTTCTTTGTCTGTTTGAAAAGCAGATGTGACATTCCCCTATAAAGGTGAGTACACACTCACCACAACAGGTGAGAAAAGCAAATTAATATATAAAACAAATCCTCGCTTGGCAACTTCTGACTCGACCTCACCACAAGTGCCGCTACTCAACTTCTCCTGCTCTTCTCCTACATTGGAGGGTCTCCAAATTAGAAATGGAAATGCGTTCGCAAGGCCGTGGTTGTCACGCCATTAGCACAGACACTTTTCCTGATTAACGAGGTGTGTGGTTGTGATTAACACAGCTCTGATTGTGCTGTCAGTCTTCCAAATGGGCCGCGACCCGCCACTCAACCCCAGGCTGGCCTGTTTCAAACGCCCCGGTGTGGACGCTCCCCTGTCCATCTAGCACACTTACTCATCGTTATGGTCTGAATGGCCCTCACTAAATCACCCTACGATTGGTATGAAGATGGGCGGGAGCTGGGCCCGCTGGCTCCGTCCTCACACCAGTGGGACGTTTCTGCTTGTCAGCAGCCTGCAAACAGGTCAGAGGTCAGAATCGCTCATATTTGCTATATTTCCATATCAGCTGAAGAATGTCTCGGCTGTGAGAGCAAGGTCTTCTATTAACTGATATATCTAGCAGTGCTGTGGATGTTGGATTTGAACAAGTAGGCTTGTTCCTACCACAGTATGAAATTTGACCTTTAGCGGTCTAGAGATGAACTGTGAGGTTTCTAAACACTGTAAATATTTTCATTTAAGCTTATATAAGGCACTTAAATATTGATTACATTTTGTTTTTCTCCACATGCATTGAACAATGGCAAGCAAAAATGTAGAGTGCATTGAAATGTGCTTGCATAATTACATTGTTTCTTACTAAAATTACATTTTCTTTTGAGCTCCTATTACCATACAAGAGCATTTACATTTATGGAATTTAGCAGACACCCTTGTCCAGAGCGACTTAAAAAAGTGCTTTGCTGTTCACTTAGATATCTGTAATTATAGCACTTTGTCGTGCTGTAATTACAGACTGTAGTCCATCTGTTTCTCTGCACTCTTTGTTAACCTACTTTCACCTTGTTATTCAATAGTTAGGACCACTACAGAGTGGTGGTGGTCATTCTCAGCACTTCAGTGACTGACAGTGACATGGTGGTGGTGGTGGTGTTAGTGTGTTGGTACAAGTAGATCAAACTGCTGGTGTGTTTAAACCCTCAGTGTCACTACTGCACAGTGAGAACAGTCCACCAACCAAAAATATCCTGTGTCCTGTGGGAAATATCCAGGCAACAGAAAAGCTGCTCTGTGGTGGTCCTGTGGGGTGAACAGGGTGAAAGGAGTGTAACAAAGTATGCAGAGAAACAGATGGACTACAAAGTGCTCTAAGTAAGGGTGTATAAAAAGGGAGGCTTTGTAAATTCAAAGTGTTTGATTTGAATAACCAGTCCCTATAATTTACAGAGCATAGTTTTTTTCATCAGACAACAATAACATTTAAACAAAATCTGTAACATTTGCCAAGTAAATTGCGTTCGGATTATTCCGAAAGCATTCTCACTTTCCCTGTAGTTCATGCGCTATTGATTAAGCATCCTTTCTGCTGATGGTCATCTTAAAGCACACAAGTGTTTGACCTCATTATTTGCAAATTCATCAGAATCATAGCGTAGGCCTGGTGGATTTGTCCTCTGTCTAAGCAACCTACTTATTTCACTCATCTACGCTGACCTTCTGACCTCCAGAAAGGATTTCTTCTCACATTTCCTCTCTCACTCTCTCTGTCTTGCTCTCCCCTCTCCTTCCTTCCTTTCCCTCTTCAGCCTGTCCAAAGCAGATCCCCTCCACATCCTGTTAATGTATACCTCCACGTTACTCACTGTTATAGTTCAATTATCCCTGTTAATAAATGAATTTCTCCATCCTTACTTCTCACTACGACAGGGCAGCATACATTTTTAATGCAGCATTGATCCGTGTTGAATTCCCTGTGGAGAATCAATCACGGCTGATCAATAGAATGCAATATGCCAGTGCTCTTGGTCCACATTAGATGTGTGTTTTATCAAACATGTGAACTTTCGTCTTCTTGGCTGCGGTGCTCCCAGCTTGGGAACTTAATGCATTGCTAATGTGTGTTGGGATGTAACTCTGCTGCAGCTGATTATTGACCGCTGTAAATGATGTTAACAGAAGTGTACCTTATAGTTGGTCCTATCTGAAGACAGATATACGTGAGACATACGCACACACACCTCACCCAGACAGTCCATTTGTTATGTTGAACAGTTTAATTTCCAGTTGCATCGCATCTACCAACTTCAGCAGATGACAAGTTCTGTCTGTGGCCTTGTTTTCTGTGCTTTTTCGAGCATTTGTTGACCCCCACAGGTCCCTGGACTGTCATGACCTCTGCTGTTGTCAGTGCCATAAATGAGGCCTTACCCATTCATTTTCCGTAGTGTGCCATATTTATTAAAGGTTAGCAATTCCTTACTTTCAGTGGAGCAGTTTATTAAAAGTTAGGGAGCAAACTCCTCATCCTAAATCAAAGCAGTGTCCTCAGTTCCTCCCCCCCAGCCAGCCTGCCTGCCTGCCTGCCTGCCTGCTCTCTGTCTTCGGACTCCTCACCCTTGCCTCCCCCCAACCTTCACGAGGGCTTGGAATATGTCGGAGGGCTGTCAACCCTGTCAGCTCGGCCTGAGAGGTGGAGGGAACTTGTCATTGTGATGAAATTCCAGAATGTATTTTCAAACCTCCTGTCTTTGAGGCTGACACCAGCGCTCCTCCCTTGGTAGATTTAATGCCCTGTACAGACTCCCAGGGTGTTGCTTTTGCAACACAGTGCCAGGCTGCAGAGCTGTAATCGGGCATGAAATTTACGTCCATTCCTGAATGAAGCCCAGAAACGTTCTGCCTGAGCCTGAATGGATCCAGCTACAGCACTGTTTAAAATCCAAACCTGACTGAAGCCTGACACAATTCTTTACAAAATCCTAGTCGACCAAATCCTCTCCAAACGCTATATGTGTGCTATGTGTGTATATATATCTGTGACATTTTGACCACCTCCTTCCTTCTATATTCACTGTTCATTTGATCAGCTCCTCTTACCATATAGAGCACTTTGTAGCTCTATAATTACAGATTTATTCCATCTGGTTCTTTGCATACTTTATTATCCTCCTTTCACCCTGATCTTCAATGGCCAGGACCCCACAGAACCACCACAGAGCAGGTATTATGTGGCTGATGGGTCTTTCTCACCATTGCAGTGACACTGACACGGTGCTACTGTTGTGCTGGTGCAAGTGGATCAGACACATCAGTGCTACTGGAGTGTTTAAATCCCTCATTAGCATCACCAGACTTAGAATAGTCCACTCATCTGGAATATTCAGCAAACAGTGTAATGGACAGCATCTTATGAGCACTGATGAGGGACTACAGGATGACCAAAGCAAACTGCAGGAACAGATGAGCTTCTATTTCTGGAATTACATCTGTTAGGTGGAGCAACTAGGTAGGAATGTCTAATTGGATGGACAGTGAGTGGACAATGTGTTTAAAATTCCACTGCTGTGTCAGATCCACCCGTACCAGCGCAACATACACTAACACACCACCACCATGTCAGTATTACTGCAGTGCTGAGAATGACCCACCACCCACATAATACCTGCTCTGTGGTGGTCCTGTGGAGATTAGGCTAAAGGAGGCTAACAGAGTAACATGTATGCCATATAATTAATAATAGGTATTGGATCATTCATAGTAGATACTGAATAGTTGAAATTAGACACTGAATGATTTATAGAGTAAAATGAATTATTCATACAGATTACTGACTAATTAAGATTGGATACTGATCAATTAAGAGTGGATACATATTATTTCATAGTGGACACTGAATAATTCATGGTAAATACAGAATAATTAATTGTTGATTCTAATAATAGGTCTTAGAATCTCAAATCTAAAGATAACGTCTAGGTTTCAAGTAGTAAAAACAATGTAACCTATAAAAATAGGAAATATAAAGTAAGGAAAGTATTAAGTCTGTAACTGCTAGTAAAAATGTTTTAAATAAAGATTAGCTACTAGAAAATGCAAAATTTGAACCCACAAATATTTCAATCTGTACCAGACAGGAACTGGCAGGGCTTGTATATGCAGGTGTCCAGCTTTATCAGTTTTAATCGTTACTTGTTATAACAGAAGACTGCATTGTACCCTCACTAAACACAGTCTGCTTATGTGGGCTGAGCGAGGCTGAGAAAGCTTCCTACACAGAGTTATTGAGTCCCATCAGCAGAAGCCTCCAAAAAGCATTTCACTGTGTTACATGAAAAGCGATCCTATTTTCAGAGCGTGAGAGAGAGTGGGAGAGAGTAGAAATATTTTATTAAGGGGCATCTGACTCCAGTCTGAGTGCCATACTCAGCCCCTTATTCCACAGAAGCCATATTCTGGGCTGGTTATGAGGCCATAAATTACCTATTGACTGCCTCATTATGCTCATTCGATTTCTCAGTGATCAAAAGTGCTATTGAAGTGTCAGGCAAGCCCAAGTGCTGGGCCTGGTAGAGACTGTGTGGATGCCAGGTATGTAGGGTGGGCTGAGAAATTCCAGCAGTACCTCAGCAGGAGTGAAAGGCCTGGAGAAGATAATGGTCATCAGTGGGTTGCTGAGTTGGGCTCTCCTGAGCTACTTCTGGGCTAGACTCTGATTCTGCAATATTATGTTGGCTGGAGTCTTATAGCACCAGCAGTGGATCAGCCTTCCTTCTTGAGGGATGTCCATCATTGTTTTTCTAGCTGATCTTAAAAACAAATAAAAAAAAGAGTGTGAATTCAAATGTTTTGTCATCTAGTCAGACAGTGTTCACTAATGCAGCACTACATTCCTCAGCTTCATCGGTTAGAATGTCTTTTTCCTCATGATTGTTGTCTTAATGCAGCATGCATTACACAAGTCATATGATCATTGAAGATCCCCTGCAGAGTGATAAACATATGATGCAGAAGCCAATAAATAGACTTATCAGGGGGTAGCTGTGGCCTGAGGCAAGAGCAGCTGCCTTGTGGTTGCAAGTCCCTGAACTGTCCCATGAGCAAGGCACCTAACCCCAAACGCACCTCCAACCTTTAAGATGCATTTCAGTAGGGACATTTTCTAGTCTTGTCCAGAATACACAAGTCCGTACCCAGGACAGATTCTGTGCTCATGTAGGGAAGGGGTTCATTATCGCTGCTTTGCTTTCACACAGAAGAATTCAGTTCAATGTGGTGTAATTTCACAGCTCTATAGTGGCCCTACAGTCTAAGTGTCTACTTATCAAGTGTGAGATTGAGTTCAAATCTCAGCAAGCGCTCAGGGCTCCACTGTCAAAACCCTCCCAGTCTGTGTACATCATGGCATAGTTCCTTGACAAAATGGACTAATCACTCAACCCCAGATGTAGCGATGGGAGCAGATAGCTTCCAAACTTTCAGGAGAATGAACTAGAGCCCTCTTGAAGCTACTTATTTTATAGTTCACTATATAGTTCAGTGGTTCATTTTTTTTTCATGTTGCCTAGACCAGCTCTGTAATATTTCTTGTCATGTGCAGGTAGATGGAAAAAGTAATGCTCTGAATTTCTAAACCAATCAGATATTCAATATTTAAAAAACAAGCTTCTATTAATGTGAATACATGAAAATATATATGTTTAAGTAGGATAAATCCAGTGCAAGAATTCTGTCAGTGTTAATGATGCTGAGGTTGCTGATATCTTGCTAATATCAGTTGTGTTTGTCTCACATATATGGATTGATGTCAAATATATGATTTTTATAAAATGCACATGCAAAAACAGTACTATGTAAAGGTTTTTAGGCACATAAGCACAGTAATACAAGCATTTCTACTGAAAAAACTGCACATACTGTACATTACTGACTACTAATTAATAAGCTATGGGTAAACGTCTTTATTTAGATTCAAATGACACATGATGTTAAAAGTACTTTTAATACAAGGTCCAAGACAGCATTGAAAGAACTGCAGGCAGCTCCAGTGCTGCATGTTACCAACCACTGGTCTAGACAATGTGAAAGAAACTACCAACAGTTACAAAACTGAAGTTTGAAACTTGATTGCACAGGATTTGTGCCGTTTCTTAGACTGTTCTAAATCCTGTTGATGATCATCTGTTTTGAAGTGACGGAGCATGTTGTCATTAGAGTGTAATGTTAAAATGAGCCCTGGCCTTTTCCTAAACAAGCCTATAAAGTGTTTTGTTTGTGGAAAGCACTGCGTTCTAAATGGTTCATCACCTCACTTTTAATCTAATTTGACATTGAGCTCTTTTGCACTCCTTAAACTCAGTTTCATTATCCCTGTACCATGTGGCTTCTCACACAGTGCTGGCAGAATACTTCATTAGCAATATGCTCCGCAAATATGCTGTTGTCAACACAGTCATTCGGAAATTGTTTTTCACGTAGATCGGAACGCGCTGTTGTAATGGAGGGTGTTTCTGGTGTGTATGTCTCTATGTGTGTGTGTTGTGCCAGGACTGCATGGGAGAAAGAGTCAGGAGGAGTGGTGAGCTGGGACTACAGGAAGTCATTAGACGAGTCCGTTAATTGAATGTGCGAGATGGAGCGTGGCGTGCACTTGTCTGAGGAGCAGACGACCTTGAGTGCAGATGCGGGCTTTAATTAGCACGCACTCAGGTGAACCCCTCCAAGCCAAATGAGGAGGAGAAGCCCGCCCCTCCGCTCCTAATGGAGACTCTACTGATGCACCATTTCTCTCTCTCTCTCTCTCTCTCTCTCTCTCTCTCTCTCTCTCTCTCTCTCTCTCAGTTTTTAGTTTTCAGTTTCAGAGGGAGTCACTGACGATTGTCTCCAAACATTGCTATGATGGCATGCTATTGAAATTTTTGTCTGTCCTAGTAAGAATGGAAAGTTAAGAACTGCCTTTTAAATTGTGCAGTTTCACAGAGTGGCCCAAAAGCCTCCCAGTCTAGAGACATCACACAGTAGTGGAAGTTCTAACCTGCATAGGGGAATAAACAGTATTGTTTAAATTGGTTCGGCTCAAAATATAAGTCTCTTTTCCACTGCAAGTCCAAACAGTTCTGAGCATAGAGGTTAACCATTCCAGTGGCTTTTCTCCATGGACATGGGTCAGCATGGTTCACTTACAGCCTGGGCTGGACCTGTTTTTCTCCGCACAGTTAGTTAACCATAATTGGACCCACAGAACCGTTAAGTGGGAGGGTTTATGATGTATGGATGCACTGATCAGCTCTACATTTGCAAGCCAGAGTCACCACGTACTGGTGTCAAAACATATTGAAGTGTGAACATACAGTTGTTTGGAGGAATGAGGATTTAGATTCTTTGGCAGCTAATGTTAAAGTCGAGACAAATTAGATTATTAAGCTAAATTAAGTTAAGCTTTATTTACGTGAGACTGGACATATCTGATGACAACAGCTGTAGCAGTTCTACGAGACTGCTCATGATGTAGCAGCACAGCAAATGGACAAATAAACGATTACTGGTCTAACATGGCATGGGCTTAATTACAGTTTTAACCTACAGTGGAAAAGAGGCCAATCTTAACCAAACTCAGAAGTAAAACTGTATCAGAAACAGTGTTAATATAGCAGACGTTGGTATATCATGGAAAACTCCTTTGAGTTGATTAGAATTGTTCACCTGCTTTTATTGTGTACCAGTCAGTAGACCACCCAAAACTGCTCTCATGTTTAGGATCCCAAAGATTTTCCACAAGGGGGCATTATTTGCACTCATTGGCTTTAGGTGCTCTCTTGAAATGTGGCCTGAATATATTGACAGAAGGGGAAGCCGTGGCCTGGTCGTAACAGAACTGGCCTTGTGACTGGAAGGTTGCAGGTTTGTATCCTTGAACTGGCAGGACACGAGTACCCTATAAGCACTTAGTTAAACAGTAGTAATTATATACAACTGGCAACAAAGTCTATTACTGTAACACTATAAAACAAATCAAAATCAGATAAACTTACAGTTACAGAGCACTTTATTTTAATTTAACTCAGTTTAGTCACACTTTCTCCTAGCTCACAGTTTTATTTCTGCAGATCACTATGAGCAGTACTACATAATGAGTTGAGCCTGAAAAACATTAATAAAAGAGTCGCAGCTAAAATTTTTAAAATATTGTGTAAGATGTTTAGTCTGTGACTCCTCCCCCTCAGCCTGTTTACTGTTTATTCATATCTGCAGGTTAGAACATCACACAATGTCCCCCAGAAAGATGAAGCTTTTGCTGGGATTTGAACTTATGATCTCTACACACTTGATGAGCAGCAGTTAGACTGTAGGGCCACTCCAGTGCTGTGAAAATACGCTACATACATACACAGAATTGCACATGTTGTACATTTCTGGGTGGCACAACTGTCTAACTGCCTGCTTGCCAAGAAGCATGACATCATAAGTTCAAATTCCAACACCTCAGCCCTCTATGGCCAGGAGTCTGAGAATAGGAAGCTATAGGAAGTGATAGGCGTCTGACAGCTGACCTGCAAATGGGAATGAGTAATAAACATACTAAAGGGGATGAAAATAGGCTAATCATCTTATATAATATTGCATCAATTTCAGCTGCAATGTTTATCTAAACTAAATTACAAAAATGCTCTGTAATTGGTTACTGTATAATTTTAAGTTGGCCTGACTACATTTCTGTGGTGAAATCAGTAGTCACACTTGCCTTCTAAACTAGAGTTACTCCACTGTGAGAAATTAACAGGCAATATTTTCATAACTAGGAAGGAGTCTCTTTGCAATCAGTGTGCAAGTCTTCACTGTTTCACTCAGCGGGGCACTCAAGAGCTGTCTCAGACATGGTGAACATTTGCGCTGCCATTCAAGCGCATGATTGCAGAGCCTTCTCACACAAACAGATCAAAGTGCTCCTGGTGTCTGAGTGAAGATGTTGCAACATCACTCAAAGATGAAACGGAGAGGGGGAATTTGGAAACTTTTTGGAGAACACATCATAAATGCTGCTCTACTGTAATTCAGCAATAGAGCTAAGAGGATGAAAAGAGTACAAATATGAAAATTTAAGGACATACAGTCACACTGCTGTGATGCCCCACTCTTTCATAGCAGACCTGGTGCTTTATTTGCCTGAGGTCATCCCTACATGTTAGTGTAAGTATCATTATTTAGGTTGAGTGATCATTTGTTTCCAGTAACAGTGGTTGTTGTATTGCCACAAGAATGTATGGTGTCTGTGCTTATGTGTAGAAGTATAGTTTTTTATTCCATATTCACGCTGTATAGTTTCTACCTCTTTTTGCATTCATCATATCATGCTGGTTTGGGTCCAGTTTGGGTCCAGTTCAAATCTCCTTTTCAGGGATTTGAATGGTCATTTGCCCAGAATCTCCAGGGAGAAAACTGCCATAACTACAGGTGATCAGATAAAGAGAATCCAAGATTCCTGGTTTCCTCCCACATTCCAAAAAACATGGATATCATGTGAACTGGCCACTCTAAACTCCTGTGTGAATGAGTGTGTCTGTGTCAGTGAATGTGCTCAATATAGTTATCTACATGGACAGATGTTTCCTGTGTGTGTGTGTGTGTGTGTGTGTGTGTGTGTTTGAGTTCTGTAATTGTAATTGTGAAAAGTGTGGATTGTAAAGTGTCCTTGGGTATCTTGAATACCTAGAAATGCAATATATATGAATGTAGCCTCATTCATTCAGTTTCTCAAGAGATTTGTAGCCATCTTCAATGTTAGAGTGATTCATGTGATGCTCACTCAACATTTAACAACATCTTTCATTTGTGCTTAGAAGGAAACCCAGTCCTGTAAGTGAAAAAGAAAAAGATACGAAAAGAAATCTAGTCTTATGAACTTGGGAGGTTTTGTTGATTTTTCCACAATGTGTCACACTTGTCTTGTGATCAGAACCATGACTTTTGTGTACCATGACACTTCTATTAGGAACAGAATGTTCCCTCTCAGTGATGCATTGCTATAAATCTATAATGCGCAGTGTATTGTATGAACTGTGCAGTAATGTGGAATAGGATTTACTGCTGTTAATCGTTACAGTAATTCTCTTAATCGCAGAGCTACGGAAAAACATACAGACATACAGCTGTCACGTCAATGTATCACAAGAGCCATAATGCAACACATCGAGCAGAGCTCTGTTAGTGTCTGGCATAGGAGTCTCATATGGACATGGAAGAAGGAAAGTAAAAAGGACAAAGCTTGAACTGTCAGCCTTAGAATGTTTCATAATAAAAAAAGAAAATGACACATGCAAGACATTGAAGAACTCCATGGATGCACTGCATCACCAACAGACTATCAAAATAAGTCACTAATACAAACATAGTGGTAACAAAATTAGAATCACTGTCTCACATTTATGTTTTGTCATATTTTATTCCTGCTTCTTTGCACATCCTTGGTTTGGAATTTTGACAGGAAAGAGATATTGATTAAAAACAATCAAAACAGTGCATTTTTGAAAAATGAGTTCTTCATCTAAATTGTTAATTACAAAATAAATTAAACAGTATTAAGGTAATAGACAGCTACATTAAAGCTGACACCTACATGAAGTTTATTTGGTAATCATTTAATTCATAGTCTAGGCAATTGATTATTCATTCAAACAGTAGATTATTACAATATCCATATAATCATTGCAGGACTTTTCTGCATTATAACATTATGATGTATTGATGCAGTAAGAACATAATCATGTTGCTTAGCTTAAATCAGCTGTAGGACTCATCTTAAGCTAGAATGTACTTATGCACATTAATATAGATAATAGTGTCATTCAGTGTGAAATTGTGTCTTAATCACGCTGTTAAAAAATAAACTGTACTGTTTCTTTAAACTGTACTTTTTACCAAACAAAGACAAATAAAGAAAAAAAGGAAAAAAGAAAGAAAGAAAAATGAATCAAAAACCTCCTTAGTTGGGCAGTCAGTGTTTAATAGCTCTAACTTAATTTCTGAATGAATACAAAACATTCATACAACAATAGTATGTATATAAAATGATATAAATATATATGAAATAATAAACATATATCTTGACTTCTTGCCAAGCTTTTCTACCACATATGTTAAACACCTTTAAAAGTCTTTTTCAGTGTTATGTTTTTTGGAGATTTGTCTTTTTGAAAACAAGAAATCTTGAAGACATCATCTCTTCCATGTTTTGATTACAGTTTTTGACCAATATGTCTTTAAATGCTATAGTGGTCAATTTTGTTTGTCAATATCAAAGAACAATTCAATTTTGAGCAGGAAAGAAATGAGGCATTCTACTGAAATATGTCACCTATGTGTTCACTTGACCTTGAAAAATGACCTCAGGTTATACAAGAGCTTCCAAACGTGCCATTTTAAATGTGTTTCTGCTGTTCCGATATGTTGCAATTTCACTAAATGTCAGTGGAGTGAATCAAGCATGTGAAATGTTAATGGGTTCCATATGGAATCTTAGATAATGTCCAGTTCTCCATGGAGCAGCTGTCTGTCACATGTACATGACCAAGTTCTTTGTAAATTTCAGGCTATTTCTTGGTGTCTCGTTGGTCAATCAGGAACATTTCCCACAGACTGATATCACAATTAGGCATAGCATTTCCATCTATCCACTGGTCACCTTTTAAATAAAGATGTATGTCTCTGGCCGGTTGAGCAGCTGAATTAAGAAGTGTCACATTGGAGAGTGTCACATTGCTCAAGGAAGAGAGGGAGGGTGTAGCAGGGGATCTTTATTAACATAAACTAAAACTGGAAAAAACAGAAACAAAGCACTAACTGGGATTTAGCAAGCATGAACAAAAAGGAAAAACAAATTAACCAGTGGTTCTCAATCCTGATCCTGGAGTAGCACTGCCAGGTTTTAGATTTTCCTCCTAATTACAACACACCTGATCCAGACAATTATCTAACAGACGAACCCAAGTAATTTTGTGTAATGGAGGTAAAGTGTGCTTAATCTGTATAATCCAACAATTCTCATATTGGTATGTCAGTAGTTAATTTATATTTGGAATTCCATATTAACTTTATGAACCTGATGCCACTTTTGTGGAATGTTTTATTATTGTTATATTAATTTACTTAATTTCATTTTCCTCTTGGGATTTAATTTGGTTGGAAAAGAGTGAATTTTAGCTGGATTACTCACTGGTGATTCATCATACAGTGGATGGATAGAGTTAATCTTGTAGTTTATGATATCATGTTTATAGGTTGCTCCTTTCTTGAGTTATGAAGCCTATGAACCCATCTCGAGTTGTAAGGGTTAAGGGATATTGGTGCTTTTGCTAGAAATGATCCAATAGTTGGATCTTTGTGCTGAAACTTGGCTTTTCCTAAAATTAAACATCCAATCCCAGGAATTTTCAGAAACTTATCTTTTTTTAGCAATGTGGCTGGATTTGTTTTTTGAGGTGTTGGTATATATTTATTAATAGGGATGGATATGTATGTAATGCAGTGTTTTTCCTGTTTATTTTCAGAAAAATAGATTTCCAGGCAGGAGCGCACAGATACCTTTCATATTTGGAGTTTAATAAATAGAATCTGCCTCAGATGAGTTCGTATAACAGCATGAAATATAAATACACTTTATATCATTTAGAAAGATTTACTGTTTAATCATCCATGCAAACCACATATATACAGGGTGCCTTTAATAATCATCAATGAAGAAGATATATATATATATATATATATATATATATATATATATATATATATATATATATATATATATATATATATACACACACAGTGAATTTTTCCAGGTCCTTCACAACTAGGGCTGTCCTCACAGTCAATAATTTCAGATCTCATACACTTTAGGTTAAATCAAACTTTTATAAGTATTCTCCATCTCACTACTCTAAAAAAGGTTCTTTAGGTTCTTTTATGGCATTCCCAACATTGGTCCTGGAGGAGCACCTCCCCTGTATGTTTACCTGATCTAACACACTACCTTTAGCACAGGAAGTGCTTGTTAATTGTTTGATTACCTGGATCAGGTGTTATGTGAACAATATAAACACTCAAAGGTGCAGAGCAGGGGGACTTTAGGGCCACGGTTGGGAACCATCAGTGCAGTGGATGCTTTTTAACAGTTTTAAGGCCCTTTCATGCAGAGAACAATTTGTTTCGGCCCAAAAAGTTTATAACGCGGTGGAACCTTCACAACAAGTCCGATGTTTTTTGCTTGCTGTGCTGTGGAAATGGGCTTTTTCTGTTTCCGGTCTGCTTTGGCTCTCTTTAACCTTTAAAACCCTAGGCCAATTTTGCTGGATGGATTTGTCAAATAAATTGGAATAGTATTTATAGGAGACAGTCACACATGCCAGATGCTGTTCTCAGGAGATCCTTGACTACTCAAATCAGTACACGTAAACAGGGCAGTAAATATGCACTGGAAGTCTCTTTTGGCATTTAAACTGGGATTAAACGAGTGAATTTTAACTGTTTTCCCAAGCTGAATAATTCATCACACAATGATAATGATCTGTTCCTGAGATATGAAGCCTATAAAAATGCCTTGTAACTGCATGCAAAATGCAAATCTCTGGTTCTAAGGGCAAAATTCCCTCCTTCACACGAGTGGTCATTAGGAAACAGGAGTTTACAGCTCTATACAGAAGACGTTTGTCACAAACCAAACACAGCTTTGGAGAACCACAAGAACTTCATTCCAGCTGTGAAGCATGGAGGTGGAAATATCATGGTTTGGGGCTGCTTTGCTTTCATAGATACCACTATGAAATCTTTGTATCAGCGGGGGCTTGAGGAAAAAACCATCTGTGCAAAGACTGATGTTGTAACATCACATAGCTGAAAGAATTTCTGAATGGAAGAGTGGAATATGATTCTTCCAATGTCAGAGTCTGGTAGAGCTGATTATAGGAAACATCTAATTTACATGATTTTATCGAAAGGAGGAAATATCAGCTACAAAGATATATGGTCCTAACTTTTCCCGCAAGAAAATTGCATTTCTATTAATTACATTTTGCAAATGATTTTAAAGGACCTTTCTTCACCTCTATTTCTCAATATAGTTCAAATGGAGTGTCCATAAGTTTAAATATGTTCAAGTCAAAGGTGTTCATGAGGTTTGTACAATCACATAGACCTCTATGAGTTGGTACCAAGACAAACCATCCTCATACTCAGCCTTTGATCTTCTAAGAAACTATAGGGGAAAATGCAAAGCCATTAGACTGACTGTAGGATTAGGTGAGCAAACCCAGCCTCATAGTGCAGCCTTTTTCTCTAATAACTGTGATGGCTTGGTTTCACTGGATGACAGCTTCTGCCAGCTTCTGCCAGTTTTAAGGAGTTGTGAGGTAGGTCAGAAGAACTGGCTCAAACTTTTCTAAAAGTCTCAAACCTTGGCTTGCGTTTGGCACCCTCTCTGTCATGGCAGCTTAATCTTATCCATAACTCAAGATCACTCCTCTCAAATCAATAGTATAACTCATAGAGTGCGAGCCAAGACACTGGGTCAGGCTGGCTGAGAGAGCTTCACCCATAATTCATGGCACATTTGCTGCCATTACTTAACGGGTCGACCCCATTAATAACTGTTCTTCGTTGTCAGTAAGGGGAGGGAGGGGCATATTGGGTTCTGCCTGATGGCTTGGCGAACAGGCAGAAGCCCATGCGCAATGACGAGCACAATCTCTCTCAGAACAATGGGAAAACAGCAGTGTGCTGGGAGCCGACCCGCTGGTGTCAACTTGCCCTCCCATCACAGCCCGACCTGTTTCGGTTCCCACTTCCCCTTTCTGCAATGCTCTATTAGACAAAAAGTCCATCTGCCGACATGTTCCAACGCTAAGCAGAGGGTATTCTGGTGCCCTTGGCAAAAAAGGGGTTTGGCTTTGCGGGCCAAACTCTGTTATAAATTGTACCAGTGGCACTTTTATTATAGGTTGTAAATAGAAGCTCCTGCCATATTTTATGGCCACCATCACTAACTCATTCTGATTCTTATTCCTCTTCCACTCCGCCATTGCCTTAACAGCTTGCTGCCACTCCCAACATGCACAGTTTCCGTGCCCATTCTGTGTTCTGGACTGTAAAAGGATTTATTCCCAGTGTAATTGTGCTTTTAACAAGCCCCACAGTATCGACTTCAGTCACCATTTTTCCACCATAATCACAAAAATGTGTAGATGGCGGATGGGGTGGGGCATAGGGTAGTGCATTAAATCATCATTGCTGAGCTTCTGACATATATTTTTTTTCAACCTCCAGGAATGTGCATGCAATATAAGAGCTTGAAATGCTGTCAGAAAGTAATCTACATAGACTTATTCTGAGAATGGGACATTGGGACCATACAATTTCTATGATGTGTTCTGTAATGTCGTTGAATCATTTGAAGGCCTACAATGTTCTGAAAAAAAATATTTTCTGTCCTATTTGGTAGAAGTCAAGACCTAAAAATATCCATCCATCCATCCATCCATCCATTTTCTGAACCGCTTATTCCTGAATAGGGTCATGGGGGAGCCGGTGCCCAGCCGGCAACTCTGAGCGCAAGGGCGGGAAACAACCCTAGACAGGGCGCAAGTCCATTGTCCACACACACACACACACACACACACACACACACACACACACACACACACACACACACACACACACACACACACACACACACACACACACATTCACACACTAAGGGCCACTTTAGAGTCACCAATTCACCTACTGCACATGTCTTTGGACTGTGGGGGAAACTGGAGTACCCGGAGGAAACCCACGTGAACACGGGGAGAACATGCAAACTCCACACAGAAATTTCTACCTACCCAGGGATCGAACCCAGGTCCTTCTTGCTGTGAGGTAACAGTGCTATGTGAAGTGGGATATTAGTAAATTAATTATGAAATAGCATTCTCTTGGGCGATGTTATGAGGTGTTATCTTGTGAGTGAGGTTGAACACTGCCCTGCATGCTCATGGCAAAGCAGTCAGTTCAAGCAAAGCTGCTTATGGTTTATGGGTTCCAGATGAATAGAACATTCCATTTTCAAAGTTGTGTGGGCATTTAACATTTCTCAAGCCATAGTGTTGTGTGTGCCATAATACATAATTGAAGGCATTACCCCCACAATGGACTACAGTGGATGCCCATGTGTATTTAATGTGCACAACCAATGATGTCTGTCTAGAATGTGAACAAACAAGCGATTGTGGCACAAATATGAGATATGGAGCAGAAGATCCACCACAGTGCCTCTGTTAACACAACAACACCAGACACAATGCCACAACTGGGCTTGTGAGGTTTCAAACTGGACCCTGGCATTGTGTTGTGGTCTAATGAGTCGTGTTACCAATTGTTTTGGGCTGATGGTAGGGTTCATGTGTAGAGCAAACCCCATGAAGCCATGAACCCCACTTCTGAAGCCATGAACACCACATTTACCTTATTGTTGCATTCGTAGCTCTGTATGATTATAAAATTCAGTATAATAATTGTTTAGCTTTTCTTAACCCATTTTATATACTGTTTTTATGAACACTCATATAGAGTGACTATACAGTAGTGTCCTTCTGGTAGCTTGTGTAGTGGCACATAGAGTGCAGTAATCCATATTTCATATGTGACTGTGGATTATGATGTCTTATTCATGTGGGGTGAGTGCTGAAGCCATGCTCCAGTAACACTCCTGCTAGTCCTCCTCCAGTGCTCCTCCTATAGGACCAGGCAGGCAGCGCTTAGTTGAGGGTTTGGCATCGAAAACATCAGGTGCCTTTCAGGAACATGTTAACACTGCTGGCACTAATGCTGTTTGTGTTTGTGGCTTAGCTGGGTCAGGTGTTCAGGGTGTTACCCCCAAACACAAACACACATGCACACAACCCACACACACACACACACACACACACACACACACACACACACACACACACACACACACTCTGCTGACAGTGGCATTCAGTGCATTGAGCATAATGAGTGTGCCTGGGTCGTCAGTGAAAAGGACACAGTGAAATGTGAAGAATGTGATCCATCTCTCATAAGAACACTGCTGCATACTGAAAGAGTGCCCGTCTTCAGCGATTCTGGCAATTGTGTGTGTGTGTGTGTGTGTGTGCGTGTGTGTATGTATGTGCATATACTTTACCATTGTCATGCAAAAAGACCAAGTGTATATCCAAAAATGTCAGCTTCCCCTGAGGATACACACACACACACACACAAACACACACACACTACCAATGGAACATTTTAGAACACCCAATATGGGTTCTGAATCTTTTGACTGGTAGTGTACATATATAATGCTGCGGCATGTTCTTAATCAAGAGATCACAT
Organism: Acestrorhynchus altus; assembly: GCA_034509495.1. NCBI lineage: Eukaryota > Metazoa > Chordata > Actinopteri > Characiformes > Acestrorhynchidae > Acestrorhynchus > Acestrorhynchus altus. The sequence goes on from CM067517.1 coordinate 7,012,993, forward strand.
CACAGCATAATGACTGTCTGAAATTGATTTGTGTTACTGGTTTAGAATCAACCACAACAGTCTGACCACCTCCTTGTTTCTACACTCACTGTTCATTTTAATCAGCTTCGCTGACCACACCAGAGCCCTTTGTAGTTCTATAATTAAACTGCTGTCCATCTGTTTCTCTGCATACCTTGGTAGCCTCCTTTCACCTTGTTCTTCAATTGTTAGGACCTTACAGGACCACCACAGAACACGTATTATGTGGGTGGTGAGTCATTCTCAACACTGGATTGACACTGGCATATTGGTGGTGTGTTAGTGTCTAGGATGTACCTAGAAAAAAAAAAAAGTATTATTACATTTAATGCTCACCTTAATTCCCCAGCCTTTGCGCTCTGCTCTGACATGCATCATCTTGAGCATTGCTTGTCATATAAGCTTTTGTGTTCTGCTACGAAAAAGATTAGCTGTTTTATTACCATCTTGATGCATTTGTGTGGCATGAAACATCAACAATGGAGCTCTGATTGGTCAGCCTCATTTTAACACATTTGCACTTTGCAGAAAATAGCTCCTGAAATAAAAGTGTATGCAGCCTCAAAGTCCATCAGTGTCCACTCAATGTGAAAATCACTATTAATCTATGTGTTCATTTTCAATACTTGTCTTCTTTTCATAAAAAGACTGTGTGAAAGGTCCTGGTATACTGGGTGTCCTTTTTTGAATCACTTTTGGAAGGTACTGACCACTGCATACCAGATACACACCAGAAATCCTGCCTGCTGTTTTGAAGATGCTCTCACCCAATCACAGCCTAATATATCCACCCCTTGACAGGTGCCAATGTAGATGAAGATAATCAGTCAGTGGTGCTAATGTTATGGCTGATCAGTGTATATATAGATTGGACACATAAAGGAGGACATAAAGTGCCAGCATGGAATTTTTATATCACTAAATAAAAAAATTACATTCAGAATAGTGCACATATGCTTTTTCCCCCAAAATAATATTGTCTTTATATTATTAACTGTGATAAAAGGTTATTATTTTCATTAGACTGTAAATTGGCTCGAAAATTACCTGAAAATGACTCTTAATGAGAAAAAAACTGACTACCTGATTTCCTTTTAATGAACTATTTTGCTAAACCTCAGTAAATTTGGTATTGTAATGTTAGGTAGTGGTTGATTATTAGTGTATTATTGTAGCTAGGTATGAGTCATGAGATATGTTGAATAATTAATAAAAAATAATGGGCCCAGTAAAGATGTTAATGTGCTCATTCAGCTGGGCTTTCAAAGCTATAGGACCTTGAGCTATCGCTGCATCTGTACTGTCAGTGTCACCCCACTGATTCAGTGCATTTTCAAAATTGGCTCAGATTGATTAAATTAAATTGAATCATATTAATCATCATAATTGGAATCAAATTAAATTCTTGTGAGGTCACATTCGCACCACATAGTTAACAGGTGTAAGCTTCCATGATTATAGCCATATGAATATGAGGAAGAAAACTGTGCCTGTGCTAATTAGCACTTTTATAGCAGCTGTGATTTTTTCCAACCGTGGGAGAACTCAGTGGGAACACTGAGAAGGATGTGTTTTCTTGACAAACATGTTTGATTTGTTCATTCATTTTAATAATATGTGGATAATAAGATATTTAGTGATATTTATTATGTTTTCTGACTTGGATTTTTTTGGGTTTGTGAACATTTGCCAGTTAATTGTAGGTTTTTGGGGGAGCAAACCTTTACTTTAGCCTACTAATATCTATATGAAGGTAAGTTAAAACTGTTATTTTATAGTAAGAATGCCATAGAAGAACCTTTTTTGGTTCCATAAAGAATCATTTTCATGTTTGTAATAGAGATTTAAAAGAACCTTTTAAAGTCTTAAAAATCTTGGTGTTAAGGTTGATTTTAACATTCTTCATGCACACACATCTCCATTACAAATATGGTTCTATATGGGACCAAACGTGTTTCTTCATTGGCTTTGGATCTATGGCATTTTAAGGAGTTAATTTGGAAGAAAACTACAAATGAACTCCACTGAGATTGCGCTTGGTCAGGACTGAGTGTCTCAGATTTTCTACAGATCTGTGCTGTAGAAGAACTTCATTATAGGGTTGTCCCTGTGAATCGAGATCGAGTCAATACAGGCATTTTTAATGGATCAGGCATCAGTTTTTAAAAGGTTGGATCTAAATCGGATCCATAGTTTTGGTTCCTCATCTTTTAAGCACCATTAATACACTTGACTCCCAGCTTCTGTATTGAGGAACTTCAGAAGGTAACAATCAGTGTGGGAATTTTTTACAGTGTAAATATAGTCCAATATTATGTTTGGTATCTGGTGTTGACAACAAGATGATTAGTTCCAGGTTGGTCACTTTTGGTTTCTTCCTCCCAATCAGAGGGAATGTTTTCAAAACAGACTTGGAGCAAGATCTCTGTAAAGCAGCTTTGTCACTTTGGTTGTGAAAAACACTATATTAATACATTTGAACTGATTTTCATTTATTTGAACATGCAGTCTTGTGCTATTTGTAGCATGTTTTACAAGCATAGTGCCCTAGACGGTGTTGATTTGTGACCTTATTTTGAACAATACAAAAATGAGCTTAGTTTCAACAAACAGGTGCAGTTTGTTACATTCCAGTTAGCAGCCAAAAGGGTGATATTGGCACCTTATTCTGATTCTCTATTCCACCTTAACTAGTGCAGAGGCAGAGCATAACTGCTGCATCATTTAAAGTGAAACAGAATGTTCAGAGAGCTTTGTTATAAATGTTACACTACTGAAAAAACAAACAAACAAACAAAAAATACAGCACATGGAACAAGTGCAATTATTTTTTCTACAGAATATGATGTAATCAACTCTTCCACAAAATGTTTTTCTTATTGTCATCTCTTTTTGGATTTCTTTTTCTCCCCCATTCAGATTTAGTCCAAGTAAAAATGATAGATAGATATTTGTGAATGTGAATTTCATAGGTCCCTACATCAAGTGACTTGGCAAAAATAACAAGGTAAATGTAAAAATCACCGTGCTACACACAGGGGTAGTTGTCCTTTTCATTTACCATCCATGCATTGAAACACACATTAGGGGCAGTGAGCACATGTGCCAGGCACAGGGGGCAGCCCTATCCCATAGCACCCAAGGTGTTTCTTGCTCAAGGGCACTTCAGTCATGTTGTTGTTAATTTTTACTACTTTCAACTTATTATTATTGTAAAAAGTTCTTGTCAATCTAATCATTACAAATAAATCATCAAAATTATTGCATTTGCAGCTCAAAAACACTGTGAATGATCAGTTTCTTACAGGATTTCTGAGATATATAGTGTAATTTAGCCCTTATAAGCCAAAACATCCAAGCAATTGTACACACAAATAATTTGATCAAAACATGATCAAATACATTGAAATATTTAAATTCAGTTATTTTACATCTCATATAAAGGCATATTTTGGTAGCTTAGGATCTCCTGAAAATAACAATACCTGGCATGTGTGACTGTCTGCTATAAATACTTTTTTATTGTTTTGGTGACTAAAGTACAAACATATTCTGCAAAATTATGAGAGATCTTCATGACTCATTTGTGGCCCGTGGTCCACAAGTTGAGAAAACCTGGTGTAAATCATAGAACCCACCCAGAACTGTACATTTTCTCCTGATGCTGATTAGGCAAAAAATTAGATATTTGCTGAAAAAACAACTGATAAGACATTCATGTTCTTTCTAAAAAAATGGGTATTGCCTAGAGTTGGATGTGAATACACAAGTAGTTGTGAAGGCTGTGTGTTTAGATGCATTTGAACACAAACCTTGTTTACTGAGATACTAGAATACGGTTAAATTTACAAGGAAATGTCCCATTTTATCTGCACTCTCCAATAGGCCCTGTGGCTTCTTGACTTTGAAATGTAGTACTTGGCATGCCGGTGCTGTGTTTTTAAAACTCGCTTGCCACCAGTTCCGAAGCTTTAATGCAATATCTCTTCACAGTATATTTTTTGAAGAATTAAAATTCATAAGCCAAAGCATTTGAAGGCTAATAATAGTTCAGTTGCAGCAGTTATTTTCTGTGCGGGAAGTTGCTGAGCTCTGATTGTGGTGAATTCTAATCTGAATGTTAATCACAAGGCCAGATGGTAGCAATGCTGGAGAATTATTCAGAGCTGTATTACAGTCATTCAAAAAAGACAAACAACCCACCGTGGTCCAATACAGATTTACCAACCATAACTCAGCCTTAGAAAAGAGCCTGGCTGGGGAGGGGTGAATGGGAACGTGAGGGGTTTAGATTAGGACTAGGAAGAGAAAGAGAAAAAGACTGCCATCAGATTATCCAATATCTTGTCTAGCAGTCGCAAGAGGGAGGACCCAGTTACACAAGAGCCAGATTTCCATCAGGGGATCTATTCTGTGCATACACTCTGGCACTTCCTGTGAATAAAGCCCATTTCATGGCGTGTCTTCAAGAGCTTTACTTCAGAGTGCTCTGGCAGAGTGACTGAAAAGAGAGACTTTCCTTTCGCTTCAGTGTCTCACTATTTAAATGGTTTATTCTTGTTTAAGCTACTGCTGGCATTGCAGCTGCTGCCTGCTGCTGCCACTACAGTCAATAATAAATAAATAAACATTTTTAAGTACATTTACTTAGAAAAGTTAGACCAAGTGAATAAGTACATTACGGTTGTAATAAAGTAAAATGTTCTCTAGAGGCACAGCCAGGGTGACCCAATCCTGTGAGTTAAAATAGAGATATTCATTGGAACATATTATTCAGTAATATTGACATATGCCTGAATGCCTATATGTTTACCTGAGGTGAAGTAAAGCTACTTGCTTCTAAATAAGTTACTTGACCCTTACAACCAGAGATTTGCACTTTGCATTCCGTTGTCATCTTCCAGGTTGCATCCCACTAAATCTTATGGTCGTGCAGATCATGTCACTATGTGTCATTCTGCACTCATACAAATAAATAAATATTAATAAATTACCCAAGTTTGCACATTGTGTAAAGTCTAGAATTGGTCTTGGACTGATGGCTGCAATATTGACATGATCTACACGTTTGTGAGATGTTTAATGTTTAGTGGGATACCTCAGGATCAGAGTAACCTACAGACATGAGAAACATAACATAACAAGACTTCCATCTGAGCATTCTGGTCCCATTGTGGTCTCATCATTCACTCATTTCAAACTAAATTAAATTCCTGTTTTAATGCCAAAGCTGTCTTCCAGTGCATATTCCTGGATTTGTCCACGTGTACATGCTCAACTTGCATGCAGACTCCCACTGATCAAAGAGAGGGGATGTCACTGACCCAGTTATTGGGTTATAGAGGAAAATGAGAAAGGAGGCGCTTTTTTGCTCACACATTGTTCAAATTATAGAATAAAAGTCCTGAGACTTTTATAAAAGTCCAGATTTTTATTGCCAATAAATATCATTACTGTCCCCCTCTGTGTAAAACAGCACACCATATGATATTGTACTATCATGAAAATTCATTGACTTATGGTTGGAAATGACACTATTTACACACTATAAAGCACTGTTTTTGTTTCAAATGGAAATGCACATTCACAAATTAACATAAGACATTTGAGGAATTCCTTTTTTGGATATATAGTATCAAATTTACACTGTATCAGAGGAAATTCTGAATTATGTGAATCAGTACAACCTTTCTAACCCCTCTCCCCCTCTCTCTCTCTCTCTCTCTCTCTCTCTCTCTCTCTCTCTCTCTCCCTCTCCCCCTCTCTCCTCTCTCCTACTCTCTCTCTCTCTCTCTCTTTCTATCTCTCTCTATCTCTCTCCTCTCTCCTGCTCTCTCTCTCCCTCTCTCTCTCTCTCTCTCTCTCTCTCTCTCTCTCTCTCTCTCTCTCTCTCTCTCTCTCTTTCTCTCTCTCGCTTGCACAAACATTAGGGCTGTGCTAACCTACATCTTCTACACCTACCGAATGTCCATGTGTAAATTTTTAACAGGTTTAGCCGCAGAAAGCTCTGTCACTTGTGCTCTCTCTTTCTCTCTCTCTCTCTCTCTCTCTCTCTCTCTCTCTTTCTCTCTCTCTCTCTCTCTCCCCCCCTGCTGCCCTGTGGAGCTTCCTCTGCTTATCACTGTCCTGCACCCCACCACTGTTTGTCTCCTGCCTGCGCTCCGTTTTGGGCTGCGTTTATCCGGGGGGCTCTTGTCTGGGGGTGATAAGCCAACAGGCTCCCTCCAGCGTACATTCAGGGGGCTGCTTACCTCCTTTCCTCCCAGCCAGCCGAGCACCATGGCATGGGCTATAGCCTCCGAGCGCGGCCCCCATGCTTGCCTATCGCTTTCTGCACAGACCAGGCCAGCCCACTGCTCCCTCCTCTCTCTGCAGTCTGTGGCCATAGTAATAAAGAGGTACGAATTGATTTGGGTAGTGAACCCATCTGTGAGCCGTTCAGCTGAATGCCCTCTTGGGGACGCTGGACTAAGACAATATGGACACTAACTACTTCCCTGCCTGCTCAGATTTATGCCTTTGTCTGATTTAATGTTACACTAGGGTCCACGCTAATCATATCTTCATCATATCGCAATTGAAAACCTGCATCAGCAGTTGATGGCACAACATGGAGACTTTCATCAACGCCATGCTTCCATAATATTTGTTTACTTTCTCTGACTCCATTCGTGGAAGCAATTAGCGAGTTATGCAAATGAATATGAAGTTATCAGACAATCAGTGCCATTGCCACGCTTTTGTGTGGCGTGAGCATTTGCTGTGACATTGCGTGGGTTTGTTTTCTCTTGTTCCCATGAGCCGTGGCACTGACACACTGACTCGTGCCCTTGGCGTCCTTCCGGCTTATTATTCCACCCCACTGTTAATGTGCTCATAGGGCTTCAATGCGAACTTAAAGTAGTAGTTTGGTGGGAAAAAAAACAACAATTAAAAAAAGGCTCAGCAGGAAGAGATGTAATTTTTGCTTCTTTTTTTTTAGCAGCATCTGTTCCCAACATAAACATATATAAAAGAGAAAGCAGGAGGTACACTGCAAAGGAAGATAAATCTCATACAGCAGTTCAGAAACAGCCTTAATCAAGACAAACTGAGCTGTTGACAAAACTCTGTCCTGCTGGTAGACTTGAACAGTGAACCTGGACACAGATGGACTTTTAGAAACTCAGCTGCACCTGGGCATGTGTGTACGTACCTGCACAGAATATTGCTTTATATTGATACAGTTTCACAAAGGAATAGTTTGGCAAAAAAATGATATTTACACAATGTTCCCTCTATCACTTCACTAGTTGATCAGCCAACACTTGTTTGCAGTCTGAAGTTTGCTCCCTTAGATTTGCACTGGAGCTATGAGGCTTGTATAGAGTAGCTTACAGGCAACATAATACTTGTGCAATTGTACTTTGTAGTTATATGTATATAGTTGTACTTTCCTGGATAATATATTACCTTCAGTGTGCTCATAAATGCCTACAGGTGCTATCATACCATTACGTAGGGTTTAGATTGGGACTAATGCATTCACTTTATTATTTATTTACCACTGGGATAATCATGCCTGTGTGAATCATTGTCTTGTTATTTAACCCATCTGTGCTTCAGCTTCAGGTCATTGACAGATTTTTTTGCAGAATTCTGTAACATGGAGCACAGTTTTGTTTACTTGTTTTTCCCCATGATAGCAAGGTGTCCAGGTCCTGATGCAGCAAAGCACCCCCACACTATCACTCTACCACCACCATGCTTCACAGTGAGTTCATTTGGTCTCATTTCAACAAAAAGCATTATGTGAGCTCAGGATGTTGGATGATCACCACACCAACTCACCCCCAACTCCTCAGTGCTCAGTGTGTGTGTGTGTGTGTGTGTGTGTGTGTGTGTGTGTGTGTGTGTGTGTGTGTGAGAGAGAGAGAGAGAGAGAGAGTGAGAGAGAGTGCAATGGGTGCATCTTAAAGTAGCTGAAAGCATTTATTTGAAAAGGTACACGATAAAAAAATGGAGTCAGTAATGTTAGCTGAGCACAAATCATTTGTGTGTTTAAAGAATTGAAAGATTAAAAACAAAGATTGGCACCTTTCTCTGTGTAAAGACACATCAGTGGTCTAATGCACCCAGTGTGATGCTGGTTGACATATGTCTCTTTTAGCCATTATATCAGAGCTGGGGACCTGGTGCTTTCCTCCAAGAGCGTTGGCTGCCCAGCAATGCTGCAATTGTGTTCAGTGGCACATGTTTTGGAGGAGGCTTGTTCTTGTCTTCACCTTCCTTGTGTCAGAAGCATCATATGTGATAGGGGGAGAGTCCTAATGAGTCCCAAGAGTGTTACGAGTCCTAATAAGTAATTGGCAAATTACTTTGGAGGTTCCTTCTCCTGATTTTTTTTATCTGTCCTTGCCATTGTTGTCACTTGCCAAAGGAGAGTTGTGACAACATTGTTGAGCATTGTTGATGGAATTGAATGGAAATTCATTTATTATGGCTTTCTGGGGTTCAATACAGTGCAGTAATAGTAAAATTCTCTCTGAGAATTTGAACAGAGCATGGCAGCTAGACACTGAATTTTTAGAGCTATGGGCACCTTTATTAAAAGCAATGAATTTTTGGGTGCTGTGCAGTGTGTTTGGTGTGGTGTGCTTTGGCCTTTATTTTCTTTGACAGTTGAACAGTGCAGGACTCTCATGTCTGTGTTGCTATGGGGGCAGCAGTGAAAGCAGCATAAATCACACTTAAAAGGAGGAGAATCGGGAGTAATATATTAGGTACATGAACTCCAGTGATTACAGACAGTTCTGAAGTGTTAGGATTGCTTTGCAGAACTTGTTTAATAATTAAGCTACAAATGAGAATAGAAAGAGCCCATTGTGTTTGCAGTGGTGGTGTCATAAGCATATACATATGCACAATATGTCCAAATGTTTATGGACACCTCTTTTCATGAATGAATTCAGCTATTTAAGTTGCACAAGTTGTTGACATAGATGTGCAGATGCACACACAGATTGTCTAGTACTTTACTGCCAATCGGACTCTCTGGAGCAGATAAACATGAACCTGTTGGCTCCATGCCTAATACCAGGAATGGGCTGGAGGGGTATAAAGTCCTCCAGCATTCAGCTGTGGAGCAGAGGAACTGTGTTCTCTGGAATGATGGCGTTCCATCTAGTGACTTAGGGAGTGGGGGTTAGGTGGTGTGGTGATCATCCAACATCCTGACCTCACTAATGCTGTTTTTGTAGAATTCAATCAAATGCTCTCAGCGATTCTGTCTGATAGAAAGACTTCTCTGGACAGTGGAGACTGTTCCAACTATGGCAGGATATGAATGAGAAAGGGTCTTTTGTCTGTATGATGTGTATATACAATCAAAAAGGCTTACCCAGAATCTCATATGGAGAGGGCAGAAAAGAGTACCAGCAGCTTGTGAGCAGTGCCAATACACAGAAAATAATCCCACTACAGTATACTGGCCAAACACTTTAAACTGGTTGTTTTTTCTTATATTTTGACTAATTTGGGCAAATGGGCAATGTGACAAATCTGCAGATATTCAGATAGGAATGAGATTGGAGAAGTTGTGATGGTGATCCATCTGTACCCTTTATTCCAGTCTGCCAGGAGAAGAAAGTTTGTCAGCAGCTCAGTTTGTCTTGATTAAGGCTGAATCCAAACTCCTGTGTCTGTATCAGATTTGTCTTTGTATAAACATTTACCCTGTTTTTTTTTTTTGTCCCTCTGCGTGTTTATATTGGGAACAGATGTTGTTAAAGTTCAGCTCCTGTCTCATTCTGCAAGCCTTTAATTACTGCAGTGCCATTATATTGGTCCAGCCTTTGTACGATAGGTGGAGATGCAAGAGATCAGATAGAAATGGAGGGTCTGTGAGTGTTGCTTACAGAGTAGTGTGCTATAGGCAATGAGAAATTTGGCACTGGAAACAGACCGAGCATGAGCATTGCAGTGCCACTTGCCTGTGGAGCTTATGTGTGGGTTTAGAATATTAATTTTTTGAATAAAAAAAAAAGGACTTAATCATGGCTTCCCTCAGAAGCTGTAATTAGGACACTAAAGCCAGTATATGTATGTATGTGTGTGTGTGTGCGTTTGTGTGTGTGTGTGTGTGTGTGCGCGCATGTGTGTGTACGTGTTTGTGTACCAGCTGGCTCTGTGAAGCATCCGTTTTATGTACTCTTCTTTAACAACCTTGCAGCGTTGTCCCTGGAGCAGTGGTGTGGTAAAACATCAGCTCTTCACTTCACTACTAAAAGAGGCCACTGACAATAAAACCCTCAAAACCCACAGAAACCTGTGGGACCTCAGCACTGGTTTAAGCTTTACAGTAGCTGACAATTAGACTTCCACAATATGAATTACCTCACAGCAGAGGATTTATGTAATTAATAATGGAATAATGCTTGTATTTCTGAAAACATTCCCCAAGTGCAGAATTTATCCTGAAGCACAGCATTTCAAAACACTACTCGATACACTAGTGCATTTATTAAGTTAGAACACTGTGGGAGAAAAAAATCATTTTTGTTCCTAATTTTGTTCTAAAGGTTATGTCTGTTACACTCATCATCAAACCATAATTGCAGCCAGAAGGAATCAACCAATTGCAATGCACAACTGCAATAATGTCATGCCAGACTGTCATGGCACCATTTTCAGTGATGAGTCGCACTTTTGGTGGACATTATCACACCAGAAGGCCTGGCGTCATGGTCAGTCGTTATCTTAATAAGCTTTGTCCTGAAAAGGGTCACAGTGGATCTAGAGCCCATCTGGAATCATCAGCCACAAGGCAGGAATACCCTCTGGATAGGGCACCAGTCCATCACACCCAGGGTAACACACACACACACACACACACTTGCTTGGAAACTGGAGTACCCAGGGGAAACTTGCATGGACACAGGGAGAACACACCAAAGTCCTCACAGACAGTAACATGAGCAGGGATCGAACTCACAACCCCAGGCCCCTGTGTGACACATGCACTTCCTGTGGTGCCACTGTGCATCATGGTGTGGGTGCAATTGCCTGAGATTGTCTTTGGTCTTCATTAGAGGCACTTTGATAGCCCAACGTTACCTTTTGTTATAATTTGTTGTCCATATCGCCCAGCCAGAGATGCTATCAACACTCACCCCTACTACAACAGCTGTGAGTCAGAATATTCAAGCTGCATGGAATGGATTTTCACAGGACACCATTAGGAACCTCTACAACTCCTTTCCAAGATGTCTGCCAATTTGTGTTATACCCAATGCCGTACTGAGGGACACTACTTCAGTATGTGTAGTTCAATAAATATTGCTCATATCAGTCTAAATTCTAATCATTTATTGATCCTGGTTACTCTTCCTTCCCAATAGCACTGCAATCCCACACTTCCTTCTGGATGCAACTGATTATGCTTATGTTTGACAGTGAGTGAAATAGTTCTTTTTGTATTTTACTTTCAATGAATAGAGCTCATGAAAATCAGAATTCCAGTTGCCCAAATTATTAGATGATTTCATAAGATCAGACAAATAAGAATGTACAGCTTCTGAAAAGTGTGTTCATTTATTCAGTCAATACTTGGTCGGGGCTTCTTTACCACAAATGACTGTATCAGTGCAGTGTGGCATTGAAGCAATCAGCTTGTCGCCCGTCTGAGATGTAAATGAAGCCCAGGTTGCTTTAATAGTGGCCGTCAGCTCATCTGTATTGCTGGGTCAGGTGTTTCTAATCTTCCTCTTTACAATATCCCATAGATTTTCTGTGGGGTTCAAGTTCGGAGAGGTGACTGGCCAGACAAGTACATTAATATCATGGTCAGCAAAACATTTGGAAGTAGTTTTGGCACTGTGGGCAGATGTGGAGTCCTGATGGGAAAAGAAATAACCATCTCCGTAAACATTGTCAGCAGATGGAAGAATGAAGTGCTCTAAAATTCTCTACAAAAAAAAACATGACTTGATTAAACACAGTGGAACAACACGAGTCTCCAAAATGGTGATTTTACACGGGAAGGCAAAGATGTCCTTAATTTTGAATGGCAGTCAATTTAAAATAAATAGAATTAAATATGATTTTAGGGCATTTTATTGTTCTATTCATCCAGATTTACACTGTGTTCAGAGCAGCTACAGGGTTCAAACCCTGGAGAAAACAATTAATGAGATAAGTGTTTTTCGTTGGCAGCAATATAACAAGGCACCCTAAACATGTGGAAATGTCACGCTGTACTTCAGACACCTTGGATTCTCAGCCTCTCCACTGTTCCTCCAGACTCTAGGAGCTTGAATTGGTACTCTTGATTTCCCAATGAAATGCAAAATTTACTTTCATGTGAAAAGAGGACTCAGTTCTTTTTCTCCTTAGTTGAGGTAAGATGCTTCTAACACCGTCTCTGCTTCAAGAGGGGCTTGACTAGCAATTCTGCAGCTGTAGCCCCTTTCGTAGAGACGTGTGTGCTTAGTGGCTCCTAATGCACTGACCCTGCAGTCCTGGAGGGCTGGTCTCCAACAAAGTTTGGTGGATTTCCTACAACTGCTTCATCTTATCAGTCAATTACCAGGCAAAGTAGGTGTGTTTGAGTAGAGCAACTTCAGAATGTTGCTGAAGACCGCTGCTGGACTTGAGTTGTGCACCCCTGGTCTAGTATATGAGGAGAAATTTGGAGATGGTTTAATGAAGACAGTGAACACTATGTTGTTTGAATGTTGTTTGTATTCATTCATAGCAGTTCCTCATAAATCATCCCAGTGTTTGTATTGGTGCCACAAACTCCTCTTTCTGCATCATCTTCTGTAGCAGTGACCTCCTGCAGATTATTATGGGCTGTAGTTCCTCTGTTACCTGTTCCCTCCAGGGTTGGTTTTGATGCTCAGGAATCATGCTGCTTTCCCCCTGCTGTCGGGCTGGGCTGTGGAGAGCTGTGGAGAGCTGTGTCTGACTGTGTGAATTGTGGTGAGCTTTGCTGGACTGTAGAAAAGATCTTTAACCTCTTAATCTGTGAATTTACTAAACTTAAACTGTTCGCAGGTTATTAGAGTGAACTCATCTCTCCCTGTCTCTTCTCATCTCAAATCCCCTCCTCACCTCTCTTCCTCTCTTTTTTCTTCTGATCTCTTCTTTTCTTTTCTTCACTCCTTTCCTCTTTTTGTTCTTTCTTCATCACTCTTCTTTTCCTTTCTTCTCCCCTCACCTTTCTTCATTTTTCTTCTCTTTTATTATGACCCTTCTCTTCTCTTCTCTTCTCTTCTCTTCTCTTCTCTTCTCTTCTCTTCTCTTCTCTTCTCTTCTCTTCTCTTGACAAAACTGTTTTTTCTCCTCACTTATGATCCACTCCTTATTTCTTTTCTTGTCTGGCCAGCTTTGTTCTCTTTTTGTCTCTTCTCCTCTTCTCCTCTTTTCCTCTTCTCTCGTCTCTTCTTCTTCCACTTCCTCTCTTCCTCTTTCCTTCCATGATTTTTTTCTTTCTTATCTTCTTTCATCTCTTTGCACATCTCTCATGACCCATCAGTGTGCATTACTCTGCCAAGTCCTTTCTTGCTACCAGACTCCTCCATTCCAACCCATAAAACACACACACACACACACACACACACACACACACACACACACACACACACACACACACACACACACACACACACTCCTCATTCAGTGTAAACTCCTGAGTGTGACTGTGGTGAGCTGGTAGAGTGAAAGTGAGAGAGACAGAATTCCCACAGAAAGACAAATGGGGAAAAGAAGGAGCAGGAGAATCCCTCTGCGTCTGCAGGCATGGCAAGCGTGAGAGCTTGTGTGTGTGTGTAAGTGAGTGCACTGTCAGAGCGCATGTGTGAATGTGTGTGTGTGAGAGCGGAGTAGGCAGAGAGAGCTGCGCTGTGCCTTATGTTGCGCCTGCTCCTCGTTCGCTCACTCACTCTCTCGGATGATGATGAAGGCTTGTGCGATGGAGATGATGCTGTAAGAAGCGGCAGAGCTTCGTTCTCGCACAGAAAGACCCCACTAGAATATTCACACACTCTCTCACACTCTGGATGGAGCGTGACTGATGACAGAGCACCGATGACAGCGCCCAGCGTCCGGCCGAGTGCCTCCGCGGACAGGTGAAAGACCTCCCCCCTCCACAGCCCCAAACTCCTGGAGATGTTCCTCAGGAGCGGCCGTGGATTCCTCTCTCCGGCTCTGCGTCTGGTGCTGGTGCTGCTGCTGTTCTCCGCTCCACAGCCCTCGCTCCAGGGCAGGAATAAGGGCAGATGGAACAAGGGGGGTAAGTCTGGGGGTCTTGGCTCAGCAGCCCCTCCTCTGGATTCATTCTTGTTTGGGTTGTTGTTAACCATGTGCTCACGTTGTCTTAGCTGTTTAACAGTGGGCAGCTTCTGTTTTCAAACATGTTGTGGAGGTTTGCTTGAGGAACATTGTGTGGACATCATTCCCGGATCTGATTTAAGGACCAGAGGAACTTGGAATTGTGGGTGTAGTGTATATACAGGCTTGTAATTATGATTTGAAGGCTTCTCACTCTGATGAGTCACTTATTGATGCTCTCTAAGTTATATAGTTTGAAGAGGAACTGAAGTCTGGACCTGCCAGGTGGTCTTTTAGGTGGTTTAGGTGGTCCAGTCTTCTGAAATATCATCTTGTATGTGTATGGTTATGTTGTTATGAGTGCCATAATGTCTGAAACCCTTTCTCAGTGCTTTTCTTCCTGGTGTGCGGGAACCTGTGGACGCAGAAAGTTGACCACTCTTGCTGCTGATGTGCATTTTATACGAGCTGCTATTTTTGTTTCCTGTCCCATCAGCACCGTTGCTGTCCTGTCCCACGTGCGGACACGACTCAGCTAAACTCACTCCAGATGGCTGCTTCATTTTCACTCTCTCTCTCTTTCTCACTCTCTCTTCCTCTCTCTTATTGGACCTTATCGAACATCTCCAGGACTCTCCGTCCTCCACCAAACTATATTATTCCGGATAGATCCTATATTATGCCAGTGGGTGCAAGTCGCTGCCCCCTGTCTCTGTGCTGTGATTTTGGGTTAAAGACCCAGCTCACCACTCTCATGGAGAGGTGTTAATAATTCATGCTGCCCCCCACCCTATGTTTTTTTTTTCTTTTCCACAGTAACACTGCACTCCCTCCTCCCAGTCGGAGTCTAATCCCCTTTGTCGGATTAAAGGGGGCTCTAATCTTAACGGCTGCTGCAGGGTAAGCGAGGCAGGAGGCACAGTGATGCTCCCCTCAAGCCCACCAGCTCTGGATCCCACCAGAGTCGCTCTACAGACACCAGGCTGGTGCACCCCGCTGAGCCGATATGCGCGCTGATGCATGGTCCCATAGTGATGCACTTGACAGTCTCAGATGGCTCTTGCTCGCGTGCCTTTCCCAAGTGCAACTGCATGTTAAGTCAGCCGCCATCAACCAAGTACAAACAGGAGCATTTCAGACTTTCATGAGTTTCATAAACTGAAAGAAATGTTGCTAAAAAGATGTTTTGCAGAGATGAACCAGAGATGAACCATTAGATGTGCAATTTTTTTTCCCTGGAACTGTGCATCAAAGCCTAGAACCATTAAGAAACCTTTGCTTTGAGGAATGTAGTATTTTTTGCAATTTATGAAAAGTTCTAAAAGGTATCTGACTCTCAACTTCCCATTCATACCTGCATGGACTCTATGAAATCTGTGGAATATAACCAACATTAAACCATCCTAAACATGGTTTAGCCAATTTTGAGTACCTGCAGATCATAATGAGGAAAAATTCACCAATTACATAATGAGCTGGAGCTCAAACAGCTCCAGAAAGTTGTACTACGTTCTACTCCTGTACTTCGAAGGTTATTGCTGCTTGAAAATGGACCAATATTTTGTAGTTAAGTCCTTAAAAGTTAAGTCCTTCTTATGGGGCAGTTCCTGTAGAAGTCCAAAGTTCTTGTGATGTGCTTCTTTTACTGTCCACCTTACATGGTGACAGAATGGCTCATTTTCACTGCAGGGCCAAATGGTTGTGATCACAGAAGATTTTCCACCCAGACATATAAAATAAAAAAATAAATAAAATAAAGTAAAGGAGGCCCTGGAGAAAAGTGCACAGTTTATTATAGGGAGGATAGAGTTACGCTTGAGGTTGAATTGAAGTTCAATCCAGTTGTTCAGCTATGACAAGCCAACTTAATACAGATGCTACTGTGCCTGACGAGCAAGACATTACGTTTACAGTTGCAACCATGTAGTTTTACACTTTCAGACATAATCAGATGCACATTCAACCATGTATGGATAATGTTCAAGGATATTTGTCATGCTTTCCATGACATCTTTTGACTGTAGATTTTATATGTGTACATTTTTCTCAAACAATAAAAGAAGGCCAAGTTTCTATAGCTCTAAAAATAATGAGAGATGCAGTGCTCTTTTTTAGACTGAGTTTTTTTCCCATACACTTTTACACTTCTGTCTTTTTTTATTTTTAATATTTTATTCTTCTACCATACAATAGTAACATCCTTCCTTCCAACAACACACACATAATGCACTATTTTCCAAACAGAGCCGATGTCCTTGAGTAGCAGCCGTACACAGTTGGTTCTGTATATTTGAATAAGTCCTATAGTTTAGCTCATTTCAGGTGATGATGGGGGTGAGGAAAATAATCAGGCACCGTATTCAGTTTTGTGTATTCAAACACTGTAATAAAGTATATGTGGCCTGCCTGTATTCTTTGGCCTCTGGTGGGATGGATGGCAGTGACCTCCCATGGAGCAATTAGGCCATGTTTAGCTCAGCTGTGGGGCTGCAGTCTATTCAGCCACTGAGCGCTGGCACAACATGTGGAATTACAACCGCATCGCACACTTGAAAAGGTGTAATTTTACCAGCGGATATGATAAGATCTGCCTGGAAAGGATGCATATTTATGGGTATACTGCTATTACCAGCATGGGAAGATGTTCAACCCCTGGTTCCAATTTTTTGTATGTGTGTATAGGGTTCAGACTGGTGGTAGATTTCATTATCTCTGTAACAGCTGCAATATGCTGTTTTATTGGTGAGCAGACTTAAACGAATGTGTTTTCAAAAGTAAAGTGCCAAAATAGTATTGCTTTGTGTAAGCTGCAGTTCTGTATTTTCATTATGTGCTCTTCGTCAATCAGTGTTCTGCAGCAATAGTAATTTAACCGTCTTACTTAAGTCTTTTATTGTCTTAGCAAAACACAATTTCAAAATGACCACTTTCCTGACCCTTAAGTCAAGGCCGCTACCAGAATTCCCATTCATGTAATCTTAACACAGACCCAGTGAAGTGCATTTAAGCGCTTCTTATGTGAATCTATATTAATGTTCATTACATTATGCTTTAGAAAGAGTTGAATAGATGACGAGCAGGCTGCAGACTAGGGTTCATTTAGCCCATGCCCTTCTGATGCCCTTCCACAGCTTCATAGGTTATCTGAAATGAAATTCAAGCATGTTGTCCCCCCATGTATTTTAATACGACCGTCACTGTGGACGTCCTACTGATAGTAGGGTATTCTCAGGGGGCAACACAAGTGCCCTATCTCTCTCATACTCTTCGTCTTACACACTCCCTCTCTATCTTTCTGTCCCTTGTGTACTGACACACACACACACACACACACACACACACACACACACACACACACACACACACACACACACACACACACACACATGCACACTCAAACATACACAGTTTGGTGAGTTGTATGTAGACACAATTGCAATGTGCTAGTCAGTTTCTCCATCCTAATAGAGGTGTATTCTCTGGGGCCAGCTGTGTGGCTTTGTGTTTAGAAGGCTGGTACACCCAGTCAATGGGACCCCAATTCTTCATCATAGTTGAAAGAAACTTGGTGTGCATTACTTCACATCTTCTGAGCTTTGCTGTGTACAACTTACAGTATATACCTCCATGTAGAAAAAGACTAATGTACAATATACAATGGAATTATCTGCTCCAGGAGTCAATGAGGAGAACCAAACTCAAACAAATGAGTGAATAGACACTTTGTCATTTATTTGTTGAGTTAAATGTGTTAAATAACTTTTACTTTCAGTATCTGCTATGACTCCCTTATGAAGCAATAACTGCAACTAAATGTTTCCAGTAACAGTTGGTTAGTACTGAATATCAACTTGGAGGAATTGTAACCCATTCCTCTGAAACAGCGTCAACTCTGTTGGTGGGTTTCCATCCATGAAATGCTTGCTTCAGGTCCTTCTACAGAATAAAGGTCATGGCTTTGACTTGGCTGTTGCATAACATTTTTTGTTAGAAATATTTCTGTGTTTAGGGTCGTTGTCTTGCTGCATAACCCATGTTCTCTTGAGATTTGGCTCACACAGAGATATCCTCACATTTTCCTTTGGAAAACTGGTATATTTCAGAATTCATTGTATCGTTTGGGATGCAGGTTTTATGCTGACATCCAGAGTTTCTTTTTCAAAATATCTATTTTGGTGTCACTTGTCCTCAAAACATTGTTCCAATAGCCTTCTGAGTTGTTCATGTGATCTTTAGCAAGCTGCAGATGGGAAGCAATATTCATTATGGAGAGCAACCACTGTTGTCTAGTGTTGTCCTGATGGTGGACATGAACATTAATATTATCTGAAAGGCTAAAGGCTTAGTTAGTTAGTTGCTTAGCATGTTCATTTGTGACCACAAGGACTATTATATATTTTGCTTTTGCTGTGCTCTTTATTGGTCAACCATTCCTGGGGGTCTTGAATTTCCACCATTTGTACACAATCTGACTGTGGATTGCTGTCAGGTTTTGTAACATTTTTCAGCCTAATTAACATCACCAGCTCTTCTTCTGAGGTTCTCAGAACCTCTGATGGTCATATCCATGAAAACAATATGAGATGACTGCTCGATGCAGCCAGTAGAAGATGGGTAAAATGTGGCAATGAAGGGGTGAATATTGCTGGCCAGATGTGTGCCAAGAAAACATTGCTTTCTCCATTATTCCACCTCCACCAGCCTGTACTGTTGACACAAGGCAGGTTGGGTTCATGGATTGATGCTGTTGGCATCAAATTCTGACCCTACCATCTGTGAGCCTCAGCAGAACTCAACATACATCAGAACAGGCTATGTTTTTCCAGTCTTCAACTGTCCAGTTTTAGTGTGCCTCTGCCCATTGCAGACCCGATGTGTTTTTCTGCTCATAGTTGGACGTGCTGTGCATTCTGAGGTGCTTTTCTGCTCACCACCACTGTACAGAGTAATTATCTGGGTTACTGTATCCTTTTTGTCAGCTCCAACTACTCTGGCAATTTCTGTTGACCTCTCCCATCAATATGCTATTTTGGTCTGCAGAACTGCTGCTTACTGGATGTTCTTTCTTGTTACACCATTCTGAGCAAACTCTAGAGATTTGTGAGAGTTGTGATGAAAATCCCAGGAGAACAGCAAGTCAAGAAACATTCCAACTAGCCCATCTGGCAGGAACTGTAATGCCATACTCAACATCATGTTTTTCCCCTCTTTCTGATGGTTGATGTGAACATTACCAGAAGCTGCATGGTTTATGCATTGCACTGCAATGTTACTATAACTGGTTGACTGTTGTACTTACTGGTTGACTGTTAGTCGCTCCTATGAAATGTTACTGTAACTGGTTGACCGTTGTTCTTACTGGTTGACTGTTAGTCGCTCCTATGAAATGTTACTGTAACTGGTTGACTGTTGTTCTTACTGGTTGACTGTTACTTAAACCGAGTGAACATGACTCTAACTGATTCACTATTGTTTGACCTAGTTACACAGGTTCAACATTACACCAGCTGATTAAATATGAGCTGATTGGTCCAAACATCAGTTGACTTATCAAACTGAAGTGGATGTTCTTGCTCTGAATACTTGCCATTTTCTTGTATTCTGCAGCATATATTTCACTTTCAGTTTCCCTTTTAGAATCAGCAGTAAAGTAGAATCTAAAAACCTGTTACGAGAAAAGTGGGAAATCTTATGGTCCATTACGACCCTGCAGAAAAGCAGTTGAATTCTAATGTGCTGCATATATTGAGTGGAAGGAACTACTATCCAAGTGGGCTGGTGGACTGATATGTTATGTGTTGGAAGCAGGACTCAGGAGTGTAATTTTTCCCTGAGGCCTTGATCTCAGCCTGCGCATGGAGTGGCCAGCTGAGGCCCACTGCTCCTGGAAGAGTAATGTGGAGGAGAGGTGCTCCACGTGTGAATCCTTCATGTACACACTTCCTTTGCTCTCGCCCAGCGTGACTGAGTGTCCGGGGTCCAGGTGGCCAGATTTACCGAGCAGGTAGAGTCAAGAAGTAATTAATATTTCCCACAACTTTATGTGGAATTGAATTTCAGGTCTCTTTGGCGAGCTGCCGTGCCACTACTGCTGCCGCCCTCTAGGCTTTCTATTATATGGCTGCGAGACAAGCGATATCAAATGTGTGCAGGAGAATAGTAATTCGTCTGTTCCTTTGAATACTCCACCACTAACAGGGCTTGCCGAGTTCTTGGCAACAATGGCAAATTCAATTATTTGCTCCCTTTTTCATCATTGTGGTAACAACTCTGCAGAGCACCCTGATGAGACTGATGCTTCATATGCTCCAAAATGTAGTGCAGCGTGGGGCTCACAAATGTGCCGATATGGAATTTCTGCACCATTAACAACAACTCATAATACAACCTTGCCGAGGCTGATAACAAATAACGACCAACACTTTTTCTTTTCTGAGAAGGTCATAGTGTACTTCATATATAACTGCTAAAGCTGGTTGCTTTATATTCTTTAGGCCAGTGGTCATCCCTGTTCCTGAAGATCTGCTTTCTTGCAGACTTTAAATCGAGCACTTGATAAACCCTACCTCACCTAATTACTGCCTTTTGAAGACCTTGATTACTTCTGTGAAGTGTGTTAGATTTGCACTGATGATTATCTTTTGTGATTTTTCAAGGTATTCCATGTTCTTTTTATAGGTAAAATACAACTGTGTTGTGTGTTTCACTGTATGTCTAAATGTTTGTGGTCAGCCCTTCTAATGAATGCATTCAGCTACTTGAAAATGCTCCTGTTGCTGACACAGATGTGCAAATGCACATCCACATAGCTTGTCTGGTCCCTGTAAAGAAGTACTGTAAATAGAATTGGACTCTCTACAGAGGATACATATGAATTGGCACTATGCCTCATCTCAGGTGTGGGCTAGGGAGCTAGAGAGGTACAGAGCCCCCCACAACAGCAGTGAGCTTTGGAGCAGTGGAACTGTGAACCAGTCAATACTTTTTACCTCCCCAATGCTCTTTTTGTAGAAGACGATCACAGCAATGCTGCACAGTCTAGAAAGCTGTCTCTGGACTACAGGATTATCTTTTTCATAACCTTAATTTGGAAGAAACAATGAATGAGCAGGTGTCCAAATTCAATGGAACAAACAAACAAAACACTAAACACATGAATGAATAAATAAAAGTTCTGGCTCCCATATACACACATAGAAGGATCCTTGTACACCTGTAAAACATGGTGGCGTGATAATTTGGGATGTTTTGCTGTATCAGTATTCAAATTGGTGTTTAACTAGGTTCAGTCACCAGCGCACTAAAACAGAGGTGTGATGTAGGTCCTGTATAATGTACTTTTGGTACCTAAATAGGGTACAGCCTTAGTGACAAACTTTGTACTCTTTTAAGTACAAATCTGTACTTAATTTTCATTCTGAGCTTGTCTCCAGTCTTATTGCTTTCAGTGCTTCCAAAGAGTACAAAGTACGTTTGTACCTTTAATATGATGCATGTCTGCTCATATACAGTACAAAGTCCCATGCCTTCACATGCAAATACACAACTACACAGTTTGCACATACACACCTTAGAGCTAGAAGCATTATCGCTGAAATGGATCAGTAAGCTGCCATATATGATCCATTCCCTGAAAGCCTTTGGAGCTGTAACAGAGACAGATTAAAGGCAGTGTTGTCAAACGTAGAGTTTTATCTCATCCCAGGTAATCTGGAGATTTATAATAAAAGATTTCATTCACAGCAGCTTTGAAAACCTTGGAAATCAAGTACAGAATAGAAGCAAAGTGTGTGTGTGTCTGTGACAGAGAGAGAGAGAGAGAGAGAGAGAGAGAGAGAGAGAGAGTGAGAGTGAGAGTGTTTATTTTGTTTATTCTGAATCAAATTGTACAAAATGGCATTTTCAAAACACTTGCCAGTGACACACTTGCTCGATGCTGCGTGTCAGCCGGATTCACCCTGGTTTCCTCTGTACCCCCCCACCCCCAGCTACTAAGCTTAACGACCACATTTCAGTCACACTCACACTAATGAAGCTGCTATCTAATTGCCACCGAAAGTACGTCCAACAATAACAGTGTTTTATGGGGGATTTTAGACTGCTGATATGACAGCGGTTTTTGATGGATAGGAGCAGGTAGATTTTACTGCCCAAGACCCTTCCACCCTAGCCTTCCCATTAACACCCAACATTCTCTCTCTTTTCCACACACACCTAAAATAAGGGATGCCTTAACGGGCTGAGGACTGCTTAGACAGCATTACAGTATACCTTGTGATAGTGCAAAGTCAACTTTTTTTAGTGTACAGTCTGTTTGAAATTAGTGATAGATGAGATGGATCTATTTCTATCCTTTTTTCCACCACTGCTGCCTTTTCTTTAATTCCCCCAGTTTTTAAGTGCCTACTAACGAAAACAGTACAGATTAGGCAACCATAGATTAGTTTAAATACATTTTGTCTTCTGAGATAGCAATAGCAAAGTTGATATTTATACAAGAAAACTATGAGCCTAATATATTTTACCACTAAATTTATATATATATATATATATATATATATATATGGAATTGATTGACACTCCAGTCCAGAGCAACATACCTTTGAATCAGGTTAAACATTTAGGCAGATGTAGATTTAGGAGACTTGTCTAAGGACTGCTGTAGCAAGGTGTGCTGACCTGCTTGGTGAATTGAACCCAAGCCTGCCACAGGAAAAGTGGTGTTACCTGCTTTCCTACCACACCCTCGTGATGCCCCTTCCTAAACTGCTTTTGAGTGTGCAAAACTCCATCAAGACAAAACTGGGACTACTGGGAATTCAGAATTTGTGCTGAGGTTTTTCTGCACAAGTTATTTTACTCTGCATGTCATAACTATTGTTTCATAAATGGGAGAATGGAAAAAATAGAAGCAGAAAGTGTCTACAGGAATAGGAGTCTCCACTCTTTTTTGACAAGTGCTGTATCTATCCATATTGGTATCCATTTTTCCCCTTGTCAAGGTTCCAGAGGCTACCTGGAATCAAGACCGAGGCAAGGCAGGTTTTTGACTGGTACTATATCTATGCATATTGTTAGCTGCTTTTTTTCCTTGCCAGGGTTCCAGAGACTACCTAGCATTAAGGCATAGGCAAAGCAGCAATACCCCCTGCACAGGGTGCAAGTCCATTGCAGGGTACCACACACCTATTCACTAATACACTCACAACTAATGGGCAATATAGATAATAGCAAATTCACCAAGATTTTGTTTTTGGGAGGTGGGAGGAAACCAGATCACCTGGAGGAAACCTGAACATGTTACTGTAACCAAGATTGGGATGCTGTAGTGTCTGAACCAGTGATGACTTTGTAGTACCTGATATTCCACAGGTTCTCACACTTTCTCATGCCCGTATTTCAGTTCAACTAAATGTTTTCTTTGATGGGCTGAACAGTTTTCCAAGTGACATAAGAGTTGGAAAACTGTTGTGGTTTGGAGAGATTGAGCATTTCCTTTGCATCACCTCATTGGCTATACTGTATCCAAGGATGGGCTTTTGTAGGATCTGCACCAGTGGTGACTTAGAAGCTGATATTCTGCAGTTCCACATCCTTTCCCATGACCTTCTCTGGTGTTCTCTTTCAGCTCCACCATTTTTTTCTTTAATGCACTGATTTAAGTGACATTGGAGTTGGAAAACTGTCGCCGTTTTGGAGTGATTCAGCATGGCTGTTAGCTCATCATTAGCTCACTGCCTTTAATTGTGGCTTTTTCATTTGCTTCTTCTTAATTATGATTGTGGGAGGTCAAGAACATATCTGGAATCATTTGACTGGAATAGACAGGGCACCAGTCCATCACTGGGTTCCACAGACACACTCACACACTCACTAGGGGCAATTTATCATAGTCAGTTCATACACAGTACCTTGTGTGTTTTTGGAAGGTGTGAGGAAAGTGGAGCACCCACCAGAACACAGTACTGTAATAAATTGAAATTTTGTTTGTATCATTACACCATTAATGACTTGCAGTGGTGGAGCTACCAAACATTCTCTCCCTTTCCACTGACCATGTTAGTTGTTCTCTTTCACCTGCCTTAATCTTCTATTTTGTGGGCTGAACAATTTTCCAAGTGACATCAAAGATGCGTAACTCTTGTGATTTGTAGTGATTGGATCATGGTTACTGTATTACATCATTGGCTCACCACTTTTGCTTTTGACTTCCTCATCCACTTTGGGTTTGACACAAGGAAGGAATACACCCTAGACAGGCTAGACCAATCCATCACAGGGTACCACAGCTAACCATTCACTCACACACACCTACACGGCAATCTGGTGTAGTCAGTTCACCCAATGGAAACCCTGTAAAGAACCTACTGTAACCATGGATGGGATTTTGTAATATCTGCACCATTGATTACTTACTAGCCGATATTCCGCACATTATCATCCTTTCCCATGACCATCCCTACTGTTGTTTTTCAGTTCCATTAAATCTTTTCTTTGATGCACTGATTCAAGTGACATCGGAGTTGTAAAACCATTGCGGTTTGGAGCTGCAGAGCATGGATGTTGCATCACATCATTGGCTCACTGCCTTTACTGGTGGCCGATCCCAGCAGCTGAAAAACACTTAAAGCCTTCAGCATCAACACTGACGTCGTCCAGTGACCCTGCTTAGCTCCCAAGTGATGTCACTGTCTAAATCATGTCATTCTAATTAAACATCACCCCACACAGCATGGACCATGACCAGGGGAGAGGATCCCTCAAGGAATTATGTCACTTCCTCATCCAATCGGAGATTTTCTGCTGTCGTCAGGGAAGCTGACGCTGTCTAGGCCAAAAACAGTCATCCTTCACTTTCTATCAGAGCTGACACGCCGCTTGCTGTGCACTCCTCCACTCAGCGCACTCTGAGCAATGAAACTTTTAAGAGATAAGAACCTTTTTTTTCTATTTCAGGGTCACCATTAGCTTCAATAATGCATGTTCATGGGCAGGAGTGGCTGGGGGCCTGTGGAGGCTAGAAACGCAGCCTTAGATTAAATTATACATCATTATCACAGCTGGCGAGGCTGCTGCTGACGGTCCACGCTCCTCTGCCTCCTCTAAATGTTCCATGTTTCTGTCTCGTCCAATATAGAAAGTGAAGCAATGGCAAGTATAGTGGATGAGCTGAGTATGGGCTGAAACAGGAGAATGAGTCCTAGGCAAATATACATCATCCTTTGCCATTTCAGCACACAATTCGGAGTGGCACGGGTGTTATTACCTGTAATGAGTTGTGAAGATTAAAGCGAAATTGCAAGAAATCATCATTGACGTTTAATTTTTTGGGCCACGTTGCAATTTCAAACAGCATATTGGCTGATAACTGTTAAGCATAACCTTTTTTTATGTATAAAGCAAAATTGGAGCAATTATCCATGCTGAAGTAAGCCAACAGAGCAGGACAGAGTGTGCGCTCCCGTGTGCTGGCTGGATTAATAGGCTTGCCATGGCCTCAGCTGGGAACACAGCTTTGCGACTTGTTTAGTTGTGGAAAGTTTTGATTGTTGAAAGAAGCTTATGTAGGAAAGAAACTGTGATTCAGTAGTGCTGAAAATATGACTGGTACTGAAATGCAAGGCTGGAAATACAATAGGAAGCCTTATGGTAAGAGGATTGCTCATCTCGAGTCGGGCGCTCTACAGGAGCTCAGTGTGGAGGTAAAAAGCTAAGAAGCATTTCTCACTAATGCATAATTAAACCTTCGCCTAAGCAGCGGTAGCAGGGCTTTAAGATGGAGTATGACAGTCTTGTTGACTTGGTGGAAAAGAGAACATGTGCGCTGTGACATAAGGGCTGAGTTAACTTAATTAATCCCAATTGAAAACTTCCACAGACGACATGCAGAGACATAAACAACAAGTACTGCAGGCATAGTTCATACTGTACTGCTTATATGTAATTCATAGACCACATACCTTCGTAGAATATAGCATTTTTAAATAATGCCTCACAGTTGTAATCAAGAACAGTTCTTATCAGACCTGGTGATATTGCTGCATTATTAACAATGTCCTTATCCCACTTAATTAACCCATAAGACCTTAATTTTCCCGCTAATAGTCTATAATGATGAATTAACTTCAGGCCATCAGCAGTTGCATTGATGGATGGAGATAACTATTCTATCATCATTTATGCTTAATACATTATATTCTCATATGCAGCGTTTAAGGAGATTTATCATCGTTTTGTGAAGCAGCTGAAGATCTATTGAGTTTTGAAAAGTCTGTCTACTGCGGCCAAGCTCTGATTCTCTCACGCAGGTTTATTCAGCAGGGTTTAGAATACTAACCCCAGTCATTAGGACCAATAAGTTTGAAACTACTGAAGGTTTCTACTGTATTGTGCCTATTGACTACAATTACACTCAATGTAAACTCGCCTTCACAGCAGATACGAGCACTGTTCAGTGGTAATTCTAGCTTCAATATGATTTCACAGCAAACGCATCCACATTGGTCATTTTTTGGAACATGTTGAACAATTCATTGCTACGTTCAGAAGAAAGATGACCTCTAGAGATGAAGAACCCTCAGCCCTTGGTAACCCACAGTTCTATGCACACTGGAGTTCATTTTTCTCATACTTGAATGCTCAGGTTCAGGTCTGAGGAGTGGCAGTAAGAAAGACCATGCAACTCTGCCTGTGGGTAACTGAGAACATTTGGGGTGTTCTAAAAGTATTGACCACTAGCTTGACACCTGACACAGAGTCCCCTATGATTTGCTTGCTGTGTGTGTCTTTTGCTTCATGTGGGTGTTATGCTTCATGTACACCAGCTGTGACCCTGCAGGGATACGTACCGTGGGAACTAATCACAAGCCAAGTAGTAGCTGAAGTCATTAAAAATAACTTCCACAGTTCAGCTATTTATACATTTGACACATTTTGCATCTGTCAACACTTCTCCTCTGCTGTAGATCTATTTCAGCATCCACCGTTGATAAAAATACACCAAAAGAAACGAGCCAAAAATAGCCCTGTGATCAGCTCCCTCTTTTGCTGGAGATTGTCATCTTCATAAAGTTTGAATTTCAGCTTGAATCAGCAGAGAGAACTTGGCTTGAACCCTCCGAAACTGATCTCAGACCAGCTTATGAAGGCAGTTCCTGGGCCGTAATGAGCGCCTGAGTGTGACCGTTGTAATATTGAGGGTGCATTTTCTCTTTGTATCTCTGTCCACTCACTCCAGGTGCAGACTCCCCCGCGAGCACCGAGCTCATATTCACCACAGCATTAGCCTCCTATGCACGTCTCCCATATTGGATTAGAGTGTTTATTGTCCAATTCATCACGCCTGCTTTGTCTGGCCTGAAAAATATCAAGCCATCGGAATACGTGAGCCCTGGTGCTTTGGAAATGGTATGCGCAGAATATTAAGTAAGCCACATCGGCTTGCACACCTTGAACAATGCCAGGTATACTGGGATAGAGAGAGACACAGTCAGAGTGTGTTGAAGTATGTTGAATTTAGCAAAATCGATAAAGCGTTTTGAGAGGATTCATGTCAAGTGTCAAGAACGCCATGCAGATTTGGTTAATGGCAGAAAGGCATCCGGGTAGGCTAAGATATCATTGGCTTAGCAGTGTCACAGTGCTGACTACATGGCATTGCTAATTGCAGTGCAGGCTGTTGGCACGTGGGTGAAGAGCTCAGCCGCCCGTGCCTCCCTCTGTGTCTTTAACGCTCCTCGTTTGCTGTCGAGAGACATGCAGCGGCGGTAATATGACAACCCTGTCAGTTTTGAGCGATGACAAGAGGAGCTTGCGCACAGGCTGGATTAAGAGTTTAATGACTGGTAAAATTGTAGCTCCTGCGTTCAAGGTGACCCCGCTGAGGTGATGGTGGGCCGAAGACACAGAGCCCGTGGCAGGGTGACGGTAATCTGTCCTGCCTCTCTCGCCCCATAGCTGTCATCTGCACCATGCATTGTCACCAAGGCCCAAGGCATGTAATTACACTTTTATTGGCTTTTAAGAAGACCGCACCATTCATCCACACATGATCCTCCTCTCAGAGCCACCAGGCAGGGGTGTGTATAGATCATCCTTACAGATCAAACCTTGGATACCCAGGATAAAGGAACACTCGGCTGCTCAATGACCCAGCATGTAAGCTCTGTGATGAGGCCATATTAGTGATTGGTGAATGCTTGCAGAAGTAATAATGAGCAGCATTTTGAATTGCAAAAACTTGGAGCAAGCTTTGCAAATAAAAGGAACGGAAACGCAGAACCAGGTTAAATATGAGACTCCTGCAGGGTTTAATATCACTGCTGTTCCGCGGGGTGTCTGCGGGTTCTTAAAAAGTCTTACTTTGGCTGAGATTACATTTTACAAATGAAAGGCATTAACTATTAAAAGTGTCCATGTAATGGAAAATGGAATTTTTTTAGTTCAGAATAAAAGTTTGATGTGGAATGTAAACACTGTTAAAGTTTCAAAACCTAGTGGTCAGTTCCCAAACCGTACTGCAGAAATGGAGCAGGTTCCGTTGAAAGTTTTTGTCACATTACCAAAGTTTTCACCTAAACACGGTGGACCTGGGCTGCTTTTTAAATGAGACACAGACCTGCTAGAACAGGACAAAAGCTGTCTAGATATACTATACTAACATTAAACCCACTGACAGACTAAGTGAATAACGTTGATTATCTGGTTAGAATGGCCCCTGTCAAGTGGTGACATTTACATATTGGACAGCAAGTGAACAGTGAGTTCTTGAAGTTTGTCCAGACCTGATCCAGACTGAGAACATCTTGAATTGCAATGGCTAGTTGACTGGAGCAGAGCATCTTCAAAACATCAGACAAGTGTTGAGGGATGTTCCTGAAACACTATAGACAGTACCTACCAAAAGTGCTCCAAGTAAGGAGCGGAGTAATGTGCTCCCAATGTTCACTGATGCAGGTGGGGAGGGAAGGCTATCCTGTCTGGTTTGATCCTACAGAAGAGTTACTGTAGCTCATTCCAGATTCAGGAAATAATAGAAAGGTGTCAGAACATGCTCTGGACTGACTTTGGTCTCAGTTTAAAAGTAATAACAGCAGCCATTACTTCCCAGCTGAACTGAATGGAGCCGACAGATGACTGAAGCAAGAAACTTTGTCAACTAAATATTTTCAGCATTGACGTCATCGATTACATTGATGAATTGCAGCAGCCCTAATACTGAACCTGTTCCACCACTACAGTGCATATACGTAATAGGCAGGTGAGCTTCAGAATTGGACCATAGAGCAAAAGGTCTGATGAATTACATTTTCTTTTTTGTCATGAGGACCATATGGTGCATATGCATTGCTTACCTGCGGAAGATGGCAAGCCTGTGGAGGCAGTGTGATGCTCATGGAATTCATGTGGATGTTTCTTTGACAGGTACTACCTACCTAATGTTGTTGCAGACCAAGTTCACCAAGTTCATGGCCTCTCTCAGATTGTGGCCAAATTGACCTCAATCTGATTCAGCATCTGAGGGATGTGCTGGACATACAAGTCCAATAATTGTCCACCCTACAGAGAATTGTCTGTGAGTGATGGAGATATTTTTACATTTTCTTTATTGTCATTTCCAGTAGATGGAATTACAAAGTCCTCAGTGTGTTCTGTGTAAGTCCAGTGTTTGTGAACATTGTTATAAAAAGCTGGTCTGCTATAGCTGTTACTTTGGGATAGACTTTAGAGAATAATAAGCTTGAGATAGGCTTTAATGGCACAATCAGTCAGTGATGATTCTTTATAGGATTTCTGTAAAATGGTGCTACATTACATCAGAAGTTCCCATTAGAATCCCATAGAGCCTCTCCCTTGAGATCTGCCCTTTAAGGCTTTTACAGTGTTTTGATATAATGCCTCTAGCAGGGTAAAGGTTGGACATGTGAACTATTTCACTTAGGTTGTTAATGTCCCTGCTTATATTGTAGGCATTGGAAGTTGATCATTTTTTCCTTAAAAAAATTCATAACCCCCTTACTCTACACTACGTTATGCCATTTGAAAATGGCAGCTAGACTTTTCGTGAGCATTTCTTGACAGTTTAGGTTGGTCCAAAAGTACTTGCAACTAATTCCCACCCTTTAGCTACATCATAGGTGGGTGAAAACTAGGACACACTTCCTCTACATCACATGGAGATCAACCACATCTTTTTGAACTCCTGCTGATGCCTCATCATTATTAGCATTGTGCTGAATGATGGGGGACTCAGTGAAAGAGAGAAAGACGGTGAAAGACTCGGGAGCTTGCAAGTGGTCTCTTTTAAAGCTGTAAACCACTACATCCCTGCATTTCTTTCTCCTGTGTTTGATTTGTTACAGATGTGGGATTTTATGACTGCATGATACTGATGGTAATGTTGGAGTTGTTTTACAAGCCATCGTTTACAGATGATGGGTTAAAATTTTTTACTGAGCCTTTCAATCAGTCTTTCAGACATGTGAGATGTTTTTATATTGAATTAGTGTTAATGTTGTCCAACATGTCCGAGGTGGTCCAGGATTGCTTATTAAACTTCCATCAACCACCATAAGGTACTATTCAATATTAATAATATTACTATTATATTGCTTTCAATCATCTAAAATCAACCCTCTGAGCATACCTGATTTCTTGCGACAGTACATAGTCTTGAGTTTGTTACATGGACTCCATTTCAGGTGTGTTATTAGCTCTGAGCGCAACGGGAGTTTGAGAAGTTGTGCTTTGACAGTTCGGAGTGGACGAGCAAGAGGACACACCTGAGAGTGAGGGGTCAGCCGACAGAGCTGGGCTTGACACCATTAGCCAGGGCGACGCATTAAAGTTCTGTTTGGTGTGTAATTTGTTTTGTCTGTCAAGGTGATGGATGTCCTGTTCAGCGGCACTTCCTGTGTGTGTTAAAGAAAAAAAAATAATAAAACGAGGGAGAGAAAGGAAAGATGACAGCTCCAGGACATTGCAAAAACACACTTCAAAAATGGAGGGATGACACATTTGTTTAATTGGGAAATGAGAGATATCCCTCCCCCCCTCCGCCTCCTATTCCTTAATTGGTGTGGAGAGCGGCGGGGTGGCCGGGGCCTGCAGTAATTAAAGGTGAAAAGCTAATCTAGATCCAGGGTCTGGGGGTCTGGGGGAGGGGGTACTGTGGGCAGTGGGCAAGCATAACAGGCTGTGAGAAAACGATGTGAATGATTTGCTAAGGGTGTGTGTGTGCACGCGCGCACGTGTGTGTGTGTGTGTGTGTGTGTGTGTGTGTGTGTGTGTGTGTGTGTGTGCGCACGTGTGTGTGTGTAAGAGAGTGAGAGGTGTGTTTTGTGGTGAGAGTATTTATCTCCTGCCATTCTTACTTGGCCTCCATGGCACCTCACCTTCACAACACCTTAAGTGTCACACATCTCTCTTTCTCTCTCTCTCTCTCTCTCTCTCTCTCTCTCTCTCTCTCTCTCTCTGCCTTGATCATGCTCTGTCTCTCTTATCCCCCTTTTTCTTTCACTTTCTTGCTCTCTCTATGTAACTCATTCCAGTTACTCTTTCTCACACTCCCTTTATCACTTTCACTATCTATCTTGCTCTGTCTCTCTCATCTGGCCTTTTTATCTTTCTTTCTTCTTTGACATGCTGGTATCTCTCTCTCTCTCTCTCTCTCTCTCTCTCTCTCTGTATAGTAGGTTTGAGCCCTCAGGTTTTCAGGCACTCTCTAGCATATACTGTATGTGTTTAACGCTCTAACGCTCTGTGTGTGTAGAGGGAGAACAGCACTCGGTCATTATTGTATGTTTGTTAATGGCCGTCTATCTGAAATATATAGTAGGCTGCTTACTCAGGGCTCAGGTCTGTTTCACAGAAGCTTCACAGTCAAGGTTTATTCTCAAACTGAGAGCCAGACATTTGTATTACATCTATTATCTGAACTACAATTCAGCTTCAAGTTGTTCTTAATGTAGATGTTCTTCACTCTCACACATCACTGTTACATATGTGTTTGATGGAATTAAAGATTCCATGAAGACGAACATTGTGCTTCTGTCAGAAGCCTCTGAGGAGCATGCAAACATTTTGCTCTGATGAAAGTTTTACAATTTGACCAATAAAAATGATAAGATAAGTGAAAGTCTTTCATGTTGGCCCCTTAAATAACTTCACAGATCCTGCCAGGTATAGAAGGTAGGGGCAGAGCCAACCCTTTGGGCAACCAATGGGACAAAACTGGATACCCTGGTGAAAATTGAAACATCGGCATCTGAAGCTTTCATTTACTTACTTCCTGTAATGGAGCTGATCTCAAAACATAGTTTTGGGTTAAGCTGGAGTGTTTAATCCAATGCACGAGGTGAACAGTTCCAGTTGAGTTTCCAGTCAGCATCTTTCAGGCTGTAGGTCAAGGGCACTTCAACAGTGGACAGTGTTCTCCGGGAGCTCAAAATTGGAACAGCTCTCATAGCTGGAAGCACAGTTGAAAGCTTCAAATGAGCCCTGACTGGCCTTGACCTGCACTAGCCTTCCTGTCAAAAGCTAGTTACACAAAAAAAAAGTCTGACTGCACAGTGTGTTTTGCACTCTTACTGCCTTTCTCGTTCGAACACTAGAATTTGCTGTACAGGTGATGACGGTTTGAAACGTTCATGAAATATTGAGCAAGGTTCTATGAAACATGGCATGTGGCATGTATTCAAATTCCTTTGATGAAATGAAGTACTTGCTCTTTGATGGAGACATTGGATCTGGCACTGGCTTTGAAATGAGCAGTGTGTGATGTCGGCGGGAGCGTAAGGAGGTGGAACACATTAGCACTCAAGGCAGTCCCAATTACAGCTCTCAGGTCTCATTCCAGCATGTGGGTGTACACGGCTCCAACGTGCCACCCGGCGACAAAGACATTTCCAATTCCCACATGTCATCAACATTAATGCAGTTACTGTGCTTATGCTGTTTAGTAGCGGGTTTTTGGATGGTGTCGGCATATTTTTTCGAGAAGTGCAGGTTTCATTCAGATAATATGCATTCATTCAGTTACACACACACACACACACACACACACACACACACACACACACACACACACACACATATATATATATATATATATATACACACACAGCTACTGATCTTTTGCAGCATAGTAATCTTCTGCTCTCTTACCTCACTGAACCCATTCATTTCTCTGGTAAATTCTAGTTGATGCTGAATTTGAAAGTGTTGGTATTGTTGGATCTGCAAGTAGCATTAATTGATCAATTTTAATCAGTAGACAATATATATATATATATATATATATATATATATATAAACACAGTTCAGTTGACTGATGTCTGAAGCAGAAAATCTCTTGCTGTAAGAGTGCACATTAAACATGGTATCCATTTCAAGCACTACAGCGACTTATAAATAAATGTACCAGCTGGTGAAATGGCTATAAGGTATTCAAGATCTTCTGCTGTGTCAGAATATTTGGTCTGTGAGAAAGGTGTGAGCTGTACCTGAACATGCTCCCTGTTTTAGTGTTGTTTTTCACACAAATCTGGCAGCTGTTTGTTGAATCAGAATATCATGATGATTAGACCAATAAAAATGCTCAAAATTGGCTTAGTATGCAGTCTTTTTACTTTCACTTCCATTGGAGCTTAAGAAGGTGTGTTTCTCTTCTTCTATAAGGTTTGATATGTAGTATGTACGTTATACACATATCACTTCCACTCTTCAGATAAAAAGAGGAATGTTAGTGTTCTAAGCTAGGCCTAGGTCTTTCAGTCTATTTATTGATGTAGATGCACGTACTTGTAGACCCACAGTGGAGATGAGAAGGTGGGGCTTATAAAGATAACAGAATGTGTAGCAACTTTAGAAACAAATTTAGAAATTCCAGACTCAATTTATATCCCAAAAAGGATGTGTCCTGGAAAAAAAAGACTAATGGACAGTCTAGCTAAAATGATCAATGAATAATATGATGTCAGAGTGTCCCAAAGGCCTCACCATACATCTTATAGAGATGACACACCTGGATTTGGCAAATATTTGACGTAATTGTGGAGAAAACGAACAACCGTTGACATCCTGCAGAGGCTTCAGACATCATGCACATGGCAGCTGGACAAAGTCTGGGGATGATGAAACTATCAGACAAAACCTGTGATTGGTCAGTAAAATAAGAGATCATGACAACTTTGAGGAGCAGCTCTCCGAGCTGACACAGAGGTATCTGTGTGATTCATCGCTGAGAGAGGAAACACAGTTTTAAACTCATGGAGAGAAATCTGAAAAAATTGAGATCCACTTCTGCCATCAAAAGTGGAATTTGTTAGCAAAAAGCTATAATGAAGAGTGGGAGTAGATATGCAATGGCAACAATTTCCCTTCATCCGTCCTGGCTGTCTGGCTTCATGAAGCACCATGGCTGGAACTGTCAATTGTTTTCAGTCATTTTAACATCATAAAAGCTCACATAATACGCTTGTAAGCTCACAAAAGCACTTTTGACTTCGTGCAACTCTCACAAACTTTGTTTCGCAGGAAGTGTGATGAAGCCTTACGAGCACATAGTGAGGGCAGCTTGATGAGAGCGTGTTCTGAACAGTATTGAAACTCAGGTCTGGCCATTGCTGTGAAGAGAAAATGCAGTCTGACATGCTCAGTGTTATGCCTATTAGATTTATCTGTCTGAAACATCAAACCTCCATTCTGTGATCCACACTATCTCTAATTCAACCCCTTTCACTAGAGCAAAGCAGATCAAAAAAGTGCTGTCACATGCTCCCTAATGCCTACTCATGTACCCCCACCCCGCCATCCCCCCATGTGACTCCTCTGTGTCACCCCCACACAGGTGCAGCTTCTGCCTCATCTCGATTTCCACGCGGCAGAAGATAATGTGTGACAACTGAATCTTTTCACTTTTCTAATCCATGGAGCCAGGGATGAAATCTTATTTAGGGATCAGCAGCAGTGGCATCGTTTCCCCTCGATAAGAACATGCAAGTCTGCAAGCTCTTTCTCAAGGCTCTGGAGCATCGGCAGGCACCAGGCAGTCAGCACAAACACCTTTTGGCAGGGTAGAGCGAAAGAAGTGAAACAGCCCTATTTCAATTAATACAGTGACACCTCAGCGTCTGCGGGGCCTGCGCTTGCCAAACCGGATCTCCTCATAATCTCTTCATTCATTCGCAAACTAGTCTGTTAAGGCATGAAATGATGCCAGGCAAAGAAGAAGGAAAAAAAAAAGAAGTACCCCCTGTTCTAGAAGAGTCAAGGATTATTCAAATGGAGAGCTTGGAAGGAACGGGCTCCGGCTTTATTCCTGCGCTTTTGTTTTGCTTTGCATTCCCTTTCCTTTCCTTTGGAGAACGGGAGAACGGAGCCAAGTCTGAACATATGGTAGCTTCAGCAAAAAGTAAACATTCAGACTGCATTATGTGAAACTAATATGAATCATTACAAATCGCAGCCAGTGAAATCTTAATTTTTCACTTTTTCCTTAAGTGGTCAAATAGCTGGTCATCCAGGGGAAAAATATCCTGTGCTGTTAAGCCAGCTGAGTGACCAGCATTGCGAATGCTGTCATTTGAGCTTGATGGACTAATTGGTTTACCAGCATGAACAACTTCATGATGGTCATACTGTTGACCAGTGTGGTTAGGCTGGTCATGCAGTTCAACCTGTGTCATGCTGGTCAAACAGGATCTTAGTTATGCTGGTTATGTTGGTCACCCAGCTTGCCATGCTGGTCAACCACCTTGGTCATACTTGTCATACTAGTCATACTTGTCATACTGGTCAGCCACTATGGTCATACTGGTAATGCTGAGCTTGTTTTTACTGGTCAGCCACTTTGGTCATTCTCGCTGGTTAAACAGGTTGACCAACTGGACCAGGCTGGGTCTTTTTTTTTTAGCAGGGCCGAATCTGGAAGTTGTTCTTTACATTATAATCATAATTTCATGACGAATGGACAAATAGAAATTCTACAAAATGACTTGGATTTTTTCCATCGACTTCCATTCGAAGTTGAGATGGTTTTCTTCTCCTGTAAAGTTATGTTCTATGCATGAGATTTTCATGAGTTTCATAGCAACTATATACACTTGCAGTACTGCTGTTCAGCTTGTCATTCATATTTATTTTGCCTTATTTTAAATTATTTTCAAAATATCCCTGTTTTTTGTCCAATGTCCCACTGTTTGTTTGTTTTTTCATATTAAATAAACTGCCTATTTTTCATGCCGGCTATTAGAATGAGAATGTGGAACAGCTTCAGTATACCTGCTTGCTGCGCACACTTTGCATGCCAAATCAGGGTCTCGCAGGTGCCATGAAAAGCTGAAGGAGCCTGTCATATCCTATAAAGCCGAGCTCAGGAGAGACGTTACTCCACACTGGAGTGGAGCAGCTAAAACAGCTCGTTGCATTTTGATGGGCAACTTCAATCTCGATTGTGCACAAATAGCTGCTGACTGGCATTGTGCAAAACAGAACACCCTGATGGTACCATTTGCGCAGCAATTACTCTGCCGGATGTTTTGAAAGGAGGCCAAGATTCTTGGCTCTTCTTGGGATAGCCTAAATAATGCACTCAACAACACTTCATTAATGGAGACAAAATCACTCGGTTATCAAAGTGAATTTATAACGAGGCAACAAGCAATTAGCACATTTACACGGCGTTCCATGTAATGAATCTTATGAAATATGGACCGATCACCAGTGATATCTCTCTTTAGTCCTTGACAGGGCCTTGCTTTGAGCACTGTGCATTAACAGAATGTAGATGAGCACAGTATATAGGCCTCGAAAGCCATCGACCAATGATAGATCATCACTGCCAACTCAGGACAGGCCCATGGTGCAGTGTAAGAGTAAATAGGTCAGGGTGATCTTCCATAAATATTTGATTGTATGTGATAGTGTACAGGTTAGTGAAGCATGTACCTTTATAAAAACTTTATCATGCTTTCCACTTGCTGACATTTCCTTATAGACAACCAGTGACCTAGTGTTCCAGAAGCCCTTATATAACCATCCTAAAGCCTTTTTAAAGCAAACTTTAGATTCAGTGCTACATTACTGATCAGTATGTTAATGTTATGTATATTACTATGTTAATACTATGTGCAGCAAGTAGGAATACCTGTTTTTATCAAGCTGATGCAACATTAAATGTCCATATTTCATGTTTAGTAGAGGGCACTCCATGTCTGATGGTATACTGTATATTTTCATAGATAATAGAGCTTCACACTTTACACTTTAGATCACTACAGATTCTTCACCATTTTTAAGATTAAAGGCCTAAAACACACAAACAAGAGACAAACAGATCACTATTATAATAAAGTACAAAGTCCATCTCTTTATTATAAACCCCTAACCCAGGGATAGAAATTTCACAGCGCTGGGCTGAAGGAAAATTGAACACTGAAACTGTAATAGGCAGAAATCACTTCCACCTGGTAACGCACTTCCATCCTCGGTGTGGCAAGTTACATAGAAATGTTCCGGTATTGGTTGCAGGAGGTTGGTATTTCAGGTCCAGGCAGTCAAAATCTGCCATTCTGCTGTAGCTCAGCCATATAAACAGAAGCTCAGGCAATCTGAAAGTCCCACCTCTGTGTCCTTCTTCACCTCTTAGCAGTGCTCTGTGTAGGCCATGCAGACCATGCACTGTAGGATATATTTGAAATACACCCTATCATTCAGTTAGGATGGTTTTCAATGCCCTGTATTGTTTTTACTGGAACATCATACAGCTAAAATGAGATCGAGCCTAAATGATCTTCTAAACATGGTGTAGTATACCCTCATTTCCAGTTCCATTTCAAATTTGATTACATATAATAATTGGAGTATTAATACAGATAATGGTATTGCATTATACCTCACGTGTCTACATAATAAGTCACCTTAAACTCATACTTTCTCTGCGGCAGTGGAATAAACAGACCAGAAAAACGCAATAAACACAACACCAGAACATGATTGACTATTTCATTTTACCTGAATTGCCCCTGACACCAATCCTGTGGACCAGACTAGATTACATCGTAAACTAATATTGAAATAAATTCAAACCTGCCTGTTTTGACTAAATCAACTTCCTTTACACTGGGCTTATTTGGACCCCCTGACGAGTTTCCACAATTGGAGTGAAAAGACTAGTGCAGCAGCTGTTTGGCAGAACCACACCGAAGCTTTAGGACATATAAAGACCGGTGAAGATGAAGAGCTTCATACAGAGTTCAAAGCCAGCAGAAAGCTGACTGACACACATCCCACTCTTCCACTACCTTTCCGATCTTAGGGGGTAAAAAATAGCGTCATAAAAGCCATGGAAGCGGCAGAGAGCTGTGGGAAAGGATACCTGATCATAAATAATTCAGAGCTAAGCTGTGCATGTTTAAGTGGGACAGAAAAAGGAAAGCTGCACATGTTAGCTTGCATCAGCCGTGCAAGAGTGGCGGCTTGAACCACGGGGAAGAAAGAAGTTTCTTTGCTTCAGAACCTGGTGTTTTCCTTCACAAAATCCCCCTGCTGGCAGGCACTCTCTCCAACACCCTACCGTCCCCCTAAGGGCAGGCATTTAAGAGGGAGTACCGGGGAAGGAGAGCTGGGGTTTTTGTGTTTTTCTTTTCAGGGGATGATGTCCCTGTCCCGGTGTTATCGTACTCTCTGCATCAAGCCCCTTGATCTCCGTCTCCCAGACAGTTTTATCTGGCTAGCCCAGTTAAAGTATGGGGCTCCTCCACGTCACCTGCACCACTAAAACACTGCAGATTAGAGTGGCTTGGCTGCTGGCTTTATCTACCACTGCTGCTTTTCCCAGTGAAATGAGAGGGAAAGGAAGAGGCAGGTCAGGATAGAGAAACAGAGGAAATACGCTGTTTATCTTATGCCAGCTTCAGATATAAAAAGTTCAAAGTACTCCCCCGCTCTCTCGAGGGTCAGGATTGGTTTCAGTTGGGTCCTTTTTCACTGAAGAACATGCCATGTTCTGAGAGGGCCTTTTTTTTTGGCAGTTTGAAGGTATCATTCTTCAAAGAAGTGCACAGACTGAGGTGAGGTGAGTTGGGAAGGGATTTAGACGGATCAATGAACCTTCGTGTTTGCTTTTTCTATCATAGGACACATGGAGCGAGTAACATTGTCTGCTGAATTGTGAGGACACTGGGAAGCTTGTCCATGAACCATCAATGAACTGTACCTGCGAGAAAAGAAAAATTGCTACTAGGAGGACCATCTGCTATGACAGTCAGGTCAGGGATATAACATCTACTGTGCTTGACATGTTACAGATCCATCATTCAATGAGTTAGTAAATTTGAGAGTCGGCTGAGGTCATGTCCTGTTGACGAATGCGGTCGACATATGTGGATGAACAAGGTGGCATTATATATACATCAACAGCTAACTGTTAACTAACTGCAGCCATGGTGATTTAGGAAGCTACAAGAAATATATAAAGGGTCAGGGCAGACAGGCTAATGTCAGTAGTAGTATTTTGAATCTCCATCACTGCTTCGTGAAGGTCCACCCTTCGGAGGTCACTGCCCGAGCCATGCTGTTAGTGGACCAATAAGGATTTGTGCGTAGAGGTTCTGTAAAATTTAACTAAAAGGCAGATTCCATGGAAATAAATATGTTTCCTTGTGAAAGGATTTTTGAAATTCCAGAACTTGCATCCAGTGTCCTGAGTGCTGAGTGAATTGCTTTAAATGAACACAGATAAAGCACATTCTATTCGTCCTAACTAAAACTCTATTCAGATGGGATGAGTTTAACATGGAGAGGTGGTGTAAAGTCATTTTTACCTGAGGTGCTTATTGACTTTAGTGGGCAAATAGTTATTCTGGAAAATGAGTGTTTAGCTGGATTTCTCAGTACTCAGGTGGTGAGGAGACGTTTAGCTTTGTGTACATGCACAGATATCTTGGGTTGTCCTACTGTGGACTGTGCCAAACTTCTAGACCAAATGGCTGGCTGTGTACATATTGGTTCAGAGTGTAATGTAGTTGTTTTCACACTAAATTTTCATCATTACTAATAGGTTATACAGTTGGTTATTTACATTATTGCATTTAGCTGACACTCTTATCCAGAGCGACTTACTCATATTACAGAGGTGGGTCAGAGTAGTGTTAGGAATCTTACCCAAGTGAAGCACAGCATAGTTGCCTAGACTGGGAATCGAACCCCAGTCTCCCACATGGAGTGGTGGCTTATTGGTCTCAAGACCATAAACAAGTCTCAGTCTCAACCTTATTTGGACTCTCTTGTCTTAGTCTCAGGGTGAGGTGAACTGGAGAAGCCCAGTGTATCTGCATGAGGTATTGTTTAGAATCTGAATTGTGCGAAAATGTCTGACTTAAATAAGTCCCATCTTTGCAACTGTTGTACTATATGTACATGCATCTACACCAGGAGAGACAACAGAGAATCAAACTTCGGTTTCATCTGAAGGCGGGAAACCAGAGAGTCAGACTCCATCATGTTTCCAAGCTGTGTGACAGAGGCTGAATGTAGAGCTAAAAGTCAGTCAGTCAGTGTCACAGCTGTCA
The DNA here is from genome assembly GCA_034509495.1 of Acestrorhynchus altus. Classification (NCBI taxonomy): domain Eukaryota; kingdom Metazoa; phylum Chordata; class Actinopteri; order Characiformes; family Acestrorhynchidae; genus Acestrorhynchus; species Acestrorhynchus altus. The sequence goes on from CM067517.1 coordinate 7,053,894, forward strand.
AACAGAGAATGTCAGCCAATGTCAACATGTGAAATAAGAGGAGTAGCAGCACGTTTTCCCACTTCAAGCACTGAGCATCAGGTAACATAAGAGCACAGAATGTGTTGTGATGAGAGCGCCAGGTGACGCCAGATAATTAACTGAATAGATAGCAATGTTATTATTATGTTTCTCATAATTATTATATATTTTTTTTAGAATAAAATGGATGGAAGGGATTCTGGTTTGCTTGACAAAATTTGTTCCATCCAAAAGAAGAGGTCTCATTTCAGATCAAAAGAACTATGGGTTTTTGTTACAGATTAAGCAACAGAAGATAAAAATGAATTTATGTTGTGCCAAAACCGGACTACCTTTCGCAATCATGCACATCATGCAGCAGCATGGGCACAACAGATTCTGCTTTTTGATTTTTGTAATTTTTTGATTAATGAAACCTGTTACACTTATTCTGTTATATCACATGCGTGCACTCTAAGGGCATGAGATTCTAACAGGGATGCAGAATTTGGCATAACACCTGGAAAGGTAAGTTGCCAAATTGACAACACACCAATGCCAGACGTACACCCCTCAGTGTCTGTTATAGGGAAAAGAAGGTGATGTAGGTGATGATGACAGGATATACACACTAAAAGAGAGGTTAACTGTTAACAAACTGCTGTGCTTGGTAAAACAATATATTTACTAGAAAAGATGTCTTCAATCTGGACCTTAAATCCAACAGAAATGGATTGTTCATTGATATCAATATGTTAAAAATTGGTTATTAATTCATTCTATCTTTGTGAGCATTTGACTCTAGAACTTACAGCTACTTCACTGCCTAGAAGGTCAAATTAGACATCTGAATAAAACGACTGACAGTATTAATCATAGATTTAATGTATTATGAGATTGATTGCTGCCCATGACAGGGAACAGAGTATGACTGAAAAGACAGTTTCCATCTTTTAAAGCCTTTCTCCCACTTCTGCTTCCTCTCCATCTTACATCTTATTGTTTCTCCACCAGTCCACTCCTCTTCAGTTGAAGATTCCCCTCATGGTTTCTTTTTTTCCTACACTGACTGACAGCTCACGTTATCTCTAGATCTTGGCTTTGTGGACTATCAGCTTTCTTTAGCCAGACTAGAGGAGACTAGTGGAGCTTCTGCCTCTGCTATCTTCTCCAGCCGGCAGCCAGTGCCTGGGCTGAAGGAAGAGCAGCCACTGGGGCTGAGTCTCTTATCTCCTTCAATTTTTACACACTCCATAATCAAGAAGCTCCTTGCATCTCCCAGCTAATTGCCGCAGGACACTAAATTGCAGCACGCTCCAATCTCCTCCCTCTCCCTTCTCCCTTCTCCTCTGAAATCTCCAACAGGCCGCTCGCTGCAGGTACCTTATCTTCTTTTCGCCACAAGCTCCGGATGCCTTTGCTCGGCTTAAAGACTGCACACGTCACTCGTTTTCTAGCTTGCATGCTGGCCGACCAAGTTTTAGAAGAGAGTCTCCGCTGTTTGTATCCTACAGAGAATAAGCACACCTGCATTATGAAGGTCCACCAAACAGCTTGGTTCTGTGCTCACAGATGTCTTTGCTCTGACTGTATCATGGTTGTGAGTTTCAAAAGTTGTAGGTCAGCTGCTTTAAATTGAAGGTACTTGCTTTAATGTTGGAAGACCCCAAAATAGGCACCCCTGCCCAGCATATTATAGAGCTAAAAGTGCAGGTCCAGGACTGCAGACAATTTTAAAAAGTAGATTTTTGTTTTCTTGTGGATGATTATGCTTCCTAGTTATTAAGTGGTGGGCTGTGAGGTGAAAAGGGTTGAGAACCGCGGCTCTACATTACTTTAAAAGTTTTAATAGATTATAAACAGACTGGTTTCACACACTGTCCCCTCTGAGTTTTGCCGGTTTTATGGCATATGAAAAAAAATCCATTGCATACCAATTGGCTAGAGATTATACATTACACAACTGCAGCTGAACTAAAACCAGCACATCCCAAAATATGCATGCTTGTGTTACCTAGACGATTAAACACTAAGTTTAGCAGCTTGTTGTGGTCGTTGATTTTGCAGCCATTTGCACTGAACAGTTGGGTAGGAAATAAGCATATATTGGAGGATACCCTTTGTATGAGGTAGATGAATAAAGCTCCTACATCTTTTAATGTGGAACTTAAATTTGAATATTAAATATACTTAAATATTAAATGTGAACATATGGCTGTTTTTCCTCTGTTTATGCCCTGTGTTCAATTTTTGTGCTCAGTTTTCATTGGCTGTTGATGGGACCCATTCAGATTGAGGCCAGTATACATTACTAGATTACTAGAGTCGGGATGATTTGATATGTCATGATTGGTCTGAAGGGCAATCAAGAGCCCAAAAATTGGAGTCTGTGCCCTTCACAGACTACTCGATTCTTTATCCAACTGTCAACTCCAACTGATAAAAAAATCTCCAGGCAGGCAGCAGTGCCAAGCAGCACACGCTCTGACAATAAGGGCTAAAAACAGGGTAAAAATTGTGTAGTGTAACCCTGGCTTAAGTCTTTCAACAAGCATTGAAGACCTTCAGAGTGCCAGGTTAAACAGAGTTCTATGTATGTTCGGTACCAAGCAAGCTCAGAGAACTGGTGTGCTACATGCTGCTTATCCTTGGATTCTCTACAGGGAGTAAAAATTGGCATATGATTTTCCTCCTCAAGCACTGATTCCTCTCACAGCAGCTCTCTATACATTTTGTACCTTTTATCCATAATTGTAAAGATGAAAATAGCAGCAATCATGTTTTGAATTTTGATAATGATAATACAGCAACTACACTGATGTTCTACTTTCCTGGTAGAACCTTTCAAGCGGCAGTTATTGAAAGACCAGAAGTTTGATTACTCCTCCATTACACATGCATGAGGCAGTCATCATCATGATCGTCACAGTTGTCATCTCCTGGCAGTATATCGACTCCATACCTGCAGCAGTAGAGTGTTTGGCAGCTTTGAAAGAGAACAGATTTGACTTATTGATTATTGTTGTTACAGAGATTACCTTTCAGGGAGCAAGAAGGGCAAAGGCTTTCAAAGTGCAGGCTAGTGTACTGTCTGATTTGAGATGCCTATTCCTCATATATACGTGAGCTTTGTGTAAAATAAAAGTCTCTGACCAGGCAAGCAAACATCGGAATGCATACGCTAATAGGTTTGGAGCTATCCAACATACGTTTATTATACAGTGCATCAGATAAGTATTCACCTGTTGTGATGTTACAACCTTATTGGAAAATGGATTCAATTTATTTTTCCCTCAAAATTCTACACACAGTACCCCATGATGGCAAAGTGAGAAAGGTTTGTTTGAAATCTTTGCAAATTTATTAAATGTAAAACACAGAAACGTTACACATACATAAGTATTCACAGACATGACACTCCAAATTGAGCTCAGGTGCATCTTCTTTCCACTGATCATCCTTCAGATGTTTCTACAATTGATTGGACACCTGTGGTAAATTCAGTAGATTGGACATGATTTGGAAAGGCACTCTTTATATAAGGTCTTATAATAGACAGTGCATGTCAGAGCACAAACCAAACCATGAAGTCTAAGGAATTGCCTGTAGCCCTCTGAGACAGGATTGTATCGAGACACAGATCTGGAGAAGGGTACATAAAAACGATCTGCTGCATTGAAGTTCTCAGTGAGCACAGTGGCCTCAATCATCCATAAATGGAAGAAGTTTGGAACCACCAGGACTCTTCATAGAGCTGGCTACCTGGCCAAACCGAGTGATCATGGTAGGAGGGCCTTAGTCAGGGAGGTGGCCAAGAACCCAATCGTCACTCAGACAGAGCTCCAACAGTGCTGCTGGAGTGTCTAAAGCCTTCAGTGTCATATTGAACTGAAAGTAGTCCACCAATCAGAAATATCCAGCCAGCAGCATCCCGTGAGCACTGACGAAGGACTAGAGGATGACCCTGTCTTTGATTTCTCATCTGCTCAACATCCACATAATTCCTGCTCTGCTGTGGTCCTGCAGGGTCTGGTATGTAAGTGCTTCTGCATGGTAAGAGGAGCTGATAAAATGGACAGTAAGTGTAGAAACAAGTAACAAATAATGTTATGGTGGATTGGTTTATGATATTTGTGCATTTGTATGTGGCCATAGATCCGATTTCCAAATGCATTTTTGTTTGGCATGGTTGTTATGTGTCATGATCCGAGTTGAATGAACTTCTGATCTTCAAATAGTATTATGTTAAGCAGGTTACAAGCACATCATTTAATTATACCATGGACTAAAAAAGGGGGGTGCATGTAGGCCATGCCTTTTTCCGCCTTTACCACCTTCTGCTTGATGAGAGCACAACCTTAAGGTGGACTGCAGCGTGACTAATTATCCTCCACACCCCTTTGTGTGCACGGATTAATGATTTTTCCCAGAATTTAACTGAAGAGCTCCAACACATGATTCATTTCCATGACCCTCTGGGTACCACAGATGTAAAAACACATCTGCAGGTCAGGCTGGATGTATTATTAATGGATCCTTGATTACTTAAAGTCTAATCTGAAGGCCTAAATCTTTATGTGTTGATTTAATTTGAATCATGTTAGATTAAGTGAAGGTTGTGATGGGATATGAAAATATGTGACCTTGTGTGGCTCAAGTAGTTTTGACTGATTAAAGTTAAGTCTTCCACATTTATAAGAATCCCAACCTAGTTTGCCAGTATCACAAATCCAAATCTGCAGCAGATTCAGATTTCACGCATGTGGGATTAAGCTCTTTGCTGTTATAATGCAAATCAATCCAGTTCCTCTTAGCATATTGATTTATTCGTCATTTCCAAGATCGTTAATTGGCAGAATGTCAAAACACGTTTGTTGCTGAGATTAATTTCTCATGTTTCTTAATCTCTCAGTTTGTGATCCCTTTCGCAGTGTTTTGCGGAGTGGGTGTGTGGTGTGGGGTGGGGGGGGGGGGGGGTCTGCGACATTCAGCAGCGATAATTAGCTGGAAAACAGTCTAAATCTGGATAATGCAGACCTTAATTACATGTTAAAGTTGTTGCCTGAAGGCATTTTCTAGTTGATCGTGAGGTCTCAATATTGTAGACCATTATGATAGGGTGGTAAGACGGTGTGTTTAATATGCTCCAGTATTTGGAGTTATTTGGATTTAATGATGTGGATCTTAGAAATTAATCCAAGTGTGGATGACTGTTCCTCTTAATCATGCTTAAGATGGAATCAAGGCTTTAGATGTTAGCATGAGGAGACAGCCTTTTAAATTTGTTTATTTTGATTGTTGTAGGAAATAAACAAGATGATTAGTGTGAAAGTAATACATGATAGGGGCAAAAGTATTGGGACACCTGTTCTTTCGTGTTTTAAAAGGGTTTATCCTGCCTTTGTTGGAGTAACCGTCCAGGGAAGGCCTTGTACATGATTTTGGAACATTGATGTAAGGCATTATTGAGGTCAGGATGTTGGATGATCACCATCACACCATATTCCCAAACTCCTCAACTCATCCCATTCCAATCTTATGGGATGGTGCACCATAATTCCTTTGAATGCCGGAGTTCCACTGTTTCACAGCTCAGTGCTTGGGGATTTGATTCCCCTGGAGCCCACACCTGCTAATAGGTTCATATTTATCTGCTCCAGAGTCCAATTCTTATTTATAGTGAAAGAAGTACAAGAAGTACATTGTTAGAAGTACAAGATCCTTGAAGGACCTCCCTAAAACAACTTAAGTACCTCCAGTGTTGAACTGAAGAATCTCTAAACGTTTCTCAAAACTCTTGTACTTTTAACACTGTAGATACGCTGTGTGCATTTGCACATCTATATCTGTCAATGGGTGCAACCTAAAGTACCTGAATGCAATAGAATTCATTAGAAGGGGACATATCTTACAGTTTATCTTCTCTCTGGTTTGATTCAAAATCAGCAGGTTTGTAGCATTAATTTCTCTATTTAAAACATTTTACCTCGATCTGGCTCTCCTCCTGCTCTCCTCTCTCCTCTGGGTTCTAATTACTGAGAGTAAGAGCACTCCACCAGCACCTCGGTGTCTTCTCCATGTCGGCTGATGTGTTTCTCAGGTGAGAGCTCTGCACGTTTCATCCAAGCCTGGTACAGACATAGCCGCTGCGTCATCCTGACGCTGGAGCTTTTCCCGATTGCCCCGAATGCGAAGCTTCAAAGTGCCGGTTTTGGAACATCTGAAAATATGTGATATCATACAGAACAAGATAACCAGTTCAATTTTGCACTGCCTGAAGGCACGTCTTCTTGAGGTGCCTTGGAAGGCCTTTTTTTAGCCTGATTATGTGCTCATGGGAATGCTTTTGTTTGTTTGTTTTGTGTTTATTATGATCATTAATTTCATTACAAGCTATTATTTCTCAGTGTATTACATTAACAAACATGCTATCATGTAGATTAGGTAGCGTTTCACATCATTCAGACCCAGCATTAAACAAGCAGCTCATTGCTTCTGTGTAAACAGATTCTGAGCTTCCGTCCCTTGCTTAATGTTTACTGACCCCTCTTCTTAACCCCTGTGGCCTTGTGTGCCAGATTCAGTCTAATGAGCGCTCATGGCTGCCTCGGTGGAGCTTAGCGAACCAGTTACTTACTCTTCCAGCTTTTCTTTTTCTTTTTTTTTTTTTTTAACGAAGACGCAGTCGAAGTCGCTGTTTTGTACGCAGACTATGTATAATCAGATTATGACAGTATAGACCCACTTTTATTGCTGTTATATAAATCTACTTAGCTATTCAGTCCCCCGGTGTTTGCGGCTCTTGGATGGATGACTGGTGCTGAGATTTTAGGCTGTAGAATAAACAATGCTGTAGTTCATATTCGCACCCTACAGACAAATGTAAAATCCTCTCCCTCTGTTTGATGTTCGGAGGTTTGGCATTTGTTTGAAAGAGTGTCCCTGCTTGTGCGTTTCGTGTTTCAGATACTCACAGTTCCGAAGTAATGTGATCTTTCCTTGATGATACATGGGCTGGTATTGATACAGCGCATTGGGGCACTTGATTCGCTACATTCGGGCACTGAATTGTGCAGTTATCAGAATGGAAATACATACTAAATGTATATATCACGCAAAATCCTTGTATCTCCAAGATGTCTACTCAGTGGTGGCATGAGTAAACAGTGTTTTTTTACAGTAGAGCTCTGTTCAGTGTTCACTGGTGCTCCAGGTCAGGAGAATGGATAGGTTTTAGCCTGTCTCCTTATGCACGATGGTGAAACAGATTCCTCTTGTCCTGCTATATTTTGGTTGCTGTCAGGTTCTTCAACACTTACACCTGCTTAGTGGTAGGTGTAAATATTTAAGAGGTATTAGCTCCTATGCAGGGCTGGACTGGCAAGTCAATTCAGCCCTGGAATTGTCGACCTGGGATGCATATTCCCATTTGATCGGTTGATTGTTTTTTCTGTTTGATCTGTGTCGCTTTGTCGATCGAGTGGTCTCTGCAGCCCGATGGCCATTCCATCACATACATATAAATACCATACATACTAGCTTGTGTAGTGCAACCCATTTTGATTTAGTAATGTAACAATGTGTAAACCTGGACTAAGTTAACATTTATATTACAGCTAGCCTACGTCTGAAGGACTTCAAAGGCAGTAATTAGTTGGATCAGTTACACAGTTTTGAAAAGGTTTTATATATATATACAGTATATATATATATATATATATATATATATATATATATATATATATATATATATATAGAGAGAGAGAGAGAGAGAGAGAGAGAGAGAGAGAGAGTTATCAGATTGGTGATGTTTATATGATGTCGAAAATACATTGAACATCGAAACATAATTCAACATTGATTCAGTGGTTAATAAATGGTGAAATATCACCGGGACTGTTCTAGATTGTCTGATTTTGTTCTTTTACTATGCTGAATACATTAATTAACTGATCACTCGAGGTATGCAAGACACCACCTCATTGTACTGAACCAAATGATATATTCTGTGAGTCATTGCAACCCTAGTGGTGTGATGTGCATATCCTGTGCAAAGGTAAATCAGATAAATGCACTCTTTTACTGCCTCCTTCCATGGCTTCCCTTTTTCCTTCAATATAAAACACAGAAAATCTCCTGCAGAGTAGGAGACAAGCCGTTGATCAGAGAAACGCTGAGTTCAGGCTGGTGCACTTTGCTGAGGCACCAGTTCTAAATGTTTCTGAGTAAGCTAGCTCACTTCTCCTGACTGCGATTATGCATTAAACAATAGCTGCCATTCATCAGGAACATAAAAATGGAAAAACGTAGAGTTTCCATGTTTGAGTTTTGTTCTGAGACCTGAGAGAGAAAGTTCTGGATAATATTTGTTCAGAGGGTTTTTGTTCAGTCGGAGTTAAGCTCATAAAACTGCTGTGACTTCTGAAGAGTGCTGAACCTCACTCTGCTTTAGATGTAAAGTCGGCTGTATGAAGGAAATGAAATGAATATGGAATTTTGCAGGATCTTTTTAGTGGTTTTTGAAATCGCTTGGATATGCAGATAAGCTTACACATACACATACACACACACACACACACATACACACACAAGCACACAAAACCCCTCCTCCCTCTCCAATACACTTGAGATGATTTGTTTTAGCCCACCAGACAACCCCCTTCTCAGATCATCCCATTGCTCAGATGAAACGCCTCTGCCTGCTCTGATTATCTTCAAGCCAAAGAACCAAGGGGGGAGGGGGTGAAGAGGGGAAAGAAAGAAAGAGAGAGAGAAAGAGAGAGAGAGAGAGAGAGAGAGAGAGAGAGAGAGAGAGAGAGAGAGAGAGGAAAAAGAGTGAGTAATGTTCCAGAAAGCCTGGAATTAAACTGCTTAATTATGCATCCTCCATACATTAATCTTTCATGATTTGGGAACTAGCATTGTCAATTATACAAGCTCACGAAATACAGAACCTGAACGTGAAGAACGTCAGAGAAAGACAGAAGAAAAACCAGTGAGACAAAGTGCATATCTTAACATGTTTGAGAAACTTTATTCTTCTCTACCCCCTGCCTCCACCTCTCTGACTGATTTGTTATTAACAGTTAAATGGCACATGAGTTCTCGGGCTGTGATGGCCATAATTACCTGATGAAATGTTAATGTTCAGGGGAGGAAGCTGTAGCAGGAACAGAATGGACTAAATGGTGCAGAAGGGATCTCCAACCGAGAGCCACTGGTGTATGGGGGTCCACTGCAAAACAGGAAAAGGTACAGGTGTGTGTTGATGTGCGTGTGTCATAGGCAGTGGCTTCTGGGCATGATTAGTCATTGATCTTTAAAATGACTCCCCTTGTGTCAGACCTCCGTCCGCCAGTGGACCAGCAAGGTGGCCAGCTTTGACCCTCAAAGCTAATGCAACAGAAACTTCTCAAGGAGCAAAAGAGCATCAACTATAAAGTTGCACAGCCTTGTAAGTGTTAGAACCTTCATGAGGAGATTGCTGAATCAGTCCCTGATGATGGCCAGCGGTGGCTGGGAGTCAAAGGCTACATACATACATATCTAGATATTTTTAATAAGGAGATTTCTCTCACACTTGTTCTAAAACTATTTCCATTCACACAAAGATGGAAATGCTTGCCTTGTAGAGAGCTAGAGAATGACCAGCCACCCACATAATACCTGCCCTGTGGTGGTCCTGTGAGGTCCTGACCAATGAAGAACAAAGTGAAGGGAGGATACATTCACTGGCCCTTATATATATATATATATATATACACACTACTAAATTATTGCAAACACTGCAAAGTGCAAAAACATAAAATATCTAAAACAGTGCCTGAGATCTGATCCTTAGTTTTAACTTGGCAGCTTACAGTTTAGGGAGTACACGTTTGGAGACATTAAGATCTACAACTTCATTTATCTCAGCAACTTCGACTTCAGAGAGCGTACCTTTGGTGAAAGCTTCCCACTGTCAAGTTCAAACAGCATCTTGTGAAAAAATTCAAACGTGTACCTGAGGTGTTTGGGGTAGCTAATGTTCATTGCATAGATCAGACCAAGAAGCAAAGCACACGCCTTTGATGCTTGACAAACCAATCAGCACTTCTCTGCCTTCCAGTACAACCCCAGCCTCTAATAGATCATCTTCTGCCGATCCACCAATCTTCATTGTCAGCTGTGCGACTTCTTTCATCTCATCAGTTGGAACACCCTAAACAACACAGATTTCAATGTCATACTTGGACATCTGTAAGCCAAGAGCCAATGTACACATAAAACATTCAATGCTCCCTTCAAAATGAAGAGCTTTACATACCAAACTTTAAACTGCAATAGAATTGAATTAACATCAAACCAATCAGTTACATGTAGAGAAGCCTTCACATCAGCTTTACACATCGTGACATTAATTTGTGACAATGTATAGTACAATCCCACCAGTATGTGTCTGCTGTTAAAACACTGGCGCAAATTAGCTGCTGGTTTAATTTCAATAGCTTTAGTACCGTTTTATATCAGAGTGACTCTACTTCAAAATTCTGGAGCAGGCCCGTAAGGACTATCTGTAACGTGACTTTGTGTCTACAAAGGCCGTGTTTCCCCCCTCTCTTTTGAAGCATCTATGAGACTGAGAATGTTTTTATATACAAATAATTATTAAAGGAAAGCAGCAAACACACTACTCAACTATACACTCACTAATCAGGAGCCCTCTGAAAAACATCTACCCAAGTAATTAAGATCCTGTTATCTGCAAGTCTGTCACCTTAACTCCCAAACACGTTACGTACATTAACTCATACGGTAATCTTTAATGAGATCTTTTCCATTTTCAGAAAAGTACACAACTAAGCAGCGGATCACCACGTCTCTGCACTTCTCAGCAGTCTCACCCTATGAAGGAGAGATGTTTCAAACCAATCAGAAGAGATTGAAGTACACAATACAGGCTTCAATTTAAAACATCTGCATACATTTCAGTGTCATTATGTTGAAATTACAACACACAAATCATCCCCCCTCATTTCAGAGCATGGAGCCCATACTGATGGAGCCCAGTACTTTTGTCCAGTTTGTCCAGTTTGTCTTGTTCAACTGAATCAACATAATGAAACACACTATCTAGTGTGGAAGGTGAACTTCAAGGTATGCCCAGCAACTGTTTCTGCTGACAGTGGCATAACATCTTACAACCTTTTTTGCTTAAGAATCAGAAAATGCCCAGCTGTTTCTAGATCATAGGACCTCAAATGCACATTGTACCAGGCCTGACGAGTCTTCACAATGAACCCAAGTGTGTTCCCAGCAAATCATAATACTGAGTGTGCCAACTTAACAGATGCAAGATTCACAAATGTTTTTTATATTTAGTAAACAGTAATTATACTTTTTTAACCCACTGTGTTGTGCACACACTGGAATCAATCCTCCGCATTTAACCCATCTTCACACAGTGATATACACTAGTGAATTGCCAGGGAGTAGTGAGCACACATGCCCAGAGCGGTGGGCAGCCCTATTTTCATTGTCTGGGAGTTCAGTGCCGTGCTCAAGGGCACTTCAGTCACATCCTGCCAGTTTAGGGATTTGAACGGGCAACCTTCCAGTCACAAGGCTGGTTCCCACCAGGCCACGGTTCAACGCTCAACAAATCCAGAGGCACACCAGACACATGTGAGACACAAATAGCCGGTTTCAAACAACCGATATAATTTAATTGATGAATCATCAAGAAGACAGCAAGACATTGCAAAATATTTTTGAAAGAACTTGTATGCTGGACCACACCTTTAAAAGACCTGTGCTTAACTAACATGCTGCTTGACTTAGTTATCCATCCTAATGACAAAAAACATCGTTAGGAGTTGGAAAATGCACTGGGTATGATGCGTCCAAGTCCTCCAGAGAGTTCAAGAATTCAAGAATATTCTTGATATATGCAGATGATAATAACATTTCTGAGTTTATTCTTTTCATAAAGTAGCTATTTTAAGTAGAAGCGATGTAGTTTCATAAGTATGGCTTATCCTGTTGTTTGGTTTCTTTCTGATGGCAGATGCTGTACTTTGACATCAACTGTGTTAAGGGCTACCTGAAGGGCCCATGGTGACATGTTAGCATTGTTGGAGACTTTACAAATCATATGGTCTGCTTTTGGGCCAAATTTGCAAGGATGTTCTAATCTGGCCATGTTGGCAGTTGTTTCATCTATAAATTATTTAGACAGTGGAAAGGCTGATTTATCATTGTTCTGGAATCATTTTAAATTAATTCCCAGACTGAAGGCATCAGAGAGCTTTGAATCTGGCCATGTTGTTTCCACTCACTGCAGCAATCAAGAGCAAACCTCCAGATTTTAGCTCCTCCTAAATCTTCTCTAATCTTCGAGTCATCTGCAGCTGATGTGCTGCACCTGATTCTCATTTTAAACACTTTAAGTAGTAATAAATGATCAAGGTTTAATTTTTTTTTTCACATAACTGTAACAGACATTTGGACAGTGTATGACAAAAGAAACAAAAGAAAGGCATTAATTAAAAACCTTGGTTAGGCCAAAAAATACTGTATCTGGGCAGCTCTAAAACTCTGCTGTCATCTCTGTGTAAGTTAGAAAGTTTGTATGCTTGTACACGTCCATGGATTTGGACAGATGAGGTGTGCAATCAATAAGAAACTCAATTCTGCCGCAACATTCACCTCATGATGTGAAGGGTTTAAAAAGCTTGCCAAGACTAAATAGGCTTGTTCCCTTTCAGAGCCTGTCTTTCGGGCAGCTCATCTCCCAGATGCACTCTGACTGCCGCACAGAGATATGCAGTGCATTGACCCTGAGTGGTGGAGAGTCAAGTCCCTGTGGAGGGAGGTCGGTCAGGCAGTTCTGCCAGGGCAGTCTGGGCTTTAACAGCACGTCTGCTTCTGGAACGCTCCGAGATGAAAAGGCTGACCAAGGCCGTGACCTGCTGTGGCTCTTTTGGCCCAGTTTGCCAACATAAACACACATGCTCCACGTAGACACTGGTGATACGGCCACACAGTCCCAAGAGGGCTTTTTTTGGCTCGTCATCTGACGGTGCCCCACCGCAGCGACGAGCAGATGCCCACAGTCCAGGGCCAAACAGATGGGAGAGCCAGAGTGGCTTTGGCCGTGCCCACAGAGCCAAACGTGAAGCCTGCGGCTGTCGGAGAGGTGTGTGGGAAGATAAATGAACATCGCAGGGGGCAAAACAACAGGCCCGAGCCATGCTCCAAGAGCAGCTTATGCCGGGCAAGCCTTGAAAAGGAAAGGTGAGGCACAAGTTACAGGGGGTTGGGCACACGGACACTCTAATCCTCACCTTAGGACACAGGGGAGAGGTGGAGCATGGTGGGGAGGAAGATGAGGCTAGGGGAGATAAAAGAAAAGCGGGCCCAAAAACATGCCTAAATTTAAGCAGTGGTTTGGAAAAATATTGAATTCACCCAATTTTCACTTACCATCAAATGGGGAGTAACCTCCAAGACGTTTTTCTCTCTCCCATCTTTTGGGAAATATATCTGGCTTGGATTTAATGTCCAGGATTCGGCTTTACCAAATCACATTTACTATCCACAGTCGGACATTCTTTTTAGGCCATGCCTTCTGACTTCACTCAGTTGATAGATCGTGCAAACGTGCTAAAAGCAATCATTGTTCAAACTGAGTTCTAAGAATGTGAGTGAATGCGTATGTTTGGTACTCTGTCCAGGGGTATTCCTGCCTTTTCCCAGTAATTCTGAGTAGGCTCTGGACCCTTTGCAACCCTGACCAGGAAGATATGCATATGAAAAAGGATTGAAGTAAAATAGTCTTTAGGTGCATTTATTTTCCAATTTGTAATGAATTCATTGCTCACATTCACTGCTAAGCCTCAGTGTACTGATTTATGATTGTATTATGAGTTGTGATGTCATCTTACATGATGTCATGAAGCATGGTGAAGTGTAACAGATCTCCCCATTGCCCTTCTCCCTCGTTCCTGGTCATCATATTGGCTGTCCCTATTGTTCCCTATGTGATGCTACTGGACTGCTGACTCTGACAGCCCTGTGATTATCCAAGTAAATGTGAGCAGTAATCTAAGGAGGAGAGCCTGATTAACCCGATCTCCACACTCAAGTAAACAGACACACACACTTTCACACACTTACATGTTCACAGTGGCACACTCCCATATAAGCAATATATTCAAATTCCCACATGTTTCACGATGCTTTTGTACATGCTGGTCACGCTTTAACTCACACTTGTGTATGCCACCACACACACACACACACACACCACCTTTGAATGGCGTAACTGCACCAGCTGAGGTGAAGAGGGTGCTTACGTTGGGTAATTTAAGCACTGGCCATACGGATGGGAATGGGGCCACAGAGGAGACTCAGGAGGGCAGCTGTAATTAGACAGGAGGGCCCTCCAGAGTGCAAAGATGGAACCCAGCCATCCGCAGAGATCACAGCCACCCACTCAGCCACATCACCTGTGGGTGGCGGTGCAGGGTGGGGAAGTGGATGCTGTGAGGAAGTGGTGATTTAAAACTTTAATGAATTCCTTATGGCAGAGCAGATGAGATGTGATGTATTGCAGGGCGTGGGTCCAGCACACTCCATAGCCGTCTTAAGCAAATGTTTTAAACTTCCCAGAGTGACCCTGAACACAAGCTGCTAAATCCATAGCAGCTTTCTTATTAACTGCTTGGAGCAAGTCTGGGAATAGATGTGTGGAAGGGCTGGAGCATTACAGTCTTCTCTACACTGGCTTCTGAACACTGGCTAAATCACATGTTGCCATGGACATTGTGCTGACACTTGAGATGTGAAAAGTGTGGAAGATGTTTTGCCTAAAATTTGTTCAATAATTGAATAATCTGGCATACGTTTGACTGTATATTGTCAAATCTAGTGCAGTGTCACTTATTCTCAGCCTGCTGTGTACAGGCCATACAGATCTGGTATATGACCGTGCATAGATTTCAAATACGTGACAGATAGCAATCAATGTTTGGTTCAAATGTGGCCCATACCTGAGCTGTAAGTGCCAAATATGGCCCAGTTTGGCCCAAACGTGTCTGCTGTCTATATATAGAAAGATAGATCGATTGTGATGATAAGTGAACATTTTAAATAAATAACATTCTTAATGGAAAAATAGTACTACTAAAATAATAGTTCATATGTTCTTATAAATTGACTTGTAAGAAAGTCAAGTAGGAAGAGTAGCATCTCTATTGTTGCTACTCCAAGCTCAGCATGCAGGTATCGGGACTATGTAACTCTGGTGAAGTGGGCAAGACAGTGCTGGTGAAAACTCCATGTGCACTGCATAACTCAGTTCATTTTAGTGTACAATCCTGTAAACATCACTCCGCATGTTTCGTTCACTTCGGGTGACAGCTTTGTATCTCTCAGCATGTGCAGAAGTGTCCTTTCTGAAGGGGTGCTGAAAGTGCAAGTAACTTTCTGACTCAACAAATACATGTTTTCACATAATGCTGCTTTAAAAATACATTTTAGGGCAACTATTATAACACAATGTCTTCATAGTTTTCTTCAGAAGAGAGCATTTTCCACCAAACACTGTGATTTACTTGATGTCAACAAAATATAATACATATAATTATTGTACTTTTTTATTGGTGGAATACATCATGTGTCAGGGATGAAATCAGTTTTAGGAGGATGTACAAATAATTTATGACTTGTCAAAAGATGAATACTAGTTAGTGATTTGCATCAATATGAGTAGATTCTATTACTTTTATTTCATGTAATTTGTTTCAAACTTTTTACAGCAGATTCTTCGAACAATCATGCAAAGACTCAGGTCCAGACTTCTGACATTCAGGCCAAAGGGGCAGGAAAAACTCCCCGAGAGCACGTGGAAGGAACAACACACAGAATGAGCTATGATACAAGTAGGACAAGCTTACAGGAAGACTAAACACAGGTGCTCATATGATACAGAGGAAAGATCTATAAGACCTGGCTTGATCTTGTCTTAGAAGATCAGGTAGATTATTGATTGTGTGAGATGTGCAGGATGTTGTAGCTTACTGTAGGAGAGCACAGTGGGTAGGAATACATCGCAGGCTTAGAACTACAGAGAACAGATCAGGAGCTTCTGGGTAAAAGTATTAAATAGTACTGATGCTTGTTGTATAAGATGGTGAGATAAGACAGTCTAGGTGTTGTTGAGTTAAGGTTGGTGTGTTGCTCTGACCACAGATCAGCTCCACAGCTAACAATCATCATCTTATGCAGGCAGAATATTCCACAATATGAGTTTGACATGCTGTAATGATCTGTGTAAAATGAATCATATTATTGTATTTATAATTCCTTGCACTGGAGGCATGTATTTAGTGTAATATTGGCTTTTGACTGGTGTTAGTGGGTAAATATGGCATATGTAACCCTGGAGTAGCACCACCCAGAATTCTAATACACTAATATTGAATGTAGCACGATGTCCAGGATGTAATGATTGTATTCACCGTTGGTAATGTTAGCAATTCTACCCAACTGAAGTTTCACTTTAGTGATCATTGCAGAGTGCAAGCAAACACATATCCTCATTCCCATTTCACTCTCTCACACCTATGCAGGGCATTCACCCATGTACATGTTTACCACCAATTGAATTTGTCTCATGTGAAGTCCAAACGTCTCCCATCTCCCCGGACATTAGACGTAATGAAAGCCAAACGCCACTTGTCGGGGGGGGTGTCGGAAATGATGCGACTCAAATGAACCTGTCTCCCCGTTAAATGCTGTCACACTTCACACTTCATTATGGCTGGCGCGGCGGAGGTGGCAGGCCGCTGAATGTAAATGGCGCACACTCGGTCGGGAGCGGCAGGACAGGGAGCGGGGCTCATTAGGGACGAAGGCCGCACACTTCCCACGCTGCACTGCATTTTAATGCACGACTGGGAAAGTGAGCGGAAACACACCTCCACACATACAGCTGTCAAAACGACCATTTAGACCATGACTAGAATCACTTAGTGTACATATGCTCTTAAATGAAATGTTCTATGGAGCAAAGCCAGAAGAACCAATCTTGGTTCCCTAAAGAACCTTTGAATGGGTGGCTCTTTTAAAGATCTGTTTTTGAAAAACCGAGTGTAAAATCCTTCGGAATATATATTCTTTCCCTCTTTGGTCAAATGAGCTCTGATTCTGATTGGCTACCCTGTGTTACTTAATTAAGCATGCAGTTTGGTCTAAAATATTCCTTATAAGTTCACTTATATTGCCTACCAGAGCAGGGGCAGGCAATCCCATTTGTGGAGTGCCAGATTCCTGTGAAGTTAATTGATCTCCATGCTCTAACAGACCTACTAGGTGAGTTAAAGCAAGTGTAATTGAGCAGGAAAAGCACAAAACTGCAGGAATCTGGCATTTCAGAGTATGTTAGTGCACAACAGTAAAAACAAAGAAACTGGATCAAGCTTAAATAGCTGATATTGATATGATATCGTCCTAATATGATATATTAAAACATGTCTGGATTGGCTGTGGCACAGATTGGGACATGCCTAGATTTAACAGTTAGATTTAGCAGTTTATACTGTATGGGCTTTATGAATGGTACGGGTGAATGATGTGTTGTGAGACTTTTACATTCTGCAAGCCTGAATCACACACTTCTATCAAATCCTTCTGAATAATATACAATAAAAACATTCAAATCTATGAAAGAAGACAAAATACAGACACAATTTAGACTTTTTAATGGCTGCTGCGAATGGTTTTTAGCTATGTTGATGTACATTTCTTCATTCCTTTAGATACACTGTATTGCCAAAAGTATTGGGACACTTGCTTATTCACCATTGTTGTTTCCTTCCCCAAAAATATATCTGGAGCATTGCTGTGAGGATCGATTACATTTTGGGACAAGAATGTTAGTGAGATACGGATGTTGATTGATTGCCACCCCACCTCATCCCCAACTTCCTAACTCATCCCAAAAGTACCGGATGGAGCACACGCAAGACACACACTTCCACTGCTCCACAGGCCAGTGCGGAGGATCTTTATGTCTCTGGTGTAGTATTGCATACCTGGTGTTAGGCATGGTGTCAATAGGTTTGTGTTTGACTCTCAGCAATGGGTTCAGCTTAGTTTGAAGGGGTGTCCACAAACATTTGGACATATAGTATATTTTCCAATATTTTACACAGTGTCAGAAACTGTGTGATGAATAAGTGCTAAAGTCATCATTTAGATGTAAATATACTAACTCGCTGTGCATAGAGAATCAGACAGCATGTGTTTTTATCAGGATGTTAGCTCATTCGTGGCCTCTATCATGGAAATCATTCTGTCAAATAGGCTACTGCGTGTTGAGACTATAGCCGAGTGCTTATGAAGTGTGAAATGGTGTTGCATAGAATGAATGAAAGCTAAAGACACACATGTGATGTACTGTCACAGCGAGGCACACTGTATTGTCAGCCTTAACAATGCCGACAAAATTATTCAACCCTGTGTCAGCCTTAAAAACAGCACTGATCTCCGTCTGCCGAAATTTAGCGGCGTGTGATGTGCGAGATGGGGAAGTGTGGAACTTTTAGCGCGATTAATGGGAGGGCACCCTTTTGTAGCCATGACAGGCTTGACAATTTTACACTCGGCCATAATTGCCTCTTGGAAGTGTGGGAGATCTTTTTTTCCCCCATCCCCCTTTTGACTATGAAGAGTGTAATTTTTGAGTGCAGACGTTAAACATTGAAGGGCCGGATAATTAGAGGAGTGTCACACAGTCATGCGGGAGATGTTTATTGGCAGGGTGGGAGGAATATCTGAAATGTCATGAATGTTTTGGGAGGTCTACTGAATGATGTGGACATCATTGAGCACGGCTCTTCTTGTGCAACACTCGAGCGCGCAACTGGGGTATTACTATCTCGGAATCATTTGCATAAATCTACAGTTATTTTCTTTTCATAACTACGAAACCCAAGCCCGGGCAGGGTTCCGATGAGGGCTTGGAGAATAATGTCAGCAGTGTTTTAAGCGCTGCCATACAAATGTGTGCTTATTTGCTATGGAATGTTCCATTTGTGCCTTGTTGAAGACTAATTAGGTTCTCAGGGATATCACATATTACACAGCGTGACTATCGGGCAATTAGATGCCATGTCCTATTTGCTCAGGACAGAGTGAATGGCTGAGACCCATGTTGCTTTTTTTTTCTCTGCGGTTCTGTCTCTGTCTCTAAGTCTATCTGTGGTTTGATCTCTCCTCAGTAATGGGCTTGTTTGAGGGATTCTGGGATAAATCTGATCGTGGACAAACTCCTGTTCTCTTCCGAGACTTAAAAACCTGCTTCTTCATCTGGCTCAGCTTAATGTTATCTAATGTCATCTGCGGCTGCCTTTGTCCGGTATGATAGTTGAGAAAGTTTGGCTAAGCATTAGAAGTGGGTTCAAAATATCAGTATGGCAGCATGTCACAGCTTTTCCCACAAGTCAGAAGCATACATTTATGGTTGATGCATTTATCCAGAGATAAGAGAATTTAGTGTTAAGAGAAAATCAAACCCAAGTCTGCCAGGAACTAGGGCTGGGCAAGATATCATAAATATTGATATATTGAGATATATTTTGTTCAAAATGTAAAAATGGTCATATCATATATTTTTGCATTGTTTTGCTATCATTGTTTGTATTATACTTTGGTCAGGTTTTCAATATATTGTGTTGTGTTTCACCATTTTCCTTAAACATACTGATATGCACGTTTTTTAGGCATATTTGCCAGCTGCATGTAAGGATGCAATGCCAGTCGTCAGATAGAGGACTGTAAAGCATACCACCACTGTAGCAGTGGAAATAAATTCTGTGGAGTGATGACTCATTTTTTATCTGGCAGTCTGATGGCAGAATCTGGGTTTGGTGAATGCCAGGAGACCTTTACCTGCCTGACTTAATTGTGCCACCTTTAAAGTTTGGTGGAGGGGGTTAATGCTATGAAGTTTTTTTTCAAGAGTTGGCCTCTTAGTTCAAGTGAAGGCAAATCTTAATGATTCTCCATACCAAAAGGGGAAGACCCTCTACTCCAGCATGATGCTAAATCCACAAAGGCATGGTTAGATCAGGTTGGGGTGGAAAAACTTGACTGACCCACCCAAAGCTCTGACCTCAGCTCCACTGAGCAAGAGTGGATGCTGTAATAGCTGCAAAGGGAGGACCAACTTAGAATGGAATGTTGTGGATGTGATGTGAACACCTTGTATGTCCATGTTTGTCACTTTTTCAACACTTTTTTACATTGTGTCAAAAATGTAAATTTTTCTATTTTGGGAAAATATGTAAGACAAAATATTCATTTCTGGCTACATGTTATATGTAACATCTGCATCTGCATTACAGGCTAAACAAAATTGGAGCTTTGTAGTTGATCTAGTTCTTTGTATTGTATCTTATATCGATGTTTCTGAATCCTGCTCCTGGAGTACCACTGCCCTGCTTGTTTAGTTATCTGCCAGAACCGAATTAGTGAGAACTCTAAAACAAGCAGGGCAGTGGTTCTCCAGGAGCAGGATTGAGAATCACTGTCTTATATCATTGAAGTTCCTGCCAATATCCAGCCCTACTGAACAGTCTGTCCCATAAACAGAGTTAAGTCTGTGCTTTTGGCTTTAGAGTGCCTCTTTTTCAGAGTTACTTGCCAAGTAGAGGTGTCCTAGTTTAGAAAAAAAAAGAAGATTTATGCAAGAATTGCCTTCACCAGTGGAACTAAACATCCCCCCGGGGTACAACTCCTATTCTTACCAAAGCACACAACAACAACAGCAACATGAAAAAGTAGGTATGTGTGCAAAGACAAACACAGCCAAAAGAACATCACTTTTTGCCTTATTTGAGGCTGCCTGTGGTGAGTTTGTTAGTGGAGAGTAACTTTGTTTACTGGGTTATATTCCAAGTGTCACTTCTGTCAGTGTTTCCACCTAAATGGAACTAGGCTAACAAGAAGCAATGGTCTTACTGAGGCACTTATAGTAGTGTGATTTATGCAATGGATGTGGGACTATAAGAAACATTTGTCAGTGAAGATGACATCCGCCTCAGCACACTTAACCCTCTTATTTTCCACTGCTCTGTAAATGTCTTGGGCTAAATGGATGGTGTGGATTGTTTACTGCATCTCCAAAATCGCCAAAAACACCTTTACAGGAGGAGGGGAAAAAGGTTTTATTCCCAGTCATTTTGGATTTCTATTGATCCGTTCATCATGAAATTTCGACAGATGAAAGAATGACTGTCAGATTCACACATTGCTGAGAAATGTGAAAAAGTGTGTTTATAAACTCACAAATGGATAGCATATTGGATGAAACCCTACACCCGTAGGTTTAACGCCATACTGTTATATACCAAAATAGAGAATGCTACAGTTAAAGTCCCCCGGTAAGATGGCTTTTTACTGTCACAGACTAAACAACTTTAACTTGCTGCTGAACTGAACCGAACACACCCCAAAACACATGGTGACACAGATTAAGCTCACTGTTGTCATTTGTAGTGATGTTAGGCTCAAGTGCATGGGTTTGACACGTCCACTTAACCCTAAAATAAATCAGGTCTGGGTGTTAAAGCAAAATATTGAGTTTGAGTTACTTCAACCTAGTAATGTTCATGGGAAAAGCTGTGGCCTGGAGGAAGGAGAAGCAGCCTTGCAACTAGAAAGTCACCAGTTTGAGTCCCTGAACTATGATGGAAGTGCCCTTGAGCAATGCACCTAACCACCAAACTGCTTCCTGGGTGCAGCAGCAGAGGTTGCCTACCCCTCCAGGTATGTGTGCTCACTGTTTCACTGCACAAAATTCAAAATTACATCTGTTTTTAACACAAATGGAAAATCAGTGCATTAATATGAACTTAATGAGTGAGCAGGGCTGACTGCATTCATGCCTGACTGCTTATAATCTTCTGACTCTCATTATCAATTAAATCTGGTTTATTGATGCTTGAGCTACTAAGGGGCAGTTACTTTTTCACAGGAGAGCCGTGTGTGTTTGATAATGAGGTCTTTGTGTATTGTTACATGTTGTAGCTGCAGTAAGAAGAAATTGCACAGATCTTTCTTTCTCAGTGCTCGAACTCTTAAATCCTCTATTTGATGGAATTTGATGGAAGTAATTTACTAAAATTTGTGAGGATAAAAAAGCATAATGTTGCCATTTCTCACATAGTTTATTAAACAAACCTGTAAGAATTGTCTCCAACATGCTGTTTCTCCTAAACCCACCCATCATTACCCAGACAATAATCTCTACTCTGCTCTTGATCCTCTATCCGGAGTGTGTGTTGCTCTATCTGGCAACTCACCCCTCCTCTGTTTGTATGTGTGTTTGTCCATGAGACTGTTGTGGAGTGGTGGTGGCAGTGGGCCGAGGAGCGTGTCAAATAGCATTAGCCCACTGTAGAGCCACACACGGGTGCTGGGATTTGAGCAGTTCTGTGGTGGGAGGGAGGTGATAGTTGGAGCTGGGCTGCAGAGGAGGCTGAGTGGCTTACTCCTGGACCCTGGGGCATTCAGCTGCAAGCAGGAGTGGGCTTTTCCAACAGCTCCCAGCACCTTATGACTGACAGAGACTATAGAGGGTACTGGAGGTGGATCTTGGATACGTTTGAATGAAGTAAATTCACTGTATTGCTTTTTTTTTTGGTTCCAGTGTGATCATATAACACTTCCAGGAAAAGTCAAGGTCCACAGCTTCTGTATCCTGCTGGCTGATGTACATCATATATGGCTGAGTGTAAATAATTCATTCAGACGGTCTCAAACTACCTCTATCAGTAAGCCCCAATATCCTGTCAAAGGAAAGTCTTGTAATTGAGATTTTAGGATTTTATTGTGTAATAATTTCTATTTGTTTCTTTCCCTTTGGTTTGACATCATGAATTTCCAATGAAGACAGCATCTCCTAACGAGGTTTTAATGAGCCTTTAAGACATGCTTTATCATAGATGGATTTACGGTGATTTATTTATCAATTAGACTGGAGAGAAGAGGAAATGTTAATGTTGCTATGAGGACGAGGGAAAGGCGTTTGAGTTCGGTCATTAACTCTGACAGAAATGTACGAATTCCGCCGTCTCTTTTCATCTACATGCCTGGGTTTTATCAAAAGGGATTTTAATGGTGGGCCTGTGACATGCCTTAATTCTACCGAGTGTCCTTCTAGATTCCCTGAAGTTTCGCCTTAATTCAGCCACTGCCTAATTATTCATTTACTTTAGCCTCTAATGGCTTCGGGCTCTGCACCTCAAAGGCTGTTTCAGAACCTTAGATGTGATAAAGGCTAATATTAGCATTACATCTTTAATTTTGAAAGTACTTTGCTTTCGTGAGTCCCTGTCAAGTGACTTGCAAAGTTAGCAATGAGTAGTCACACAAATTTGAATCCAATTAATGTGACGGTGTGCAAACTGCAGCTCCAAAATGACACTGAAAAGGCCAGTCTTCAGCATGATTTACTGATATGTATGTTGGAAAGATATTCGCAAGGCTGACGAAAGGTCTAGATGTTCTGTAGGTTGCAATCATTGTAGCATAAACTGTGTTTCAGTTCCTCTAATATTCAATTTTAGCCCAAAACAAAAGGCTCCAGTGTATATTTTCATGGGATATCAGTGTGCATAACCTCTGGGGATGGTTTGGGATCCCCCACACCTGTATAAATTGTGAAGTGTTTTCTTGTGAGTGCGGCTAAACACTGGCCAGCCTGCTCATGGCATATTAATTGGAGTTAGATCCTAGAAGTCATTACCACCCACAGTGAACACTGCAGTGGCCACCCATGGATGCTTAATGAGGTTAAAGAAGTCAAATGTAAAAGTTCTTTACAAATATAAAGGTTCTCCACACTTTTACAGATATGTTTTATTCAGCAGTTAGGTTGGACAGATTTTCATTTTATCATGTCACTTACCCTCAATCTTCTAGTATCTCTTTTCTTTAAAATGCTTAAAATAAAATGAATTTGTTCATTTATCTCCATTGATTTTAGTTTAAGCTGATTAAATGTTTTTTCTCTCTTTTTCAGTTTCCTTTCACTGTAGTTGCTTGGTTTCATTAAAGATGAGGGGTCACTGTCACATTGATTGATTGATTGATTGATTGATTGGGCTTAATAGAGCTGTTCAAATTATGCCTGGATTGACTCTGATCCCAAATTGTTGGCCGACGCAAACTAGGAACAGATCACTAGATTACATCATTAGATTTTATCTGAATGCTCTGAATTCTGTCTACCTGACCATTACCAAGGTCATTTGTCACACCACTGGTAGCTGTTCTGAGAGTTTAATGGCTGTATTCACTATACAACACAAATGACACATCACATGCCAAATGGCCAAATGAAGCTGGTACTTTAGGCCCAATCATTATAACTCTGCCTCCACAAATGTCATTTAAAACAAGCCTCTGTGCTTTGCTTTAATGATGTTAGATGGTTTGACTAGCTGTGCACAGACACTTTTCATCTGAATTGGCCAGTTGCCCATAAATGTGTCTTTCAAATGGAGCTCGATTCGGTTTTGATCACGGAGAAGCACAAAATGGAGCTTGTGGGATCAAACGCGCAGCAGTCTTAATATAGCAAAAGTGCAATAACAAAATCCCACTCGTCTTTTGACTCTGTTGATGCAGAGAAAAGCGGTGGAAGTGGCTGAGCTGAAGGAAGCTTTTGCAACAGTGTGGGAGGGTGTGTGTGTGTGTGTGTGTGCGCATGCCTGTGCCCATGCTTTTGGGTTTGCTCAGCTGTTTTCTATAGAGGCCTTCTTTCAGAATTGGAGCAGCTTTAAGCATTACATGTTCTGTGCCTCGAGTAAAATAAAGTGCTGTGAAAAATTATTCTGCCAAATTCTATTCTACTTTTTTACATATTTTGTCACATTAAAATGTTTCAGATCATCCAACTAGTTTTAATATAACATAACATTGGACTGAGGCAATTTATCAATATTTATATCTATATCAGGATATCAGAATGTCATGTGGTATCGAAACATTTACATGCACTCAATAATCTGATAACTACTGAAACTCAGATTTTGTTTATGTTTACATGTATGGGTGTGTTTACATGTCCTTATGGGTAATCAGATACTGAGGAAACCCAGATTTACAAATCATCAAATTTCTATATTACAACCAGCCAATAATCTCACAGAAGAATGGGAATGTGGCAGGGAGGAAGGGAAGAGTCCCTGCTGGTTTGCCCTGCTGGCTCATGCTGCGCACTCCTCCACTGATCAGAGAGGTGCGGCTCATCGAGAACAGTGCAATGATTTCCTGAGAAATCCAAGAGAACTCCAGCAAAGAGCGTTAATGTGCTGAGAAATCTGCTTATTGGGCTAAAATCCATCAGATTTCTTCATGCTATTCACTGGAAATCAGAACATGATGTTTACATGGCCACTTGCATAATCAGATAGACTGCAAAGGGTAACAAAGGCAGTACTAAAGATCTGTGACTTCACAGGAACCGCAGGAAGAGACATTATCCATGATTGGAGAAAACATGGAACGGTAGCGAACCTTCCCAGCCTTTTAACAAGAGCAAGCTGACGACTCATCCAGGGGTTCACAGAAGAACCTAGATGAAAATCCAGAGAACCGCAGGCCACACTTGCCCATGTTAATGCATGTATATGAATTCACTGTAAGAAAAACACTGTGTCCAAATGTCTGTGGACAGCCTTTCTAATGAATGCATTCAGCTCCTTAAGTTGCCCCCATTGCTGACACAGATATGCAAATGCACATGCACACACACACACACACACACACACACAC
Organism: Acestrorhynchus altus; assembly: GCA_034509495.1. Taxonomy (NCBI): domain Eukaryota; kingdom Metazoa; phylum Chordata; class Actinopteri; order Characiformes; family Acestrorhynchidae; genus Acestrorhynchus; species Acestrorhynchus altus. The sequence continues at coordinate 7,079,721 of CM067517.1, forward strand.
ACACACACACACACACACACACACACACACACACACACACACAGCTTGTCTATCCCCTGTAGAGAAGTACTGCCAATAGAATAGGACTCCATGGAGCAGATAAAGATGAACCTATTGGCACCATGCCTAATTCATGCATGGGCTAGAGGTCTACAAAACCCCCAGGATTGAGCTGTGGCATAGAGCAGTGGTCACCAACCCCCGGGCCGCGGACTAGTACCGGTCCGTGGAGCAATTTGTACCGGGCTGCAGAAGAAATCCCCCCCCCACACACATTTTTATAAAACTATTTATTAATCACAATACTTCCCACTAATAATATGTTGCAGAAGTGGGACAAATCCTAGCAGGAGTGGATGGAAGTGGGATTAAAAAATCTGTCCCATGCAGTGGAACCGTGTTCTTTGGAATGATGGGGCTCCAATCAATATGTGCAATCAATCAACTGTGACTTGGGGAGGGTGCAAATACTTTTTCACAGCACTGTATAAAACAATAAGCTTATACTAACTACCAGTCTTTCTGACTCCCCCTCCCCTCCCGTTTGTGTGCCTTTTATGCAGATCCACATTAACTGCAATCAGAGAGTATGAATATTTCAATCCATATTAAACCACTATTACAGCTTTTTATTGCAGACTGAATGGTAAGCACATCAATCTTGAAAACACATGGAGTTCTTTCAGTGCTTTCAAGCCAACACACACACACACACACACACACACACTTACACACACACACACACACACACAATGTGATATCTCAAAGAGCAGACAGAGAGCCGAATCCATTAGTCTCAAAGGCAGTCATTAATAATGGTCAGGTTAATGAACAACAGTGACACAGTGGCTGGGAGTTGCATGTTTCTGTGCAAAAGGTAGAAGACAATATGTGCTGTTTGGTTTGTGCAGGAAAGCAATAAGTTTCTGTTCAGCAGAATCAGGTGCATATTCTCATAGGCTTATGTACTTATTATATACTTGCAATATTGTCGCTGATGTCTTATTCCTGCTCTTGAGCAATACAAAGCGAAAGCTTACGCCGAGCTAAGCCTTTGGACACCAGCATTTCAGCCAGTGCGTAAATGTGCTCACTCTTTATGCATGCAGTTATTACTTTAATCTTTTCTCTCTGCTTAAGTCTCACTTCAGGGTGAGGGATAAGTGGAGCAGACTTAAGGTGGCACTGCAATGAAAATGTAAGTGATGGCCTCAAAGAAAGGACCTAGATTGGCAAAACCTGAGTAGAGTTTGTGATTATAAATCTCTGTTCCAATAATCAATAATTAGCGCACTGTTGGCCAAGCTCGGTGATCAATGCTTTAAATTGTGGTGTGTTAAATTCAGCGTAACAATTTACCAAGATCTCCTTGAGAACGTCCTTAATACACATCATCCTGTAACTTTAAAAAGCTCTTGCAACTCTTCTAATTATTCAAATTCCCACCCACCAGCTGGGACACGTAATCCTGTGGTGAGAGAATGAAGCCTGGTTTGTGCTTCAAACATGAATATCACTTCAGTGCTCTGGACTGATATTTGTTTTTTTTGCTAACCTCTCCTTGGTTCTAGACTCTCTCATCAGAGCTGGTTTAAAAAACAAAGAAAGATGCATGGTTCTCCCACCAGTCAAACAGCTCTGTTTTCACACATCTGCTGTAAATCTGAGTCTAAACTCTTATTTAACTTCAGGGAACTCCCTCACGGCTGCCAGATGTCTGTTGTCTCTTAGTGGTGTCTTGAAGCCACTAGGTGGTGCTCTAAACACCATAACTCGAAAGTGAATTGAGATTAAACTAGACGATACTGATCCAGATTGTGATCAGGACATCACTAACAAACATGCTTGTGAGAGGCCAGTTTTGTCCTATCGGATTAGTGCTGGTGGAATTGAAATAATTCATACTGTAGCTGGAGTTCACAGAGAAGTCAACAACCAAACTTGTGTTTTATTAAACAACATGTACTATATGTCTAAGTATCGACACCCCATGTAATAAATGCATTCTGTTGCATCCCATTGCTGACACAGATGTGCAGATGCACATAAACAGCTGTAATCTCTGTAGAGAAGTACTGGCAATAGAATAGGACTCTCTGAAGCAGATGAACATGAACATATTGGCACTGTGCCTAATGCACAGTGTGCCTAAAGCTCCCTTTAAAAGACTATTTCTTTCTCACTTGAATTCCTGCCTACCTGCCACACTGGACCCACATCAGTTCGCCTACAGCAGCAACAGGTCAACTGAGGATGCCATTTCCACAGCAATCCACACTGCACTGACACATCTGGACTGTTAGAACTCCTGTGTTCGAATGCTGTTCATTGACTTTAGTTCAGCATTCAACACAGCTTAGCCACCTCGGTATCAGCACATCCCTCGGCACCTGAATTTTGGACTTCCTGACTGACAGACCCGTCTGTTAATTTAGACAAGCTGTCCACCTCCACCATCACACTAAACACCGGCGTTCCACAAGGTTGTGCTCTGAGCCCGATCCTGTACTCTCTGTTCACCCATGACTGTGTCCATCTTTATGGTTTCAACACCATAATCAAGTTCACCCTGGTGATAAGCCTGATCAGAGACAGGGACGAGGTGCCAAACCATGGACTTTTCACAGTCCTCCCGTCTGGCGATGTTGATGCTCCATACAATATTTTTTGGGATTAGTTGGGGAGTTGGGGATGAAGTGTGGTTGTGACCATTCAACATTTTGACCTCACTAATGCTCTTGCTGCTAAATGCAGTCAAATCCTCACAGCAATGCTGTGAAGTCTTGTAGAAAATCTTCCCTGGACAGCAGAGATAGTTACTCCAATAAAAGCAGGATAAACCCTTTGTAATACAATTGGTTTCAGAATAATCAATTAATGGGAATAACACACTGTACGTGTGTCAGCAATGGGTTGAACTTAAAGTGGCTGAATGCATTCATTAGAGGGGGTTAGTATAGATCGGACTTCCAGGGTTTTTGAAATGAAACTGCAGCATTAGCAGTCTTGCCCAAGCAGTCGTATTGGCCTGGATGTGCAGTCAACCCTCATGTGGGGGTCCAGTATTATTTAAGCCATCAGTGCGATTCCAGTAAAACTCCAGTAAAAACTTTTTTATACATTGACTGTTATGTTTCATTATTAGTTTTGATCTGAGTGCAGGATTTTTCCTTTTCTTATTTTTTTTTTGACTGTCTTGAATGTCTCATGTGGTGTAATGGAGTTGAAAGCTTTGTCACAAGATGCTTCCAGGCCACTTTAAGCAATGGTGGTTAATCCCTGATCTCCCCATCTCCTCCCACTCTCTCTCTTTCATACACTCCTCTTTCAGAGACGAGCGTCACTCTGGAGGAGACATGGTAACCTTTGATGTGTGTTCAAACTGACACGCTTCCCTGGAGAGCCATGCACACCCCTCTGTCTCCTTATGTCTTCCCATGTGTCTTTCCCCTCGAGCAGCACCCCCTAGAGGCCCGCAAGGCTACAACTTGCGCCTCTCCTGCTAACAAGCAGCAGGAAGTAGGACAGCCAGGCCGGCAGCAGTCACTGTTTTACCCACTATGGAGGGACCAGGAGTCATTATTATGCAAATACATGCACGTTTCGGCGAGGGCGGGGCAAGTCTGGTGAAGATGAAGAATTGTGGATAATTAGCGGAGAAGGCATTTTGTTTGAACCCCAACAATTTCGACTTGGGATGCAGGAATTGGAAGTCGGTTGATAAACAAACAACATTGGAAGGGGGGAGGGGGTGGGTGGGGGAGAAAAACAAGGCTTTCATGTGGAGAGCACACCCAGATAAGGGTGCGGGCTCATCAGCTGCTAGTGAGTTGTATAGAAACAGCTGCTGAATTAGAGTCGCTCTGAAGTGATTGTCTTCAACCCTTTAATTGCAAATGTGGCCTGATACAAGGGCTGGTGCATGTGCCGACCAATTGCGGTAAAACTGCAGCGATTACTGAAGACGGTGGGTGCCTGTGGGTGCCTGTGGGTGGCTGGGTGTGTTTGTGTACGCCTTTGTGTGACCAGACAATTAAATGCACATTAATGGAAATCACAATTTTGGTTTCTGCAATTAGTGGCAGACCACAATTTGCACATTCTTGAAGATTGCACCTGCTGACTCTGCCATGTCCAAATCTTTGGCTAAGCCCAAGTGCTCATGTTGCTCGTCACACGCACTTCCACAGATTCATAAATGTAGTGTGTTATTTACCTGTTAATTGCAGTCACACTCATCACTGAAAGTAAGTTATGCAGTGTATCTCTGTTGGTAACACCTTGCAGGACTGGTGTGAAGGATTGATGAAAGTGGAGCGAAGTGGGTTAAAGCCTGAGGGGGTCTGGGTCAGGTTCACAGTTGTGCTCAGTTGATCTGTCCATGCTCCACCCACAAATTGTTGTGAGGTGGGACCTGGGCAAAATTTCAAGTCCAGATCAAGGTTGTTCTCGATGCTTATTACCCTGATATGCAGATTACATTCTTAGAATAGGCCAAGAGATGAAGTTTTCTTCAGTATATCTCTTTAAATTCAACGGAATGCCAATTTTCTGTAAATTATGCCAAACTTCACAGCAATTCCTCCAATAAGGCTGTACTGATCAAGACTATGTAATCAGTCAGAAGGTATGGGTTGGGGTATTCTCAGAATGTGGGTTGTCCTCATTTACTTCAGATGTGTAGGTATGATCAAGGTTGTGCAAGGCTTTCTTTGATTATGTTGGGTGTACTTTGTGGACCAGGACTGTGATCGATTCATCGAGGATTTATACTGTGTACCAAAACTATCTTGGATTAATTGAGGATGTGTACAGTGTGGACCAAAACTGCACTCAATTAATCAAGGTTGTGTGCAGTGTGAACCAAGGCTGTGCGTGATTAATCAAGGTTGTGTACAGTGCGAACCACGGCAGTCCTAGATTAATCGAGGATGTGTACAGAGTGGCCCAAGGCTGTGCTGGGTTAATCAAGGATTTGCAAATTGTGCACCAATATTGTGATCGACTAATCTAGGTTGTGTACAGTGGACCAAGGCTGTGCTCAAATTACTGAGGTTGTGTACAGTGTGGACGAAAGCGACGCTCGATTAATCGGGGGTTGTGTGAAGTGTGGACCAAGTCTGCGCCCGATTAATCGAGGTTGTGAAAAGTGTCTAAGTGGGCTGTTCTTGATCACCTCTGGGTTGTATACTGTGTACTAAGGCTATCCTTGGTTAATCAAGGTTGTGTACAGTGTGAACCAAAGCGGTGCTTGATTAATTGGGGTTGTGTACAGTGGGCTGTGCTCAATTAATTGAAATGTCCGCACAATTACTCAGTGTGTGTGAGTCTGTTTGAGCTGACAGCAGAGCAGGTGTAGATCAGGTTTGTGTTTGAGTAATCAAGGTTTGTGTACGGACAGACTGTGTGTGGGTTAAGGGTTTGCTGAAGCTGTGGCAATGTGTTTGTTGCGTATGCGTATCTTTGTTTCCATTCCATTTCCCAGCAATCATCCTCTCGCTCAGAAAAGTGTTTTTCTACCCTGAGGGGCTGCCGATGCCACATCAAGGTCTCCTTTTGATCTGCGGTGTGTGTGTGTGTGTGTGTGTGTGTGTGTGTGTGTGTGTGTGTGTGTGTGTGTGAGAGAGAGAGACTCTGCTTGCCTGTGTGCTGCTGACGGATGTCTATGAATATCTCAATATGTCTGCGCTGAAGTAAATGGGCATCTATGTATGTTTGGAAACAAGTTAGAAATGAGCACCAGGGATCTTTGTTAATGTCTCTCGAAGCTCCTATCACTCTTTCTCCCCCGTACCTCTATCTCTTTGTCTTTCTCTTTGTCTCCCTCTCTTTCTCTCCGGAAAAGAACCACCTTTTTAAAGCAGCAGGCCTTTAAGGCACCAGCCGTGACTTTGAGTGTGAGGAACATCTTTTTAGTCTGCACCACCAAACCCAGTGCTGTGCCTTACTTTGTTGGGGGGAGCTCTTTCTGATCGTCTTCGCCTCGAGGAACACGATACCTACACATGTTACAAACGCTCCACATGATTTGACTGTTTTGGAATGGCTGGAAATGGGAGCACGAATCTTGGTAATTATATATGGAAAAGCAATACCGTTGATTGCATTAATTGATAGATCTACTAATCAACACTTTTTTCCTCTTTTTTACAATAGGCTAAATGTAGGAACGTAATTTTGTAATTGGTTAGGTTCATTTCAAAACTCTGATTACCAATGCAAATGCAGCAATTAGCCCAGCTATTCCGTATGACTAGAGTTAAACAGCTGCATCCTGATCTTGCTTCTGGGTGAGGCGCAAAGGATAATCATGGGGGGGGCAGGGAATTAATCATGGCCCTTATGAGTCAAACACTTTAAACAGAGCACGTTTATCAAAGCGCATTTTCAGACGTGTTGGTTTCGGTGGCGTGATCGACACTTGGAATGTTTGGAATACCTCGACCGAACACATGCTCATTTGCATGTGAAATAGTCACACGCCACCTTAGCGCAAAGCATTTCGCATGCACTAAACGCTTTGAATCAGGCTGTCTGAAGATTGAAGACATTACTTGGCAATACCTGGAGCAGAGCGTAGTAAGCATGGATTGAAATTCCAGCTGCTCTAGACTCCATACAGCTTTAACCTAAATGCAAACAACCATATAAATGTAGAGAATATAGGGATCTATGAATAATGTACATATATATCAATCAAGTCACAAGTACTCCTGTGGTGTCACCAAATCAGCTCTGTACTGGCGAGGCCTCAGAAGATGTCCTGTGATATCTAGTACCAAGACACTAGCAGCAGGTGCTGTAAGTCCTGTAAAAAGTCGGACTACGGCAGGCTGATATGAATAAAAATCATATCCTGACGTATTTTAGCTGGATGGCTATATACAGTATGTTAGATACTCTATGATTTTTACTATATTTAAACATATAAAATTGATGTTTTGTTTTGTTTTACACATTAAGTCGTCCTCATGACTGTCTTATGCCCCATGCATGGTGTGTGTATTAAAGGGCAAGCTGGCCCAGAGGGGAGCAGAGTAGAGGTGAGGCTGAGCAGTTAACCAGTTATCCTTCCTTGGCGCACTTTTGGTTGCTACTGACCATTGCATACCAGGAACACCCCACAGGACATGTGTCAAAGTGAGTGTCTCAGGTTCTTACACTCATCCATATTTTCCTGCTTTCATCTTTAAGAATTGACTGTTCGCTTGCTGCATAATGACAGGTTTTAATGTTATGGCTGATCCTGATGGTCCATGTTGTTGGATGGTATTCTCACAGCTCTTTATTTCACCTGACGTTTCTGAAGATCAGAGCTTGAGGGATTTTTGAAGGCTCCGCTCTGCTGCCACGGCTTTGACAGTTCTGTGATATTTTCCTTCAGTTTTGCTTCTTTCCCAACCCTTTTGTTTACTGCTGTTTTCTCTTATCCTTTGGCTGTGGTATGTTGTCTGAATTTCTGTTTTTATTTTTCCCATATTTTAGTGTCCTCTCTGGTGTCATCCAGGAATTGATGGGACAAAATGCACAATTATGTGGCAGAACTCAATTTCACATCCCACCCACTTAAATTTGAGCTCTTGCTCAGCCTCTGCCTTTCTTGCACACCCTGAAACACATTTGTAAAATGTTGCTGCATTCATTCTAAGCTACTATCTTGTTTGCATATCTCATGCTTGTGCAGTACCCATATAAATACTTTTGTATTTTACACTGGTTGTTAAGTGTATAGAATTTCCCAGATCCCTTTTTGTCTCTCCATGCAAATTCCGTGTTAGTTGCCCATGTAGCTCAACCACTGAGATGAGAGCATTGAATGATTGTCATGTTATCTACCGATATAGACCGAGGTTTCAGAAGGGGTGGGCCTAAGAGGAGGACCTGTGTGCCTGCATGGAGGAGGAGGAAGTGGATGAGAACCTGAGAGAGACAATGTCTATACTCCTGAACTGTCTCCACCGGTCTGAACTTGGTGAATTAATACATTTCTATTTTCGTCCCAAATGGTAGTACTGAAAGCCGGTCTTTGTTTACGGACAGTGTAAGTCCCCGTTAGTCTGTACTGAAGGGACTGAGCTCAGAGCTCAGTGCGTCCTGAACTGGGACTGAGGTGTGTGGGTAACCTGTGGATGTGCAGAATCTGTGGTTTTAGCATATCCCAGTGAACTTGTGAGTCCTGCTCCGTTGTGAATTGACCTACAGTTCTCTGAGTACTGGTTCCACTGGAAATGTGGATCCATGCATGCGCAGTAGTGAACAGGGCACTGTACTGTTCTGGTACTGAATCACTGATACTGGGACATCAGTGCACCAGTCCAAAATCAACTTTATTGCTGTTTATTGAACTGCATGGTATGTTATTTTGTTTTAACACCAGTAACACCAGTTGGAAATTACATTCCAGACATTTGTTACATGCTGGGTATATGTTGTTTTACTTTAAGTTCATTTATTAATTTAAGGTCATTTATTATTTTTTTTTTATTTCTGCTATGATTGAACTGGGTGAATACAGACAGATAATACAGATAATAAATAACACCAGCTTCGTGTTCTCCTGATCTACAGTAAGTTAGTGTCAGAATGGTCGGGTTAGTCTTGCTGAGTAATTAAGACTCTGGGAACATTAATTAAGGGAGGGGTTACACTTGTATTATTGGTTCTGATTTCATCTTATGAAACATATTTAACATAATGTTAAAGTATGGGATATTTGATTTTTTTCCGTTTGTGGCCTGACCGGGTTATGGTCACAGCTGTTTCACATAAAATATATATAATTTTTCAGATGGTTGAGCAGCTAATTTCTAATTGTACTGGGTTCTTCATAAATCTCATCTCAGACTTATATCTACAACCTTTCTGAAGGCCTCAGAACTCTTTAGATCTCGCCATGGTGATATTACTCACTTTAACAATCAAGAGGAAACCAAACTGATGTCTGAGGTTTAAATAACACAGGCTCCTCCAAACTCCTCAGGTTGTCTTTCTTGGAGCACCTTTGGTAGGGACAGACAACTGCATAGAGGGAACCCCCCACAAGACCTGCCTCATAACTTGGCCATGATGATACAACTCACTTGACCATTAAGTAGGAATCCAAACTATGTTTGTGGTCTAAATATGACAGGTTCCTCCAAAATCCTCTCTTACCACATTCTGATGATCTGCAGCTGATATGCTGCACCTGATTCTACTGTAAACTACTGTACATTTGAATTGTTTTTTGTTTATCCTATTTTTTGATTATATTAATTTTTGTCAACCGTTAATCCTATCCCACCAACAGTAACCCCAAATCTACCTTTTCCAACCAGATCTCCTCGGAGCTGGCATGTCCACTCCCAATGTGCGGTGAAGTCTTACCAAGCCCAATTCTCCAGTTCCCCAGAGCAGATTAGCTTTCTGAAAATGTGTGCTTTGTGTTAAGCAGCTTGCTGAAATCGACAGGATACGGTTGGGGGATTCAGAGTCATCTGTTCTCAGCTTCACTTGTGACATGAATACTCCATTATAAAATGAGCCAATTTATAGACACACAATAGCACATGAAACTGATCTCTTATTCTAGGGTTTCATTCTCATTCTCTCTCTCTCTCTCTCTCTCTCTCTCTCTCTCTCTCTCTCTCAATCTCACATATTGTGTCACTGTCAGGTGTCAGCTTTTTCATGAGCACCTTTGAAACATCAGAGTTAAGCTGTTCATTTACCATTGGTTACACACTTTCCCAGCAGTAGACCATATATTAATGACATCACAGTTGCCATGGTAGCAGTGAAGTTTGGAAACTTATGGGGAAAAGGAACTAATCTACACACTCAGGCCTTTGAAGCCCATTGGAATGAATGTTCTGCTTCATCTTCATACTGAACATTTGAATATCAGTGAATATCCTGAATTTTAAGATATTGTATCCCACACCTGAAAGCTTCCATACCTATGCTTTCAACACACAATGTAACAGAAACACCTCTCTTAAATGCCCATAGGTGCTGTATAGGTGTGCAATTACTGTAACTGTAGCTCATCCATTGAGGGACAATTTATCACCCGTGCTCTGCTCCACTTATCATTGGTCAGGGTCAGACCACAGGACCACTGTTGAGATGTTTTCCTGGATAGTGGACCTTTCTTACCACAGCAGTGACAATGATATAGTAGATAACACCCAAAAATATCCAACTAAGGGTGGTTCTATGGGCAGAAACTGGCCACCGATGAAGGTCTAGGTGAACTGCTGCAGCTGGGTTACAAGGTAGAGCTATAAGGTCAGTGTTTCTAATAAAATGTCCAATGAATATGTATGGAAAACTGAGGTATATATTTGATTCACCTCTTTCTTGTTTAGTTGTCTACTTCTTCAGAGACCAGAAACCACAACAGAGGGGTCAACACAGAAGACATTTGTACTTGTAACACTGGGTGAACAAGCCAGACAAGTCAGCCTTAAAGAGGTATCAAAGCAAGGCCAGGTCCAAAATAGAGCAAAGTGCTAAACAGGCTACAAACGATGTGAGCAGACATGGCAGTATCAAAATCCAGAAGGCAAATGACAATAACAGAACAATATGCAAATCCTTAAGACAAAAGTACAGTACAAGAGCCAAGCAGTAGAGTTAGGACATAGCACTAAATATGACCTGAATAAACAATAACAGGATTACTTATGAAGTGGTTCTACCTTCATAAAGCATGACTTTGGAACATCCTCTCCTCTATAAGTTGTGAGGGGTAATCTCATGGCAAGGTGACATGAATTACTGGAGCGAGGCCTGGTAGTGGGTGCCAGATGGATGGGACATTCCATTTCTTAAGTTGTGCAGGCATTTAACATTCCTCGATCATACATCATTGCATTACCACCCACAGTGGACAGCGCAGTTACTGCCCATTGGTGCTAATTGATAACTGGTGTGTGGCTAGAAATGAATAGATAAATGATGGCAGAAATCACATCCACATCCAGTGCAGGAGGCCCCACATGCATATTTCATAGGTTGGTGTCGTGTTTTTTTCTTCCTTGGGACATGGCAAAAGTCACGTGACACAATAATGTATGATACGAAATGTTTCACGATACAGGGTTTACGATTTAACATATTGAGTCTGAAGAATTGAGAATCAGTAGGACGTTCATGAAACATTTTGTTGGAGTGACTACTGTTTCTACTGTCAAGGGAAAGCTTTCTACTAGATTAAGAGCATTGCTGTGAGGATTTGATTGCATTGCAATCATTGCAACTGGATGCAGGAGTCATATCAAAATAGTATTCCAGTGCTCTACATCTCTAGATATTATATTGGTAATAGTCTCAACAGTAACTAGACAAGCTTTGTGTGCATTTGCACATCTGTGTCAGCCATAGGTTCAAGTTAAGGTAGCCGAATGCTTTCATTAGAGGTGTGTCCACAAATATTCGTGCATCAGTTTATGAATCAGTCAGCCTTTTTTCTTTATCCAAATCTGGTCTATCCTGATATAAAGACACACAGGAACTATAACTCACACTGCTCTTCTCTTTCTGAATAAGCAGTACTGCCGTGCCGATATAGTGTTGACAATTTACATTTTGTCATACACAAATAACAGCTTTCAGACTCAATCACACACATTTTTTACTCAAGCAGGCAGCCTGTGTACCACCCAACAGCGCGTTTCTGGGCTGGATGTTTTTAGCGCTGCTTCTTGGTGGGAGGTTTGAATAGAGAGGGTCGACTGGCTGCTTGCGCAGTGCTGCTTGACAGGAGCACAAACAGAGAAAAACACCAGGCCACTGCGCTGTGAATGAACCTGCTATTAAGCCCATAAATCACACAGCCACTGATGGATGTGAGCTGTTGGGAGAAATCGCCCTGAGTGGCTGATCTGAAAGCAGTTTTTAGTTTTACTTTTTCTTTTTCTCTGTAATGCTGGATAATGGGGAGTGCCATGGGAGGCCGCTCCCACATCAGCTCCTAGAGAGCTTTTATTGAGGCGAAGTAGACGTAGATGAAGGAGAAATACAGACCTGACCACCTGCATTCAGACCAGCGCACTAACTAGTACTGCCATTATTTTCTCCACTATACGCTTTAAACCAGGTCAATCTTGCCTTATTTTCTCTACGTTTCTCTGCATTGTGGCCATTTACTGTCCATTTTATCAGCTCCTCTTATCAAACAGGAGCACTTACTGTCCACACGTGGTCCACTCTATTAAACACTCCTATGTAGCTGGCCCACCTTGTACAGTAGATGTAAAGTCAGAAGCAGATGTTCATTTGTTTCTGCTCAGTTTGTATTAGTCATTCACTCGTCCTTCATTATTTGTCACAGAACACTACCCTCAGGTCACTGTTGGCTGGGCATTTCTGATTGGTGTATTATTCTCAGTCCTGCAATGACATTAAAGGGTTTAAAAAGTCCAGCAACACTCCCAAACATTTAGTTTGGAGCACCATGATTCCACAGTTCCACTGCTCCACAGCTCCTTATTGGGGGGCTTTATACACCATCCACTCATTGACATGGTCTTAATAGGGTCATATTCACCTTCTCCAGAGAGTACTATTCTATTGGCAATACTTTTCTAAAAGAACTAGATATGCTGTGTGTATGCATTTACACATATATGTCAGCAATGGGTTCTACTCATTCATTAAAACAGGTGTTTACAAACATTTAAATATAGTGGTTGAACAGCAAGAGTTTCTGTGGCCTCTTATAAAACAAACACACTGGACTCTTAATGAAATGCAAACGATATTGATTAATAGAAGAACAAACAGAGAACAATAAGAAACTATGTACATATTTACACAAGAAATGTCCAGTCTGGCAGCTCAGTGGCTGCTCTTCTGCCTCTTGGTCTGCCGAGGCCGTGGCTCCCCTCGGATGTCCACTTCAATCTGAGGGGCTTTCCGCTTCTTTCCAGCCCCTAAGAAGCATGTGTTGAAATAGCACCGGCCATCTTCTTGCTGGATCATGGTCAGTGTGGGACAGGAGAGCTTCTGCCACAACTCCTGCTTGATCCTGCGGGCCAGTTTCAGAGTGACAGGCCTCTGCACTCCATCTGGAGATGTGAGCATGGGGTCCACCACAGAATGATACAGGCACTGGAACTGGTTCAGAGGGTGCCCGTTGATCAGTAAGGGGGACTCTGCAGTGCTGTCAGTTGACACAAGCACATGGGCCTGAGGTGCCTCCACAGAAGGAAAGCAGATGATGGAAGAGCTTTCCTTCTTTTCCATGGTCACAGGTGTCCCCTCCCTGAGGCCTAGGTCAGAAGTGTCCACTTCATAGTCCCAGAAGTGATTGGGCAGCTTGGACGTCTGCCTTAGACTGTAAGGCCTCTCCTGTAACAACATGAATGTTTATTAAAACTGAACTAATTCTCCATAAATACTGTTAATATTTGTACTTTAATTTAATAAAGTCATTAAAGACTCACCTTGTCCATTATGATCAACCAGGATCACAGAAATATGAGCAGAGAAGATCATAAAATGGTGTTTCAGTCAGTTTGAACCTTCTGTCTGCAGTTTGTTTTGATTTGATTTGAAACAGAACCACAGACAGAATGGACCGTAATTGGACAATATTATCTGCTCTTTAAACTAAACTGACCAATTAGAGAGCAAACAGGTTCAGTTGTGTGAAAAAAATAGGAAACCCCATGAAATCCACTGTGTTTAAAACATATTTAATCACATTCATTTTTGATGTTCATTTAAACAAAGCTGAGAGATGGAGGTGATTTATCCCAATAAAACTAAATAAAATCCTTTAAAATCTTTTCTTAAATATAATTATTAACAAATAAATATTTTTGAGGAAATCCTGACCCTCCCACATGTATTACTGTTTAAACTGAAAATCAGATGATTAGAATATGGTTAGAGGGAGAGTGGGATCACTATGACCAGACCCAAAGAGCTCTCTGAGGACCTCATAAAGAAGGTTGTAAATGCAGATGAATTTCATACACGAAACAACTGCCATATATATAAATGTCATGTGTCTAAAACTTTTCCACAATACTAAACTAAATAAAAAATAAAAATAAATAAATATTAATTAAAAAAATGACATGTTTAATTCCATCATCAGTGCACCTAATTTCACAATTTAAGCACTGATTTACTAAACCAGGTTTTGAATTACATCTATAAATCATACTGGAGTCCCTGGAGATGTTTGCTGAACACAGTGATATAAAGACATGACTGTTTGTAAGAATGACATTAGTGTTTATTCTAAATGTTAGTGTTTTACTGAGCAAAGACACATTTACTGCCCAGACAAAGAGTCAGGACAACACCACAACATCAGACCTCCTGGACGTATGACGCTTGACAACTAACTGTAGGTGTTGGTGCTGAACATGGTGCCTTTACACCCAGATATGTTGATCATTTCCAGTAGTGGGACTCGTCACTGAAGATGACCCGCTGACAGTCTGGAACGACACAACTGCAGTCGATTCCTTCTGGGTGCAATCAGGGGCAGAACAGAAAACAACAGGTCTAATGAAGGAATGCACTGTCTATACACCGTTCTTTGCTAGAAGTGAGTTGATAGAGGAATAAAGAGTTAATTGCATTTGCCAATCAATTTTAATTGTCTTTGCAATTCGAAAGCTTTGTCTGACTTTGGACAGCAGCGTTTCAAAATGAATGGAGTTCAACATTATATAGATTTGTTCTCTGTCCTCTGAGTTTCTCTCTCTTCTTTCTCCCGTAAGGCAGAGAGAGAATGAAAGAGGAATTTGGACAGTCAGGGATAAAGGAGGGCATAAGCTTTGATCAGTGTGACTCGGTAAACACATTCTCCCTCTGTGCGACTTTGTTTCCTGCTTTTGCAGAGACGTGAATCTGCAGGGTGACGTGAGAACAGATAGACGAGTCGACATTTGCAGTCACAGATGTAACCGATACCATTCAGCAGTTCCAATCAGACCACCAATATCAGACTACTGTCCTTGAGCAAAACGTGCGGTGATGCATTCAGGAGTACTGGTTTTATCAGCAAAGTCAGAAACTCTCAAGGTCTTACTGTTTCCCTTCGTCTGTCATTTCATACTAACAAACTAGAAAGACTTTGAAAGACTTAGTTGGTCAATTTATGGAACATATCACATGCAAATATTTGTACATATTGTACATATATGTATATAAGCACAGTACTTTAACAGGATAAATGTCAAAAGCAGAGTCAAACAGTCCAGGTCGATAACAGGCAGACCGGAGAGACTGAGGGGTGTATGACACACATAGAACCTCAGGTAAAAGTTATCCCTCCCACCTCCTCATGTAAAACTAATCCCTATCCGAAAAATGCCTTAATATTAGAAAGAAAGAAAGTAAATAAATAAACAAATAAAATTAATTCATTAACCATAACAGACACGCCCACACACAGCAAGCCAAGAAGTCCAGCATGACAAAATGTGTCAACGACCAGGTACAGGTGGTCTTATACTGTATAGCAGAAAACTTGACAAAAATGAATGTAAACAGATTAAATTGTGTAGCAGTTGAATGACATTAATCCTGATTCCTTGATGTATTGATTCAGATCTGAAAATCACATCAGTCACAAATAGGGAAACACATTTGCCAGTGTTCATCACTAATCCCTCCTTTAGCACGTTTGACAGTTTAGAGCACAGTTTAGAGTGATGGAAGTGCTCCGGTCCGTTTTGTCAGCCATTGATGGACTCATTAGTAAACAGAAGGGATGGAGGGAGGGGAATAGATGAATGCGAGGAAGAGAAATGCCTTCGGAAAGGTGGAGTAGGAACGAAGGGTGATTTTTCTTGTTCACTTTGAAGCGTGATGGTGATTTAGGGGGTCAGATAAGGGAGGATAAGGCAGTGTGCATTATTGATGATGGAGCAGTCTAACAGGATGAGAGAGGAGCTTTTACATGATGTTGTATGAGAATCTGTAGTTTTTACAGTCCAGGACACATTCCGTGTATAAATAGAGGCCCTCTTGTTCCCTTTTTAATCGCTTTGAAAAATCTTTTAGTATGCACATGTTTAAAAAGCTCCTTTGTGATGACTTAGCTGGCCCACTTTCCTTCTTCTCTGATGTCAGCATGAGTTTAAGATGCACTAATGTCATTTTAAAGGACGTTAGGTGAGTATGTTTTGTGAGTATTTCAGTGTGCAGAGGCAGCCATTCAGAAGTGTTTGAATCCACCTTTCAAACCTCTGACATCAGTGTGTTCAGTCACTTAGTGTATAAAGTCCTTTTAACTCGTAGGACCAAATATTTGGATTTTGTGTGCAGTTAAATCATAACAAACTACAACATCTACCCTATCTATATATTATTTATTATCAAAGTAATTCAGCTTGATAAACAGCAAAAGGTCACTCATTTCTAATTGAATTGAATCCCAGTTTAAATGCCAAAGGAGCTTCCAGTGCATGTTTACTGCTCTGCCCACGTGTACATGCTCAATCTGCATACAGACTGTGGTGTAAATATAACAAATCAAGACAGTAACACATTTGATTTGGAATTCATAACCAGCTCTGCTGTGGTTATGTCTGATTTTCTTTTGAAAAAGAAACAGCAGTGTTTGAAGTTCACAATTTGTCATTTTCATGTGCTACTTATTCAACTATGACAAGTACCGTTTTCTATTTTAGGGCCCCTTTAATAATTCACGTCCCCCCAAATATTGGAAATATTGTACTAAACATCTATAAATACTTGGTTAATGGTAAAAGTGTGCTTGTGTGTATGTCGGCAGATGAGTTGTGTTTAGGCTTGTGTGTGTAACACATCCTGTATTGGCATGGGTAGAGGATGGATGGCTGTGAGACAGGTAAGTGATGATGTCTCAGTGCTAGTGGCTCTGCTGTGACTGATGGCCTCGGCCTGCAGATAAATAAGCTAAAGGCTGCACGCTTGAATCCAGTCAACATGCATTTGTGGAGGGACCTGGGTGTATTCCACTACTTGTTACACTACCCTCACCTCTCTCTCTCTCTCTCTTCTCTCACACACACACACACACACACACTCTCTCTCTCTCTCTCTCTCTCTCTCTCTCTCTCTCTCTCTCTCTCTCCTCTCTCCTTCTTGACTCAACTCACACATAACCACTTTACTGACCAGCTCCAGCTCAGGGGGCAGAGACAGAGCAGCCATCATTTACAGGAATATGGTGTGAAATCGATCTCATGGAGGACCTTGCTCAGCCAGTAAATCCAGCTGCTGGAAGATTTATTCCCGCCGGTGAGCGCTCGAGCTCCATTGTCACAGAATATATGTGTGCGGTAAATATAGGAATTTCATCAGACTCTGGTGCAAGGCTGCATGCTTTAAATTCAGTCCTCTAAATGACTATGTTTTGCACTTTGCACTAAAAGCAATTGCATAAAGGAAAAGAAAAATGAGGATACTAAGAATTGATTTCTGGTCTGATTATACACGAGATCTGCATGCATTTCACAATAGGATGTCTGCATCATCCATCCTTTTCTCCATGTGAAATGCCAGTTTATTAGGTAGGCTACACCTGCCTTGTACCTACACTCACTGGCCTCATAAGTGCACTTTGTAATGGTTATTGTATAAGACTGCTGACTGTAGCAGCTTATGTTGCTGTGTGGTTTGTACCTCTACCATCTACCTCATCAATGGCATGATTGTAGTAGACATGGTAGTAGAGGGTTTGTTTCCCAACACTGTGCAACTATACTATCTTCTACCATCTACTTAGGGCTGGGCGATATTTATCTATATATAGAGAGAGATATATCTATATATGTTTATGGTTGGATATATCAGTTTTAATCTTGCAGGAAAGCTCTCGCACTGCTCCGCCCCTACTCTAAGCTTCTCCTCTCTTCTGTTCCCCTGTCCCCATTCACACTGTCATGTACACACTGCACTTTTACATTACTAGAAAAATCTCTGGATGCCAAGCTACCTGTGTGGAAGGTCAGCTCTGGATAATGTCCCAGACCTGATTCTTTGTCGTTTCTGACATTCGTATGATGATGGCGAAATATTTGTATATTTGGATCTTTTTTTTTTTTTATCATTTTTCATTCATCATGCTCTAACGACATTGTTGGATGATGACTTTACGATGTTGTATTGATATTTGTTTTACCAAATATTCACATTTATATAGTTTCTGCAGCATGTTCATTAAATAAAGAAATCTAAATAACTAATAAATAACTTAGCTTGATGTTCATCTTGGCACCCAAGCAGGTTCTAAACATTGGTCAAAATTATGTAATCCTAAAGTGGCTAATGACATCACTGACCCAGATATTGGATTATAAATGAAAATAAGAAGGGAAGGACAAAATATTGTAGTCATTGTTGATCAAAACAGGGTCACATTCATACGCATGTCTAAATTCTCTTGATTTTTACATCTCAGATGAAGACAAATTTGTCTCCTATAAATGCTTAAAACTGTCAAACTACAAAAGCATCCCACAGAAGTAGCCTAGGGGTCTAAAGGTTAAGGCACACTAATAAGCCAGCACCAGGTTGGTGTCAGTGCCTGGATGAAAATGATCTATTGTCCAAATAATACCTGCTTATAGCTGGTGTTGTGGTGGTCTCGTTCCATTGGTGGAATAAATTTAGTAAGATATATAGATGGTTATGTAACAGAGATGGTTTGCGGTCAGCTGTAACTGTTACAGTGTTTCTGATATGATGGCCAGTTAGTGTAGGCACAAGGCCAGAAGGTGTATCTAATAAACAGTCTCTTCTGCGTAACTGTACTTGTTTGTGTGTGTGTGTGTGTGTGTGTGTGTGTGTGTGTGTGTGTGTGTGTGTGTGTGTGTGTGTGTGTGAGAGAGAGAGGGTGAGAGACAGGGCAGGAGTGATGATGTGCTAGAAGGAAGTGTTATGGGGAGCAGGTTGAGTGGTGAAGCAGGACGTTATCAGCCCCTGGGGAGGAAGTGTCATTTATGGCTGCTTCCTGTTGGCTGCTGCCTGTGTTTTCTTTATGTTGGTGATTATGGTGAACAACGGAGAGAAGGAACAGACAGCTTGCTCATGCGCACAGACACATGCAGTTACATAATAATAAATGGACCACCTGTCTCCTCCACACACTCCCACACACATACATGGAATGTATGACTATATGACGAATCACACCACATTTCCACCAGTGAGTCCTGTCTGTTGTTGTCTCTGTCTCTGTATATACACACAGTGTCAGGACATAGGGTTGCAGTCATTGCTGACACTGATGTGCAAATGCACACACACATACACACACACACACAACTTGTCTAGTCACTGTAGAGAAGCACTGCCAGTAGAATAGGACTCAGGAATGTATGGTACTCATACCTCTTGGCAGTGAAATGTCAAATCCAAGAGGGGTATAAAGACCCCCCAGGCTGTTGAGCAGTGGAGCTGTGTTCTTTGGAATGATGGTGCTCCATCCAGTACCTTTGGGATGAGTTGGGGAGTTAGGGATGAAGTGGAGTGGATTGTCCAACATACTGATCTCTTGTGGCTAAATGCAATCAGATCCTCACAGCAATACTCCACAATCTATTAGAATTTCATCTCTGGATAGCTACTTTTTTTAATACCATTGATTACAGAAGGAACGATGAATGAGCAGGTGTCCAAATACTTTAGTCCATATGTAAGCACATGTAAGTACTAACAATGCAGCAGATCATCTGGCTTTTTAATATGAGCCTCTTCATTCGATATGTACCTGCATTGAACAATACATTCAGCAGCCTGGAGCAAATAAAATACTCATTTTAATGCTGCCAATGTTGCATGATGTGTAATAAAAATGAAATTACCAGGCCCACTGCCCTCATCCCTCTTTACCTTAGAATCCTGAGCAGGGAGCGTATATTAACCATGGTGTAATATCTTGTGGCTAGCACATTATTGTAAATTATATCTATTTTTTGAAGGCTGTACAGGGAATAGGTAATATTAGCATATTAAAGCAACATTAAGTAGCAATTTCACTGTGATATGAGCTTCAGAATCATGTTGATCCTCCATTGTAAAAGGCCAACTTTAGTGGAACTGCACTAAAACTCTTGCATGAACTCTGTAATGATGTGTTACCCAAGTGACACATCAAAAGCCGGGACAGAAATTAGTGTTATGTAGGACTCCCTTCCCGGAACCCGAAGAACACTGCATTGACCTCCAGGGTATACATGTTGGGCTGCTACATTGAATGTGGATGTGATTGCCCATCTGTATGGACAGTTCTAGACAAAACCACTGGTCACAATCATTAAGCAAGCAAAGAAGTCTCACATAATGCTGCATAAACATCGACATTTTCAGGCGCTCATTTTCTATATTGGAAATATATTTTGTAAGAAGACACAACTGTGTCAAGTCGAGTGTGAAACACAGACTAATAGAGTCAGTTGTTCTGGTGACACACAGAGGACACAGACTTTTACGCATAAATATAAAATGTATAGAAACATGAACATACATGGTCTGGCTAAATAGTGTGTGCATATATGTAAAAATAACACCAAACCCAACCCCAACCATAAACAAAGGTGAGGTGTTGTCCTTTAAGATGTCCTGTCCTTCTTTTTTTTCTCAGAAGTCAGGACATTTTGGCCCGGTAAATGCACGTAAACACTCAAAGACACTCCTGTTTCCATCAACCAGTCTACAAGGAGAGTGTCACAATCCATTGTGTCTGGTAAAGCCTATCAGCCCAGCCTAGGCTGTCACCTTCACTGATTCCAGGTTTGGCCTGATGAGTTGAAAGCTGTATTGACCCTCTCAACTCTGATCTTCTCTGACGCAACATCTCCAGATTTAAACTCCCCACTCTGCTCTCCCTTCTTTACCTCCAGATTTATTATAGTTTTCATACATTCATATATTTCCTATATTCTCTTTATTTTATTGTATTTTATTGTATTTTATGTTATTTTATTTTATTTTATTTTATTTTATTTTATTTTATTTTATTTTATTTTATTTGATGTTTTATGTTTTATTCATGTATGTATGTATGTATGTATTTATTTATTTATTTAGGACTCTTTCAGTGAATAATGAGGGAAAAACATCACAGACATGTTGAACTCTGACCTTACACATTTAAACTAGCACACAGAGCTTAAATGAGGAGCTTAAAGGAGCAAGAGTGTGATTGGCAAAGTTACATTGTTTAGCAGAGGTACTGATGGGTTTTAGGGATACACTGTGGGATGGGAAATGTTTCAAAATTCTCTCCAGAAAAAAATAAAGATAAAAGTTTAATAGAGAAGATAATAAATAATAGAGAAGAATCAGTAAATGATTAGACATTTTAATGTGCTAGCATCTGTGGATCGCTGGATCGAATCCTGGATCTGCTTGCCATTGTCTATGCCCTCTCTGGGTGGATAGATGGTGCTTTCTCTCAATCACATCTAGTGTGATGCTGGTTGGCACAAGTGTCTGTCAGCTGTTGTATCAGAGCTGGGGACCCAGTGCTTTCCTCTAAATGCTTTAGCTGTATACAAAATATCTGTATCAGAGGAGCCATGCCTCCCTTCACTGTCCCAGTGTTGAGTGCTTCATATTGAGGAGAGATTTGATTTATTAAAGTGTTAAAATAAAAGACAGCCAGACTTTTCCAAGGGGTAGGGAAAAAAATAGACAAAGAAATTAGTGTGTTGGGTAGGAGACTATTGAGGGGCAACTTTTTTTTTACCACACAGCAGAAAAGAAATAGAAAAATGGTAAAATAAAGATTTGAAAAGTAAGAAATCTCTAGTCACCCTATTGTTCATTTGATTAGAAAAGGTTTGGTCGCATATGGATGAGTACATGTGCCAAAATGGGTATAATGGGTATAAAGGGTAAAAAACACTGTAACAGTTAGACAGTAGGATCCAGCTGGGATGAGGCGAGAGTTCCTTGCCAAAATAATTGGAGTTAAATTTAAATGAAATGGAAAATATGAAAATGAGCAGGCAGTGGCTTTAAGAGGTCTAATCTTCATTTCACAAGTAAAGATTCTTTATCAAATCACACACCCCTATTAATATAATATAAATATAATATAATATTAAATGCAAATATTTCTTTATGGAAACAAAGGTGTTTTTATGGCGTTTCTCAAGGATAATATCAAATCAAATCAACATTAATTTGTATAGCGCACAACTGAAGTTGTCACAGAGCAGCTTCACAGAAATCAAAAACTAAGAAGGTTAAAACAGGAACAAAGAATAAGAGACAGATCCCCTGGTGAGCAAGACAAATGGCGACAGTGGCAAGGAAAAATTCACTCAGAGCTGGAGAAAGAAACCTTGGGAGGATCCAGGCTCACAAGGGGAGGACCCATCCTCCTCTGGTCAAACTACGTATACATAGTTACGGGACACTGGACCCCCACACCTCTGTTCTATTACTCGGGTTTACTGAATTAAAGTTAGTTCTCTGGTGGACATAATAGTAACAGTAGATTTCTACACAGTTGGTGATGGTGGGTGAGCAGCTAGTCCATGGCAGGGTGGGAAACTAGTCCAGGTCCAGTAGCCAGAAGGTGGAAACCCAATGTAAAGATGTATCAGGGGAGCTTGGCGTCCTTCTCAGATGGGACAGAAGAGCTTGAGGTAAGGACTTTATCAGTTCAGGCCGGTGGGTCACCGTAATAAGCCAGATGTGCCAAATAAAATGGTCTCAACATTAAAATGTGATAAACAAATGTGACTTGTTCTTCTTTCCAGGCACTTTACTCAAAATATTCAGAACCTGACAGTGAAACAGAAGGTACACAGTTGCATTGGGGCACATTTTCATCAATAACTCTGTCAATGAAATCTGATACCTGAAATCTGAGACTTTGATACTTTGACATGCCAGTCACAGTTTCCACATCTCCCAACTGTACCCATACTGAGCCCATACAGCCACAAAGTTCATCTGTGCTGCACATGTTCACGTCAAGACGTATTTTGCTCATCACGGGTGGGAACAGTGACAGAGAGTAGGTTTAATGAAAGTGTGTGTGTGTGTGTGTGGTGGCAGAACGCCCGGCAGTTTCTATGTATTATTGACGCTCTGTCCCCCCTGCCCTCTGTGGTTGAGATAAAGAATGCAGGTCAGGGCCCTGCGGCCAGCCTCACTCATACTTCTGCATTATTGCATTACTGTTGCCATTCTTTCATCACTTTTTATTAGGCCTCCTTTCAACACCTGCGCAGGAGGCGCTACACCCAGAGACATGTGGCCAATTATTCTTTGTCATCTGCTTTATTTGAGTGTTTGTGTACCGGAGCATTCTGTTTTTAGTCCCGCTGCACTCAAACTGTTGGCCCACGTCTTTGTGAAGTTGAAGCTCATATTATGATTCATTACCTCAACATATGAAATGGATTTGGTTTGTCCTTTTTTGCCATAAAACTCTTGGCAATTAAAAATCTACAAATGTGACCCAAATTTATGCAAAAAAAGCTGTGCCTCGCAGCTTAGCCATGTTTTAAACATGTTATTGTTTACCATAGTCATCACATTTTCTCCTACAGCAGCAGGGGGTACAGAGGGAAGTGTCCTTTCTGCAGACTCCCTGCAGAACAGGATGGGGGGTGGTCTTGAGGGATCTACATCCACTCCAGGGTAGGTGTTACTGAAACAGGATTAAACCCACTTGTTCCACACAGATGTTTAACCGAGTTTTCGTTTAATCCATGGATTTGCGGGAAAAGCGTTGACATACCGCTTTCGTTGAGTGTATCCCATTTCAGCTCAGCTCCAGGTCTTTGGGCGAGCTGAAGGCGCTGGCCATTTACAGTGCCTAATTCTCAGATGAAGCACTTGGTGTTTGGCAGTAGATCATATGGATGTGGGGTAAGATCTCAGAAATGTCTTCATAAAGTCAGGCTACTTAAATTGATAAAGCAACTGATTACAGAGCATTGAGTTAACTCAACTCACAGATTCTCTTAACTCACATTTTCACTTCTGCATCTTAATTTGGTCTTAATTTTATGTTAAGCCTCAAAAACATGAGAATATGAGCTGCAGCTGAAATAGAAATCTTTTGAAAGATGTTCAGTTTGTGCCTCCTCCTTAACTTATAATGACAATGCAATGCTGAGCCCTTCTGATCTCCTCACACTTCATGAGCTGTGGTTAGACTTTAGGGCCACTCTAGAACTTACACTACCTAAAACACAATTCTGAATAAATTGACTCGATTGTCCTTTCTTGGATATGTATGTGGGTTCACAGCTCTAGGGCGGTGCAACTGTCTGCATGCTTTTCCAGAGAGTGAAGAGATCACAAGTTTGAGTTTCACAAATACTACAGCCCTCCGTGGCCAGGAGTCTGAGAATGAGAAGGCCTCACCTCAGTGTAATAGGTGGAGTCCTGGTCTTTATATGTGTGAATGGATTGATGATATATGTAAGTGATTACAATAAAACTAAAGATGGCTCTAGTACCTTGCTGGGTTGCCTCTAGTCTGGATACAGTATGAG
The DNA here is from genome assembly GCA_034509495.1 of Acestrorhynchus altus. Lineage (NCBI taxonomy): Eukaryota > Metazoa > Chordata > Actinopteri > Characiformes > Acestrorhynchidae > Acestrorhynchus > Acestrorhynchus altus. The sequence continues at coordinate 7,104,179 of CM067517.1, forward strand.
ATAGAGTTGGGTATGGGGGCATACAGGTTTCTGTAGCAGAACCAGGATTCATAGCTAAAATGTGGTTCCAGTCTGTATCATTCTAGGTTTCTTATTCATGGTTCCACTGTCAATGAAGGCAACAGTGGCTGGCTTTCAGTAACAGGACATGCAGTCGGCACCGTGAAGCCAAATTTCCATTTTGTGGAAATGTCCATCCAGATTCTCTCAGTTCAATGTCTGTCAGTGTACCTCCAAGAGGACCACGTTAGCTGCCTATTTTTAAGTAAATGAAAGAAAGTAAAATAGTTGGTTAGTACATCATATTGGGTAGCATCACTGCCTTCCAGATGCCAAACCATTATGCCTAATTAGGTTTACCTCACTACAGTAATAAGAGTCCTTGGGTAAGGACTCCAAAATCCTCCAAAATTCCATACGTTTAAGAACATAAGCATCCATCTTGTACCAGTTTAGGTCATCAATAGCCTGGTGGTAAGGAATGCAGCCTTGTGACTGGAAGGTTGCAGTTCAATTCCTTGAATTGGCAGGACATGACTGAAGTGCCCTTGAGCAAGGCACTTAACTCCCCTGCTGTTCCCCGGGTATCGTGGGTAGGGTTGCTACTAGTGTGATTTTGTGTGTTGCTGCATGGATGGTTTAAATGTGGAGGACAAACTCCCCTGTGTGCACAGTGGGTCTATGTTGGGTTGTTGGTTTTTTAATCTTTTCCCAGAACCATGCACCCAAACCACCGGAACTGTAACTCCGCTCTCTTATTTGTGCTTATCACTGTAGTGATGTGTCTGTTTATGTAGTTCATGTAATGAAATGAATCGCTTAACTTTTACCTTCATTAGTTTTCTGTGTCGTGCCATTAACACACTGTGCCTGTGCAATGAAAGGGCAGATGCAGAATCTTAACTAGAATCAGCTCTCAGTTCCATCAGCCTGACCTATTTCCCCATGGACAGTCCGAGTATCTGCTTTGGTAAAACGAGTCTCAGGCAGGCCTTGCATCATTGGCTTTAATGGAAGGATAGAGGCCAGGGGTGAGCAGATTTCCCGCTGCTCTCCAGGTCACTCATAATTAGCTTGCCTGTTGCCCCCGAGCAGTATAAAATGGAGCTGGGTTACCTCAATCTTTTTCCACACGGGTTAATCTTCTCCCAGTGGTGCTTTCCAAACGTGCTCACTGACCCTCTTCAAAACACCTCCATAAAACACAAAGCAATATTCCAGCGCACCCGAGCATTAAGGCCAGAGTGGATATTTTCTCCAATCTGATTGAAGGTTTTTCAGAAATTCACCTGATGACGATGTCTGTCTTTCGTTGACGAGTTCAGAAATCCATTCCTGCTGCAGGCGATGGCTCTTTACAAATCCATTTCAGTCACTATTGGATCATCTATAATTTGAAAAAAATGGTTGATAGAAAGATGATAAACATCATATTTATCTAGAAAGGGGTCCAGTTTTGCTTAACTTCTCAAAGCCTCTGGTGATACCTTTTGTTTGTTTCCTGGCTCCATAATCTTTCTTTCCTTTTCTGGACACAAGTGGAAGTCTTCTGTCGGAATTCAGTTCATCGTTATCATAACCCTATTTGTTCAGCTAATAATAATTGATAGTGTCAAAGCCTCAGAGGGAAATGGCTAATGAGGACCTTTAAAGAGAGCTTTGTGAGTGTGACATCGCTCATGGATCACAACACTAACGTTGATGCATTAAGTGCTAAAGAGATGTCTTGTTTTGCATTTGCAATCGTTGAAAGCCAAGCCTACTTCAGAGCGTTCCATGGGCTTCGAGATAGGAGGCAAACTAATAGAGAGAACGTTAGACTCTTCAGTTTGGTTTATAGACACATACCACTCAAACATGTCACGTCAAGAAATGACTCTACAGTAGACCACTAATTCTGGGTTGCAATAAATCTAAGAGATTGGCCTTTACGTAATTGTCCAGTGATACCCCACTAAGCAGGATTAATTGGTTTCTGGCAATTGCAGAGTACACAGAACCATTTTGTGCAGTCTAGGCAAAAACGTGAAAGGAGGTAATATGCTACCATTCTGCTTGATCAAACATAAAAATGCAAAGTTGTTACATAAATATCAGCAAAAAGGTAATTACACTCTTGTTAATTGGTTAAAAATGAGGTACATAAAAGGTAGAACACTTGTTTTGATATACTGTAATGTATAACCTAATGATAATCATACTTATTTACTGGTTAATTAGTTTAAACCATGTTCTTTCAAAAGAGTCAAATTAGAAGTAAGTAAATAACCAGGCTGCAAGTGGTTCAGCAGTCATGCTACTTACCATCAGCAGCTGGAGTCTGGGAGAGCAAAACTGGCCATGCTTTCTCTGGGTGGGTTGATACAAATGTCACAACCAGTGTGATAATTACCAGCACAGTCTGTTAAATGCTGTATTGGAGGCAAGGACCCGACTGTTTCCTCTGAGCCGGCTACCCAGCAATGATGCATTGTAGTGTCAGAACATCAAGTAAATAACCTACTTCTGTATTCCTCCTTCAAAACACACATCAGAACCATGTGTAAGTTATATCATAAGCCATAGTGCTGGTGATTCATTCATTCATTTCCTTATCTGCTTTGTCCTGGTCAGGTTTGTGGTGGGTCTGGAATGTGCCCATAATAAATAGGTGCAAGGCACAAATACCCCTGGCCAAGGCACCAGTCCATTGCAGGCTATCCCACAAAACCATCATAATAGACCTGCTGTAGCACCTCCCCCACAATATAGACCACACGGTGAATTGCAAGCATCTTATTTCTTCCTTTGTTACCATTTATAAAATTCAGTTGGATGAACATGGACTGTAGATTGTGTGAACTTTTGGAATGAGTTGGAGAGTTGGGGATGAGGTGGGGTAATGATCATCCAACATCTTGACCTCACTGAAGCTCTTGTTGCTCCAATCAAATCTTCCCAGAAATACTTCGAAATGGGCAGAACATCTTTCCTGGACAGTAGAGACAGTTACTCCAACAAAATAGGAGCAGAGGAGTGGCCAGTGTAACTAATTACATACACAGATACCCAATCCTCACTGATGTGAGATACATGGATGCAGATGATGAAACAAATCATTGACTCTAGCTGAATTTTCTCCTCTATGTGTCTCAGTGGCTGCATAAGCACAGATATTTCACCCTCTTTCATCGAATTTTCAAATCAATGGCCATACGGCCCATTTTCTCCACTGTCTTCTGTAATTTTCATTACAGAGATTTTGGTAAAAGAAACAACAGCTTTTAATTCCAACTCCAACAGGATCTGCTCTGGTTCAGCTGCCATCCCTTGCAGTTTTGGTCATGTCCTTACACCAACACACAAGTATAAACACTCCCAGTGGAAAAGACCACTGGAATAGGCTACAACATAGACACTCTGATTCAATGCAGAAGCAGAAATTGGCCTATAAATGTGGTGCAACTGTTTAGAGCAGATATGCCGTGTGGGTGGGCAATATGATGATATTTTATCAAAATTGGGGTACATTCTATTATTGTGTAACACAAATGGATATTATAGATATTGTCAGTGCTTAATTATCCCTGTTTAATTGGATAAAGTTCAGCACATTTACAGTATAAATCACTGAACTCAGTATGGGAGAATATCTGAATAGCAGTTTTTAAGAGTCTGCCTGTTCTGATTTTTAATGGCACATTTTGTCATTTTGATAAATATTTTGTTTTGTGTAAATGTCGAAATATGGTGAAGTAATATATTTTTTAACAAATCACCCACCCCTAATCTACTGGTGAATAAGAGGCTTCAATGTTTTCAAATGTATTGAACAGTTTGCAGAATTCCCAGCTCTAACACAAGTACACCTGGACTTAAACAGGAAAAGCACAAATCTTGTGATCTGGAGTTTCCTACTTCTTGTAAAGGGGACTGCTACACTTTGACACTTATCTTTTTAAGAATTCATTTATTCATTCATTCATTTTCTAATTAGACATGAAATCTGCTCCATTTAAAGACTATACCGCCTGTAAAAATGTCACAACACTTATTATTTGAATAATCAGTGCATTTTTAAAACTGTCCACACCCTCTCATGCCCAGTTTACATGGCTTTCTATGAGGAAGCTAATGTTCTTAGGTTTCTCTGATGTAAATGAAATGAGACTAGCTCTGTGTTCTTTTATCTGCCTTCACCCCACTTTAGTTACCATTCAGGAGCACACGTAAATGAGCTTAACTCCAGAAAAAAAAAAAGATTAGATAGCAAGGAAAATTGTGCAGTGTTCATTTGACAGATTTCAGAGCCTTAATAAGACCATTATGGCCTTGAACCTGGTGTTCCAGCTTCAGCACCACGGACAGTGCTTTGCATTCTCCCACAGGAGCCTAAACCTTCTTCTTCAGGCCTTGCTCCTTTTTTTTGAAGTGTCTTCCTTTCTCCCTCTCTCGCTCGCTCTTTCCCTCATCCTCCCTCTCATTTATCTTCTGGCTCTTCTCACATTCAGCCGCAATGTCTTTTATGGCTATTATTGGAAGTGCTTGCCTTCAGAAGCTGACACAATGGCATGAGTAGTCCCCTGGGCACGTTTTCATATCAAGGTTAACTTCAAGTGATTAGGATAAGCAGCTGAAGTTGTTGCCATGGGGATGAAAGGAAGCTGAGCTGCGGCACTTGATAAGTAGGGCGAGTGTGGGGCGTGATGTGTTCTTAGGGCTGGTGAAGAGAAGAGGGTGGATCATAGTTGCCTTAAACTGTATATGATTGTCAAAACCAAATTGTTCACCCCCTGTTTCATACATTGTAAGAACATTTTTTATCCTTTCCATGGTTGCGTGGTTGTTATCCAACCAAGATGAAAGAGGAATTATTTGGGCACTATCTATGAAATTATTCATGAGTCAAAATAGGAAGAGCTATGCATATTATGCTAGTAGCTTAACAGTGGTAAGTGGGAAACCTCAAACAATTCATTTAAAATCATTTGGCAAAAAAAAAAGCAGGTTTAAGGCTTAAGTGTAATGGGTGACGCATTACAAAATAAACACTGAAGTAATCCTCAAGCAGCATGGCTCATGTGGTCGAGAGTTGTAATGGTAAGATTAGGAGTCAATGGGCATCTGCTGTGAATTATATTGTGATGTTTGAGACAAAGCCCTGGATTTGATACTGCTTACACTTTTTACATTACATTACCGGCATTTGGCAGACGCTCTTATCCACCCAGAAAATATCCTAAAAATAGCTTTTTGTAGAGGCTAGTATCTAGAGGTGCCTCAAGCTTAGATCCTGCCAAATACAAATGTCATAACAGATACCTTGATACCCCATGCTCAACATTACACTTTAAATGCTCTTTAAAAGAGATCTGCATTTGAGAACAGCAAGTGTCTCAGCTGTTCAGACCCCAAGGGGAAGTTCGTTCCACCACTTTGGTACCATGACAGAAAAGAGTCTGGATGCTTGCTGTCCATGCATCTTGAGGGATGGTGGGTCAAGATGAACTGTACTTGATGCTGAAAGGGCTTTTGGTATAGATTAGTTTTTGACCATTGCCATCAAGTATGAAGGGGTTGGTCCATTTTGGCTTTGTAGGATAACATCAACGCTTTGAATCTGATGTTCAGCTACAGGAAGCCAGTGAAGGGAACACAGCAGAGGAGTTACATGGCTGACCTTAGGAATGTTGAAGATGACTCAGGCCACCGCATTCTTGATCAGTTGAAGGCCTTGATGTTATGAATAGGAAGGCCAGGAAGAAGGGAGTTACAGTAATCGAATCTTGAAATGACAAGCAGGTGTCCCAATACTTTTGTGCATTTTGTGTATATTAGAAAAGCTCACTTTTCTATGCAGTTTTATGCAGTTTCCAGATGCAGTCACCTATATTCTGTCACTGTCATGCCCCACGAAAAATTCCAAAACTTTCAAAAATGGCAATTTTACAGAATGAAAACCTTCAACTGTCAATGGAAGTCAATGCAAAAGATTTTATTCCAAGTCATTTCGGTGCATTTATTGATCCATTCATTCTGTCACAATATAGAGAACTGCCTGGTTCAAACCATTATGTCATAAATGAAAGAGATAGGACATATAAGTTTTTGCCATCGGGTTTTCGAAAGAGTTCTTCTGATTGTATTTAAGATGTTTGATATCTCGTGTGCATTTTTTTTACCCAGAGCAGAGCAGTGTGTATTTTTAGTCCAATGCAAACTTTGATTCCCAGAAGCAGCTCTGAGATGCCTGATAAACCCTCTTCTGTTTTCCGTGTGTTGCTGACAGGAATACATTCCCATTGCACTTTAAATGGGATGTCTAACCCAATGGCAGCATATAGTATGGAAATGCATTTTTTCATCATGGATGAAATACCATGGATTGTTCCCATTTCTGATGCTCCAATTCTAAACCTTTACAGTGCATCTCTATGCATTCGTTTTTTGTCAGTTTGACTGCAAACATTTTCTTGCAGGCCAAACTCTCATAAATGCAAATCGGTTGAACCTTTGCTGGCTAAATATAGAGCCACAGACACACTCTGAAGAGTACACACAAAGGCAGTTAATGTCAGGAATTAATTTAAGCCCGAAAAATGTCTGTTAGTATACGGAGGCAGAAAATTACCTGTCAAAAGTCTTTCTCATGCCAAGCAGGCTTCTGCTCAAATTAGGGCCCTCTGTCATCCATCAAGGTTGCGCAGCATGTATTTTTCAGCACCACACATTGATCGCAGAACGAGTTGACTGGTGTTGACGTTTTCAGCAGTAGTTTGTTAGCAAGCTTTCATTCAAAAGTTGTTGTGGAGTGAATAAGTAGAGGTGGACGGAATACAAGGAATACCGCGCAGATATCGGTGGTGAACACTAGGAGTGTACAAGTACACATCAATGACTGTACACTGAGGAACCTCTGGAGGTTCTTCACTTTGAAACTGTGGAGGAACCTCTTAAGTTGCTTCATGGAACATTCACACACAAGGTTCTTGAAAGTCCTTTGAAGCACCTTAAGAGGTTCCTCCACAGTTTCAAATGGAAGAACCTCCAAAGTTTCCTCAGGGATCTTGCAATGTCTCTTGAAAGTGAAGCATAGGTCTAGCACCTCTGCCGGCTGGTTGTAGTCTGAGGTGTAGCTCTGTCCATTCCCATATGCTTCACTGACAAAACGGCCTATTTCCTTCTCATTTTCTCTTCCAAACAGTTCCATCTTCAGTTTGTCAGAAATCAGTTTTTTAACTTTATTCTACTACATCAGGATGGCAGAGTTGCACTTTAGGAATTAAGTGATTGACAGCTTTGGCTGGAAGAGACCATCTGTAAACTCACTGAGAGACACACTTGGTCTGGAAGAAGGGGGCGGGTCTAGAAAATGAGTAGGCGAGTCTGGCTCCACCTTTGGTCTCCACTGCGCAGACTCTGGTTGCAAATTTGACAATTTTGACTTCATTTCTATATAACAAAAGGGAAGTGAACCAAAGGTTTCTAAGGTTATTGGTACACCAAGCAAACATTGACTGCGGTACCAAAAAAAAAGAGTATTGTTATCATATCAACTGTGTATGAGTAGTTTGACCAGAGGAGGAGGGGTCCCCCTTCGAGAGCCTAGTTCCTTCCATGGTTTCCTCCTCCAGCTCTGAAGGAGTTTTCTTCCTTGGCACTGTCGTGCTTTGGCTCACCGGGGGCTTTACGTCCTTATCCTTTGTTTCAAGTTGTTCACTTATTTTGATATCTGTAAAGCTGCTCTGTGATATCAGTTGTAAAACATATTATACAATCTTCTTTAAATTATTATTAAAATGTGTACAGTATGTACAGTATGACTTCTGTTCGTATTAAGCATTATGATTCACATCATTTCTGCTTGGATACGTAATCCTGGCTGTGCCACACTTAAAAAAAATAAAAATTTAATTTCTTTGATAGTGGCTTCTGTGAATGACTATAAATAAGGGACCCCAAAGAGAGACATTACAGTGATATAATTTTCTCTCTCAATGCCGTTTCAGATTAGATTTAGTCATGTGTGTACACTCTAAAGGGTTTTTGAGGAGAAGAAGAAACACATTTGATTGGGTCTGGGTAGAAATATCTGGATGCGGAACCCATTAAAGGTTTAAAGAAGTCAATACAAAGGTTCTTCACCAATTTGGAGATGAAAGTATATTTAACGTTTCTGTTAGGTTGAGGGTCAAATGGAGTTACAAGGTTTAAACATACAGGATAAAATCGTTATTTTGGAGAAAGGGGCCGTTCTGCTGGGTTTAATTAGTGTAATAAATATGCGATTGATAAACAACTTACCTTTGAGGGTCAAATGATGGCTTGTCCCATGGTCACCCAGGGTTGGAGAAAAATTATTAGTACTGCAAGGCCAAATAAAATCAAAATTAGAAAGATTTTTAGAATGTGTGAAATGTGTCGTTTTTGCAAGTGTACATTTTATTTTATTTTAGTGAAATATGTGTGAATAATAAGTAAACCTTGATCTTTAATGCTGAAACATTTGATTCCGCTAAATATTGATTAAACTAACATTTTCATTAGATGAATATAAAAGATTAAATTGTAATTTTTATGGAAAATAATATTTTGAGCTACTTACAGATGGTTCAACATACACTGGATCTTGATCCAGGAACATTTGATCTGTTCCTTACAGTTGAAAATCCCACTTTTGCGCTCTTAGAGAGAATTTCAGAAAAGTCTGCAGTCCTTCTACACTCTTTTAAAAAAGGTGTTACAAAGGGTTTTTGGATCGATGCCTTAGAAGAACCATTTTTGTAAAACATTGTGAAACCATTTAAATTGGTAAAGAACCTTTACACTGACAAACGATCTTCACACACATCCCCAAAATGTTAAAGAACCTTTGGTAGCACCTTCATTTTTAAAGTGTACATCCACCCCCAGTGTCAGTGGGTCTCCTGACCACTCAGTTCATTTTAAAAATGCCCATTAGAAGATTAAAACAAAAGGGAAAACAGCCAATCATAGGTTTCTCTGATCAGACCATTGTGGCCACCATCAAGACTTTGAATGGTGGCCATTCAAACACTTGTTGTTACCAAACACTTAATTCTATAGGGAAAAAAAATAGATTAGATAGATAGATAGATAGATAGATAGATAGATAGATAGATAGATAGATAGATAGATAGAGAAAGGACAGTGTCAGTTTTTATTTTGGGATTCCAACTGATCAGAAATGGTAGTATTACCCTTATGAGATTATTTCTCAATAAATATAATTAAAATTCAGAATAACAGAGGGATCCCAAATGAATATTAAACAAAAAAGGTCAGCTCTCTCCACACAAATACCATAAGCCGATTAAGCCATGGTGTCCTAACCTACATCTCAATCTGTCATGATCAATCTGGCCATCTAGAGAAAGCTAACATGGGGTTATTTGGCTGATAGCTTACCTCCACCTACTCCAACCCCCCACCAATTCAAATCCCCTCAGTCCTGTGCTCAGTGGTCTGCACCAAATGTTTAACTGCCCATGAACTTCTGTCCAGCTTGTCAATGTGTGCACTAATCAGCATTAATACCATCACATGATGCTTTAATAATGTTGCTTCTAGTGTGGATTCTTTGCTCAGATCTATTCCAATTTCAATTTCCGAAGGTGCCATGAGTATCATCAAGACAAGGCCCTGAAGAAAGAGATCCTAAACCATTGGAGATTTCCTCCCCCATGAGGCCACGTTCCTGGCCCTGAAGCCTCCTTCCTGCTGCAGTTTCTGTAGCACCATTCCTCTCCATCCTGTAATTAACGACTTCTCAGACAGGCCTATCGCTGTGCCTTTCCTCGCCCGTCCTCACGGCAGCACGATAATTTGCCTTACATAGGTGCTAATTTTGCATAACTTAAAAGGCAATTAGGAAAATGTGTTTTCTGACTGGCAGGGGGGATTAAGGCTAAGCCGCAGTACTAGCATGGCACTAACGTCCCTCAGAGACCGTCATTCCCCTCTTTCATGAAAGCAGGGCCCTATTTGGCGGCACACATTATCGGTCATCACACTAATACCCACACGTTTCGCATCTCCCCGCCGATGTGTTGCTTTTAATTAAACTGTGAGAAGGCGTGACAAATTAACATGGAATTGGAAAGCACCTTTCAGATGTTCTTTTTCTGGACGCATTGGAGCAAGAGGAGTGGAATTATAGGGTCAAATGTAGCTTTGTGTTCTTCTGGATTATTTCAGTGTTATTTCGCCTCCCTCGAGTCACTGAATGAACATCTGTGTGTTGTTGCTGAATAGAGCCTGACGAGGAGTAAATCCAGATTTCTAATTACTTCACTGAGTGTTGGTGTAGACTGTATTACCAACAATTACAACCACACACCCCCCCAACACACACACACACACACACACACACACACACACACACATACATACCCTCTGCTGGAGGCCGCTGCATTTCATTAGTGGAAAAATTGCTTTTATGTGCAATAATTCATCAAATTAGTCTATGTTTAAAGTCATGTAATTTCTTCGTATTTTCCAAAGATAGCGATAATGCTGCACTCAGACGAATTGGCATATTACTGAAGCCTGTGGAGCCAGAAATTACCCGTGTGCCATTTGCTTAATCAATAAAGTTTTAATTTGACATTTGGTTTACTGCAAGTGTATTTGATCCCTTAATGTAATAGATGTGTGCCTGATTGAAGAAGTTGCTGTGTCGACAGGCTCGTAAAAAAGGCATAATCATGACAGAGGGGGGTGATTTATCGTTTTCTCTTTGCTTTCCATTTTTAATGTGTCTGTGATTGTGTGATACCAAAATAAGGCTCCATTTATGGAACATTTTTTTATTTATACTCTCATATCTGAGTACTAACTGGAGACATGTAAGTACATGTACTGTAGAGGTCACTTCAAGATGCATTTTTTAGGGATTTTTTTGATTATTGGTAATGATAATATGTGACATTCACATGCTTTCTGTAAGCTGGGTGATTTCACTTCACCATACCTGAGCAGTGGGCTGTTACTAGGTCGCAAAGCAAATGTTAATGATTGGCAAAAAGGAGTGATTGCATTTGGACAGCAACAGTGTGAAGGAAGGAGCTTAATTTGCAGGTGTATCAAAACGTATACTGGTCTACAAACAGTGGCAAATATCCCAGTCTACAGGGAAGTCCCATCAGAATTGTGGCTGAAAGATGAAGTGAGCAAAGGTGTGACACTCTGCTCCATATGCTAAGGGTCTGCAGTTCCCTGTGGAGTGAACTTGGTTGTGAAGGACCCGCATTAACTTCTAGAAGCAATTCTTGTCTGGAAGGAAAGTAGTTTACATTGACAAGCCATGAAACCTGCCTGTGGTCCCTGTCTATCAGTTTCGTCTTTCAGCCACAGTTCAGATGAGAGTTTCCAGTTGACCTGCACCTGATTCTGCACTTTTGTTTGTAAGTTTTGAAACTAGTAATGTATGACCTTAATGTATGCTAAATCATCAGTAATTATGGAACATCGATAAAACCTTTTAATGTATTCGTCTTCAAACACAATGGCTGCATCCAAGATCAAACACAAGCACCCTAAATAGAGCACCACCATTAATAACAATTGTTCTACTGTAGTATAGAAGTGTATAGTTGCAAAAACCAGAAAAGCAGTTCAGAGAGATGGGATCTCTCACCTGACAGCTCTGATGGAGCCAAAATATCTAAACATGGAATAGCAGGACAGCTCAGTACATTCTGGGGGCATTAGGGAGTCCAATGGTACCAAATTTATGACATGAAATTTGATATGGAAACATGTCAAAACTTTTTCTTTTAATAAACTGAAATGTATACTGTATCAATATATCAATATTAATATTGATATTGGAGTATAAATAGTAATATTTGGGCTGAGATGATATTATTTATATTGAGTTTATAAATAAAGTTCTGTTTCAATCGTGCAGAAACCTTTTTTCTGCTCCCATGCTTTGCTCCGCCCCCTGCTCTCATTTGCACTTCATGTACACAATACCGAGGGTGCAAAAGACTTATTGTGTATAAAGAAGTAATAATGTAATTTCAATATGTTTAAATATCATAAACAAGACGGAAGTAGGATTCCTGTATTTTTCACATTGTATATTGTAAAACATATCGGGATATGATTCTTTGTCCATATCGCCCAGGTCTACTATGCACCTGCTCTCACGCATTATGATGATTTGCCAGATATGACATCATTATGTAAAGTATCACAAAGTCAGATGGAAACAAGCTGCTGGGCATTTTCATTTTATCTCTAGTAAATAGCATAAACAGCATCTGTGTTTTAATGAGCTATAAGTGAAAAATCACTATTAAATTACATTCATTCACTTTTATTATCGCCATCGCTAACCTTGACTCAGCACTATCTCCTTTGTATGGACTGCTAAAGTGCACAGGGGTCCGGCATGTGCTGAGGCTATTTCGGGTAAAACCAGTTACAAAACAAAGTTTTCCACTTTAGCCATTCCCAACTCATGTTAACATTTGCCCCCCACAGCCTGGGGTGAACGTATTCTACCAATCCCCCACGTTCTTCAGCCGCACCCTGCAAACAGCACTGAAAAACATCCAGAGGATCCTCGTGCTGTGCTGAACACTCTCTCCAGCCACAGAGAGCAGCGAAGGCAGCTGTTTATGCGTTCAGCCTCAACTCACCTGCAGAGAGAGAGAGAGAGAGAGAGAGAGAGAGAGAGAGAGAGAGAGAGAGGAGAGAGAGAGAGAGAGAGAGAGAGAAGACTGGTTATGGGCCTACATTTATTTATGCTGTAGTGTACGGGCCACTGGCCTCATTCTGTTGCTGGGCTGAGTTGGGCTCTACGGTGTTAGATGGTGCTGAAGCTCACAGAAATGGAAATGCACTTTCAGAAGTGGTTGGTGAGGTTACAAAGAAATTCTTGTGAACTGAGTTTATACATTTACTTCCAGCCTTTCACATTTGTGACACACTGTGAGTAAAACCTTACTGCATGGGGTAGAACAAATGAACATGAGGGTGATTTTTGAATTTTTTTGTCTACCAGTTTTAAATTCATGTTAGATATATTTTATTATAAAAGTATATCTATTCATTATTGCTCTATTAACATTTAGAACCCTATGTGTTTTGTAGTTTGACATACTTTAATTCATTGAATAATTATAAACAAATATTTATAGGAGACAGTCACACGTGCCAGATATTGTTATTCTCAGGAGACTCTAGGCTCCTCAAATATATCTTTGAGATGTAAATATGAACATATATGTGTATAAATTTGGCTGTGTTTTGATTAAAGAAAGTACTTATACCAACATTTATTTTCTGCTTTTACAACTAAAAATAATTTATACCATAGAAACCTTGTTGGAAATTGTTTTTGAGCTGAAAATGTAATAATTTTGGATATTTATTAGATAATTATTTGAATTTGAGAGTGATTTTGAGGACATTATAATTTCCCACTTGTAATTTATATTAAACATCATAGCTCACTGAATATGGACCAGAATATTACTGTGAATTTCCAACTGAATTAAATCCCAGTTTAAATGTGAGGTGGAACTTCCAGTGCATGTTTACTGCTCTTTCCATATGTACATGGTCAACCTGCATGCAGACTCCGACTGATTATAGAGAGGGGGTGGGGCTGATGATGCCACTGACCCAGATTTTGGGTTATAGATGGAAGTGAGGAGGGAGGAGCTGTTTGCTCTCTTTCTTTGCTCAAATTTCAGAATAAAAGTCCTGTCAAGGGATGATACTGATACATAAATAAATTAAAAAAAGATTTTCAGGATGTTTTTTTATATTTTATTTGGACCATTATCAAGTACTTTGAAGAACATTTTATTGTAAATGTCAATCTAATCATTACCATTAATAAATTCTAATACTATTCTTCCATTTTCTGCTCAAACCCTGAGATATATAGTGTTTAGTCCTTATGAGCAAAAAAAACAAAAAAACAAGATATTGTAGGTGCAAGTAAATGTTTGAACAAAACATGGTCAAATTTATATAACTATCTATTTTTATTTTTACATTTCAAATGAAGTTTCAGTATATTCAATAATCTCCTGAAAATAACAATACCAGTATATGTGACTGTTCTACAAATACATTTTTGTGAATAAAAGTATGTCAAACTACAAAATCATCCCACACAATTGGCCTATGTTAAAGCATTTAAACAGTGTCTTGAAATAATTTAAACAATCACCCCTTTATTCTGTATTTTAGGTGCTGCGTTGAGACGGAAAATCCTTTTTTGCCGATGTTTAGTCTACATTTCCTGCAGGGATTCTAACGGAACACCATGTTTCCTTAAAGGTTAATAAGCTGAAATACAGAGAGCAAAATTAGATTTCCTTGTTTAAACAGAATTCAATACACTTACGTTAGCAGAGGCAATAGGGTTTCACGTAAAGGCACATATTTAAACTGATCAGTGAATCTGTTGGGTTTTTCGTGCGTGTGTGTTCACTTTCTCTTTCTACAAAAAGCCACAGTGTGCCACAACAAATTGAATTTGCCGGAGAGAGCTTGCTTAAAGACATCCCTGAGCAAACAAGTTAGCGGAATTTTCTACGCTTGCCTGATGTCAAATTACACCGCCAAACAAACTTAACCTGAGCACAGAATAAATTGTGACCTGCTACACTGTAAGCTTCCCTGGCCTTTCTCTTCCCTATACCCTCACTTTCCCTCTCTCTCTCACCCCCCGCCCCCCTTCATGTCAGCACTCATATTAAATATATATTTTCTCTGCTCCAGCCCACTCTGCATGGTGATGACTGGCTGCTGGATGATTAATGCAAGTATTGATTTCATTGTTAAATGTGATATTAGATGCATAGCAGCCAATGCTATTCATCAAAGGCATTGGCATCTAATTAAATTGTCAGTTCGTGTTTTATGGCTGTACACATTTATGAAATATTAAAGTCGGCTGTGCCGTTATTATGCCCTCAAAGCAGGGTTTCCGTGCTTGAAAAATGATATTTGCAAATAAGGAAAAGGTTAGAATAGGGTGTGGATTATGGAATAATAAGAAGGGCAAAGGTGGAAGGGCAGGAGTAATGTGTTACTTACACCCAAACACACCCAGTGCTCCTACACCACTAACAAACTCTTAATACCCTTGCCGAGGGGCTGTAGAGGGCCTGGGTGATGAATATTGTAAAAGCTGTTTCTTTATAGAGGTAGGCGTACAGTAAATAGCTTTATCTCACCCCTAGAATTCCTCTACCAGGGGGAGCTCCCAGGCTATTTCGCTCTATCTATAGAAAGCTTAATAGCTTAACCTTTTCCCACTGTTGCTCCTGAACCACTGTCCCGCCTACTGCAGGCATCTGTTTTCAGCGTTGTTGTGAATATGGCCTATGTCCCGGAGCATTCATATTTCAGCACTGACTGCTATCCTGAGTGTCACTATGTATTTTTGTCTGGGCAAGCAGGGCTTCTGTGCTGGTAACTGATGCCTGACCCACATCCTGTAACCCACAGATGAGGAACTGTGGGCCAGGCTCTTACATGGTTTGGTGTATTACTTGCTCTAGCACAACTGATATTCCTGCTGATGAACCGATGAGGTGACAAAAGGCTGTTTGAGCAGGAACGATGGACAAATGTTGCAGGAAACATGGTGGAATGAGAATCTATGTCTCTATATATGTCTTATTCCTCAGGGATAATCAATAATTTGCATCTTTGAATGTACTCTCGGTAAAGTCATTCAATACTTTCACAAGATCTGATTTGGCACAGGTATTTTGGTGCAATGAAGAATTGTCTTATTAGATATTATATATTATTTTCCTTCTACCTGAGCATCCAGAAATACCATAATAACCATCTAGCAATGTCTTAGCAGCCACCTAGTATACATTATTAACTACCAAGCAACACTGAAGCAACCACCTGGGATGCCATAATACTCATGTAGCTACCACTTGATAACATATTAGCAACAATCAGATATACCATAGCAACCACCTAACACTCACCTTGCAGGATGCCATACAAACCATGTAACAACATTCTAGCAGCCACATAGGATACCGAAATGACCACTTAGCAACACTGCAGCAATCACCTGGGACTCCTGGGTTCCTGTCTGGCAATATCTTACAGACCACTATGTGACATATTAGCAACAGCCAGAAATACCAGGACAACCACATACCAATGTCCTAGCAGGCACCTTTATAGGTGCAATAGTACTCTGAACTAAGAATTATAACATATATTTCTAAAGTGTTTCTGTTCATTCAAACTGAGAGGAGGATGGGTTCCTCTCTTGAGCCTTGGTTCCTCTCAAGGTGTCTTCCTCCTAGTCTGAGGGAGTTTTTCCTTGCCACTGTTTTGCCCTCTGGCTGCTCATTTGAGGCTCGGACCCGAGGTTCTGTAAAGCTGCTTTGTGACAACTCTTTGTTATAAAAAGCCTGATATGATATTGATATATTCTGATTATTATTGGGTACAGCTGTAATCATCAGTTTTTCTCTGGGGTAAATAAAGTATTTGTGATCTTAACAACCACTTGGTAACAAATTAGCACCAATCAGAAATACAAGGGCAACCACCAACCAATGTCCTAGTAGGCACCTAGGATACCATACCATCCACTGAGCAACATTCTTGCAGCCACCTAGAATTCCATAAGAACCACCTAGCAACATCTAAGCAGCTAATTATGATACCTTATGGACCATCTAGCAACATTCTATCAACCTCCGGGCACACCATAGCAACCATCTAGTAATATATTGGCAATGACTTGGTAACAAACACACACACACACACACACACACACACACACACACACACACACACACACACACACACACACACACACACACTATACACAACAAACACATTGAATAATATTATAATCCAGTTGAATCACCACTGCATATTGTGCACAAAGCCACGATTAAACTCAGGTACACAGGAAATGAACACACATCTACCCCCGATTCATGCCTGCTGCTTTATAAACCATACATTATTCTGTATATTTGCACAGCTTGTAGTTCATGGCCTTTTAACGAGCAGTCAACCACAAAGCAATCTTCATATATGCAATATCACACGTGCACTCTTACTTACTGTAATTCAATCAAGAAATGTCTGGAACATGACTGTATTTCTGCAGGCTTAGCGTTTCTGCTGTAATTTGCCACAGAGTGTGTATCCTTATAGCTTAGGCACTGGCTCTGTAATTTTTGCCATCTGACTGAGTCTCCCTTTCCCACAGCACATATATCATTTAGGGCTAATTGGAGAGATGGAGCTAAGCTCTGCTGGAGTTGGACCATGAGAGCAATGTGAGCAATGTGCTCCGTATTGAAAAAGTGCTAGAAAATGCTGGAACAGGACAGATCTATCTTGCTTTACAGTTATATGGGTGAAACGGCAGAGAACACAACATTTATTTATCAATATAGATAGATGCACTGTATGTCCAAATGTTTGTGGACATCCCATATACTGAGTGCATCCAGCCATTTTAGGTTGCACCTATCGTTGACACAGATATACCTGACACAAGTATACATGTACACACACCTTGTCTAGTCTAGTCTCTGGAACAGATTAACATGAAACTACTGGCATCATGCCTAATCCCAGGTCTGGTTTAGAGGGGTGTAAAGCCCCCCAGCATTGAGCTGTTGAGCAGAGCTCGAACTGTATTCTCTGGAATGATGGTGCTTCATCCAGTACTTCTGGGATGAGTAAGGGTTTAGGAGTGAGGTGGCCAGAATGTAAACACTGTTCTCAGAGCATTGATCCAGAAAGTAGTACAGAGGTGGACATCCCCAGTTTTGCAGTGTCGGCTTTTAGCATAGTTTGTTTTATCAGTATATGTCAGTATTTTATTTTAGTTTATCAGTATTATGTCATTTCAGGACATTTATTCTAAAATTTGCAAAAGCTGCAAACAGCCCCTCCCTTCTTGTTGGGTCATTGATGTAATTAGCCCCACCCCCTGTGGCTGATGAGTCTGCATGCAGGTTGAGGATGTTTGTTATGATATGTGTATTATGTCTGTAGGTTACTCTGATCCTGAGATTAGAAGCTAAGACAGAAAACGGCATTTAACGGCCCGCAAAGTGCGGATCTTGGGTTTTAAGGGTTAACCCACCATGCAGCTTAATGGTGGGTGAAATTTTTCTTGTCATTGTTCTGAACCTTTCATTTGTGAATGGGTGTTTACTTGTGTGTGTGTGTGTGTGTGTGTGTGTGTGTGTGTGTGTGTGTGTGTGTGTGTGTGTGTGTGCGCGCGCACGTTTTTGTGTGTTCCTGTCCATCACGGCCTGCGCTACATAGGCACCTCTGACACTCTGACATCAGATCAAAAACACCAGCATGCCTTACATCACACACCACATGGCACCAGAGAGATGCAGATGCTGCCACACACCAAACAAACACACACACACATATACACACACACACACACACACACACACACACACACACACACACACACACACACACACACACAGCAATGTCGGCCTGCACTCTAATAGCTCCCTCTGAACCCTGGTGACCATCAGTAGTCCAGCTGCTGTCTCTGTCATATATCTTTAGTCTCCTGCTGCTTTAAAAGCACCTGCTCTTCCTCTCTGGGTTGAGCTTTAACCTGTAATACATTCTGAAACATATCAAAAT
Source organism: Acestrorhynchus altus (assembly GCA_034509495.1). NCBI lineage: Eukaryota > Metazoa > Chordata > Actinopteri > Characiformes > Acestrorhynchidae > Acestrorhynchus > Acestrorhynchus altus. The sequence continues at coordinate 7,122,830 of CM067517.1, forward strand.
AGAGGAGGATGATGCAGCAGGGATGAAATAAGCCATATGCTTGTGTCTTCATTGAAATGTCAATATGATGCTATTTAGATAAGCATAAAGATGGGTTTAGTGTATGCTGTTGGAGGCTGTTAGATGTAATATCAGTGAAGATGAGAGGGTGTAAAGTTGTTTTTCTTGTTTTCTTTGCATTAAGAGAAATTCCATGTTCACTTCTTTTATTTGGACTATGTTTAAAGTCAGATGTCATTTGTTCTGTATGTAAAACATAAAGCCTTTGTATGTCCCAGTCTGTCTGCCAATATTAGCTTGCACTTCTCTACCCAATGCTATTTTAGGAATCCTCTTTTCTAGTTCTCATAAATATAATATAGTTCTAACAACAGCATCCTTTTCCCAGCTCTGTTTCAGGCTCTCGGTTTGTTCATCCTGTCAGGTCTGCTGCTTTGTCTCCACTTTATAACTGCACACGATCGCAGGACATTTCTCTCCATATAAAGTAAACAAATCAAACTGATAATGTTTTCCCATATGTTCTGCTTACTGGCTAATTGCTGTTTCACTTGTACAAAAATATATGGTCTATAAATCCACACTTTCCACATTTTTTCCATTTCTTGGCATTCTGCCTGCTCTCGAAGTTCTCTTTTAACAACTTCCATTTTCATATTTCTGGATAATTAAGTCAGTTCAATGGGGAGCCCAGTGGTGTCCATCTTCTCCTGTGAAGTTGTTAAGTCTGGACAGGGTTGATCATGGCAGCGAGTGTGTATCCCACAGGCAGACCACTCAGGTGTGCATTGGCTAAAGCACAAATCCCCAGAAAATGAAGTTATGGTTGAATTTCAAAGGGATGGTTCCTCGATGGGAGGCCATGTGTTACTGCAAATGTATTACAGGGAAGGACGTTTTTGACACAACCATGTTAAAATCACACTAATCACTCGCTCAGTTTTGAGTGGTTTGTTACTTTCATACAATGACCGTCAAAATAATACATGATAAAATATACCAAGAGCACTTGAGAAATAATACAACACATACTAAATATAGTTTGACCATTATGCATATGCACATTTTACAGACACCACCCAGTTAAGCTTACACCTTAACCATAACCTAAACTTAACTTAATCATTACCCTGACCGTAATCTGAATCACAACGTAAACTTAACCTAAATTTAACGTAACCTAACCTAACGCTTACCGCTAGCCTAAATCTAACCATAACCATAGTAAAATGTGAAATATTCCATGAGTTTCTGTTCACAAATTCCTTTTTTAGAAACTCCGTGAAACATTTTTGTGAAACATTCAAGTCTCTGGATTTTTGGTAAACGGTCATTATAAGGGATTGGATGGTTTGCATAACAGGATTTCATTATTATTATCCAATTATAGTCATAATTCCATTCTTTTCTAATACCACGGTGGAAGTAAATGTTTAATATTGGGGGCGCTAGTCATTTCAGGAGTACAAAATTATACACTATATCAACAAAAGTATTGTGACACCTGCTCACCTGCTTTTTTGGAATCTCTAATGTCCAATAAAAGGCTTTTTACTAGATTGTGGAGCATTGCTGTGAGGATTTGATTGCATTCAGCCACGAGAGCCTTAGCAAGGTCAGGATGTTGGATGGTCACCACCCTACCTCACCTCCAACTCCCCAGCTCATCCCAAAAGTTCTGGATGGAGCACTATCATTCCCAAGAACACATCTCCATTGCTCCACAATTCAGTGCTGCGGGGCTTTATACCTCTCCAGCCCACTCCTAGGATTAGACATGGTGGAAATAGCTTTATGTTTATATGCTCCAGAGTGTCCTATTGTATTGGCAGTACTTCTCACTGTAACAAGAAAATGTAGTATGTAATTATGGTCATGGTACCCTTGGAAAGCAACAGGAGGAATACAAATCTTTGTTGTTTTTTTGTTTTCTGGACCACTATAGAGAAAAAGACCAGCGTAAAAATAATAAGTGTTTCACTGCTGTTATTTTTCTGGTACCTGAATGGGTTTCCACACTGGCCACCAATACACAAGGACCACTTGAGGGCCACTCTGTATGTACATCCCCTTTCTGCTGCACTGGCCTCCTCAGCCATGAGAGGCTCTCGAGCGGGCCACACACGGAGCCATTACGGCCTCGTTTAAAGTGTCCCCCGATAATGGGGCTCAGTAGGGCCACCCCGCTGTCTGCCTCCCCTCCACTTCACAGCCTGTAAGTACAGTCTCATTCAAGAGACACCAAGTGCTGCTATAATAGCTGTGGCAATTACGACTAATACATGTCCTGGAATTAGGAGCAGCAGGAGGAAAGAAAAGGAGGGTTGTTGTAGTCCTGTGGTGACAACTCTACTCCCTACTCTATGATCTTCAGCTTGTCACAAAACCACTTGAGGTGTCCAGAGAAGACACCTGAACAGAACTGTTGCCTGCAATGTTCAGACAGCTATCTTTTGCTTTTTGTCTGGTCTGAATTTTTTTTTTTGCCAGTCCAACTCCAGTAACAGCCCTGCCCATATCATGTTGTTGATTCCACCTGTGCTCAGTTTGACCAGTTTGCCAGATGTCTCGGCATGGAGGTGTAGAGGTTCCTAATGGTGTCCTGTGATAATCCATCCCATGCAACTTGAATATTCTCACTCAGTTCTGCAGACTTTGCAGTAGGTTTGGAGTGTTGATAGTGTGTCCAATAGTAACCCACACATTTTTAATCTGGGATAGGTCAGGTGATCTCATAGTATCTAAGCTCTTGAGATGGCAGCAGTATGCTGATGAGTGTTGTCTTGTTGGAATAATGCACTGATAATAATGTGACTGTCATTGGGTTACAGAGGAGAAAGAGAAGAAAGAACTGCTCACACAGTTTTCAAATTTCAGAATAAAAGTTCTGTGGAGGGATGATACTGATTTATTGTATTTATTACATAGTAAAATCCAAACAAATATCTAAATTCTGTTAATGTTTACATATCAATTTGAGCATCAGGTCTGGCATGTGGGATGGTCTCCTATAGTATAAATAAATACATTTGCTTACAAATTTAATTTTTAGTCAAATAAAGGTATTTCAAACCAAGAAAACATCACGCAAAATTTGCCTAGGGGTTAAAGAGTTTAAAAAGCAGCCAGCCTGCATACGCATGAGCTACTTGTCAGGTTCAAATGACTGAATGGCTTTTGGATGCATTTGGATGGAAACAGGTCTTCTATTTGATATATGGGGGTGATTTAAAATAACTGTTTCCAAATAAGTTCAGATTCCTAAAGCTGAAAGCTAAGACTGTCCTGGGAAGTACAGAACATCTGCATTCTTTGAAATTCTCCATTAAACAGGCATTTCAGCTCCTGTGTCTGACTCCCATCTCAGTGTTTTGAGAGTGTGGAGGTTCAGCACCATTCTCCATCCTTTTCTCTCTCATCAGAGCCTGTGTCAGCTTCATCTGCTCTATCATAGATGCTCCGTTTGTATTTGCTCTTCGCTTCGCCTTGCCCTGTTCACGCTTCGTTGGCCATGGTTTGTGTGTGTGTGTGTGTGTGTGTGTGTGTGTGTGTGTGTGTGTGTGTGTGTGTGTGTGTGTGTGTGCGTGTGCATGTGTGTGTGCTGGTGGCGGGTCAGAAGGAAGAAGCTCTGCAACATGAGCTGACAGCAGAAGCTCAGGGGTGCTCTGTAGGGGTCCCCTGCTCATATCCACTGTCTCCAACTATATGTCTGAAGCAGGCCATTTGCCGAGCTGGGGGTGGCACCGGGGGAGACGGGAGGCTCTGAGGAGTCGGAGCTGGAAACTAGCAGTGAGCTGAATGACAAAAACAACATCTCACACGCTGTAATGTTGCATCTGACAGACTGCGACTCGGTGTGCCACACTATCACACGCGCTCTCTAATGCTGTGCTATGTTATCTATTAGACAAGCCACTATTTATACCAGACAGGTTTGCTGTGCAGTGGTATATACACTGCCTATCAAGTGTTTGTGGATGTTTTTAAGTATTTCTTATACAAGTGTGCAGGTTTTCTTTGTCAGTTTGCAATAATAATTTGACAAGACTAACCAGGTTTATTTTGAGATAAATGACGTGAGTGAATGTGACATCTATAGGGAATGACTGGATGAATGGGCTTTGTTCACCTGTAACTTCCTAAGAATTTTCCTGAAGTTATTATTGAGAACAAAAACAAAAAAGTCTGCGCTAGATTCACAGTATGTTGTTCACAGCTCTGCTCTTATAATGATAGATCCCACTGTCCTCTGAAACTGAACAAATACCAAATACTAAAACACTGGTCAATGAATATTTGTGAGAATGTTTGGTAAATAAAGCTCATTTATTTCCTAGTAATTTGCTGTTTGTTTGTAATGGGTATTTTTTCATCATTTTAGTTCATTAAAGTCAATGCTTTTATATATTATTAAACAGATATATAAAAATAGGTTTGATTGATTGAAAATTAGCCACGTGCTTTAAAAACTATTCAAAAAACTGTCAAAACATTATTTAGGTGAAACCTGCTCATCACACCTTCCTGGCGCTAAGTGTTCTGAATTCACCCAAATGAGCAATAAACGCATTAAGCAGTCTCTACTATCCAGCGAAGGCTTTCTACTAAAGCATTGGTGTGAGGATTTGATTACACTCAACAAGAGGGCTTGGAAGGTGAGGATGTGGGGGGATATCCACCGCACCTCATACTCAACACCCAAGCTCAGCCCAGAATTATTCTGTTCATTCTTTGATTCTGTTTATGCAATTGTAATAATTGCAGTTTCACTTATTTAATATTAGTAAAGTGTTTTTTATTCTAGAAAAGCTTTGTGTGTGCATTTGCACATCTGAGTCAGCAATGGATGCGACACAAAGTAGCCGAAGGCTGAGATATTGAGAAAATTGCCTTTAAAAATATGGAATTTCCTACATTCATTAGAAGGGATGTTCACAAACATTTGGGCATATGTTGTATTTTTGTCTGTTTTTTAACTGCAAGAAAACTAAATACTTGTCTGGAAGCCCTATTTTTATTCACTTACTCATTTGCAATAGTTTCTTTTCTTAGAACTGAGTCATATAGTAACACCTTCCTGTGTGTTCTCGTATTTGGCAGGATACAGATTCTGCTCATCAGTTCTTCTGCCTGCACTTGCACAAACATCGCTTTCTGAGCGGAGGGAAGCTTAAGCTGAAATCCAGCCTGCTTGCTAAACACAGATTTGTCACTTGCGCTGCTGCCTGTGTGTCATCAGTCAGACTCAGTGTCTTCAGTGCAGCCACCGATGCTTTTTGATGAGGAGTTGATTATGGCTCATCATTCAACCTGTGCACTCAAACATCAGCTTTGAAAACTGTGGCTATGGCTGGAGATCCATAGTGTGTATCTGGTTCTGTGTACCGTTTGGTAATGTTTAATGCAGAAGTCTCCAAAATGCAGAGTGTAACCCTTCAAAAATGCTGCACATTCCACTCACAGATGTTCCAAATATTCCTTTCAGACCAGTTCTGATTCAACAAAAAGAAACATCATGATGTCACCAGTCACTAGATACCAAGCACTGCAATGAATAAAAAGTGGGCAGGGCCACTTCATTGCTCTTAACACAGCCTTAACTTCAGTTCTTTCTGGTATGGGTTCCACAACATGTTGGAAACATTTTATTTTTCAGATTCTGCTCCATAATGACATGATTTTGTTAACTGACAGGGTGTGAATCTCCCATTCCACATCCCATATGTGTTCAACACCGAATTATCATTGTTATCTTCATGAATGATTTTGCTTTGTGATACCGTACAGAAATATACTTGTGTCTGCTATTCTATGTGCTTATAAGGACTGAAAGCACTTATATCTCAGAAATCCTCCTGGAAATTTACCAGCAAGTATTATCCCTGCTTGGGACTTTTATTCTGAAATTTGAACACTGTGTGAGCAAACAAAGAGAGCAAACAGACTCTCCCTTCTCATTTTCACTTATAACCCAATATCTGTGTCAGTGATGTCATTAGCCCCACCCTGTCTTGTTGACCAGTCAGGGTCTTCATGCAGGTCAAGCATATATTTGTGGATAGAGCAGTAAACATGCACTGGATGGTTGCTGTGGCATTTAAACTGGGATTTAGGTCAGTTAGACATAAATGAATATTAGCAGTTTTCTGAGCTGGAGTTTACAATGGAGAGACCATGGTTGGATGTCTGGTAGTTTGTTATGATATGTGTATCACTTGTGTAGGTCACTCTGACCCTTACGAAGCCCAAATAATAGCATTTAATTGCCCGCAAAGTGTGGATCTTGGGTTCTAAGTTAATTTCACTGGTATCACTGGTTGTTGTGATAGTTGATGTTCTACAGCTGAATGCTTTCCTATAAGCCATACATCTAATCCAAGACCATTTTAGAACCTTTATTTAAGTGTGTATATTTTGAATATATGTCAGCTTTTTTCTGCCTTTTCTTCTCACTGAAGCAGTCAGAAAACAGTTAAGCCCTTCTGGCTCATTGGCCCTGAGCTGTCTGCCTCAGCATTGGCCCCTTTATTCACTCACTTGTCTTATCCCCAGCCCCTGCTGCCAAACCCCACCAGTGCCCCCTGCCAACTCCCACCGATCCCTATCCTGGTCACCATCCTCTTGTCATTTTCTTTTTACCATTCACCAGCATAGTCAAGTGTCCAGTGCAAAATCTACTTTCTTGGATCTTTACACATAACCCCCCCAGCCCCATATACCTACAGCCATACACACACACATCCGGCTCAGTGCGCTCGGCCCTGCACGCTTGGTTGCGCTGTCGACGGCTGACAGGCTATTTGGGATTTTAGCCCCCACCACAGCGCGTGTCCCCACACCTCCTCTTCTCCTCTCTCTGGCTGTCAAAGTGACGGCCCCGTGCTGCCTGCTGCCATCTCCCAACCCTAATCCTGCTCTCCAGAAAGCTGTAATTGAGCCAGAGATTCATGAGGGATTATTGTTGTGATTTGGGGGAAATTTTGAGGGGTGGGGGGTGGGGGGTAAATGTGTGGGTCACCAGAGGGGGGGGCCTACACAGAGGGGACCACTACAGAAATAACCACTCATCAGCAACCAACAATACAGCTTTCACTACTTTTTCACCATGTTTTGGAATAGTGCTGGTGATGGATGCCACCATAAACAAACAGCCTTCTCAGTTTTGTGGGAGAAAAACGTGTAAATCAGTAATAAAGTTCTATATTAATAATTAAGATGTACTTAGATCAGTTTGAATGTGCTCAGGATGTATCTGAGAGGTGCAGCTGCCTTATAATTATGAACACCGATGAGGCTACACAACCCGCTGAGTCAAATGACTCAGAGGAGGCAAACACTAGCATTAACCCTCCCAACACTGGTGCATTAAGTGATGGGGAGGACTGAGCCCTTGCTGGGATCTGAACTAATGATAACCCCACACTTGATAAGCAGCAGTTAGACTGTAGGGCCACTCTAGACCGGCAAATGTATGCTACATAAAAACACAGCCATGAATTTCTCATAACCCTTGCCATTTCCTTGCTCCATCAACTTTTAGAATGTCATGGAATTCACTAAAATGTGCAGAGGGGCACCAGAACCCAGTTTGAGACACACTGGCCTAAAGGTACCCCTGCTGAAAAATCCAGCTCACAACCAGATGGCTTCAGAAAATCTAAGCTGGTCTTTAATATTTGAGGTGGGTTAACAGCTGGTCATCCAAACTGGATGGTCCTGGTCCTGCTGGTCAACCAGCTTGTTCATGCTGGTCCTGTTGGTCGACCAGCACAGACAGACTTCCTCAGGTTGATCCTATTTGTAGAGCAGCTAACAGAAAACATACTGTAAGCCGGTCAAGAATTAAGCTGGCTAGCTGATGTTTAGCTGTTTTTTTTTTCCGGCAGGGACTTCAAACAGTGGGGCAATTTGACTCTTGACATCAGAACAAGGGCATATCAAATTGGTTTTCTCAAACATTCTGAAATATAGGTACAAATACTTGCACTTGCACAATACTTTTGGGAGGGGCTTGGGTTCATACTATAAATCAGTTTTCAAAGTCTTTCTAGTTTGTAAGTATGAAATGACAGACGAAGGGAAACAGTAAGACCTTGAGAGTTTCTGACTTTGCTGATAAAACCAGTACTCCTGAATGCATCACCGCACATTTTGCTCAAGGACAGTAGTCTGATATTGGTGGTCTGATTGGAACTGCTGAATGGTATCGGTTACATCTGTGACTGCAAATGTCGACTCGTCTATCTGTTCTCACGTCACCCTGCAGATTCACGTCTCTGCAAAAGCAGGAAACAAAGTCGCACAGAGGGAGAATGTGTTTACCGAGTCACACTGATCAAAGCTTATGCCCTCCTTTATCCCTGACTGTCCAAATTCCTCTTTCATTCTCTCTCTGCCTTACGGGAGAAAGAAGAGAGAGAAACTCAGAGGACAGAGAACAAATCTATATAATGTTGAACTCCATTCATTTTGAAACGCTGCTGTCCAAAGTCAGACAAAGCTTTCGAATTGCAAAGACAATTAAAATTGATTGGCAAATGCAATTAACTCTTTATTCCTCTATCAACTCACTTCTAGCAAAGAATGTATGTATATGGGAAAAAAGTATTTGGACACCTGCTCATTCATTGTTTCTTCTGGAATCAAGGGTATCAAAAAGAATTTATCTGCTGTTTATCTGCTCATCTGCATCTACAACCTTTCTGAAGGCCTCAGGGAGCTTTTTGGATCTTGTTATGATGATCTGGTCACTTCAACAATCAAGAGGAAACCAAACTAGTTCAATAAAGCTGCTCCAAAATTGTCTGTAACCATATTCTAATCATCTGATTTTCAGTTTAAACAGTAATACATGTGGGAGGGTCAGGATTTCCTCAAAAATATTTATTTGTTATTAATTAATTTTATAAATGATTTTAAATTATTTTATTCAGTTTTATTGAGTTAAATCACCTCCATCTCTCAGCTTTGTTTAAATGAAGACAAAAAATTCATGTGATTAAATATGTTTTAAACACAGTGGATTTCATGGGGTTTCCTATTTTTTTCACACAACTGAACCTGTTTGCTCTCTAATTGGTCAGTTTAGTTTAAAGAGCAGATAATATTGTCCAATTACGGTCCATTCTGTTTGTGGTTCTGGTTCAAATCAAATCAAAACAAACTGCAGACAGAAGCTTCAAACTCTGACTGAAGCACCATTTTATGATCTTCTCTGCTCATATTGCTGTGATTCTGGTTGATCATAATGGACAAGGTGAGTCTTTAATGATTTTATTAAATTACTGTACAAATAGTAACAGTATTTATGGAGAATTAGTTCAGTTTTAATAAAACATTCATGTTGTTACAGGAGAGGCCTTACAGTCTAAGGCAGACGTCCAAGCTGCCCAATCACTTCTGGGACTATGAAGTGGACACTTCTGACCTAGGCCTCAGGGAGGGGACACCTGTGTCTATGGAAAAGAAGGAAAGCTCTTCCATCACCTGCTTTCCTTCTGTGGAGGCACCTGAAGCCCCTGTGCTTGTGTCAACTGACAGCACTGCAGAGTCCCCCTTACTGATCAACGGGCACTCTCTGAATGAGTTCCAGTGCCTGTATCATTCTGTGGTGGACCCCATGCTCACATCTCCTGATGGAGTGCAGAGACCTGTCACTCTGAAACTGGCCCGCAGGATCAAGCTGGAGTTGTGGCAGAAGCTCTCTTGTCCCACACTGACCATGATCCAGCAAGAAGATGGTCGGTGCTATTTCAACACATGCTTCTTAGGGGCTGGAAAGAAACGGAAAGCCCCTCAGATTGAAGTGGACATTCGAGGGGAGCCACGGCCTCGGCAGCCCAAGAGGCAGAAGAGCAGCCACTGAGCTACCAGACTGGACATTTCTTGTGTAAATATGTACATAGTTTCTTATTGTTCTCTGTTTGTTTTTCTATTAATACATATCTTTTGCATTTCATTAAGAGTCCAGTGTGTTTATTTGTTTCTTAATGAAGCTACAGAAACTCTGTTGGTAGATGCTTTTTCTAATGAATGCGTTCAGCTACTTTGTTGTGCCCATTGCTGACAAAGAGGTGCAAATGCACTCACACAGCTTGTCTATTCCCCGTAGATAAGTCCTACTAATAGCAGTGTGGGACTATAATGCTTTTGGGAAGGAAGATAAAGGTAACCAGGAACAATAAATGTTACAGAACAACATGGTTTAACTGATTTATTTATTTACTGATCTACACAATCAGAAGTGTTGTCTGTCTGTATGGAGCTGGGTTTCACATCCCTTTGGACATAAGACTGACAAAGTGTTGATCCTGGTGCTGAACACAGTGCATCCACTGAAGATAACCTGAAGAGTTATTCCATGAGTGACTGGCGTGACACCATTGCAGATGTGCTTTGCAATCAGTTGATTCCTTCTGGATCCAACTGTTTTTTGATTATGAGTGTATATCCATATATTTATATAAATGTTTGGAGAACATACCAGCTATAATGGTTTTGCTAATTACAGAAGTGCCAGATTATCTAGAGCATATTAAAGTGCAGTGATGGTTATTTTGAAGTCTATTCAGTCGAAATATAGGCACCATGTGGTGGGTTGTACATCAAACTCTTTTGGATTTAAAAGGCTTCTAAACTGCAGAGAACTGGGGAAGTTTATTTTCTCCTTACTTACTTTATAAGCTGCTTAAAGCCTTTAAAGGCTTAGCTTTGCCTGCCATATTAACATCGGCCTGTGAGACAGGCCTGACGAGCTGCCACCCAAAAGTGTGTTTGGGGGTGTCTGTGTATACATGTTGCCAGTAGGTATTACACAGTAAGATTTGTACAGAAATACTGTGGATAATGGTGTACAACAGCACTTTTACTTGGACGACAGGCTTTCTAAATGCAGAGCAGCACAGCTCACCCAGTCACCCACTTCCAGAAGAGCTGCATTTTAAAATCCAGGCCAAACACTGGTCAAAAAAGCATAACAAGGTACTGGTTTGGACTGGAACTACTGGTACATAAACATATTGGGAAATTTGCTCATTCATTGTTTTAAAAACATTTTCTAGGAGGTAATTCACTCATTTCCAACTGAATTAAATCCCAGTTTAAATGCCAAAGGAGCTTCCAGTGCATGTTTACTGCTCTGTCCACATGTACATGCTCTGAGAGCATGTACAGACTCTGACTGATCAGTGAGGGGGGGGGGGGGTAAAGATGTCACAGACTCACATACTGGGTTACAGAAGAAAAGAAGAAGATTCATACATAGGTATTAAAAATAGTAAAGGACATCCGGGGCTTTTGTTTTTTTACTTGGACCACTGCCCACAGTATTTTGAAGAACGTCATCCATTTTCAGCTCAAACACACTCAGGATTTCTGAGATGAAAATAAAATATAGAAATATGGATCAAACCCTGGTCACATTCATGCAAATATATAATTTCTATTCATTTATAATAAAACAAATAAATATTTTAATAAATTAAAATTACATCTGTGACTGACATAAATACGGTTCACATTTTCTGCTGAATCAAAGTTTGTTAAACTATGAAAACTTCTCACAAAACTAGTCTAGAGTTCTGAAGGTAAAGGTTCATAAAGGACATTAAAAAAAGTTTATCCTGCTCTTGCTGGAGTAACTGTCTGAGCATTGCTGTGAGGATTTAATTCCATTCAGTGACAAAGTGTTAGACACATAAGGATGTTGGTTGATCACCACCTCACCTCCTCGCCCAACTTCTCAACCCAAAAGTACTTGATGGAGCTACATCATTCCAGAGAACACAGTTCCACTGCTCCACAGTGCTGGGAGGCTGTATACCCCTCTAGCCCACATTTGGCATTAGGCATGGTGCCAAACAGTTCATGTTTATCTTCTCCAGTATATCACTTTACAGTTTTGCCAAAGAAACCACCCCAATAATGTTAGTGCCATTTTGGTATTATTTTGTCCACCATGATAGCTTGGACATGGTCCATACTCTCCTGCCTCTGCTGTGTCACACTGGATTAACCCCCTTAGGCTCAGAAACAGCTGCCTCCAGACCCCCACCTCTCCTCAGCTTCTGAAGACAACACATCAGCCTCTGGACCTTAAAATAAACTTGCATCATCAACCAATTCTGCTCTGAGCCCTTCCAAACCTAATCAGGCTTATAACACCACAGCATCTCTTCTGTATGGTTTGGGCTTTAGTCCCAGCGTTCTGCTGGCTGCACTTCTCACTTAAACCTAGTTGGGTTTGGTCTGCTCTGTTTTGTTCCTGGATTGACTTTATTTAATAACGTATTTTATGGTTCATTGTATCTCTTCACTGTCCAGGCAAGCCACTTATCAACTGCAACAGATATGTGGTGTGAAAAGTTGGTCATTTGGTGGCGTATCACCGGTGAGACGCTGTTCTCAGCACTCAGAGAATGAAATGTAGCTGGAGAATGTGTTTGTCACGTCTGATTTTCTTCTGATTTTCTTCAGCGGCACCTTCAAACACATTCCTCCAGACACTAAATGTAATTTTATTCATGGCACCTCATATATCCTTCACATTGTAATATTTATTAGCTTAGTACCTGCTCTCCTCAGGCGCATGCAAACACCCCCCCACCCCACGCGCATTCCTCCGTGATTCCTCTGTGTGTTTCTCTCCTTCATTCCCATGGCACTGAGCCTTTTTCCCATAAGAGACATCAGCCCTGCACCGCAAAGTCTCTCCGAAGACTAATCTCCTGACAGTGGATTTTCAGTCTTACGAGGTGTTAGAATGAGCAGCATAAAGGATGTGTAATATATGATTTGTGGATGTAATGGGGAAGAAGTAAAGGTTCTCTGAGCAGTTACACCTCCTATATGCCTTTGATTGATTATTGAGGTTTTGTAAGCGACCTGGCGTATTCATGCTTGGCCTTAATGCTGTGCCTCATGGACTGGGTGGTATTAGCCTGTGTGAAACATTCTCTTCACCTCGTTCAATAAATCTTACTATGCGAGCAAGACGACTTCGGGGGGCCAATTTCTTTCTCTCTGCCTTGTCTTGAGGGTGTGGACAATGCATGGGGGTGGGGTTGGAAGGGTGAATTAAAGGGCCATTATCATGTAACACCAAATTGTACTCTCTCTTTTTTTTTTTTAAATAATAAACGTACCATTCATTTTTCAGTCCTTATAGGCGGATATTAGTAAAGTAGATAAAGTGTAAAGTGGGACAATTGGTATTCTATATTTTCATGGGAATTTCAGTGATTAAACCCATTACCAAGTTCATTCTGTGGTAGTAAAGGAGTGGTAGACTCCATTTGCAAAACTCAGAAATCGATGGAAAGTGAAATGAGCTGATAATATGTTATATCAGGTTATATAAAAGCAAAGTTTAATGAGAGTTTGTAAATATTACATATTTGACAGTATAGCAGCAAAAATCCTAATTCTTTTTTTATGTTTGTACTTCTGGCCAGCATACAGAATACCTCATTGTGCTCCTTATACACTCATACTTTCTAAGGTTTGATTAGACAGTCAGTTTTTAGAGGGAATCCCATAAACAAGTTAACAGTAAAGAATGAAACATAATTACTATTTACTGTAAATGTTGGCCTAATAAATACCTCTCACCATGAATTTGGTTTTGAAGAAACCTCTAGAACATTTTTCCCCTTCTTCCACTGCTTTACCAGATACAGAACATTGCGGGTAAACTGTGACAGCCACTCAAGACTATATATTAGGGCCCTGTCATTTCCACAATGATGCTTATTTGATTATGCTTATTCAATCATATGAAAGAAAGAAAGAAAACACATAAACATCTGAGGAAAAAAAAGAAAATGATTGTGATTGAAATGAGGTGATTACAGACAATAGAAGCTTTCCGGTCATCTCAGAAGGAGATCCATAGGCTTTGACATTGTTGTTTTTAAGGAAAAAAAACCCAGTAAATTAGTCTAGTATGGGATTTTTTCACATTGGGAGCTTCCTGTCTGAAGATTGCGTCCGTCCATCCATACTCTTATCTTCTTCAGTGTCACAGTGAGGCCGGAGGCAGGAATAACTCCTGGACAGGGCACCTCACACAAGTGTGGATTTGTAATTTAAAGAGTACCAAGCTTGTCGCTGGAACTGTACCCTACTAAGGTTCGGTTCAGTGCAAGTATGTCCCAAAAGTCCAATATTGTACCTTTGAGGTACCTTTAGTGTGTTCATCTGTTTTGGGCTGTGGAAGGAAATAGTCATGGTGAGAACAAAGGGAGAACACAGTAGTGATAGCAGCTGAATGACAAACACATTGTGGTGCCTGTTTTGTAATTGCTCCACCCTAATTTAAGACTGGACATTTGAGACACCATCTCAGCTGAGAAGAGATGACACATCATCTCATCTCCTGTGCAGTAAACCTTTTTTATTTTTTGATTTCTGTAAAGCTGCTCTGTGAGAACATCAGCTGTGAAGAGTGCTAGGGTTAGGGTTGGATTTGATTTGATTTGAGCTTGTATTAACCAATAGTTTAATTAACTTAATTTATTTGAGGATGAACTATAATAATTTAAATGTCCCATGTTAGTGCAATTATCCCCATATATTCTTACACCAATCCAGGGATAGGCTATGGCCACGTGACTGACACCAAACAGGACCTAAAGACCCACATATTAACACAGCGTTTTTTATTTGCACATGAAACAGCCCTCAAACACGACCCCTCTAGCCCTTACTCTTTAAGAGCCCTCAGAACACAAGGTGGCTCTGGCTATATCTGACTGAGTGCAGTCTGTGAAACAATCACCTTAGCAGCTCTCGTTCCTTTCCTTTCTCTCCTTTCCCTTGAGAGAGGGACTGCTCTTCACATTTCTCATTTTCCTCTATAACCCAATATCTGAGTCAGTGATATCATTAGCCCCACCCCCTCTTACTGATCAGTCAGAGTCTGCATGCATGTACACATGGACAGAGCAGTAAACATGCACTGTAAGCTCCTTTGGCATTTAAATTGTGATTTGATTCAGTTGGAAATGAATGAATTTTAGCTGTCTCCCAAGCTGATCCCTGAGATACGGTAAGTCTGGTGTTTTGTTTAGTATGCTATGTGTATCATGTTTGTAGGTTACTCTGACAATGAGTTATGAAGCCTAGAAAACTGCATTTATCTACCCCCACTGAGTAATCCAGGGATCTATGAGAATTATTCCACATGTGTTTTGTATATCTTCTTATTCTGGCTCAGATGAATATGTTCATTTATATGAAAGTTATAAGCAATGTTACAGTCTGGACCATTTTAAAATGAGCCACAGTACAGCTCAGCCAATCATAACAGGACTATTATTTACACATCAATCTTAAAGGCCTAGTGCTCAAAACAGCCTGTTAACTCAATCATATAGAGAGGTGGAAATGGCTTTATAAAATGTTTTTGTCAATAAACCCACACATACATCATAAGTGGACCTCAGCAGTGGAAAACAGATGGAAATGTAGTATATGGCCTCTTTTAAGGGATGAGTGTCGGAGATAGACCACAGGGTGGGGCCATAGAACCATGCTGCTCTGCTTTGCTGTAGAGGAGACACATACAGTAGGAACCAGAGTGCCATCAGAAACACACAGACAAAAGCACAAACAGACAGGTTTTAACTCTGCTTGCATTCAGGCAGTGCATTTAAATGCTTCACATTGTGCAGGACTCTGGTAACCTCGTCTCATTCCCTGTTCCAGATGCTCAAACTGTGCAAATGGCATATAGGATATTAGGACAAATTCATTCCTGTCTTCACCTTCCAGGCACATTATGAGAGGCGGGAACTGGAGAGGGAGAGAGAAAGATAGAGCGAGGGATGGAGGGACATTTAGCGTATCATGTGTCATTTGTTTGGAAACACATAGATTACATTAGTGCTCGTGGGCTGAGAGTATTCCTCGCTGCGTGGGAGCTTTATTGTGCCCCTGGGCTGTGGCTACGTTGAGTAATTGGGGCGCTAATGTAAATAACGAGGGTGGATAGCAGATCAATCATGGGCCAGTGTCGAGCGGCTTTAATATCCAGTAGAAGATTACGATACGCACAGACATAAGCCTATGTGAAGCATGCAGGATGCTGATATTAGCTCTGCTGCTTCCTCGGGAGACCTCAGGATTAGAATTACGTTTGAGGAGCGTAAAAAAAAAAATGTAACACACACTCATTCGGTTGTTTGTTAGACCCTCAGTCCTCCTCCCATACACTCTTGTTTGTGAAATTGCTACTCCGAAAGGTTCCAGAGGCAGCACTGCCTCTAAGGCAGCAAAAATGCAATCGGTTGTGAGAATAACCTGTTAAAATAACCAGCAGATGGAGCTTTAGAAATATGTATCTGCTCCTCAGAAATGTTATATATGGTGCAATTCAGTGTGAAATTTTGTGGTTTTTTTTGTTGCATTTTACAAAGGAAAAGGCCAATCATTTGGGGTCATGCCGCTTCAAAGCAAGCGTGTTAGTCTACCCAAAGTAAGTGTGTGTAGTGTTGTAGTCAAATGCTGCTTTCAAATGAGACACTGTGGATATTTTTTTTTGTTGACTTTTTTTTCAATGTCCAGTTGAATGTTTGTGTATGATTTGAAAATGATGGGATAAATACAGCAGTATATCAATTTATTAGGGGTTTTCATTTTGTAGAACATTTTTGATTCTTCTAAAACGTATTTTTCTTTAACTTTCTATCCTGTATACACTCATACGCATGTCAGAAATGCTTTATTTGAAACTGGAATCAAATTTCTCTACTGGAACAATATTTACTGTATAATCAGTGTGGCGCTGATTGGCCACCGCGCAGCAAAACTTGGATCTCATTGCATGTGAATTGCACACCTTTCCAACCACATAAAAGGCTATGAGGAGCAGAGTTATGTCTCTAAAGTTCTGCCAACTGGATGTTTGAGGGCCAATTCTGCCTCAGAGGCAGATATGCCTGCAGAACCATTTGAGTAGTGAGTTTGTACACAAGCCTCATACACACATACAAACACAAACTGGGGAACACACCCGCCATTCCTCAGCCTGGATGTCATCTTAAGACTGTTTGGATATGAGTAACAGTGAAAAATGCCTAGAGCATTATCAACAAATGGCCTAGCCCCTGCCATCTATCTGCCACAAGTGCAAACGCAGGCAATTATAAATAATGCAGCCAGGGGAGAGGGCAAAATAAAGCACCTCTAAATAGACAATCATTATGTAGATGTTGTTGCTGGACTGTATGATTTACAGAATACTGTGCGTCTAAGGTTCAGTATGTATTACAGCCAAGCCAGCAATAACAGAGCCTTAATTAACCTACTTTCTATTGTTTCTCAGAAATGACTGTCTAATCTTCGGCACACGCTGACATTTCAATAACCTCTTCGAAAGGGCTTCGCTTTCCTGGTGAAACATAAAATGCGACGAGATGACGACTTTGGCTGAAAGTGAAAGGAAGTGACAGCTCCTTTGAAGAAATGCCACGTTTTGTAGCGCATTTGAGTCACCCTGCACTGCTGGCCTTTAAGACAAACAGCGAAATACAGAAATACAGGAAAGGCCCTACAAAGAGTTTGGAGGAGCTCTATTACACATCTCTTTGGAAGATGTTCATCGTTTCTCATTTGCATCTTTATCATAGCTGGGATATTTTACCATTTAAGCTTGATTATCCTAATTGCAACATCTAGCAGTTATCAGATGACAACTAGATGAGGAGTTAATTAACTGAACCCCTAGTGCTGACATTTATGCCGTCCTCAGCTCATTCCCTCACCACCAGTGGAAGAGCTCCAGTATCATGCAGATGTCTTTGTGCTGGAGAGACTGGTCTCTGAAATTGGTTGCAGAGATGATTGGTCCATGCTGAATCCAGAAATGCATTTGAAGGCTCGGATGAGATGTACAAAATGTTGAGAATTGTAACATAATGTTGAAGGATCAGAGGGATGGTCTGTGGGACCTGGAACTAAGAAAATGGTAGTAGATCCATTAAGGATGTTTTCATAACTGGAAATTTGATCCTGACCAAGGTTTGTGTATTTGTTACACTGTTTCAGTCCAGTTAGTTCTGGTTTTAGCACTACATCCTGTCGTCCTCACCTAGATGGGCTGTTTCTCCCAACTCTAGATATTGATTGCTTGAGGGTGCATGGTGGATTACCATTGAATTCCTTTAGTTGCTCTTTATAAATATGGATTGATCTACAGTTACAGTAGATACAGGAATTGTGATCGTTGTTGTGCCCACACTGCTGCAACAATGGTTTTTATTTACCTTCTGTTGTTGTGATCGGTTCGAAAGTGCGGAGAATCCCAAGTATTGTTTTCACATTGCAAACAAACCAGACCATTGTTCTCTAGATCCACACCAGAACCACCCAGGCACCTTTCACAGTTGCTATTTTGGTTCTGACCAAACAAAAATGTGTGAAAGTGCAGAACAAACAAGGTAGGTCTGAAGCACCGTAGGTCTTGACATTTGTGCGATGGGGTGTTTCATAAACATCAGTGAGCCTCAGCTGCCTATGACCTTGGTGATGATTTCGTTGGTTGTCTAGCTTGGACCACAATTGGTAGGTACTGACCCTTGATACTGTTGTAAGTATAGTATATGTCCAAATGTTTGTGGACACTGGCAAAAGAATATGACTCTCTGGAGCATAAACACTTCATATAAGAATGTGCTTTGAGCTAAACAATCTAGTGTCAAAAAGTGTTTCATAAATAAAGTTCTATTCTATTCTATTCTATTCTATTCTATTCTATTCTATTCTATTCTATTCTATTCTATTCTAAAGCAATGCTTGTGTAAGCTACATTCTGAGTGTTGCAGCAAGGTACTGGTGGACCAGTTTGATTTGATGATTTGTCCTTGCATTTGCATAGCATTAGCCAGGTGTTTGCATTTGCATTTGTGCATTGAGTATACTTCTGGCCTAATGCCAGGTGTGGGCTAGAGGGATATAAACCCCCAGCATTGAGCTGTGGGGCAGTGGAACTGTGTTCTCTCCGATGGTGGTGTTCCATTCAACACTTTTTGGATGAGTTGGGGATTCGGAGGAATGGTAATCAATTATCATGACCTCAACAATGCTCTTGTTACTGAACACAATCAAATCCTCACAGCAATGTTCCATAATCTGGTGGAAAGTCTTCCCTGCACATTAGAGATTGCTACACCATCAAAAGCAGGATAAACTCTTTAATACCCTTGATTTCGGAAGAAATATTAAATGAGCAGGTGTCCGAATACTTTTGTCCATTTAGTGGATATGATTTGCTTCCTCTTGTTTACATGATTGATGCCCAAATGTCACGATAGGGAAAATAATTGACACTAGAACTGAGATTCACAGCAAAGATCAGCTTCTGTCAGACGTTTGTCCCTGATTAGTGTAAGAGCTGTTTATGGTCCAAAATCCTGAACTTGCCCCACAGCAGAGTAGACATACTGCATATGTTTCCATGGTGATGTATCCTGGTAAAGAGGGATCCATGGTGGTGAAATACAGGGTCAGATCCAAACAAGCCTAAAGGTGGCTGGCTAAGCAATAAATTCTGTTTCTTGATTCAGGCCCCTGGCAACTGTAGCCATGCAAGAATAAATTAGTGGGTGGAGCATGGGCACATGAGTTTTAAACAGCTGGATTTCATTTGTGTTAAATTAAACACATCCACTGAAAAGAAGAGTGCTGTGTTAAACAAGCAGGTTAGAAGAGCAGTTATGAATGAACATCAATTACCTGCGGTTTACACTACAGAGTGGCTTTAGCTTTAATCTGTAAAGTATTATTCTCTCTCTCTCTCTCGCTCTCGCTCTTACTCTCTCTCAGTCTGCAAATAAAAGGACATTTTTGTCCTTATTTACACAGATGATGTGTTTTGTGGGCGGATCTTTACTGGTGGCAGAAAGTCACGATATCCATAGTGGTGTCAAGTATAGGAAAATGGGAATATGCATCATCTGGACATCTTCTCCAGTAGTTTAGAGGGGTTGTCCTACACTAATAAGATAACTCGTATCAATGGCGTGAGGATTCCTGACCCGTACCCTTTGTCTTTCAGTGGATTATAGACCAAACCGGCCCGAGATCTTCATATACCAGCACACAGAGGCATTCAGATCCCTCCACTTTTTGGACTTTGTGGTAATGTCCATATCCTTGAACCTTGAACAATAAGAAGAATCACTAATGAGCTCAATTCATTTTACTGATTCAGTTACTTTGAATCAATATTCAGACCTGACCCTGGGCTCTTATGGGTTGAATACTAAGATTGATTAGACACAAATATAACAAAATATCATGTTTATATATTTTGCTGTGAAACAGCTCTACTTTTCAGAGTCTTTTATCCTGAGAAGAGAAACTGCTCACGGCTGCCGTGGCTGGGAGTGATGTTCATTATTAGTGCCCTGCAGTCTCTCACTCTCTCTGTCTCAGATTATTCCCTATTTCTCTCTCTGTCCTCCATCTGTCATTCTCTTTGGACTGTATTTACTGTTCTCGTCCCCTTAGCTTTCTCCCTGTTTTCCCTCTTTCCCTTTTTCCGTTCTCTCTCTCTCCCATTCTCTCTCTCTCCCTCTCTCTCTCTCTCTCTCTCTCTCTCTCTCTGTCTCTCTCTCTCTCTCTCTCTCTCTCTCTCTCTAAGGTAAGGTAAACGGATTAAGACTCCTGCTTTCCTGTCTGTGCCATCCTCCCTCCTCTGCTTCACCCTCTGGTGTGTCTCTATGGAAATACTCTTTACTGAAATGAGCCAATTCTATTATATTTGCTTTTCAGTCATAAGGAAGGCCAATTCCGATTCCTTTTCCCTTTCCCTCGCAGCAGATTCCTATCGTCAAGTCTTGAGCTTTTATTCCCCCAGCAAAGCTAAACAAATTGATGTCCACGCAGTTGATTAAACGGACCCTGCGGATAGTAGGTAAGCGCAGAAGCAATCTCTCCTTCTCATCTCCAGCAAACATTCCAGGGAATCACGTCCTCTGATCAGGTGAATTTATTCATAAATCCCCGGCTTGTTTTTCCGTGCTCTTGTAAAGGCGTTTGGGGTTTAGACGTTTCACATTGAACAACAGGCTTGTACGCAGCATCAGGGCCAGGACCACATGCTTACATCCTATAGATGAGACGGGACCCTCAGTCTTCTACTCCAACATGTTCCCTGGACCACATTAACGTGATTAGCCTTCACACAAGTGTGGCCAGGCTAATGCAGCAAGCTGTCCCTCGTTATGGCGTCGGCTGAAGGCAGAACAGTGGTGCTTAATTGGCTGGCAGTGTTCCACATGGAGGAGAAGGGGCTTGCCGGGCTTCTGTCACTTTCCCCTGATAAAGACATCACTGCTAATGGGTGTCACAACCAAAAGCCTGCTGTTGGCATGACAAATAATGCCATTAACTCCTCCTACTAGAGCGGCCTTTTTGATGGATGCGGGAAAGAACGACATAGAAAGGAGAACATTTTTTTGGTCTTTGTTTTGGTGACCTTCTAAATCCTATCAGAACATAACTGGTCAGCACATGTCCGTTTGGCTGAGCCTTGCTGCCCATATGGAAGTGCCTTTCAACAGATGAATAGCTGTTGAACTCGAGGCCATGTGGCTCGGGCTGTTGGAGTAATAGAGGTCCTGCTGGGCAGTACTTGAATAGTACATACATAATAAAGGCTTCTGTTTCCAGGTTTGGCAGCAGGGGGCAGCACTTCAGTGCAGTATGTTGATGAGCTGGATGAGTTCACAGCTGGAATTCTGTACTGGCTTCTCTTTGTGCTTGTTATAAATAATACAAACAGCAACAGAAAATGCAGTGTTTTTAAGAATATGTGACAGATTTATATGTTTCTTAATGTTCTTGATTATAACTATTTTCTGCATTTAATACAATGCTGTAATGGTACTATTGAAAAGTTAAAGTTTGGAATTATTCGCCAGATTAGTCATTTTGTAAACAGTGACTTTCAGTTTGTATTTATTAAAATTAAAAATGTAATAACATAATTAAATTAATATTGCCAGCTATACTACAAGTAATGTGAGTGATGTTAAATATTGCATTTAATATGGTAAATAATATAACTCAATTATTCCTCATTAAATATTTTTGGTCCAGTAATCTGCCTTGACATTTGTTAATGAAATATGATGTGTTCTGGATATTATAACTTTTAAATATTGTAACATAATATTATAAAATTATAATTGCATAACATACATGTATATATCATTTTTAATTATAATAAAAATATATAATAATAATACAATTATCTCATTTCATAAATTATAATTATAATTCCTACACACATGAATCTTTTTATCCATGTTTTTTGTACCAGTTAAGATGCTATTTTGTAGAATTGTAAAATACAATATTGTACCCCTGAGGGTACATTTATAGAAAATGTACCTTTGAGACAAAACAGTACCTACATTATACATCTGTTTTTTAAGTGTCTATTATGTCCTTAATGTCTGATTGATCAGGGATGTGAGCCAATGCTCAATGTAGCCCAATATAATCTACACATTCTGTTCATCCAGAAAGAAATGAAATATCAACACCTTTATTGATAATTAAGTACAAATATAATTGCAATATAATCGCTCTTCTCTAAATATTACCTTGTTATCATAAATGCTTGTCATTTTAATCTTTTTCATTTTTCTGAAGATTAAATCAAGATGTGCCTCATATAGACTGAACACAGTGCTGTCATTGTTTTGATGACCCGTCACAATAACTGCTGCTTTTTCCTTGTTTATTTCGTGATAAAACCTTATCGACAGAAATATTGGTTTCTTGTCATTCATTACTGGTTACATTCCCACATGAAGCCAACATGTTCCAGTTTGTGAGCCTTTGTGAGGGATTCGAGCAGCATAATGAAAATTAAACTCAACTGTCTGGGGAGTCGGGGAAACCCAAAGTCTCATAATTAAGAAATGGGAGACATTTAGTGCAGATGAAATTTTAATGGTGTGTTAATAATTTAGCAGAGCAGATGGACCGGTCCCCACATACCCACACAGCCCACTTTGTCAATCTATGGTGCGTATAGAGGACATTCTTCCGTGCAGGACTGTCACTGTAGTAGACAGCTAATGTCCTCTCTTTAGGGACTTCTGCAATTTGTTGTGTTGTTTATCTGTTATACTCTTCTGCTCTTCTGTTCAAATATGTCCTAAATTGTAACTGGTTTGATAGAATCCGTGTCTGTTCTGCTTAGGAGATCACTTGAAACGCAACAGTGTGAGTTTACTTGTCAGTCGCTCATTGATTGTGAATCATATATTATTTAACTTTGTTCTTCTAAATTATAGTTTGATATGGCTGTCTGTCATTTTCTACTTTGTATCTGACTTTAATTACTTTTAGCTGTTCTTTTTTTATTGAGTTCTTTAGTTTATTTTCTCTCTGACTTTTAGCTGTTTTAGCGGTTTTAGCTGTTCTCTCTTTGTATCTAGTTTTAGCTGTTGTTTTTATTTAGTTGTAGCTGTCTCTGCCTTTGTCTAGATGTAGCTTGATATATTTTTATATCATTCTAGCTGTTCTCTCTTTGTATATAGTTGTAGCTATTCTGCCTGTATCTAGTTTTAGCTGTTCTCTCTTTGTATCTAATTTTAGCTGTTCTCTCTTAAATTGAGTTTTAGCTGTTCTCTATGTGTATCTAGTTTTAGCTGTTCTCTCTTTTTATCTAATTTTAGTTGTTCTTTCTTAAATTGAGTTTTAGCTGTTATCTTTTAAATTGAGTTTTAGCTGTTCTCTCTGTGTATCTAGTTTTAGCTGTTCTCTCTTTTTATCTAATTTTAGCTGTTCTCACTTTAATTGAGTTTTAGCTGTTATCTTTTTGTATCTAGTTTTAGCTTTATTCTGCTTTAATTTACTTTTAGCTGTTTTCTATTGTCCTTGTTTTATCTTTGCTGTCTGTTTCTGTAGTTTTATCTTTGCTATATTTTAGATTTCATGTAGTTTTCTGGTTCCCTCTCTTTAATTAAGATTAGCCTTGCCTTTCACTTACACATAGAATTCCATTAGTTTCCAGCCTAAAAAACTGAAATGACTGAAACAAAGGGAGGTTTGCAGATCAGTTGATCTCCATCCATTTAATAGAGGAAGTGCAGGTGAATGAAGCAGAAAAATGTGAGGAAGACTGGACAGATGCAGTGGAAATGCTCTCATGCACACTCCTCCTCCTCCTTGTGTTGGCAGAGGAGCTCAGCAGGCCTCGTGCCCTTCCCAGCCCTCCATGCCTCTATTTATCCTCACTGTGTAAACTGTCATTAAGCAGCTTGCCAATTAGGCACACACACATATACAGTATGTACATGGATACATGCATGCCGGCAGTCATGTGCAAATACTCACATTCACACATATTCATATTCACAGAAGCACAGAATGAGCACATGTAGCCCCTTTCCTGACAAATGCTTTAACTATGGTGAAATGACTCCACGTTCACAATGAAACTGTGCATGACAAAGTGTGTGTGTGTGTGTGTGTGTGTGTGTGTGTGTGTGTGTGTGTGTGTGTGTGTGTGTGTGTGTGTTATTATAGGTGTCATGTCTCAGTCCCTTTGGGAAATATGGCTACTCAGAGTGTCTCAGCTGCGTGTGTGTTTTAATATCACCCCTTCACCAGCACATTCCCACAGGACACAGCACCACTGCCCCGCGGGTCCTTTCATATTTCTATATGTGTGTGTGTGTGTGTGTGTGTGTGTGTGTGTGTGTGTGTGTGTGTGTGTGTGTGTGTGTGTGTGAGAGAGTGCGAGTGTGTGTGCGTGCGTGCGTGCGTGCGTGCATTTATACATGTTTAGGCCAGTTATGTTCTGGCTTTGTGGAAAACTAGACAAAAGCAGAGATAACATACATAAACAGACAAATACATAGACAGACAGACACATAGATAGATAGATAGATAGATAGATAGATAGATAGATAGATAGATAGATAGATAGATAGATAGATAGATAGATAGATAGATCACTGATCAGAGATGCAGCCAAGAGGCCCAGGGTGACCCACAGATCAGGTGGGGCACTATTAGTCGTGCACTGCACAAATGTGGTCTTTATGGAAGAGTGGCAAAGAGAAAGCCATTGTTAAAAGAAAACCATAAAAAGTCCTGTTTGCAGTTTGCCAGAAGCCATGTTGGGGACCCAGCAAACATGTGGAACAAGGTTCTTTGGTCAGATGAGACCAAAATTGAACATTATGGCCAAAATGAAAAACACTATGTGTGGCGGAGAATTAACAGTGCACATCACTCTGAACACAGCATCCCCACTGTCAAATATGGTGGTGGCAGCATCATGCTCTGGGGCTGTTTCTCTTCAGCAGGGTCAGGGAAGTTGGTCAGAGTTGATGGGAAGATGGTTGGAGCCAAATTCTTAGAAGAAAGCCTGTTGGAGTCTGCAAAAGACTTGAGACTGGGGCGGAGGTTCACCTTCCAGCAGGACAATGACCCTAAACATAAAGCCAGGGCTACAATGGAATGGTTTAAAACAAAACATATTCATGTGTTATAATGTCCCAGTCAAAGTCCAGACCTAAACCCAATCGAGAATTTGTTGAAGATCTGAAAACTGCTGTTCACAAACGCTCTCTATCTAATCTGAATGAGCTTGAGCTGTTTTGCAAAGAAGAATGGGCAAAAATGTCAGTCACTAGATGTGCAAAGCTGGTGGAGACCTACCCTAAAAGACTTGCAGCTGTAATTGCAGCAAAAGATGGTTCCACAAAGTATTGACTCATAATACTTAATACTGAATACTTTTGCACAGAACACCTTTCAGTTTTTTATTTGTAAAAAATGTTTTGAATCATGTATAATTTTCTTTCCACTTCACAATTGTACACCTCTTTGTGTTGGTCTTTCACATTAAATTCCAATGAGATATATTCATGTTTGTGGTTGTAATGTGACAAAATATGGAAAAGTTCAAGCCACTGTAGATGCCACTGTTGCCCCCTTGTGACCCATAACGCTCTCTGCCTTCTGGGTGCCACAGCAGAGACTGCCCACCAGTGCGTGCGTGTGTGTGTGTGTGTGTGTGTGTGTGTGTGTGTGTGTGTGTGTGTGTGTGTGTGTGTGTATGTACACATATGTTGTGTATGGGGAAAATATATTTTAGGTTTGTGATATTTATAGATTGTGATCGGCTACCCCTTGTCAAAATCAAGATCAAAGATTTTGATACCAAGTTTAGAATTTAAGTTCTCTATACCTGACAAGACTACTGAGAAAAAAAAACACCCACTATCTTAACGGGCAGCTTATTTATTATTGTATTATTGTGTGTGAGTTGTGTATGGTATTTCGTCAAAATCACTTACTTGATTTATTTTAATGTTCCTTTTTCACTTTCTCTCCCCATGTACAATGTATCGCTGCAATGTACCTCTCTCTCTCTCTCTCTCTCTCTCTCTCTCTCTCTCTCTCTCTCTCCCCCCCCTCTCTCTCTCTCTCTCCCTTTCCCTCCCTCCCTACATGAATGAAAGTATATGATCCTGATAGATTAAATCTATTGAGTGAAATGTCTTTTGTCTGCTCATGAGGTTTTTTTATGGACCCACTCTATATGCAGCGTATCAAACGAGCTGCAACATTAGGTCGATCTCTGCTGTTCATATCTGTCCCAGCAGGGGTATGGATCCAAAATGTCAGTTTAATTTGTAATTATTTGAGCTGATGGAGTTGATTTTTGTAGCTGGAGGCTTATTACTGGAGAGGAGGAGACGCAGGTACGAGGCACTTCACCAAAACTCACTGATTAAACAAACACACAAACAAATGAACAAATAAAAACAGAACAGCAAAGGTAACGTGATTAGAAGATTAGAAGAAGTGTAGTGTTGAACTGTGTAGCCTTAATTTACTGCTTATAATACATTTATTATCATTTTTTTTGCATGATTTAATAAGTAATTTTAGCTAAAGATATCTCATGAGTACTTAACCCTTTAAACCTTTTAAACTCTTTTAAACACAACATTACGGTCATAATTTACATTACTGTCATAGACCCTAAAACAGAACCCTGTTTCACTCCACAAAATCAGGTCGGCTAAACAGTTGTTTTCGCTTTAGAGGTCATAACAGGATTTATGGGCTGGACAACTGTGCTGTTTTGTTACCAAAACAAATATAAAAGGAAAATATGAAGGATTGCATAATGTGGTTTTAATGGAAATTACTTTAACGGGGATAATATGACGTTTCTTCCTATTTTTCAAACATATTGAACCTTCAGAGGTGTGGAAGGCCCTGATGGTTCACCAACATGTGTGTATCTTTTAATGTAATGTGTATAATTATTAATTGAGCATGAATTATTTCACTATGACTACAGAGTCATCAAACAAATGTGTTCAGAGCTTAGATTGTAGCACGTTGCCAGGTGGCCTGAGCACGGCAAGACATTCTTCTGTGTGCAGTGCTCGACTGTTGGGTCTGGAAGTGATGTTCTTTTGGAAACATCTCTTAGAGCAGAGAAATCAGATGAGCGAGAGCTCTATAATGGACAACTGTAAACTCAACAGTGGCATATATGCATTTAACTGTCTTCCAGAATAAACAGAGCAGAAGGAGAGTCCTGTCTCTCATGCAGTCTGTATATGGACCAAGGAAATTACATCTTCTCAATTCTGAACCTACCAGGCCGGGTCCATTTGGAAAACGCTGCAGCTTGGAGTAAAACAAACAGAGAGAGAGAGGAAGAGAGAATGCTAGAGCACTCTTTCACCCCTCCAAACACACACACTCACATACACACACATACACACACACATGCACACACACACTGCTTTCAATTATACACTCGCCCAATTTACGGCTCATTTCAATAGGGCCCGTCCGTGCCAGATGGCCCCGCTGTAAACTCTATTTCTCATTTAGGATTCATTTGTGGGGCCTTGGCGTTTGTTTAGCATCTAATGGAAAAGCTCCCCCTTTTCTTTCTGACATGGCTGTGTGTTTTTGTGCATACAGTGGGGTGAACATATCCATTTTCTACTGTGTGCACTTGTGTGGGCTCCAAAATCTTCTACGCAAGTTCTTTTCTAAGATCCCAAAATGATCTGTCTTGTATGAGCTCCAGAATTTCCCAACCCAGCTCCTTTTTATAGCCTTCCAAGCCTTTTGTGTTTAATCCGTTTGTTAAAAGTCAGTACCCTTCAGCTCTCTTGATGATATCCATGATGGAAAGCTCAAACCAAGGTTTTGTCCACTCGTTGCTGATGTTTATGTAATGTGTTGTACTTCAGAAATAATTTTTTTAATTTCCTTTCCTCGATTTACTCCAGGCCAAAGCAGATTGCATGCTCTCCTTCCAACATCCTGGTAATGTGAAAGACAAATGAACAATTTACCAGCTGCTCATGCGATGTTGGTCTGGATTGTGAACTGAGAGAGAAGATGAAGAGCTCTGCTCACTGCAGCTCTGTTGGATACTGTGGCTGATCACAATCATTTCCTTGCAGCAATGTTCCTGAAACCTACTTTAAGCTCTTCTCAGAAGTGTACAAAATATTACTATAGCAATATAGGGATATACCTCCGTTAAATATTTTGGATAAACCAGTGTCTACAACTTTTGGACATATAGATACAGGGGTTGGACAATGAAACTGAAACCTGGTTTTAGACCACAATAATTGATTAGTACGGTGAACTAGGGCTTCCTTTTGGGGCCAATACAGCCTCAATTCGTCTTGGGAAGGACATTTTTTGGATACAATCTGGGTTAGCACCCAAACATCCCTTTCAGACAGCTTCCTCTTGCGTCCACAGTTAATCCTGTTGGATGTGGTTGGTCCTTCTTGGTGGTGCTGACGTTACCCTGGATACCATGGCTCTTGATACATCACAAAGACTTGCTGTCTTGGTCACAGATGCGCCAGCAAGACGTGCACCAACAATTTGTCCTCGTTTGAACTCTGGTATGTCCCCCATAATGTTGTGTTCATTGCAATATTTTGAGCAGAACTGTGCTCTTACCTGCTAATTGAACCTTCACACTCTGCTCTTACTGGTGCAGTTAATGAAGATTGGCCACCAGGCTGCTCCAATTTAGCCATAAAACCTCCCACACTAAAATGACAGGTGTTTCAGTTTCATTCTCCAACCCTTGTACATGTTACAAGTACAGGTTAATCCTTAATGTAGACTGAAATGCATTTCCAAAGGCATTATGGCATTATGATTTAATCCACATCTAGATCTTGTCACTAAGGTGGTTCCTTCAAAGGTAAGTTTTCAGTACCGTTAAAGAGACGTGATTGTACTGTATTCAAACAATGCAAACAATTGGACCTTAAAGACAATGTTGTACATTTGAGAGTACATTTAGATGAAGGTCCATTCCTGTCACTAAAAACAAACAAACAAACAAAAAATAAACAAAATCCAGCACCGAATTGTGCTTCCTCTTGATTTTGATTATATCATAAATCATTATTTTGCGATATTAAATCATTAGTATGCTATTAGTATATTTTAAAAGGATCTTTCATGATTCAAAAACTATTTCTCATTATTTTGAGACGATCTCTTGTTTTCAGCTGATTTGTTTCAGGAGATTTTCACAATATTTGAGACATCTCGATTTTTCAGAAATTTTAATTATTAGTATGCTTTTTCATATTTTGAAATTATTACCTGAAACTATTTCTCATAATTCTGAGATGATTTGTTGATATTGAAATTCTTTTGATATCCTTCATTATTTTGAGATACTATCTCAGTATCTTTTAGTCATCAATGTGTTTTCTTGATCATTTGAAATTCATTCTCAATATTTTTATACATTTTCTTTTTACTTTGAGAAACCAAAGATCTATTCTTTATCTTTTCTTGTGATAGTTTATACTATTGTAAATTTCATACATTTGTATTGTTTATACCTTGAGGAAAATAATCGTATGTGCTAATATGAAAGTGTCAGATAAACCAGTCCAGTCTGAACCTGACCAAACCCGATGTGAAATGTCCTCTCTGTCAGGACTCTGTAAGCTCATTCTTGCCTATTGCAGATGAGTCTGAAGCTTTCATTTGAACAGATGTTCGTTTTTCATTGTATAGTCTTGTACCCTCGTGAAGCAGCCACACAGAAAACCAGTGTCCCCTAAAGCAGCCATGCTTGGTCTTGCTCATTTCGCTGGACATGGAGAAGGGGTGTTTTTTGAAGCAGACCCAATGTCACTTTAGTGTCAATCCCCTTCTCATGGCTGACCTGCATGTTCCCCTACAGCTGCTCAATTAGCCCCCTGCTCCTGAGATGATGGAGACAGTCTATCGCTCGCCTTAATTCTCCCCGCTGTC
This sequence comes from Acestrorhynchus altus, assembly GCA_034509495.1. NCBI lineage: Eukaryota > Metazoa > Chordata > Actinopteri > Characiformes > Acestrorhynchidae > Acestrorhynchus > Acestrorhynchus altus. The sequence goes on from CM067517.1 coordinate 7,153,142, forward strand.
CAGGCCGGCATCCAACTGGCCAGCAGGTGACTGAGCGAACCGTGGGACCGGGGCAAGATTAATTATTCTACTAACACATCAGGACTGAAATGGTGGGGCTAATTGCAAAAGCGATTTGATGCAGCTAATGAAGGCTGGGCAAAAAAAAAAAATATGGGGGAGAACTTTCCCCACGGGTCAGGGGCTATCCACTGAGCCGGACAGGGTTGCATTCATGGGCAGATGTTCGATTACAGTCGCTGTTACTGTGCCAAGTATTTCGACTGGGTCATTCACACAAGCCTACTGTTATGTTTACACAGGGCAGGTTGGTGCTATCGCTTGTTTGTAGGAGGCTCAGTTTACTTTCAATGCATGTATCCCAGTCTAAGCACTACGGATATTCATATCATGAATGATGTACGCTATACGGACATGCAAGCCCATGAGGGGTTCTTTTTACCTGATTCCTCACGGTCATTTCCATTCTGTCGACCATTGTGGAGGGGTTGGTTTTCAAATGGAGAGGGGGTCCCTACATTTCTGGATTGTGGTCAGAGTGTTTGAGTGGGTGATGGGGTGGATGGGTTCATGTAATAAAGTTCGGGCTCATTAAAAATGAACGAGCAGCCCGGAAACCCAGGCCAGGTAACAACCTTGCACCTGCTTATTCATTCATCAAGGGGTTTTACAAAAGGTTTTAGTGCTTTTGTTGGAGGAAACTCTCTCTTCTGTCAAGAGAAAACTGTGAGGATTTGATTGCATTCAGTAACAAGATGATGAGAGCATCTTGTTGGATGGTTGCCACTTTACCTCATCCCCAACGCAGAGGCACATCTCGTCTTTAATGTTAGTACGTTCATTCACGCAACTCCACTGATGTGTTCCCTTCACTGGCTTTGTGTATCTGAACATCAGATTCAAGACCTTGATGTTGACCTATAAAGCCAAAAACGGACCAGCCCCTCTGTACTGGATGGCAGTGGTCAAAAGTCGATCTGTACAAAGAGCCCTTGGAGCATCAAGTACAGCTTGGCTTGACCCACCATCCATCAAGATGCATGGAACACAAGCATCCAGACTCTTTTCTGTTCTGTTATCAAAGTGGTGGACTGGACTTTCCCTGGGGGTCCGAACAGATGAGTCACTTGCTACCTTCAAATGCTGACTGTAGTCAAAGTGCATTTAACTCATTAAATAATCATAATTATAGTGAATCTTGGTATCAAGGTCTCCAATCTGACAATTCTCTCAAGTCTAGCCTCTACAAACTAAGTAAGGATGTTTTCTGAGTGAACAGCTGTGGATAAGAGCATCTGCCAAATGCCATGAATGTACATATAAAGAATATCATGTTTGTATTTCATATCAAGAAGGAACATCAAACTTCACTCCCTTCACAAGCATTTCAACTTTACCCTCATGTTCTGCATGTATTGCCAGGTCATTAATAACAATAAGGCAATGGATATATAAAGCACCATCTATGGTCAATGTCTTTGATTCTGTCCAGACAGTTATGAATGGTTCCAGTTCAGTTCCCAGTGATCAACAGGCAGAAGACTGAGGAGAGAAAGTAAACAGTGGATTGTTGCCTTACTGGCAAATCCTTTAGAAATGGTGCGGAATTCCAAGTCTGTTTCTGTTTCATTTCTCGACCTGTTCGTGCCAACATGAAGCCGATATAAGCCAACACTGTCTGCTGGCTCCCAGAACTGCTGTAGGTTGATGGTGTTGCAGATTTAAATGCAATCCTTTAATCCCCCCCTCCACAGCCTTCAGAGCACCGCTGTGCTACACTTGATTTTTCACACTAGTTAACATCATCCTCTCCATCTGAAGAATGTTGACGGTAAAGGATGGGCAGCACTTCACATCTCTCTGGATCCACTGGATCTTCTTCAGTTTGAACTAAACTTAGATTTCAGATTTCACTCAATCTGCATTCCACATCCTACAGCGGAGGTAGGTCAAGTCCTGTTAGGATGAACCTATGAAGACTCCTTGTTTGTAGACTATTGCTCTGAGAATGGATCAGTTTATTAATGCTGTGTGGCAACGTCACCAGAAAGGTCCCACCTCTAGTAGTTGTGGTAGGAAACTTGTGAACTCAAATTCAATACCTGAAAGCATGTAGATGGAAAATTAAATTTTTCCCGTAATTCCCGTAATAAGGGTTCTTATAAGTGACGGAAGGTCCCTCTCAGCTCTGGAGGCCTTCACTGTGTGACTGGCCCCGAAATCCTGAAGGCTTCTATTCAGGAGGCCCAGAGAGTCTCTGTGTTGTGGTATAGAGTCATTCCTGTGGTCAAGCCAACAGTCCAGCAATATAGACTTCTGTATGTGGACCAAATCTCACGTAACTGCTTAACAGACATTAATTTAACACATATTAATTGTACAGCTTAAATATTCTCTCTCAGTTCTCAGTTCCTGCAGATTTTGAATTGGGGATAGATCTGGTGATATCACTGGCCATGGCAGAATGTGATATACCTTTGAGATATCATTGTGAGATTCGGACACAACACAATTGCAGTAGTGCATTGCATTCGGCTGGCTGCTTCTGGGTGCAACAGTTTTTTGAAGATGAGTGTTAAGTTACAGAATAAATTACATGTAAGTTCTATGTTGAACCAAGCCTTGCACTCCCATCCCACAACCTCCCCAAACCACACATGCTGATGAAACGCCAGTTTCAGTCAGTGGCACGTGACTGGGGCTGTGCTATAGGAACCAGCTGAGAAGCATTAGCTCTAATCAGTGGCTGGGTTTTTCTGCTTGAAAGCGAGGCTGTATGTGGCGCTCTGGCAGCTTGTAGAGAGCTGTGTGGGCAGAGCTGCTGCGGTGTCTGGGGCTTTGAATGCGTGGGGTGTCTTCGGGCTGCCCTGTGGGAAGGCCTCCTTTGCAGACAAGCCAGTTATAGAACTACAAACCAAAGCAGCCTGGTGGATGGCATGTCTGCACCACAGCTCAGTGGAAGAGGTTAAGAAATTACAGTACAGTGTTTTTATCCACTGGAAAAGATGAGATGGGTTGGGATACTATTATGCTATTAACATTAATCAGCAAAGTCTGATCACTCTGACTTGTTTTAACCAAGGGATGGATTTTTGTGCTGAGGGTTAGTTAGGAACTCCTATCCTTTAATATGACAGTAATACTGTATGTGGTACCGTATACAGGTTTTAGGCACGTAAGCACAGTATTTAGGACCTATTTTCTTGGCAATATGATCACATTAGAACAGATGCAGGTAAATATACAGTAAATACAGTGAAGGATGGAGTGTTTACATTCCATGGCCAGTGCACCTGATTTAACATCATGAAACAGTGATTCACCAAACAAGGAGGACAAGTGTTAATCATAAAAAACCGCATTTGGTGATGGAAACACACAATGCAGCTAAAATAGTCCACATTCCAAGGTACGCTGTTGCTACATGGTTGCTATGGTGTTGATAAGCCATTGCTATATATTTACTTGGGGGTTACTGTGGTGTTGGTAAGTGACTGCTATGGTTTTTCCAGGTGATTGCTAAATGTTTTATACATGGTTGCCATAGTGTTTCTATGTGGTTGCTATGGTAATGATATGTGGTTGCTATGGTGTTTCAGGTGAATGCTGTGTCTTTTCTTGTTGCCTTCTGGTCACTTAGTGGTTGCTATGGTGTTGTTCTGTGGACCATAAATGGGGGTGGCATAGTGATTAGTATGATATACCAGGTGGTTGCCATGATGTCTCTTAGTGGTTGATAGGATGTTGCTCAGTTCCTATGCAGAAATCAGTATGAAGGGTGTTTGTATTTATTCTAATATTAGAATTCTGCTGAATAAATAAACACTTACTGCTCAGATAAGGAGCTCTTTTCAAGTTCTCAGATGCCTTAAACTTCTGCATAGTTCTGTATATATAGAGAGAATAAGAGGCTTTAAGATTAAATCTGGCACAGCTAAAGTTATCTGTTTGTCATATTATATTAAAAATGTCTTTTTTAAAAGATGTGGAATAGGACTATTCATATGCATTATTAATGTAATTAAATCAGAACACAGCGATAGCTTGGGGCAGGCACTGAACTTAGCCTTGGACTGTTTGATACCCTTTGAAGAAGATATTCAGTGACAACAGAAGTAGCCGCTGGCGTTTTCCAGCCCAGCAGAAGCTTATTTCACGAAGCCTTATGGAATGGGGAATTGTATTTAGACAAAAGAACAGCTCATATGATGTGTGATTGCTGCCTGAACTGGAGACAAGGGTTTGATCAATATACATTACTCCCTCTGAACAAAGAGCAAGAACATGCCTTAGAGGGGAAAATTGATTCACTGAGTTAAATTTAGTCCACGAGTTCACACTGAAGGCTCTTCATCTATATGCCCCATTGTTTCAGCGATATGATTATTAAATTATTTGCAGTGAGGCTTGAGAATTGTGTTTGGGATGAAGTATTAAATGTGATTCAATATTGATGAGAAGGCCAGTGATTGACTCTAAAATAATACAGTATTTATCCAGATTATTATTGAACAATGCTAATGATTGACAGTGAGATTTTGGTTTAGAATGTGTGTGTTTAATTTTACAAACTAAGATTCTTATAATGCTGGAAATGCTGCAGTGTTTGGATGGTTTGCCTTGTTGAGCTGATCCAGGACTGTAAGCCAGGCCTGTATTTTTCTTTTTCATTTTTTTTTATTCACATCAAATGTCAGCCAACACTGTGTCCTTGGTACAATCTGGAAAGTGGGTGTAGACAAATGGTTTTGAGATTCACTTCATTAACCATTAGAGTTATTACAGACAATAAAGCTTGGTGTAATTACATATGAATTTTTCCTCTCTCTTATGGTACTGAATGTGGATTTTAAATGTTCAGTAGATATACGAAGTGTGTTAAAATATATCAGAACATTTTTTGGAGTGTAAACAAATGAAGTTAGGGATGTGTGGTTTGGTGCACATATGTAGGCAATCCTAATGTGCATGCTTGAATTTTTTCAGACCTACAGAACTGTTAATCGCCAGCACACTGACGATGAATGATGAAGTCTAAGTGAGTGCTGTTTTTGACAAAAAAACTTCACTACTTACCATATTTTCCGGACTATAAGCCGCACCGGAATACAAAATGCACCTGCAAAGTTTTTTTAAAAAAACCTGGAAAATAACATATATAAGAAGAAAAAGCTGCACCTCATTATAAGCTGCATGGTTGAAAGTGTGGAAAAAAGTAGCGTCTTATAGTCGGGAAAATACGGTAATTAAATTTTGTGTAAATCTTGGCAATTCCCAAGTGGACATGATCCACAAACGACCAGACCTGTTGGCAGTGGGCAAGTGGCAGCTTCATCACTACAATGCAACCACCCATTCTTCACATTTGAGAGAGTTTCCTGGCTAAACACACACCCATGCTTCATCAGGTTCCCTACTCTCCCAGCATGGCTCCGTGTGACTTCTGGCTTTTCCCTAAAGCTGATAATGCACCTGAAAGGGAGCAGATCTCAGCCCAGAGAGATGTTGGGAGATGTGTGGCAGACGATGGGGACTACTTAAAAAGTGATTAGTGTAAGAATGTTGTATCTGAATATCAGTATTTCTTATGAATAAAGGACGTTTTTAACACACATAATATTTGTGCTTATTAGACATTTTATTGTGGTTTGAATTCAATAGAACTTACTGAAACACTTACAAACATACAATATATATAGACCCAGACACTCACTGAGCACTTTATATGTTCATATATCATCACTGACCAAACAGCTTCAAAATGGCAACTTTACTGGAGAAGGCAAATATATTCTAAACAAATGCAGTTAATGTAAAACAAGAGTTTAATTAAAGTAATTTTAGAGCAATTCTATTGCTCTATGCATCCAAATGTATGCAAAGAGAACATCTGTAGGGTTCAAAAGATGAAGAAAATCAAAAACAAAAATGGTGATTCGTGGTTTTCAAGACTTAACGGTTTGTTATAAGTCACATATCCAGAAGCTTTAGTATTCATTAGAGGCCCTTTGACAGCCCAACATTACATTGATGAGGTCCTGCAACTTGTGTCTCTACCTTTTCTGAACACACACTGCAGTATGCTATTCTAACAGGACAAAACTCATCTGTACACTGCTGCTGCCTCCAGAGTTCTCGCCTTGAAGACGCAGATACTGTGCCATGGCCAGTCACATAGCCAGACCCTGATTGAAAATGTGTTGGATACTATTGGATACTGACTGAGAATATTGAAGCTACTTGGGATGGATTATCACAGGACACCATTAGGAAGCTCTACAACTCCGTGCTGAGACGTCTGGCATGTTGAGTTATGAGCAACACCATACGGAGAGACACTACGTCTGTATGTTCCACATCAGTCTAAATGGTAATATAATTATTGATGCTGATAACTTTTATTTATTGTTTTGTTTATTTTTGTTTTGGTCTTGTCTCCTTCTTGGCTCCGCCCATTCCCATCTGTGTCTCATTTGTAACCCTGCCCCTTTGTAATCAGTGGTTCCAGGTGTGTCCAATGTTCTTTGCTATTTAAGACCTTTTGTTTCAGCCTGTCTTTGTCAGTCCTTTTGTTTCTGTCATGGTTTGTTGCTGTTTTGCTTCCGTTTTTGTTACTTTGTGTAGAGATATTCAGTTTGTTGGTTTGTTCCCATCCCTGTTTGTTTTGTCATGTTTAGTAGTCATCAGTATGATTCATTTGTGTTGTAGTTTGTTTGTTCATTAAATCCTAACCACAGCGTTTGCGTCCGCACCATCGTTCTGTTCTGTCCGCTCAAACTTGACACACACTAGTGAATTCACGCACCAGGGGGGCAGTGAGCACACAAGCCCGGAGTGGTGGGCAACCCTATCCTTATGAACCAATATAATCATTTACATTCTCTCTCTCTCTCTCTCTCTCTCTGTTGTGGTAATGTCTCTACAGTCCTGTTCAGTTCCAGCTGATGGCTGTGGTTCTTTAGAGAAGTGCTTTATCTGCTTACTCCAGCTGGGGACAGCTCACATGTGTAGAAACCCCACTGGAGTGAAGGGAGAGAGACTCAGAGCTCTGTGTGCAAGTTAGAGAGAGACTTATTAGAGAGAGAGAGAGAGAGAGAGAGAGAGAGAGAGAGAGATATGGGTTTTAGTCTGCTGAAATTTTGCTTGCACATTAATCCTTTCCATGCAGTGAAGACACACACTAGTAAGACAGTGAGTACACACACACACACACACACACACACACACACACAGGGAGAGAGCTCAAGGGCACTGTTGTTGCTCTGAGCTGCTGTACTACAATTGAGGAGAAGCAGAAATCAAGACACATCAGACCAGTCTGTGTTTCTCTGTTAACTGCCCAGTGATGTTTAACTGCCCAGTGATGTTTAACTGCCCAGTGTTGGTTAAATAACAGTTTCTGTGCTCTCCAGTTGTACTCTGGGTTACTGTAGCCTTTTTGTCAGCTCCAATCAATCTGATCACTCTCTAGTGACCTCTCTCGTCATCAAGGTGTTTATATCTACATAACTGAGACTCACTGGACGTGTTTTCTTTATTGCACTATTCAGGTTAAACTCCAGAGGAGGGGTCAGTGATTCCAGTGGCTTAACATTGGATTCCAGCAAAGTCTTGTGCTATTCCTGCTCCGACACAACTGTTAATTGCCAGAGATATCAGCGAACTGTGCACGAATTTTGTACTCTAGGACTGGGTTTGTCTACCCCTGCTCAAAGACTGTTGTGCTGCAAAGCACAGGAGATCAGCAGGTCTAGAAATACTCAATCCAGGCTGTCTGACACTAACAATCATATCACACTGACAATCACAGATCAAGCATGATCTGAAACTGCAGGATTTTATCATCGTGCCACATTATTGGCTGATTAGATAACTGCAAGAAGGAGTTGGTGTATGTGAGTTCTGGGTATAGTACATGTTTGTGCACTGGCAGAGATGTTTTAATAGTCTCGCTGTTTTCTCCGGGTTTTTTTTTCTTTACCCATTCAGGGCCCATTACCATCCTGGAAATGTACAAACACACACACACACACACAGACCTTCACACACACACACACAGTCACTCTAAAACCAGCTAGCCTATCGACAGTGCCATATCCATGCCTGCATAAATGCAAAGCAAAACCTCAGTATACACCAAATGAAATTTCCATAATCGGTGTATTCAGTGGGTAAGCCAGCAGAAAAGACCACACCAGTCCCCCCAGCTCTGTTCATAATTTAGTTTAGAGTCCAATGAAATGGCTAGGCCTGCTCTCCTTCTCTCTCTCTCTCTCTCTCTCTCTCTCTCTCTCTCTCTCTCTCTCTCCCTCTCTCTCTCTCTCTCTCTGTCACTCACTCTCTCTTAGTCTGTTTTATTGTGCTGTTTGTTGTTCATTCACTTCAACATTTAACATTAAATAACAGTTTCCACTTTAATTAAAGATCACATACATTGGATGATGGAGAGCGAGAGAGAGAGAGAGAGAGGGAGAGGGAGAGAGAGAGAGAGAGAGAGAGAGAGAGAGAGAGAGGCATATAGACAGACTTACACACACAGAGATGTTAGGTTAGGTTAGTAATTGCCCTCTCCTGTCCCTCGTCAACAAGTTAATTAAAGAATTATTAACATACTGTAGCTCCTGCACAAGAAGCTCAGGGCTTATTAAAAATGGAGAGCGATACTGGCCATGTCCGTTTCCTCTCCATTTAGATATCTGTGGGACGTGCCATCATGTCTAATTAAGGCTTTGGTGTAGAATTGAGGTCACTCTTTATATATTATCTCAGATCAGCAAATCCTAGAGTGAATATAAAAGTTAGAAATGAACTCAAAGTTGATTGTTCTTAATGTTCACGTGTGTGTGTGTGTGTGTGTGTGTGTGTGTGTGTGTGTGTGTGTGTGTGTGTGTGTGAGAGAAAGAGAGAGAGAGAGAGAGTGTAATAAAATGTATAGCTTGGAATAATGAGCCACCGTTAGATCACTGATATACTAGTTCACCTGAAAATTATAAAATTCTGAAGTTCATTCATATTCATAATTTCATTCAAAGGGATAAGCTGTCATTTTTTATTTATTACATGTGAAGTGAAATATTTCAAGTCTTTTTTGCTTTGTTGTTGATCTGTGTGTTTTATAGTTCATGAAAATCAGAAACCTATTATGATACAGCTATTACAACGTTTAATTTAGGTTTGAATAAATGACTAATCAGACAGTATCAACATTAAAAAGTGAAAATAAAATGTTTGACAGCTTAAATTCATTTCTGAAAAGGAATAATATTCAGATTTTATTAATGCACTACTATATGATATCTCCATTTTTTAATTTTTATTTATTAATTTTTACTTTACTACATTGTGTGAATCTATCAGTTGCTCTTTTAAAGTTTTTTTTAGAATTTGCCATTTTGAAGATATTAATATTTTCCATATACCATTCTGGTGTTTATACAAGTTCAGGCCATGCGAGCTGATTAGTAGACACTCAAATGCATTGTGAATATTTCCAATCAGCAGACTGATACTGTGTTTCTGGAAGAGCTGTGATGTAATAGCAAACTGCAAAGTTAAGGAATTATAATTAGGCAGAAGGAAATGTTAATGCTAATATCATACGTATACAATGCTACATTCACAACGATATACAGGAGTTGGACAGTGAAACTGAAACACCTGGATACTGTGGCTCTTGATACACCACAAAGACTTGCTGTCTTGGTCACAGATGTGCCAGCAAGATGTTCACCAACAATTTGTCCTCTTTTGAACTCTGGTATGTCCCCCATAATGTTGTGTGCATTGCAATTTTTTTAGCAAAACTGTGCTCTTACCTGCTAATTGAACCCTCACACTCTGCTCTTACTGGTATATACAGTATACCAGTATATACAATATATATATATATATATATTATATATATATATATATATATATATATGTATATATATATATATATATATATATTGGTATTATTGGACTTTATTTTTACACATTCTGTTTGTTTTATTTATTTATTACATATGTGACTTTAAGTAAAAACATATTTTTTAAAAAAAACAAAAACAAATTGTGGAGCATTTTTATTGGTCCATTTGTCAAGAAATGGAAATAACTACTAGATTCGAATCAAAAAACTTATTTTCACAGTGATCCTACATAACTGTCTTTGTTTGAGGTGAACAGTCCACCTTAAACAAACGCCTTAATCATTCTTGGTTTGTCCGTCGAGCAGCATATGAATAACATTGTTTGGGGTAAACTCTGTGTGGCCTCGTTTATGTCTATTGGCTATTTATTAGTGTCTGCACACTAATCTAGCCACTCAGTTGGAACTGAAGGACACAAGGACACATCAGAGAGGACTGAGAGATGCTGGAGGCTATTGGGCTGAACTATGTGCTGGTATGTGGGCTTCAAAGCCCCCCGACACACTTCAGAACTGCCTTTTGAAGTGGGAGAGAATGTGATTAGGTAAAAGGGATGGCATTCTGATAGAAGAGAGCGGTATTAACGCGTTAGTACTGCAGAGTGGCACACACCCGAGGGCACGGGGTGGCACAGTATCCACTCTAGCATACACAGTAATGGGATCAAGCAGCAGTGCCAGACTGGAGCACTGGCCACTTTGCCAGGCTGTGCACGGAGAGGATTTATAATGCGCTTCCAGTGCGGGATTAGCCAGACTCTCTGAAGCCTTCAGAACTTCAGAATGCGCCTTAGTCGTGGGCAGGCCTGAACTTGGGCCATAGATTGATATGATTCGCTTTTCTAGGCAGCCATTAATTCCTAGTTAAGTGTGGGTGATGTTTGGTGAGTGCTTAAGCTGCCAGACTGCCATGAGAAAAGAAGATCCTCCTCAGCGCTCTGAAGATCCTCAGAGTGAGGATTAAACTGCTGCTAACTTTCAACACCAGTAACTGCATTTACATACACACCAGTTTTTAAGTATGGGTTTGGATATTATCTTCTACTGTTGTCCGACAACTTTAGTAACTTCACTGACCGCTGTATTCATATTTACACTATCTGGATGAACGTTTTGGGACATCTGTTCTGAAACCACATCATTGCAATAACTTTCTCTACTATCCAGGGAAGACTTTCTACTAGATTGTGGAGCATTGCTGTGAGGACTTGAATGCATTCAGCAACAAAAGCTTTAGGAAAGTCAGCATGTTGGATGATCACCACCCCACCTCATCCCCAACTCCCCAACTCCCAACTCTTCTCAAAATTATTGGATGGAGATCCATAATTCCAGAGAACACATCTAACACCAAGCAAGGTTCCAACAAGTTCATATTTATCTGCTCCAGGGAGTCATATTCTATTGGCAGTGCTTCTCTACAAGAATGAGACCAGCGGCGTGTGCATTTCCACATCTGTGTCAGCAACGACTACAACTTAAAGTAGCTGAATGCTTTCACTAGAAGGGGTGTCCACAAACATTTGGACTTAAATTTTATGTGAAATGGCCAGATGCAGAAATACTAAGTTAATCCTGTTTATAATGGGTTATAGGGTCTGCTCTGATTGGCTGGTTTATTCTGTGAAGAGAGACGTGACTCAGCTATATATACATTGTCTTTGTTAGCCTTGAGTTGACTTGTGCTGCCTATGAGCTCTCCTTCTGTGGACACTGGCACAGGAAAGGCTGTGGTCACAAGGTCTGGTTCATGTAGCAGCCTGTGTTCCCATAACTAGTCTGGTGGTGATGAGCTGCTTTCCAGTGTCAACATCACCATATACTGAGGTCACTTTTTACTGATGCACAGCTTTAGGCTAGAAGCATACTTGCTGTGTGGCCATGCATTCACATACATAACCAGCTGCATCGTAAGCCTGACTGTGGCAGTACTTCATCCCTTCGTCCCTTGGAACTACAAGGTTCCATGTGCATTCTGATCAGTTTTGAGATATTAAGTCTGATGCTGTACACACAGCAAGCAAGATGCATATGCATACACATATTTAACAGCAAGTATATTTCTAGCCTTACTCGTGGAAGGCTTTTGCTAGTCAGTGGGGTTTATGTAAATGCTGGGGTTCTAAATATAATCACTCAGAAATGCCATTTTCCACTTTACAAAAACGCCAGGACGGCTTGTAGATGAGAAAGGGATGTTTTATGTTGTAGTTTTTGTTCATCTATACTGCAGCTGAACAGGCTTCTCTATTGTTCTCTTTATATGATTCATACAACCAATAAACATAGCAGTTTGATGCCATTCCTTAGACTAGGCCGTTGTGTGTTTGTACAGGCTAAATGTTCCCGGCAGCGCAGCGATCATCCCGAATGATTATATTTAGAGAAAATTTTAATATTAAATGGCAGCATGTCAATATTTATGGTAATGCATCATTTTACCAACCATATAAAGTGGGAAATGACATTTAAACACTGAGTTATTTTAAATTCTTCTTACAGGCTTAGCTCATAAATTACCCAAAGCATGCCAATATATCATTTACATCATACATATTTAGTATACGTGCTGCTAAATTAGTTTTGCTCCACGAGAATAAATCCCCCAGCTATGGCAGATATTGCCATTCTGTGGAAAAATTGCTTTTCGGGGCTGCAGGAATTCCCTGGTGTAGGAACATGGATTATTGGTGAGTTTATAAAAATAGCCAATAGACTACAATGTGATTTAAGGACAATAAGCTTTATTGGAAGACTGATCCCACTTATGCATAGAGGTTTATCATATAGCAACACACACTCTCTTTAGTGCCTCTCCATAGGGAGCATATATGCATGATGATTATGCTTCTGCGATGCACACCTGGGACCCTGGTGAAAACGTGAAAACGTGACCCAAGCTCACGTCCTGGTGGAATAAAGCATCTTCAAACTGTGTGACAGGAAGGGCTGATTAGGTTGGATCTTTAAGATAATCAATAAAATATCACTGCATTGTTATAGGAAATATCACAGCATTCATTTATTAACTGTTTGAAAACACGCAGAAAGGGGAAGAAAATGAAATGAAGTCATATGAAATAAGAAAAATGAAGAGAATGACGGCGAACGTCCAGCAGCTTTCTCCCAGTGCAAAGTCTACTGGTTTATTTATGGCCAATAATGCTGGTTTTGCTATGTGTGGTATTAATAACTGGCAATGACTTAGGCTGCACAATCTACCATCACTATGAGGTTTACTTTCCCAGTTTACTGGCCAGTATAAATCAGCAAGAACCAGTTTTAGAATCTATATGTCATAAATTATAGGGACAAAAATATTGGGACCTCTCACAATACTCACACCTGCTATTTCTTCTTTCCAAATGAAAGGATATTAGAAATTATTTGTCCTGCTTTTGTTGGCCTTTTTGTCTCTGCTGTCTCTATTAGATTTTGGCGCATTGCTGTAAGAGTTTGTTTGCATTCAGCGGCAAGAACATTAGTGAGGTCAGGGTGAGGTGGCGTCAACAACCAACCCTATCCCATCCCCAACTCCCCATCTCATACCACATCTGGCATTAGGCATGGAGCCCATAGGTTCATGTTTATCTGCTCCAGAGAGTCCTATTCTATTGGCAGTACTTTTGCACAGGGACTAGACAAGCTGTGTGTGAATGAGTGAAACTGTAGATAGCTGACTGCTTTATTTAAGGGGCTGTCCAGAAAATTTTGGAAAAATGCTGCGGACAGGAGTAGGTGTTTGATAAAACCGATGAGGTAAATGATTACTCTGTAATAACTTTAATAAATATGTTGTGTTTAGAGGTGTGTTTTGCTCTAGTTTTACTGATTATTGAACCTAAATTCTAAGTAAAGTCTTAGTCTCAGTCAATATTAATCTGATCCACAATTCAAGAGTAAGGACACAATGGGTGTTTTCCCACATGGTTTTGGTTGCATGGGCAAAAGCAACAGGAAATAGACAACCGTGTGAAGGAAATGTGACTCAATTGCTTTCAGAGCACTTAAACCACTGTAAAAATCAAAATACTGTGCTGTTACCTTCCATGCTGTTAATGAACTCTGTTAAAATACAGTGGTGAAAACAAAGCATCAAAACTCAATCTGACTTAAAATAGCTCAAACCAGGTTTGTTAAAATAGCTTGGAACAGCTCTCATCCCGAGGCACTGATTATAAGGCAGATGTGCTGTTGTTCATTGACCTCTTGATAGACTGTTTTGTCTTTTTTGTTTTTTGAAATGATAAATATGTTTGTGTAAAGTAGCCAAACAGTGATTAAGGACTTTTACTTTACAATTCTTTTCCACTTCTATTGACTTCTATTGTGTACATGATATTGATACCATGCATATAGATCACAGTTAAACGTATGGGCCTTCTTTGTCCTCATGTAGCCTTCTAAGAGCAACTCTGTTGTCGAGTGTGTAATGATGCAATCCGAGTGCTTTATGAAATCCATTTCCCTTTGGATCAATCTGGCTTAATGTCATGTGTCTCATTCACTTCTTTCCCAGCGCTGGACTTTATTAATAACAGCATTGACTGTATTGATTTCTATCGACAGCTGTGTACTGGGGGAATGGCTTTTCATGCACCACAGTTACCTTCAACTGTGTAGCCCTTAAATCAAGTGGCGTCTCATTAGAGCAGTCAGGCTCACTCTCTCTCTCTCCCACACAGATTGTTGCCTGCCATAAAATGGAGATGTGATCAACTGGAAATGTGAAAGGTGGACTGTTTTCCTATTAGCCATGAATGCCTCCTCTCTCACACATACATTTCTTGTGCTTTATCCACATTTCTGGAAATAATTTCTGTCCACACAAGAATGGTAAACAAAAAAATCTAGGGTGAGCTCACAAAGTTTGAGGTAAAATTCATCAAAGAAGCAGCATAACTGCCAAAGCACACTTAAATACAGTGCAAATGTGTGTGTGTGTGTGTGTGTGTGTGTGTGTGTGTGTGTGTGTGTGTGTGTGTGTGTATACACTACATGACTATGTTGTTTCTCTGATCGCCCTCTGGCACCCACCCTCCTGCCTGCTGCCCAACCAAAGCACTGGAATTGTTTATGAGTTAAATAATGAATCTGATTTTGCTGCTGGTGAATAAATCTTTATATTTTAACATAACAACACAATCCAAGACCCCTTTCAAGCCCCCTGCCTTTCCTTCACATTTCACTCTTTGGCTTCTTTCTGCTGAAAGCAGCAAATGCTCCAGCCAAATGTTTTCCACTTAATCTGTTGTAAGTAAAATAAAACAGAATTAAATCAATAATAAAAAAAAAATATTTAATTGTTATAAAATATAAAAGCAACATCATATAAAATAGAAACAGATCAAATGTATAGTATGTATATATAGTTCACATATATGGCTTCAAGTTCTTAAAGTACTAGGGCACTTTCACACTTTTACACACTTTGTTTGGACATGGGAGTGCTTGATCTGAGGGTTTGATCCAATATAAGAGCTCTTTTTAAGCCCAAGAGCAGTTCAGAGAACCAATCTCCAGTCCTCCTGCAAACGGTGGACGCTTCAAGCAGACTCCGATTTGCTTCAAGTGTGGAAGACCTCAACTCCTGGCACTGCATGTGGAGTTGCAGGATTGGTCTTTTTGACTTCTTGTCTGAATGGCTAAAAATGTATCCTACAAGAAAAGTTCCTTGCTCAGAAATCCACGAGTTGGAAGAGATTCTTCTGTGTGAATGCAAACCAGCAGTATTGAGCTCCTCTATAAATCAGTCCTGGGTGTGGGCTTTGGGACAAACATGGAAACACCTGCAAAGTATCTGTCTGTACATTCATAAGCTCAGCTTCCTGTCCTGGGGTCTTGGGTTCAAGGCCCTATCTGGGTGGAGTATCCAAGTTTTCCCCGTGTCTGCGTGGGTTTCCTCCCAGTTTCCATGGAGATGTTTGTTTGTGAGTGAATGATGTGGGTAAACGCCCCTAGTGCTCAATGCGGTCCAGCAGGTGGGAGGTCATTTCCAGTAGAGAATACACTGTACATGAGTTTTGGAGCTGACCACTCAAATTTCAACACTGAAGAACATAGATTAGAATAGAAACCGCTCAGTTTTCACTGTAGACAGCAGGACAAAATGGATTCAGAGACATGTGGATGAGGTCTAGGAGTGTGCTCTTTTATTGTTGGGCTTATATAGTGCCTTTATTTACTGATGTCAGTTTATGCAGTATAGTGTCGCCTGCAGTGAGGTGTGTTAGGGAAAAATCGATGCAGTGTCATCTGTCTGTGGTCAGGCTTTACATATTGACAAAACAGTATTTATGAACATTTTTGATCAATCATCACAATTTCACACTAGCAGATTTTACCTCCCCAGACTGGGAACACTTGCTGCGAGGGCCTGTTTACATCTGGCATCCACGTGGGTTTTGTATCCATTTAGAATCTGGATGTACGTTGACTGTATGTTTAGACTTGTCATTTTACTTTCCCATATGTGAAGTAAAATAACCACCAGTGCGTCCATAGTTTATGTTTCACTTCCTGTAAAGAACCATTTCTCATCAAAATTGTCCGACTTGGAAAAGAACAGTAACAGTGGGGGTTCTACAACACAGTGGAACAATACATGGTTCTTGCATTGCTGTAATAGCTCTATTAGAGACAGCTAATTTAAAACTCAATGTGTTTCCCCATTTAAACCATTGTGTTTGTGTGGACAGGAGGCCAAAACACATCTAGATTCATGTGGACAGGGCCTAAGACTGTACTCCGTTACTGCTGGGTTCAAATGGAGCCTTCATCTGCTGATGCAGTATAGTGTCACCTTCGGTGAAGTGTGAAAGGGTAAAATCGATACAGTTATCTGCCTGTGGGTTAGGCTTTACATATTGACAAGACAGTATTTATGAACATGTTCGGTCAATCATTACTGATGTCTTGGGTTTAATGACGGCTGAACACAATCCTTAAAATGTGTTACATCTAGATACAGTATATATACTATAATTCATTCAGATTTGCTTCATTGATAATTCATAGTATTCCAACTGTCTTAACCCTTAGAACCTGAGATCCACACTTTGTGGGCAGTTACATGCTGTTTTCTAGGATTCATATCTCAGAATCAGAGTAACCTATAGCTATGATTCACGTATCATAACAAAGTACCAGACTTATCCCATCTAACCTTGATAGTGACTCATGGTGATGAATTATCACTTAGTATTCCAGAAATATCTAAAATTCACTCACCTGAGTTTAAATGCCAAAGGAACTTCCAGTGCATGTTTACTGCTCTGTCCACGTGTACATACTCAGCATGTATGCAGAGTCCGACTTATCAGCAAGAAGGGGTGGGGCTGATGACTTCACTTATCCAAACATTGGGTTATACAGGAAAAGAAGAAAAGCGGGGCTGTGTGACTCAGACTTTGTTCAAATTTCAGAATAAAAGTCCTGCGAAAGTATGATACTGATACATACATAAATACCAAATAATAAAGGACATTCAAGTTGTTTTTATTTTATTTTGACTACTGTCAAGTATATTGAACAGTTTATTTAAAAAATATATGCACAAGTCATTTTTTAATCAAGCATGGTTGAATTCATACTGATATTTACATTCTGTTATTTTGTACATCTTAAATGAAGATGAATTCTAGTAGCCTGCTGAAAATAACAATATCTGGTATGTGTGACTGTCTCCTATAAATACTTTCTAATTTGGTGAATAAAAGTACATCAAATTATGAAAACATCCAACAAAATTATCCGAGAGCACTAAAGGTTAATGAAACCCGATTTGATCATCTGACCTGTATCATCCCAGTCTTCAGTGCTGTATTAATGTAGCTTTCTTGTTATGTTTAAATGATCTAATCATCTCTTTTCTCTCTCTTTTTCCTTCTTTCCTTCTCCGTCCACCTTGGTCTGCTGCTGCGCATTAAGGTAAGTCATATTTCCAAACATGTGATTTGAGATCCTGGCTGAATGCTTATTGTATGATTAACACAGGCGCAGGACTCTGGCGGCTGATGTGGTGGTGGGTCAGCTCTGCTCTTTAAGCGTTCCGTCTAATTTAGCCTGCACCGCTTTCCCGAGCTGGCCAATACCAAGGGTCAGTCCAACCTGCCCCCACATTTCCAACAGAGCGCTTCTCTGGATATCGGGGAACTCATCTTTGGCTGGATTTGCTGGGTTAAATGAGCAGTTTGAGATGCAGGCCAAGGCCTGGGCCAGTAATGAGAGCGTAATGACATTTGGGGCTGGCTGTGTTTGGGTAATGTGGCTAAGCAGTGCACCAAAGGGGGGATTGGGGGGGGGGGGGGGGGTGTTTCAATGACCTGATGGGGGCAGATCACTGATTAAATCCCTGCAAGTTTCATATAGGGAGAGTGTGTATGTCTGAGTATGTGTGTGTGTGTGTGTGTGTGTGTGTGTGTGTGTGTGTGTGTGCATGCGTGCATGTGCTACATGACTGTGCTGTTGCTCTGATCAAGATTTATTGACTGGATTTGTCTGAAGCCCAGGCACTGGCACCCACCCTCCTGCCTGCTGCCCAACCAATGCACAGGAATTATTTATGAGTTAAATAATAAATCTAATTTTGCTGCTGTTGAATAAATCTTTATACTTTATACAACATAATCCAAGACCGCTTTCAAGCCCCCTTCCTTCACGTCACTGTTGCTTGGCTTCTTTCTGCTGAAAGCAGCAGAAGCTCCAGCCCTCGTTTTCCACTTAAATTGTTATTAGATTTGTAACAGATTACTGACCTTGTGCACCCATCCACAGCCCTCCTTCTATTAGCATCCCCACCTTGTAAATTCCTTTGTGACTCTTTGCGAATTGAAAGCATCAATTACAACGTGGTCCGTGGCACGCTAATAAATCTGACTGGCACGATGACATACGTGGCCGTGTCGATGCTTAGCTGAATCGGCTTTTTATCTGCTGAAGCAAAATCAGCTTTGCTTTTGCAGAGAAAACTTTACTTTTGTCAGACGCTCAGTATGCAAATGTGGCCGTGAGTTATGGCCTGGGCCCAGCGATGTTTCATTCCAACACAAGCCTTGTCTTTTGTGTGTGTGTGTGTGTGTGTGTGTGTGTGTGTGTGTGTGTGTGTGTGTGTGTGTGTGTGTGTATTGTAAATGAACGAATGCACATATTCCATGTGATCTTTCATATTGCAGTTTTGATGAATGTCTCCTTCCTTGCCTTCTAATGTGACGTGAAATGAATGTGTTGCTCGGTTGCACCTTTCAATTTGTTCCCGTACTGAACTATGCCAGTGGCGGCCGTCATGGCCAGACTGGCAGATGAGGAGTCCCAGTCACCCTTGACATCTCAAATTGGGCCCACTTGTAACTTTGGGTAACATTATTTTGGGAGCAACTGATGTTAGACCTGTTCCTTCTTACTGTTTAAAACTAGATCTTCACAATATGCACAGAAAAGTACCAGAATACATTACACACTATATGTCCAAATGTTTGTGGACACCCCTTCTAATGAATGCATTCATTATAAATTATTCATGCATTGCAATTATGATTAACAAAATATATATTGGTGTATTATGTTTTAACACACACACACACACACACACACACACACACACACACACACACACACACACACACACACACAACCACTACCTAAACATGACAGATTGAAAGGGAAGGAGGTCAGCATTGCTTTAACTAGTAGAATTCTCATAATGACTCGTACAGGGACCACAGAGAGCCTCTGGATGGCATTAGTGGAGAAGAGCAGAGCGACCCCATAGATCACGCTCCCTCACTGCCTCTGGGGCTTTCCATCACACCCAATTACTGTGGCCCAGGCCATGTTGGCCTTTCTGTTCCAGGTTTTGGGTCAGGACCTTCCTGCACTGCAAACCCCTGTCCAGGTACACCAGGGAGGCAGCTCAAAAGAACAGGACACATCAATGCAAGAGCTTTGTACCACTGTGTATCTTCTCCCTTTGAGAAGCCTAGATCAGTGTGCTGGCACAACTGATGGCACTATTTAGTGTGGTGGGAAGGTAGACCCTACCATTTGGCATGGTGTTTAAAATAAAATAGGAATATTATATTTTTGAAGTGTTACAGGTTGTAGATATGTATTAAAGTATCATTTGTGTTATTTATTGGTTTGTCATTCTTGAAATGTTTACACAATCAAATGAGGGCTGGACAGTATATCAATATTTATATCTATATCAGGATATAAACACAGCACAGTCCTGAGGTTATTTCCACCCCCTGCTCTTAGCTGCTCCTCTACTCTGCTCTCCTCCACCAAAGCTCTGTCAAGATGGTCATGGACTGTATATTTGGGATATGATTTTTTTTTTTGTACATAATACCCAGCTCTTATCCAGAGCGAATTACAAGGTTAGTCACATTACATTAGTCACATTACAGATTACACATCACACACATTACACATTACAATTATATGTTCAATCAAAAAGCAACATTGGTTTGTTCTATTGGCTCTAAATAGTCCTCAGTAAGTGCACTACAAAAGCAAGGTAAATCACTGTAAAGAGACAGTTTGCTGAACAGTAAGTGCGGTAGATAATGACTTCAGTCCGGCAGTGTTTTAATCAGGTCTGTGTGTGTGTGGTAGAGCTACTCTGGCTAATCTGTTCACCTGCATGAGTTCCACCTTGGGTCATACACACACAGTTACTGCTGGCACAACATAACACACTGGCCTGTCATTTTTGCGGCCCACACAATCCGCCGCGCGCTGGGTAATTACTGTCTGCCTGCCATATTGTTTTGGCTGTGCCGTGCTGATTTGAGGGATCACACAGCTCTGCTGCGCACCTTTAGACGGCGGCTCCAATTTGTATTCTAGTGAGGATTCATTAGTGTATGACTCTCTCAAAGCTACAAGGCACGGAGGGTTACAGTAGGCTTTTACTTGCTGATAATTACTAAACCAATAAGCTTTAAAACACTGCGAGGGTCTGAAAAAGTGCTTGACCCCAAAGGACTGGAGTTACCAGTATACCAGAAGTGCTTACAGGAGAAGAAACAGGTTGCTTACTAAGGGTTTCTCTCTGTTTGAGCTATTTCCAGCCTGCCGTGTGTAACAGTCTCCTGAAAATGGGTGGAACGAAAAGGATCTAAGTAACGTTTTAACTTCATGTTCATTTTTTCTTCACACTGGCTCACATGCTGCTCTTATTTTCATATGAGGCACAGGATTTCGCTCAGATATCACAACAGTTCGTCATTTTCTTTGCTGTAGATCCTGAGAAACTGGACTCAGATTGGGCTGACATTTTAAAAGCTTTATATCTAGACAGTTTGAAATTACAGCTAAACCATTAGGCAAAACATACTCTCTGCGAAGCCACAATTGCAAACTCAACGTGGGTTCTAACAGCACAGTGGTGGTTAGTACACTCAGTACTCAGGGGTCAACAGAGGACAAATCATCAAATCAACTGGTCCACCATGACAGCTGGAAAAAACAAGTCAGTGTTACAAGATTATTATCTTGTTATTTGTCCTTGTGGTATCCCTTGTTGCGATGTTCAAAAAGCATGTACGTTTTGGACCTTAGTTTGATCTCCAGTATTCCTGAAAACTAAAGTCCCTCTTCTTTAAACTATGTGCATCATGCCTAATGCCAGGAGTGGGCTAGAGGGGTATAAAGCCCCCCAGCACTGAGCAGTGGAGCAGTGGAGCTGGAATCATAGTGCTCCATCCAATACTTGATGAAATGAATTGGGATGGTGGAGTTGGGGTGGTGAACATCCAACATCCTGACCTCTCTTGCTCTTGTTGCTGAATGCAATCAAATCCTCACAGCAATGCTCCACAATCTAGCAGAAAGGTTCTAAGTGTCTCAGCACTGCATTTTAAGCAAAGCACACTACAGGGTAGCTAATCAGAGGTCTCTTGCATATTAGAGGCACAGTAATATAAACAACTTTTGGAAAAACATCATGTAAAAAAATAATGATATTTTTTATTGGTGCATAAAAACACAATAATATGACTTAATGAAATTAATAAAATGCTGTTTAAATCGATGCCATATTTGGTCAGTTCTTCTCTCTCAAACCTGCCGGACTTCATAATCTATCTTATCGGCACCCCTCTGAAGGCTTGCCACCTTCTTGTAAATATGAGCTTCCAGGATTAGCTGTGCAGTTCAGAATGGGAGGATCCTGCATGAGAGAGAAAGAGAGGGAGGAAGGTGCTCAGATGGAGAACAGAGCAGCTGGTTCATCTAATGAAAGCCTCCCCTGATGTTGACTCTGTGCTCCTGATAATGATGACCTTGGGTGCCATTACGGTGAGAGAGAGGGAGGAGACCGTGTGAGAGCTGTAATTTTAAAGACAGTGCCAAATACTCTAATGAGGGGAGGAGGCCCTGTGGATGGGCCAGGTTGTGGAGGAGGGTGCCTGGACAAGCAGGAAACACGTAATCAGCTCGTACCCTGACCTGTCTTAGAGCTCTGGAATACCTCATTTAAGTACCGATTAACCTGTAGACAGAGCGGGGGTGGGTAATTCTGTTTTTTGATCATTAAGTCTCTGTCAGCGAAGTGTGCTGCCTTTAGGCATGCTACTACTGCTGTCATACCTCCACTGTAAATGACACTCAGTGAACACTTGATTAGGAACATCGGTACACATACTGACTCATGCAACTGTCTAATCAGCCAATCATGAGGCAGAAAAACAAGGCACAAAATCCTAGCTTTGGGCCATACTATCTCAGTACCATTGCTGACCACGTGCATCCTTTGATGACCACAATTTGCTCAACTTCTAACGACTACTTCCAGCATGATGAGGCAACATGTCATAAATCAAAGTTTCATTAGTTTCATTAACATGACCTGAGCATGAGTTCACCATATGAGTAAGATCATGACTGACCTTCCCAGTCATGGGATCTGAATCCAAACTGCCAGACTTGTGTTGACTATATATTGTGTGCTTAGTGGCAAACTGATGATTCTCCATGAATGATGGTTCATTGCTTAGAAAAGTGGTAGTGAAGAACGCTAAGGAACGTCCTCAAGAGCTCACTGTGCACTTTGTTACTAAACCAGAAGAATAGACCCTCAGAAATGGGTAGATGGGGGAATTAGAGATGCCGTCCAGACTATCTATGCCGAGTCTATTTACCCGTAACAGTTTAATCAACATACTATAACATTATTGTAGCATGTTGATGATATTAACATTTCTGTTCAAAATACAGTACAGAAATGTAAAGAATTAAAGAATAAACAATTAAACTGCAGTGAGCTGATGTTAATGTTCAGTTCTGTTCACCCAAACTGGGCAACTCAACTGGCTTTTTTATTAGAAGGTTTAACACAACAATTATTGAACTGTTTCTTTTATGTCAACTAGACTAAAGTAAATGTCTGAAGAACCACGTCATGCCAAAACAGCGTGATGTGCTTTTACATGACCGACTGAGTGGATATAATCACCTTTTTACACAGTGAGGCGAAAAGGCCAACAGCTGAAGAAGGTTTTACAGAGTTTTTATTACGGCAGTTTGGTTGAGAAACCATCTACTGTGGGGTTACGATGCCTGTTAAAGGGATTAGGTGCTCCATGTGCAGTATAGTGATACAGAAGACACAACAGAGCTTTGGTTTACTGACTTTGACGGTCATTGCATGTTGTACCCAGAGTTCTGCCCACAACCACAGATCCATTTCCTCAGCCAGCATCCTGCTTCATCAGCAGGAAGTGAAATGGAGTTTTTGGGCAGTGAAGTGACCTGTTCCTAGCAGAGGCCACTTAAGACTTACTGCCCCTCACTGCTCTCTCTCTCTCTCTCTCTCTCTCTCTCTCTCTCTCTCTCTCTCTCTCGGGTTAGAGTGATAGGCCGTAGCTCAGTCCGAGTGACATTCTCATCAAAGGGCAATCAGCAGTAGATTTTCTGAAAGTCTGTTCCTTCAAACCTGCAGGCAATAGCATTCACAGTGAATTGCGTTTTAGAGGACATGATGACCATTCGTCATGGAGCTTACTTACAATAGAATGTGCTCTCACTCTGGGCTGACTTTGCAGAGAACGGAATGTCATTATCAGCTAAAATATGAAAATGAGTTGAGAACAGATTCGACTCCATTGCTGCACTCTATAGCTCTCCTAATGACTTGTGTGTCTTTGTCCATATACTGATTACAACATTTGTCTGGCTGCGGAGATTGCAGCCATTTGACTGGAGTTGTTAGGGAGAGGAAATTGTTGTCGTAACAAAGCCTTCTATTTCTGCAATGGCGACTTTTTCACTCCTTATTCTTGTGCTCCCTGAAGCTTTGTGTGACTGAGCTGTTCAGTCTTCTGTAGTGAGGCAGAATAAATCCAGTTGTGCCTGGTCCTTACAGATGTTATGCTGGCTTCCATTGAGGGAGGTTCTGTTTCTCAAAATATCTCACCAAATTTCTCAGCAACTAACGTGACTTTAGAAACATGACAGACACTGGAGCCACAGTTTGCAATGCCCCTATTAGTATGGATCATAATTAAAATGTGAAAATTAGTGGACCACTGCTGGAAGTGTGTTTATTAGTGTAGAACTGACTATAGAGTTGTGTCTCCACAGCTTGTATGCAAAATCACTACTGCAGTGCTACCTCTGAGGCAGACCAATGCAATTGCTTCAGAAAATAAGCAGTTTAAATAACTCATGGGCAGATCTTCAGAGATTCCTGTAGTTTAGTTTGAGATTTTGTTGTTTGGTGTTGGTTACTAGGAAAACTAGCCTACTATCTTCTTGAACGCATACCAGCATACAAGCAACCAAAGAAAATGCTGCCTTAGAAGCAAGCGGGCTTGTCCTCCATGCAGTTTTCCAAGAAGCCAACACTATATTATAATAAATAAATAAATTGAAAACTGTTCTATAAATATACGTATATATGACATATGTGCTCTTATGAGCATATACGTCTTTTTAAAGCTCCACCTCCTGGTTATTTTCACTTGTTATTCTCAACCAATGGCATTCATTCTGCCTCAGAGGTAGAGCTGCCTTCAGAGCCGTTTTTAGGGGAGTGATTTTGCTCACAAATGTCTCATCAATGTATTTACAATGTTTATTATCATGAAATCAGTTTTATCCTTCATACCTCCAACCTCACAAGTCCCAGAAACACACAAAGACAATGACCTAAACGTGCAATTTATCACCCACTAAATGCACGAGCATGATAATCCCAACATAAACACAAAGGTAACACTTCCCATAACTACAATGAGCCCATCACTGTGTCTGCAGACTAGTTCAGTCTGTACCAGAGAAGGGTGAGTTTATAAAGTCGCAGGGTGATTTCCCTAAAGCGACTGTAGCGAACTCACAATCCGTGCGAGCCAGTGGGAAACTAGTGGTTCCGCGCCCGAGTCCACCACACACTCCATGGGGATGCTAAATCTCAAAACACTGAACAAGTTTAGAAGTTATAATTCAAAATCAGGGCAGCCAGTGATTGGGTGATTGGTGGGTGGTTGGTGTGGCGCAACAGATAATTCCACCACACCATGTGGGAGACTGGGATTCGATTCCCAGTCTGGGCAGCTATACTGTTAAGTAACCTTGTAATTCTCTCTGGATCAAAGCGACTTTGATGCAAAGTGTAAGTGTAAAATGATTTGACCTTGAGTAGATTGGAGGTCTTGCTATACCTCTTGTTGAGATGGTGTTCATCTGACTAAATCGATGTAATTGTGCAACTTCATTCAATATGTTGCACAAATAGCAGTTGAGTGAACTTTCCACACAGCAAAGGGTTTGATTGATTGAGGATGAAATGCAGTATTTTCCCACCAGTCTTAGAAATGACCATAATGTGTCATAACACCACCTACCACATCCGCCCTTAACAGCTAAAACTAAGCTACAGAGATTATGGGAACTTGTAAGCATGTAAAGGTGGTTTTGACTTCAAAAACCACCTTCACAAGCCTTGTTTCTTGGAAAACCTACAGAAACATTAAGACTGGATTATACACACCCCACATCACAGGATAATCTGAGAAGAGAATTGGATAAGGCCAGCTTGAAATTGGGACTCTTTCCGCATTTGTCAGGAGGTTGAACTGGCCTTAAATTCAACCTGATGTGTGGGCCAGCAGTTAGAGAATATGTAAAACCAGTGTAAACCAGTTGCATTTGTGCATGTATTTAAATGTTTATAACTGGGAACAGTACACTTGAACAACTTGATCCATCCATCCATCCATCCATCCATCCATCCATCCATCCATTATGATATTGCCCACCTCTAAATAGGAGGAGGAAATCAGTCTTAACTTACTAAATAATTACAAGGCTTGTTTATGACTCACTTGTATTTTTTATTAAATTCCTCTTCTTTTTTTGCTTGTATTCAAGCTGTTACAGGCAGTACAAGTGGAAACAATTGTTTTATGTACTAATCTGTAGCTACACTGAACTGTTAACCTACGCGCAGAAAAGACTTGGCCAGCGGGTTACTGTTTTTGCTGTCATTTAGAACAACAAATATTTGCTGTCTGTTGGGGGGCACAAACAAAGCACATTGCCGTTGCCCTGTGGGTCTCAGCTGGCTGGAGGGCTGTGTTTGGCATGACTGCTGTATTCAGGACAGATGGAGAAGGGTCAGTTAAACACTTATATGGCTACTGAGGCAACATTGATGAAGGCTGCCAAGGCAGGCCTGGTGACAGCCTGGCTTCACTGACAGAGATTAGAAACAGCAGTAGTTACAGCCAAGTGCACTAGCATGGGTCCATACCGCCTGCACTCCGCTATCTTTGTTCTGCACCACTTGTTATATGGAAAATGCTGCACTGTTAACGTTTTGCTCTGTTAGTGGTTGCTTTCTTTACTGGCATACACGTTCATCCACTCGCCGTTGCACTTTCAAATGGGAGCATATTATGAGTTATATTTCCAACCTATTTATACTGATGATTCCAGGGTGCACAGAATCATCAGTTTAGCATCATAAAGTTCATATTCATACCATGAATATCATGAGCTCCTGGCATTGTTTTAACATTTTAAGCACCAGCCAGTAAGAGTGCTACAGGGACATTTGGGCTAATGATGGTCTCTTCCAAAATACTGCTCAACAGTGCTGAAAGTCGGAAGAGATGTGACAAATGTATCAGCCTTGTCCATTCCAGACTGTTGGTGTGGTCAGGCAATAGAGAGTGTAAAGTTGGCTAAAACTAGACATCAGACAAAGCTGGCAACACTTAATTATCAGTCAGTAGAAGTATTATTAAAGGGGTGCTACAATGAAATGGAAAACTATTTCTTGGCTTACTGGAATAATGAGATTGCGATACTTGGAAGGAAACCTCAAACGCTGTCATTCCTCCTTCAAAACAAAAACCAGTATAACCAAAACAGTTATAAATGATCCAAAACTGTTCCCAAATTGTTATAGTCATGATTCATTTTATTTACATCCCCAAAATATGTATCTAAAAATGTATCTCTCAAAAACAAAATCCTTTCAACGCCAAAAGCTCAGACACAGTAATATCCCACATGTCAGAAGAATTCACTAGGCCAAGGAATAGTTTTTAATTCCATTCTACCTCCCCTTTAATCATACTTCTAGTGACTGATGGCTAAGAGTTGCCAGCTTTGTTTCAGCTTTGTCTGACATCTATAGTTGGGTAGTGGTTACACATGTACCTCCCAGTGCTGAGGTCTTGGGTTCAAGGCCCTGTTTGGCTGGAGTTTCCATGTTCTCCCCATGTCTGTGTGGGTTCCTCCAGGCACACTGGTTTCTTCCCATATTCCAAAAACATGGAGATCAGGTGAACTGGCTACTCTTAATTATGAATGTGAGTGAGGGAATGTATGTTTGTATGCCCAGATAGAGATTGGCACTCTGTTCTGGGTGAGTGAGTGCCAGTGGGCGGTGGTTTTTGGTAGAGAGTATGCTGTGTGCAGTTGACTGCCTCTTGTCTCTGGTGTGCTCAGTGGTTGACTGATATTGGTTAAGCTCAGGGAAATCTGTCGAACTCTGTAACCGTAGTTAATCTTATATGCAGTGCAGAGGTCACTGAGAGTCATGAACATTGTCCAGCATGCTCATGAGGAAACACCTCTTCATAATCAATTTACACACTGATATCCTATGACTTTTGGCATTTAGGTTGTTTATGCAAAGTAGACAACAGGATACTGTAACAGTGTCTCAGTAATTACAGTATGAATTACTGAAGCCTTGTTGTAAGCTGATCTTGGGGCAGTGCTGGGACTGAGACAGGCTTTGTTGCACTGAACCAGGCTGTTATCTCTGAAAATCAAATAAATAGACTGTGTGAAACTGAAGAACTGAGTACGAATGCTGGCTGAAACACTGAAACACAGGACACACATGCTGCCCCTATTTAAACACAGCAATAATTCACATTAGGCTTACACACTCTCCCTCTATTTCAGGCGCCTAAATTCCTGTTATTTGAAATTCCATCTTGGCTATTCCATCTTGGGGCTGTGACAGTGGCCAGGCTGGTGGGTGATAATACAGTTTATTAAAAACCTGCCGCGTTGGGTGTTTTGGAGGAAGGCCAGGGTCATATGGGGAACTGTAACCTGTGTCATCTATAATTCATAGCAAGAATATGCTCTTCTTAGCCGGATTAAAGTTTAATAACTCCTGACATGGGCTTGGGTAAATACTCCTTCTGAGTGTGTGTGTGTGTGTGTGTGTGGGGGGGGTGTGCTTGCAGTTGTGGCCGGGCCTGCTCTGAGGTAGAAGGTGCAGGCAGGTGTAAGCTGGTCTAAAGCTCTGAGAAACCCAGCGTCAGCAGGGCCGCTCTACTGAAGCACTGCTGAAATGTGTTTCCCTTCAGATAAGGCCCGGGTGTGAATAGGGCCAGTGGAGGGGGGGTGTAGACACTATCTGCCCTGGCGTTTTATTGTGCACCACACAGATTAGATGAGCTGAAATGTAATACCTCTGCAGAGCAGGCAGGAAACCTTTAGCAAGGAGTCGTGTCCACAACTGCTGAAAGAACTTCGAGACTGATGCAGTGGCCATCATCATATTCCTTCCTCTCTCTGTCCCTCTCTACCCCCGTCCTTTCTCTAAATATGCTTCATTACCTCTCTTTCTCACCTGCTTTTTGCATCTCTCTCATACTCTATCCTTCTCTCTCACTCCATTTTGACTCTGTCTCATATTGTCTCTCTCCTCACCCTGTTTTTGACTCTCCCTCTTTTCTCTCTTGCTCTCACATGCTATCTGTCTCTCTCTCTCTCTCTCTCTCTCTCATCGTTCTCTCTCTCTCGCTCTCTCATCTTTCTCTCTCTTTCGCTCTCTCTCTCTCTCTGTCTGTGTCTTGGTCTCTCTCTTTCTCTCTAAATTGCATTAAAATGGTTGCAGAGCACAAGAATATGCTTCACGTTCAGTTATAGAGGGATAGAAATATGAAGGAATGTGATGATGGCCACTTATTAAAGAAGAGACATGAGGAAGATATCCTGCAACTTTGTGAGGCATGTGAGCTGGAAGCCACGTGAAATACAGTGGAGACTGGTGGGCAGGAGATGTAATGAAGATATTCACAGAAGCAAAAATTCTATATGACAGGGACATCATTCATGATTTTATGTGATTTGAAATATGATCTTGTTCCAGCAGAACATACTGGAAGAGGGATTGAGCCCATTCCAGTATTCCAGCAATGATGCTGAAGTAATAGTGTTGCTGTTGCCTTGTACAACGTTATCTCCAACCTGAACCTTACCGACTGAGGTGTAGACCAATTGAGGACATATTCTATTCTGATCATTAATGGATTATTACATGTATATGGATTAAACAGGGCTATGTTTTCTTCTCTCCCTCTTCCTCGCCCTGTTTTTGAATCTGTCTCTTTCATTACCTTTTTCACTCCCTTTAGACACTCTTTCTCATACTCTGTTTCACCCCATTTTCTACCCCATACTCCCTTTATCCCTCTCCCGCTCATCTCAGTTTTGATTCTCTCCCTTTTGACTCTCTATCTTTCTCACCCTGTTTTTTTTTTCTCTCTCATTCTTACTATTTTTATTCTCTCCCTTTCTTATTGCCTTTTCTCTCTCTCTCTCTCTCTCTCTCTCTCTCTCTCTGAGAGAGCTTAACATTGCTCTGTCTCTCGAGCAGCTCTATACAGAGGGGGTTTTGCCATTGACTTGTGTTTTGTCACTGTTTTGACGGCTCTAAAGGTGGTACGGCAGACTGGACAGTACTCACTGCCCTGTATACTGTGGGATTATAGCTGTCTGTTAAAGCCGCCCTGTAATTATGAGATCTCTCTTTCTCGCCAATACTCAGACAGAGAACTACCCCCATGCTGCGGATGTTAATGGACACCTGCAGGAGCAAACAGTATGTTTAATGAGAGTAAACAGGCTGTAAACATTAGCAGAATGGGTAGAGAAGACAGTATGAGAAGACTGGTATGCACTGTCATTTGGAATCTTTGATGCACCAAACCAAAAGCTTTCTCAGACAGTCCTGCTGAACTTCGTACTCCTAGTCTTTGGCACCACTTGGCACTGGCCCAGCTAATTAACCCCTCTAATTGGTCCTGAGAATTGTGGATTATAAATTGAGAAATCTGGTTTGTCACAGAGGGGTCCCCTGGTGGAGGAGGCAGTCTGTAGATGGAATAGGGTTTGGGGGAGATGAAGTATGAAGTGTCAAGCGTAACCACAATCCATCCGCAGAGACAGGAAGAAGAGAGATGGGATGCCCTCCAAGGAGCAGACCCAAGACACTCATTTCATTTTCTCTTTAACGCCACTTTAAAATTCCCTTATTAAAGCTCGGGTGTGGAAATGCGCTTCAGTGGGCTTCCTCGATGGGCTCTTTTCATTGGCAAGATTATTGTATAATGGCTTTGATACCATTTGCACGTGTTAAAGAAGCTTAGATGTCACTCTGTAGCACCACTCATGCTATTAAAGCCAGACTGCTATTCTTCATTACCCCACCCAGCTTCAGGTATGACCAGCCAGCATGCAGTGATTAATGATGTCTTCATAGGCTAACGTAGTTATCATAAATATGAATTCTTGACCTTAACAGTTACATTTAAATGTCCGTTCGAGTTGTAGTTTTCAGCATTTGCCATTTCCAGAAATGTCTTTGATATTGTTTTGTATTAGAAATGATTTATTTCATTATTGAGGAGCAATAGATGATTTTTTTTGATGGTGCTTATTTTTGTGCATTACCACGTGGTAAAATATTGAGATCACATGATACATTTAGGCAGTGTAATAATATTCTTAGGTCCATATTAATATATTAAGACCATATGAAAATATATTAAGGCCAAGATGGAAATATTGGAATGTAATGATGATTTAGAGTAATTCAATGATTACAGTATCAGAGTGAAAGCAACATTTTAATTGGGAAAACCAAACCATTGAAAGGAGGCTGTAGTACCCTGTTGGTTCTGTATGGCATCGTGCAGCACATTTGCACATTGGGCCTGTAGATCCGGCACACTCGTAGGTCTCAAAGCAGGTGTACCACTATTAGAGGGACTGTCTTATGCGATGGCTCCCCAGATCAGCACTCCAGCTGTTGGGGCAGTGTATCATTCCACAGCAAAGGCAGGATTGAATCGTTCACTACAAGGCCTTTATATTTGAACCTGTTCAACATCTGATCCCAAACAGAACCTGGACAGAACCTTAGTAAAGTAATTCTGATTCTGATTCTGATCTGATTTGTCACTAAATACAGTTTTTGGGAGGCCCCCATTGACCAAACCCCTTATAGAGACCGGAGTAAGGGTTGAACCCTCAACCCCAGGCCCCTAGAACTATGCAGTCCTGAAAAGCAGGAGGTTCTCTGAGTTGAGCATCAAGACCTACCATAGGTCTACCAGAGGCCTAATCAGACATCCTACGTTTTTGGAGAGAGGTACAGCACACAGTTCTGAAGTGCCAAAGCCTACATTACAAAAACAATTAGTGTTTGGGGAACGGGGGTGTGTGGCCTGCTGGCCTTCTGACATCAGATGAATCACACACAGGGGAGGCAGGCTGGGTGTGATGTGGGAGGTCAGGCGGATGTGAACGCTGCCATGTCCTGATGATATATTTACTGTGTGTTTTTGTGTGTACGTCTGTGTGTGTGTGTGTGTGTTAGTCAGGCTTTAATTTGCCGCTCTAATTAAGGATGCTGATCCACTTGTGGGGACTGATTGGAATCGTGTGCAGCATGCAGATACTAATGGAAAGCTCATAACAGTACAAAGAGCAGAGCGTGAACCCTGCTGTAAGTAGATATGGCTTGTGACGGGCTGTTAACCTCGCTGACCCACGCTAGATTACGCCACGGCTTTCACAGTGAGCCTATCTACAGATGACATCTTCCAATCACCAGAGCCCAGAGATGCAACTGCTGTTTGATTCCCTGGGTTCTGCTGGAACCTGGTTGGTTCAGTGGAGGTGTGGCTAATTTGACAGTAGAGAAATATTCCCATTGATCCAGAACAGGAGGGAGGAAGTGATGCTTGTTTGTTTGTTTCTTTGTTTATTACACTCTTAAAGTATCAATAATAATAAGTATCAATAATAATAACAATAAGTATCATATTGCTCAGCTGTGTTGTGCAACACTACCGTAAAAATGGAAGGTGTGCTAAATGATTCTCTGAGGGATAAGATCCACATTTGACTCAATGAGCATAATCTAATAGTGTATACTGGTCAGTGACTCACTCTGACCTGGCTCTGAGTGAACTCTAGTGGTGTATACTGGTCAGTAACTCAATCTGACCCAACCCTGAGTCTAATATAGTAGTGTATACTGGTCAGTGACTCAGTCTGATCACACTCTGAGTGTATTGTAGTAGTGCATACTGGTCAGTGACTCAGTCTGATCACACTCTGAGTGTATTGTAGTAGTGCATACTGGTCAGTGACTCAGTCTGATAACTCTGAGTGTATTGTAGTAGTGCATACTGGTCAGTGACTCAGTCTGATAACACTGAGTGTATTGTAGTAGTGTATACTGGTCAATGACTCAGTCTGATCACACTCTGAGTGTAATATAGTAGTGTATACTGGTCAGTAACTCAGTCTGATCACACTCTGAGTGTAATATAGTAGTGTATACTGGTCAGTGACTCAGTCTGATCACACTCTGAGTGTAATATAGTAGTGTATACTGGTCAGTGACTCAGTCTGATAACACTGAGTGTATTGTAGTAGTATATACTGGTCAGTGACTCAGTCTGATCACACTCTG
Organism: Acestrorhynchus altus; assembly: GCA_034509495.1. Taxonomy (NCBI): domain Eukaryota; kingdom Metazoa; phylum Chordata; class Actinopteri; order Characiformes; family Acestrorhynchidae; genus Acestrorhynchus; species Acestrorhynchus altus. Next base: position 7,186,294 of record CM067517.1, read on the forward strand.
AGTGTATTGTAGTAGTGCATACTGGTCAGTGACTCAGTCTGATCACACTTTGAGTGTATTGTAGTAGTGTATACTGGTCAGTGACTCAGTCTGAGTGTTTATGTTTTTGTTGTGAGATTTTTTCTTGATATTATTGTAATGATTTTAAAATATCTATATGCTTTTCCTCGTATATGGTATATAGCATATGGTGGATATGGACTTTACTCATAGAACCCTGGACACAATTCTGGAGCATAATTAGTCATAATCTACATAATATATGCATGTCTATAAGTTCTTCATCCGTTAAAATATACTAATCATAATCAATTTTTATTTCAACATTTCCTCTTAGTATTTTTTGTCCCACTGCAATTACATGCTGTTATTCATTCACCTCTGAAAGCTCTTCTGTCCGAGCAGTGTTATAGAGTTACCAGTAGAGGGAGCACTTCTCCTGGTAGGAGCTCACCTTCTCCAGCAGCACAGTCACTCTGATGAACAGAACACAGCCTGCAGTGTTTCCCGCACCCTCTGCCTGCTTTATTCAGGCTGAGTTTACTGATCAGGAAACACTTCAGAGGTTTCAGTCAGTCGCAGAAGAGCCTCAGCCGTGATTTAATCAGGGACACATTTGTGGAATTTGTTAAATAAAAGGAAAATGACCTCCTGTTGGTCTGCCAATATGTTATGAGTCTCTCTCTCTCTCTCTCTCTCTCTCTCTCTCTCTCTCTCTCTCTCTCTCTCTCTTTCTCTCTCTCTCTCTCTCTCTCTCTCTCTCTCTCTCTCTCTCTCTCTCTCTCTCTCTCTCTCTCTCTCTCTCTCTCTAATCCCCATGTTGAACTGTGGTAGTGTTCTGAGTAAATGAGAGCTCAGAATGAGTGAGTGGTCTTTACAGACTGAAACACTATATGATTCTCTTCATCATAAAATTTAACGACGGGCTTCGGCACCCAACTGCAGCGCGAGGCGTGAAAACGGTGAGCCGGCCGTGCGAATGGCTATGACCTGTTAAAAGACAACTTCTGCCAAGCTCTGAAGAGGTATAAAATCAGGAAGAGATGGAATTTGATACGGCTTGGACTGAAGCTCCGTTTCCTTTCTGTGGCCGGAATAGAAGGCCCTGTTTCACACTTTGTTTGGGAGACATATAGTTCAGAGAGTCATTTAACATTTTCCAGTCCACATAAAAGCTCTCATTTGCCTTCATTATTGCGATAAAACCTTGACCAGTCCTGCTGAACTTTTTTCCTGACTAAATTAAAGAGGGACTGGAGCCATCAGATAATGGCGTGAAAATTACAGTTTCTAATTTCCCCTTTTAGTGAGACGTCGCATACAAATATGCAAACGTGACGGTTTAAATTATGATCTGAGAAACGTTCAGATGAGATATTTTTGAGCCGGTTTGATGGCTGGGTGACCAGAATGGGGTGATTATGTAAAACAACACACACATACACACACACACACACACACACATACACACACACACACACACACACACACACACACACACACACACACACACACACACTTCCATGGCATTCCAAGCTCAGCATGCTAAATGTAGTCTAATTTAAATTTGACAATGTGTGCATTTCTGTCTGAAAGCAATGAAAGGACTGAAGTCAAAGGAATCAGAAAGCGGAACATGCAGAATAATCACCACTGTGACATGTCATGTCACCCTGTCTAACCCTGAGTGTCAGAGCTTACACACACACACAGACACACAGACACATAAACACACAGTTAAACCGTCTAAATGCATTTTTTCTTTATATTACAGATCATTCAAAAGCAGCATCTCTGTATTGTTAAATCTGACTGTCACAGCATCGAAGCTGATATATTGATTGCAGAGTGGACACTCATTAGCATTGTCTGGACTCATCACAGTAACTTATCAATATCCTGCCATGTTAGACTGGATACAAGCTGTCTAGTCTTAAAGCTGTCTGGCGTTGATTCATATTCACAATATAATGATGCATACACTTATTGACAAAAATAACACCAAGAAGGAGTTGTTGGAATGGAATGAATCTTTCTGTGTGTGAATGTAATGGTGATCTATGTTAGTGATTACAGTATTAGAGTGAAAGGATCAGTTTACTCGGGAAAACTGTACAATTGAAATGAAGCTCTATTACCCTCTTGGGCATCTAGTCTGGATACAAGATGAGATACGGTTGGTTATGTATGGCATCCTGCTGCACATTTACCCACAGATGTTGCAGCTGGACCTGTAGATCCTGCTACTTGGAAACCCTGGCATGAGAGGCAACACAGGGCTGCAGGATGCCCTGCACTGCTGAGCTGTTAGTGTCCCTCGTATCACTACTAGAGATGACCAACTGTTGACCAAGTAATGACTCCACAGACCACACCAGCAATTGGGACAATGTGTCGCTCCACAGGAAAGGCAAGATTGAAGGGTTTGCCATGAGGCCTCCATACTCAAATCTGAAAGAGCATGACCAACAGTATGTCTACAGTCCGTAGCAGTCCAGATTTCTTCAATGGCAAGATATATAATGGCTGATGTGATGCCAATTTCCTTTTCATCAGAATGACCATCCTGTCTTTCAATGCACCACCTCTTTGAGTCTATTAACCAGGAAAAACGTCTTTGAGTGTGTCATAGAGACATGTGTATCAATCAGCGCTCTCTTAACAAAAGGTACACTACCCAAAAGTAGCCTCTGAGATCCACGGGGGTAGTGGGGGAAGCACTTTTATGCTGTTTGGACCCAGGGTCTAATCAGACAACACATGTAATCATTTACTGCATGCTGATTAGCAATTGTATGTGGGTGCATTGTTTCCTGTCAATGAGTGTATCTACAAAATAGGAACTTTATAGAAGAAGATTAATTAAGAACATTAATACCACCTCTATACCTCCTTTCTACCATAGATCTGTAGATCTATAATTACTGACTGTAGTCCATCTGTAGTCCCAGATGGTGCTTTTTTGCTGATTTGCAATGACATAATCCAAATGATAAACATAATACAATGAATGAACCAGTTTGATTTACCTGGTCTTCACATGCATATGCAAATGTACCCTACATGTCCATGGCTACACCATTTGAGACAGGGCTACAGTTTGGCGTTATACATTATACAAGATTAATAAGCCTATGAATTACATTCGACCATACATTGTGGTCCACTTCTTTAGGAATAGACACATTGAGGTCAATGAGGGCTGTTTCCAACCTTTCTTCCCATTGAGGTCAGTTAATGTTCCATTTTTCTCGCACACCCTGCTTTTATAAGTATGTGTTTGTTTCTATGAAAGTGTGTGTATGCATACACACACACACACACACACACACACACACACACACACACACACACACACACATGTCTCTGTAATATCCCTGCATCACCCACTTTCAGCAGCATCCATCATATAGCTGCATATGGTAGCCTCTGTGTCTGCGTGCCTAATTTAAGCCTCTAGGGGTGGAGGCTTGCATGTATTTTTCAAAGCAGACTGTGACCGTACGTCTGCATGCCGCCCAAATTTCTGCGGTGTGCTGTTTCATAAGTGCCAGTTGCCTTAGCAACAGGAGTGTCATTTAAAGAGAGCCATATATTTACTTAATGCCTCCTGCCCTCATAACTGCTCTGTGGCCATTAGTCTTTCAGAGGGCAGAAGACGTCAAGGTTTTACCAGCACTCTCGCCAGAGCCTAACAACTCCTAAATGACTCCTCTCCACTCCTCCTCCACTCTGCCCTCTGCCCTTACATCCTGCCCTCTCTCCTCCTCCACCTGCTGGCTGTTCTTGTACCCCCTTTTAATTAGAGTTCTGCAAAAGTAGTGATCTGTTACGTAAACTGTAGTCGTTTCAAAAACACACTGTCCACTACTGTTCCAGTCCATACAGTCTATATACACTGATCAATGACCAATTCACTGTCCACTTTAACTGTAAGAGGACAATGCAGTGCTGAGAACAGTCCAGCACCCACATAATACATGCTTTGTGGTGGTCCTGTGGGGTCCTGACCATTAAAGATCAGGGTGAATGGATGCTGACAATGTATGCAGAGAAACAGATGGTCTACAGTCTGTATTTATAGACCTACAAAGTGCTCCTGCATGTGGAGCTTATTAAACGGGCAGTGGGAGTAGAAACAAGGAGGTAGTCATAATGTTATGCAGCCCATTTTAAATGTGTAGTATTTGTGTTATCATAAAAAATCAGCACACTTACATTTACATCTATGGCATTCCATTAGCTGCTTCCGTTCAATATTATAGTTATTGTGTTTCCGCATGTCTGGGAAATACTATATGACTGTCACATGATTTCTGCAGAGCACCTTCATGCTGTGAATCTCTAATTTCTCCATATCCCAAATATGTCTCATGGAATTAAGATATGGTGACTGGGAAGACCACTGGAGAACACTGGGCCCATTGTCTTGTTCATGAAACCAATTGAGATAATTTTTCCTTGTCATGGTACATCATCATACTGGAAGTAGCCATTAGAAGATGGCAAATTATGGCCATAAAAGGATGCACATGGTCAGCAACATTACTCAAATAGTCTGTGGCCTTGAAGCAATGATTGATTGAGGTTAATGGCCCAAAATGCTCTCCACACCATTACACCTCCTCCATAAGGTCTCCATGCACTTTTGCAACAAGATAGGTTGGGTCCCTGCATTCATGCCGTTACTATCAAATTGTGACCCTACTATTTCATATATCAGAAATGGAGATTTAGTAGGGCATGCTGTGTATCTCTGCTGCAGCCTCAGCTTTCTGTTCTCAGCTGACAGAAATGGGACATCTGTTCTTCTGTTGTTGTAGCATTGTGTGTGTGTGTGTGTGTGTGTGTGTGTGTGTGTGTGTGTGTGTGTGTGTGTGTGTGTGTGTGTATATATATATAACCTATTGGGTTTTATGGCATGGGCTAGAGCGGTATAAAGCCCCCTAGTATTGAGCTGTGGAGCAGTGGAACTGTGTTCTCTAGAATGATAGAACTCCATTCAGTATATTGGGGAGATGGGGATGAGGTGATAATCATCCCGCATCCTAATCTCACTTCTGCTCTCATCGCTGAATGCAATCAAATCCTCAGAGTAAGGCTCCAGAGTCTAGTAGAAGGCCTTTGCTGGACAGTAGAGACAGTTACTCCAACAAAGCAGGATAAATTCTATTGATACCCTTGATTTCAGGAGTAACAATGACTGAGATGGTGTCCCAATACTTATGTCCAAGCATTTTAGCTCACACAGATCCAGTTTGAAATTGAAGTTCTGTTGGTAGTGTTGGCTAATGGTGCTTTTGTTGTCTTTTTTGAAACATTAAAGGTGCAACAGCCCAATTTCACAGCCAATTCCATTGTAATTTTCTCAGGACCTTTGCTTCCATTCATTTCCACAAGACCTCCGATTGGTATTAGAAAGCCTCTAAGCTGTGAGTGAAGTGCTTATGATTGCAGGTTGTGCCCCAGCAGACGTGACAGTTTGTGTTTGCCTGCCATGTATTTTTAAATTGGTGCAGTCATTTTAAAAATATCAATCCAGGGGTTTGGAGAAGACCTGCCAGAGGGTTAGGACCAGTATCACTGAGGAGCTTTTATACCTGTGGCATTTCCAATGTAACTTACCACTTATCTCTCACCTAAAACTCGCAGGGTGTCATAGCATCGGCCAACTGCTGTCATTACACCGGGCAAGGGGAGGGGAAACGGCAGAAAGCATCTACCTTCCCATTGCAAACTAATCAGCTGCAAAAAATTACTTATTGATCTCTGGATGCAGCGTGCAGAGGGGGGATTTAGAGGCCAGGTCACTGCGAGAGCTGTTTGTCTCTCTGTGTATGTGTGTATGCGTGTGTTCATGCAACACTGTTTAAATATAGATATACCGTGGTGTCTTTCTTTCCCTCTGTGTCGTGGTATCATTCAATATGAACCAATTACAGAGCAAAATATCCATTTAATGGGCTTTCTCTCTGAATAAGTATCATATTAAGGGTGATGAAGGCCACTCAACAAGCAGTGCTGTCCGGTACACACTAATAGAATCACACTGACATCTTCCAGAGCAAAGCTTGGGCCTCATAGGAATACAAAACACGAGGCAGAATTGTTTTCCTTCTTTTTTAACACTGTAGTCCCGTACAGCTCCTTTATCTGCATAAGAAAATGGAATTGATTGCACAACTGCTCAAGAAACACGGTTCATTTTCGCAATCTGTGAAATTCTGATATAGAAGGTGATTGTATGTGACACCTCATTTGCTGGTACACACACCAGCAAACCAGAAGACACTTGTGTGTGTATGTGTCTTTTTTTCATCAGGGTGTGCCGTTCAGTGCTCATGGACAGTGTCTGAAGCACACATCCCGCAGAGCTTACTGTATGTAGCAGGCCTCATTCGGCGCAGCATTGATCCAGTCTATGGGAGATGAATGGATTAATTACAGTCAGTGGGGCCGGTGGGATTGCGGGCTGTGGGGCAGTAGGCATAACTGAGGGGCCAGGCTGGAGAAAGCCATTAAGGGCAAATTGAACACTGTTAATGAATGTAGTGCTGCCAGTGGCCCCGGCGGCTGTCTCCACGCATGGAAACTGGGCCACGTATGCCCTTCTTCTGTCTCTAGAGACTAAAAGCAAAAGATTGGTCATAGTGGAAGAGTCTCCCTTCATTGTTCAACCGGGTTAATTTTGTTACAGCATTGGTTCTTGTTTTTTACTAAAGAACTCTTCATACAGTGATCAGTTATCAGGTCTATCAGCTCTCCGGACAAAACAATAGTCACCTGTGACTGAAACCTAAGAGTGTGTACGAATAACAGCTGCAGTTCCATTCGGCAGACTGGACGAGTTTCTAAATGTAGGCAACATCAGTTTTCAGCCTCTCCTGCATTCAGGAATTGCACAGTTCAGGCAGATTTTGTGGATGTCTTCTCACAGATTTTCAAGAGGATTTAAATCTGGGGATTTTGAGGGACAGCTCGGATGTGTGAATGCTCATGAGGCCAGTCAGTAATATGCAGCCCTGTGAGTGCAACTCATTGTTATCTTGGAAAACAGGGATAGGAATGTTATCTCAGTAGGATGATGCATAAAAGTTGAAACCTGGTTGTCTAACAGTTCAATCTAGCAACCATGGTTCGAACACATTTTTGCATAATATAGCATCACAGAGCCTCCTCCAGCTTGAACCACACCTTGCACACAGTCTTCATTGAAGGCTTCCCGAGGTCTATGATGAACTTGACAGCTAGCATCATTCACATACATGGTCTGCAGTTCCCTGTGGAGTGTTCTTCAGAAACTGGTTGTGAAGGATTGGTGTTGACATCTACAACTAGTTCTTGCTGGAATTTTTGGTAGATCTGATACATTTCAATTCAGCTACTTCCTTCACACTATATCACCTCTTCTCAGTCTAGGAATCATGATGCCCACACTGCAGTTATTTATAGCTCAATGATCACTGAGTTATTTGTAATAATTACATTGACAAAAGATATTTATAATAATACATTTTTTAAATAGTTGATAGTAGTCCAAAAAAAAACAACAACCTGAATATCCTTTTAAATTTTTGTTATTAATGTATGTATCAGTATGATCCCTTCTCGTGACTTTTATTTTGACATTTGAAAGCTGTGTGAGCAAAGAAAGAGAGCAAAAATACCTTCCCTTCTCATTTCTGGGTCAGTAGAGTAATCATATGTGTAATCATATGTGTATCTTCTGTAACTCTGAGATATGCATGCAACTGCCCACGAATTGTTGATGTTTGGGTTGTACGAGTTAAACAGACAAGGCCACTCTTGAGCTCTTGAGTGTATTACATTCAGAGTATACGTAATAGACATGGAGCCTGGAACAGCAAGAATCCTAAACCCTCTGAATATTATGAAAAACAAGATTGTTAACGTTTATTTCATATAGTTTTACCTTGAACTGTAGATGAATCCACCCTGCGTTCTTTACCCACTGACTCACTGTTGATATCATGCTTAATGTAGCCTGAAGGTGGTTCCTGTGGTTTTGTAGATGTGTCACTTCTGACTCTTATTTTTCTCGTGAAGTCCTTAACGAGGAAGCCATAAAGATCTTGGGAGGCTGTGTTCCAGAGAAACAGCGCTATTCGAGCTGTCGTAAAAGAAAAAAAAAAAGAGAGTGAAGGTTGATGAATAATTAAGTGCCAATGAGTTGTGAGCCTTCTGTTTAGCCAATTAAACCACATTAAAAATGAATGATAAATCAATTATTGCTGCTGGGCGGCTTCAGGTGCTATCAAAGTGACATCACAACGCTGCCCCGAGCTGTGCCCACTCATCTTCTAAGATCAGTCAAACACAGCTGGCTTCTGTTTGTGAAGCAACAGTGGTTTATGGTTTATGAATCAACCCGAGCCTGCAACAGTAGGTATTTACAGTAGCGTGTGCTGTGTTAATTGCAGTGGTTCAGTCCTTTAATAAAAACCGTTGTGGTCTGAGTCACATCATCTCAAAAGCTTCTGTCTGTGAAATGGAAATTTTACAGGGGAGAACATTCTGAACTTAACATCTGTTGACTGATGAGATTATACTGTGACTGTAAGACTATACTCATCAACCATAACATTATGACCAACTCCTTGTTTCTACATTCACCGCCCATTTTATCAGCTCCTCTTACCACACGGGAGAACTTTGTAGATCTGTAATTACTGTAGTCCAGCTGTTTCTCTATATACTTTGTTCTCCTCCTTTCACTTCCTTCTTTAATAGAGAAGAACCCTGCAGGACCACCTCAGAGCGGGTACTGTGTGGGCGTTGGGTCATTCTGAGCACTACATTGACACCGACATGGTGGAGGTGTGTTAGTGTGTGTTGCACTGGTATGAGACAAAATTAGACACAGCAGTACTGCAGTGTTTAAACACTGTCCACTCACTGTCCACTCTGTTAGACTCTCCTACCTAGTTGGTCAACATTTTGGATGTAAAATCAGAGATAGAAGCTCATCTGTTTCTGCACAGTTTCTGTTGGTCATCTTCTAGCCCTTCATCAGTGCTGCTCACAGGACACTGTTGGGTTTAAACACTCATACCAGCACAACACACACTAACACACCACAAAGAGGAGCTGGACAGTGAATGTTGGTACAAGGAGGTTGTCATAATTTTATGGTCGATTGGTGTATATGTGAGATTACCGTGTGTCTTTATATTAAATTTTATACTGTCATTATACTGAATTATATTGTGTATAATTTTTGACTGCTTCTACTGGTCCACTCATTTTAAAACTACAAAACTGACATTTACATTTGTTTATTTGAGCAGTAAGTGTGTGACAGCACACATAGTTTTTGCTGCTCTTCTCTGTGAACTCCAGTTTGGATTGTGTGAATTGGTGGGTGTGGTACCTTGCGATGGACTAAGGGGTGTTCCTGTGAATATCTTTCCCTCAGTGACTCTGGTATGACTCCAGACCCAGTTTGACCCTGACCAATAAGAATCAGATTGGAAAATGGATACAAGGATATCATTTCCTTAGAGGTGTAGGTGTAGATCAGGGGTTCCCAAACTGTAGCAACTCAAGACCCACTTGACAAATATGGATGTTCACAGAAGTTCTCATTACAAAATTAATATTGAGGCTTTTTTTTTTTACCAAGCTAAAGATATGAAGGTGTATTTTGACAATTTGTCAATAATCAATCAATCAGAGTTGATTTATAAAGCAATGAAGGTGTTGTGAAGGTGTTGTCACAAAGCAGCTTGACAGAAATCTTGGTCCAAGCCGAGCAACCAGTGGGTGACAGTGGCTGGAAAAACCCTCTCAGGCTAAGAGGAAGACCTTGGGAAGAACCAAGGCTTAAAAGGGGAACCCATCCTCCTCCGGTCGACACCTGATAGCACAGAACATAAAGCACAAAGATAAACAAAATAATAAAGAGTGAGTGGGCTGTGTTTGGACGAGTAAGAGTTATGAGAGAGTTTAAGACGCAGGAATAGTATTAATATGAAAGTCCCTGCAGGTTAAATAATCACAGGCTGGTAAAGCAGTCTCTAATGTGGCGTGAGTGAGCCAATGCGAGGATCCTAATGAGGACAGCATCACAGAGGACAGCGGGGTAGTGAGAGCCTGGGGCGGGTGAGATCAGGGTACATCAGTCAGGACAGGGCATCTCGATACATGAGAAAGAGATAGAAAGAGAAACAGGGGAAGGAAAAAAAAACAAAGGATTAGGAAGGTTTAAGTAAATATTAGAGAAGGGGGAAGTGGCACCCAACCATGAACCAAAGTCAGCCAGGCAGCAGGGGCAGCTCGGGACATGAGAGAGAGAAAAACAAAAAGTGTGATTACGTTTAGGAGTGTAGGTGATGTGGTGAAAAGCCTGTAAAGGAGGTGGTTTAGTAAGAACTGCAGTAATGAATAGAAACCTGTAGTCGGTGCAGCACAGAGCAACAACAGGACGGAGAGAAGTTACAGTGCACTGCTATTGCCAAGGCACTACGTTTCACAATGCATTGTGGGAAAATACTGTCTTTTGCATCCATACTCAAACTAGTGTTTCCAATCAGTGTGTAACTGGGATGCACCCTCTGTCTTCTTAGCATAGATGGAGCAAAATCAAGTGATTATGGATATTCTGATGGTGTAAAACAGCCTTCCAGGTGGATTTTTTTTCATTATTCATTCATTATGACGTGTACACAGTACTACACATCATCCATGTTACTTGCATGGATTCCCTCATTAAAACGAAACATCTCAAGCTAAATCATGGAAATCGTGTACAGAGCTAGAACCCATTTCTGTATATTTGAACGCTGTGCGCTGGCCGACATGCCACTAATATCTTGGCAGACACAGAAGGAGTCCTTCCCTCTGCTTTTCATTTTGGAGTATGAAATACAGTGCTGTGATCTATTACACTGGTGAAAAGACAGATGCCATGTCTGCTTTCATTCAACACAGAGGTCAGTTCCATCCCTTCTCCCTTTAGTCTCTGTGTGTTTTGGATGGGAGAGAGGTCAAGCCGCTGTTTGGTGACATACAGATAGATGTGATCTCCTGTTTCCTGGTATTGTATGATCTGTCGTCAGCCTTCGTAGCCTTTTTGTCTGGACTTTAAAGGTTCTTTGAATGTGTTTTTCATCTGAGTGATGACGTGCAAGTGAATTTAAGGTGGTGTTTCATGATCTTGGTCCTGACATGGCCACTCAGATTTCACACACATAAGAATAAAGGTTTGTAAATGGTTCTTGGCTTGGACAGCTACACGCGGTACAGAAACAGATGAGCTCTGGCTTTACATCTACGAGGTAGAGCAACTAGGTAGGCGTGTCTAGTAGACTGGACAGTGAGTGGACACAGTGTTTTAACACTCCAGATCCACTCATACCGGTTGCAACACACACTAACACACCATCATTGTGTCAGTGTCACTGTCAGTGCTGAGAATGACTGACCCACATAATACCTGCTCTGTGGTGGTCCTGCGGGGTTCTGACCATTGAAGATCAAGGTGAAAGGAGGCTCACAAAGTATGCAGAGAAAAAGGTGGACTACAGTGTGTAATTATAGAATTACAAAGTGCTTTTCTATGGCCGGTGGAGCTGACAAAATGGACCGTGAATGGAATAGAAGGCCTCGATGCTTCCCCAAGTGTAATAATGTCACTATTTATTAGGGCATTGTAGCAAAAACGGAATAGTGCACTGCAGTGTATCATTTGATTCCATTTACAGAACCGGGTGCACCATTTAATATTTTTACATTATTTAGAATAAAATTGAAAAAATAAATAAATAAACAATTGGAGTAAATGTATTAGAGCTGAGATAAATGTATAAAATGTTTAGATGTATAATTGCATCTCTAATCAGGAGGATGCATCAAATATTTGGCAACATTTGTTGAAGCCCCTTTAGTTTTATAACAATGACTATTAATGATCATCTTCATATACAGATCTTGTAAACGCTGTATTTGTATAAAACATTGTTTTGCACTGGTTAGATTTACAGCAGCAGATACAAACAAAACTACTGCTGCCAAAAGTGCAGCTGAGCCCATAAAGATCAGCTGTTTGCCCTTCTAACTAATTCCCCTCTTTGTCATTTTTAGTCTTTGGGTTAAACCCGAAAAACACTGGCCCTGTTTGCGAGGTGCCGCAGCCCTCCATCAGCATCACTGGCTTAAACACAGAACCTGGAGGAGTCTGGGCTAATGCATGAAAACAAATTCAGCTCACTCTAATAATCACAGCTTCAATTGCGCATTACTCTGCACTAACCCGATTAGCACTGACAACACTGGTATCGCTGCCGCAGTGGAGAATCTGGACAACAAATGCACTCTTCTGTAATTACAGCTGTCTCGGGCCTGTGATTAGTCTTGATCTCTGTCAGGTATGTGAGCTGCTCCTCTTTAATGCTGTTATCTCCTTGGCAATGTGTGGGGAGTGTTATAGAGAATGTGTGCTATCGATCTGAAGGCTTTAGCAGCAATTAGGTCTCATCATTGTAGACTATTTCTGTGGATTTAAAAAAATACATCGACACTCAGGAAGTAGGATATTAGGCATTGTATCATGTTTGAATCCAGCGATACGCTCAGGTCACATAGGGCGTTTTCACACCTGAAATTATGGTCCGGACCAAGGTTTGTGGTTTTGTTCCATTGCATCACTGGAGAAGATGTTGTTTGGGTCCAGAGCAGCGTGTTGTCTGCAGCAAGTTGTCTTGTGCCTCCCTGCCAGAACTCACGGCAGCGTGACCGTGGATGATGATACCAATGGAATCCATTTGTTTCTGTTTAGATATAAGGGTTAATCTACAGTTACTGTTAATCTACAGTCTATTGTATACATATTGCTGCGTGACACATGCATATCAGAACTTAAATTCTTTTTTTATCTTCTATTGTTTGATTTGTGAGGATAACCTGCCTCAAATTCCTGATTCCTTAATAGAGCCGAAAGCGTTTTCACACTCCAAATGAGCTCAACCATGGTTGACGTGATCTGAACGAGAACGGGACCAAATTTTGGTCCTTTTGTTCATGATCCACAGCTTAAGTACCAGCGGGAATTCATTTGAACATATGCATATTTTCTCCATTTCAACCCTTATTTCAACCTGAAATAAACCATTGTTTATTTTGTCCTTTCCAAAAGAGTACATTTGTTTTGGTGGTGCTTAAAAAATTGTACACTTTGCATACTTGATTTATGGCTGTTGGCACCACAGATCTATAGCACATTCCACACCTGCTGTTTTGGTTTAGACCACCAGCCGAGGTCCAAAAGTCCAGAACAAACAATGTAGGTGTAAAGCACCAATATATAGTGGTCTTTACTTCGTTTTTGCCTCAGTGTGCTGGTGTTTGCCAGTGTGTTAATTGCGAATTGTCCCACACACTCTCCCTTTCCAGGATAATTGTAGATGTAATAACAAACACGATGGGATTTGGTGAGACTGTAGCAATTTCAGGGGGAAAAAAACAGCATGGACACAGCATATGCCCCGCCCACTCCCACCTACATTTAGTCTGATCAACTGCAGCCAGGATGGCCCTCTCTATTCTTCAGTACCTGGAGGAAACACGTGCCGACACAGGGAGAACGCACCGAACTCCTCACAGACAGTGACCCGAGCAGGTATTGAGCCCACAACCCCAGGCCCCTGGAGCTGTGTGACACCTTCAGCGCTGCCCAGAATCAGAATTAATTTATTAATTCCTGAGGGAAATTGAAATGGAGACAAATAATCTGGCTGTAACCAATCAGAGACAAGGGAGTAGCGATGGGCGGGATCTACACTCCAGACCTGCTCACACAAAAACAGTGTCTTTTGTCTGCTTTTTCACATTACTTTACAGTGATTTCAGCTCCAAATACATGTCATGCTGCAACTCTGTGACTGCCATCCAGTCCAGCAGTGCCCCATTCCCTCTGTGTGGATATATATCTTTATTCTGTGTCTCAAATGCTGGTGTACATGGTTTCCAGCTGAAAGAAAGAATCAGGCACTGCGAGAAAATTCAGCACTGATGGAAACAGATTGGGGTAAAGCGAAAGGCCACAGCCAACGCAGGCCCCAGAAGGCACCCTCCGCTTCTAAATGGCTCAATATACCTCCACTGAGCGCCAGGAGCAAGAGCAGTGCCCCACGCCGGCAGTTACAGCGAAAATCAATAAGTATTTTCAGAACAAGGGACCTTATTAAAACTGGCCTTTTCCCCCTTCTGTGGATGTTTTAGAAGAAACACTCACCCCGAGAAATCATTAAAGGGTACAGCAAACAGCCCTCATGTTAAAATTGTTTCCATTCGTTTTGCACCCCTTTCTGATGTGGCTTTTTGTGTCTGAAAAACAGTAGGAATGTTTTTTTTTGTTTTTTTTTTTTTTTTTGCAGGGCTGTGTTTAATTCTGTACTTTCAGGTGTTTTAAAGGAGCATTTCATTGATTTTTTCAAAACACCTCCACAATTAAATGGTTAAGCTGTGAACAACGTCAGTCAGTGTGGTTGGCTGTGAAGTCTGCTGTTCTTGAGAAACGTATGCGAATTGTGCACAGCAGTGGAGATAGAAACCAGGCTTCTGAGAAGTTTAATGCCTTTTAAAGGTATATCAGAGAAGGCTTTTGCATTAATGGCTAGGACTCTTCTAAAATTGTTCTTAGGTTTTTGGCCTTGTTTTCATTTCTTTTTAGCTCTTGTCCTGGTCAGGGGGCAATTTTGTCATAGCATTCCTAGGTGGCCATTTTAGTGTAGCCAATCTACCTGCCAGCATTTGTCAAAGCTGGAGTACCTGGAGGTGCTGACTCAGTGACAACACACTAAACTGTTCTTGACACTGAACCCACAGTTGAATCCACAACCCCAGACCTTTGCAGAACACAAAGTACCTGCAGTGTCACTGTCCCATCCCTTCCATTATTTAAATTCATGGTAGAAAAGTTTTCCATTAGAATAGGACCGTCTAATGTAGATAAACACAGACCTATTGGTACCATGTTTAATGACAGGCATGTGCTAGAGGGGGTTTAAATCCCTCTAGCTTTGAGTTGTGGAGCAGTGAAACTGTGTTCTCAGGAATGGTGGTGCTCCATCCAGTACTTCTGGGATGAGCTGGGGAATCAGGATGAGGTGGGGTGGTGTTTCGTGCAACATCTCACCTACCACCATCCCATCTCCTCCCTTCTTCTCTTCCATTTACCTTTATTAGAGGGGAACACAGCTGCTCTGTGAAGCCTCTTAGCATATAGGAGCACTTTGTAGTTCTATAATTACAGACTGTAGTCTGGCATACTTTGTATCTTCCTTTCACCCTGATCTTCAATGGTCAGGACCCCACAGGACCACCACAGAGCAGGTATTATGTGGGTGGTGGGTCATTGTCAGCACAGCAGTGACACTGACATGGTGGTGGTGTGTTAGTGTTTGTTGCGCTGGTATGAGTGGATCTGAGCAGTGCTGCTGGAGTGTTTAAACACTGTGTCCACTGTGTCACTGTCCACTCTGTTAGACACTGTTAAGTTAAAGAAGCTCTGTTTCTGCACAGTTTGTGTTGGCCATCTTCTAGTCTTTCATCAGTGCTGACAGGACACTGCCCACAGGACACTGTTGGCTGGATATTTCTTGTTGGTGGACTGTTCTCTGACCAGCATTGACACTGAGGGCTTTAAACTCCCCTGCAGCATTACTGTGTCTGATCCTCTACTGTGACAGTGTCACTGCGGTGCTGAGAAGGACCCACCACCCACATAATACCTGCTCTGTGGTGGTCCTGCGGGGTCCTGACCATTGAAGATCAGGGTGAAAAGAGGTTAACAAAGTATGCAGAGAAACAGATGGACTACAGTCTGTGATTATGGAACTACAAAGTGCTCCTGTATGGTCATCATAGCTTATAAAATGGACAGTGAATGAAGAAACAAGGAGGTGGTCATAATGTTATGGATGGTCGGTGTACTCCAATTGTTTCTCTCTGTGCCAGTGTTCTAAGCTACAATATAACCTAAAATAAGTGTGTCTGCCAAGCAACCTTTCACATCAAACCTGCTCCGAATGGCTGCTGAATGACAATGGTGTCCATCAGTGATGATATAGGATTAAGCCCATCCTATATTCTTTTGTAATAGTCCTGTTGCAGCTTTGGTTACTATGGATATGAACATTCCTCAGTTTCAAATTCCATTCTCCAAAACAATGTCTCCAGAAAATTGGCTTATTATACAATCAACAGGCGGAAGCATTTTCAATGGACTTCAGATCGAATCTAAACACACTGGGTGGAATTTATCGTCTTGTAATGGCGCATCGGCATTCAACCTCCATGTACTCAGGCAGCCATAATACTCAAACACATCCCCACCATTACGAGCTGGCTTTTATTTGCCTTCGGCACGCTGTAGAAGTATAAAGGCGCAGGCTTTAGAGGGAAAATGACCTTTGCGGTTTTTATATCTGCCATGTTAACGGTGCACTGTAAAGTCTCAAGGCCGGCAGAGCTGTGGAGCTGCGCAGGTGCAGTAAAAAGAAACGGATAGCGGCTTTGACCCAGGGCACTCTGTTAGTCGTGTAGCCTCATGCCCACGCTCTCCCCTGCTGAATGGAGGCCCCTCTACCAGCCGCAATAACGTGTGAAATGGAAAAGCACGATTCCGCAGTGAATTCTGCAGAAGGTCACTGCTATAATAGAATATAAATTGTTTAATAGGTCGTCTGTGTGGCTTCTTTATGCTTCTCAGATGGTTGTGTAACAACATTATACAAGCATGAATTTGCCAATAAGTCTTCACTTGCACTTGCATGCCACGCAGCCTGTATTAAGACGCCTTCTATTTGCCCACATCTTAATGTTTTTTTTTTTTGTTTGTTTGTTTTTTTGAAATATCAGAGCGATTAATTAGCGACGTTTCAGAGAGTACCGAACAAAAACCTTGATCTCTCACTTGTGGTAAACAACTTCTCGGCATACGCCGTCTCAGGCGTGTCTCATTGCCCAAGCTCCTGCATTCAAATTTATGTCCCGACACTCTGTTGAATCCCAAAGGTGGCTGGATAACGAGAGTTTGTCTCCATCTGTTTTGCTTCTGTGAAGAGCATTATTGAAATAAATGCAGAAAAAGAACGTCTGAAGCTGATCTGTAGTGAATGCCGAGTTCACACCCACACAAGAGACCCAGTGCAGCAGAAGCAGGAGATATTTTCACTGCCTCTTCTTCTGTTTGCTGTCACCTCGCACACCAAGAAAAACACTGTGAGGAGACAAGTTCCATAATAGTGTTGAGCAGTTTCTTATTTACACTGCGCCTCTGTTTCCCTTGGAATAGTAACTGGCAATGTTACAAGATGCTATAGCAGGTTTGAGGTCAGGAGATCGGGGCTCATATTTATTGAGTTTCTCAAGATAAAAAAGGCCGATCTAAGATCAGTTTGGGGGTCTCACAGCAACAAGAAGGAAGGGGAGGATTGTGCCTGAGCATCAGTGTAACCAACACACCACAAAAAGATCTATCTGCTCTTAAAACATCAACACGTCTACTCTACATTATGGAAGGGAAGGGAAACCAACACCATCACCTGGGGGGTCTGCTTGAAGCTTCAGAACCAAGCCATTTCTCTGGATAAGGGTATTCTCATGTTGATTTTTCCTTCCACTGAATGAAACGACTCGAAGCTCCAGCAAAACAGACGTGGCGGCGCTTGAGGCTCCCTGGTACGAAGCAAGCCTAAGAACTAGCTGTGCTATAAATAGCTTTTATGACACTATCTAACTGAGTACATTATACCACTCATTCTGTATATTTATTACCACTGTGGTTACAATGGACATCAATGGATCCAGTGCCACATCAGAACTTTTGAAAGTGGGTGTGGCGGAACAAGGTTACTGAAAAGTTCTGGGACACCTGCTCATTCATTCATTCATTCATTCATTCATTCATTCATTCATTCATTCATTCTTCTGAAATCAAGGATATTAAAAAGAGTCTATCCTTTTGTTGGAGTGACTGTCTCTACTGTCCAGGGAAGGCTTCAACTAGATTGTGGAGCATTGCTGTGATGATCCGATTGCATTTGGTGACAAGAAGATGGTGTTGTACGATCACCGCCACACCTCATTCCCAGTTAATCTCAGAATTGCTGGATGGAGAGCACAGTTTCTCTGCTCCACAGCTCAGTGTTGGGGTTCTTTTCCAAGAGTCCTATTGTATTGGCAGCATTTCTCTTCAGGCTGTCCCTGTATCATGAATGGGTACAGCTTAAAGTAGCTGAATGCATTCAGTAGAAGGGGTGTCCACAAATATGTGGACATATAGTATCTCCTTTCAAATGTAGTTCTGGACTGGACAGATCAACACACTGAGAATAGTCATTTGATATCTATTTTAAAGCAAATTTATGCAGCATTTATTTTTACAGGAACAACGTCAAAATCATTTCCTGCTCCAGGGTTCGGCAAACCACTTTCTGCACTATGTAAAGCATACAGGTACAGTGTATCACTGCGAAATATAGTTCTCCATAAAGCTGCTTTAAAAGAATACCATTGTTGGAACATACCTGATATACCTACAGTATCCATCAGTATTTGCTCCACCCAGTCGTCTGGTCATACAATGGACCTTTTCCATTCATGGAGGGGATGAGCTGGGATGTAGGAGGGTCTGATTAACTGTACAGCAACAGATGGGCTGCAGTCAGTAGTTGTAAGTTTACATAGTCCACCCATATGTTACAGTTGAATCAATTGTAATTACAAAGTAGATACATACATACATACACAGACCAGCCATTACATTAGTACCACCTGCCGAATATTGAGTACTCCCCCCTTGTGCTTCCACAACAGATGTGACCATTCAAGGTATGGCTTCTTGAAGGGTTAGGCTTTGAGGTTGGGCTTCCATTTGCATCAATGAACCTTAGGTACCATGACCCTGTTGCAGCTCCTTGATAGATCTTGTGATGCTGGCTAAAATTAAAGTCAGCTTATGGGAGCTGACTTTTTGTGAATGCGTGCCAGTTTGGAATGCAAACTGTTCAGATGGATGTTAGGTATCGTTTATGTTTTGAAGTGTGAACAGCCTAAAACAGATTGGATTTGGTTAGAACATCACAGTCCACAGCCCTTATCACGGTTCTCATGTTCTCATGCTGGCTCATTTTGTTCTGCTTTAAAAGACTGTTCACTTCCTGTCTAATATATCCATCTATTCACAGATAACACTTTAGATATCAACATTTTTCACTTTTTCACTTGTTATGGGTGATATTTCCAAAATGTTGTTTACCTGCTAATAGTAGAAAAAATCCATCATATTCATTAATCTAGGAGTACATAATCATTAGATATGGCATAAATGACAGACAAACCAGAGTCTTAATAAGGAATAACTTATATTTGACTACCCAAAAACCTAAGTAGCACTTACAACACACTCTCATACAAACTCTCATACACACACATATACACACACACGTCCCCAGCACTGATAAAGAGCTCTGGAAGCAGTCCTTCAGGGCCATGCTGTGTCCACTAACTCTGGAATGGAATTCTAATCAGAGAACGAGGCAAGAGAAGCATAGAGGAGGAGAAGTTGGAGGAGGGAGGGGTGTCGCTGAATCCTTCAAGCAGCTGCTAATCACAAAAGCTGCTGAGAGTTCCAAATCATCCAATATGTCTCGATGTGGCATATTATGGAAGCAGAGAAGATTCATCGCCTGCCAAGAGAACTGCTTGAACTTGGCTGAGCAAAGAAATGGGAGAGAGAGAGAGTGTGAGCGAGGGACAGAGAGAGAAGAGCCATGAGTGTACACTCATACTGCCTGCTGATTACCCATAGCATGTGCACAGCACTAATCATGCTGAGAACATTTTGGTATGCACTGCTCAGGAGTCTACAGAAGTACTTGACCGAACCTACAAACTGGACAGTGGCCTACTGTTTTAACCTGGCTTCCTTTAGCTCCATCGATGGAGTCATGTAGGAGACAAGATGTTTGCTTGGCCAAAAAGTTTGCAGTTGAAGTGTACTTAACAGAAAGCAGAACAAATTAGTGGACCATCAACTTATTTTATCTGAAGTCTGCATGTACACAATTCTGCTGAAGTAGGTCAGTATAAGCTTTTCGACCATTGCTACGAGAGTTTTGGGATTGAGCAGGAAAGTGAATGGCATGGGCATACAGTATATGGACAAAAGTATTGGGACACCTCATTCATTGTTTCTTCTGAAATCAAGGGTATTAAACATAGTTTACCCTACTATCCAAGGAAGGCTACTAGATTTTGGAATATTGCTGTGAAGATTTGATTGTGTTCAGTGAGGCCAGGATGTTGAATGATCACTACCCACCTCAGTCCCAACTCACAACACATCCCAAAAAACTGCTCCATGCTGGTGGGCTGCGTACACCTCTAGCCCACAGCTGCTAATCTGTTCATGTTTACCTGTCCCAGAGAGTCCTATTCTATTGCCAGTACTCCTCTACAGGGACTAGATAAGTGGTATGTGTGCATTTGCACATCTGTGTCAGCAATTGGTACAAAGTGGCTCAGTGCATTAACTAGAAGGGGTGTCCCCAAACAGGTTGTATGTCGTTAAACCATTCATTCTTGCTCTTGACTCATGCTGAAACATGCTTCTGCAGCTTTCTTCACTCAGATCACACACAGTGGCTACCACTCACACAGACAGCATGACATCATTAGCAATAAATCAGCTTTGCAGATCTCACAGCTCTTTCGCTCAACTCAGTCAATCTGAATTACGTTTCCTGTATAGTTTGTACAGTTTTAGTGTGCATCATTTAGTACTAAATTACCATCTGATACTTGTAATTATCATACACACCATACATCAGCCACACCACTGTTTTATACAGTAGAGCTTGTCCAACCTTGCAACTGTTGCTATGCAAGAATGCCTTCTTGAGCAGTGCATGTGTGTTTGTACACTCTTAAAGGTGCTAAGGTGCTACAAAGGGTTCTTTCAGTGATGCCATAGAAGAAGCACATTAGGTTAGTGAAGTAGACTAGGAGTTCTATAAGCATTTCATGTTGTCAGTAATTACATTACAAATCAAATTACAAGTACAGTTACAACAACAAATACTCTAAATAAATGTCTTGGAAAGTAGAAAGCCTCTAAAAATCTGTACTTCTTCAAATATTGCTGACCCTCCTTCACTCAACCAGCAAGCTGATTGGCTCTTTTTGTTCAAGGGCAGGACTTTATCCATAAACAGATGCCATGTCAAGGATTACAACTCGTGATTGGTGTCCTTATTTATGACACACACATATATATATATATATATATATATATATATATATATAGAGAGAGAGAGAGTGATTTCCGTTCTATTGCATCACTCAAATAGGTCTTTTTAGCCCCTTTATTTTGAACACTATCTGTTCTACTGACTCATCAGCTCTAAGAGAATGGGCCAACTCTTGCTTTCTGCTGAGTATATCAACCCTCTATAACAGTATTAAAATTTATTCCTCATCCCATGTGGCCTTCCTGGGTGCTTTGAATGGAAGTTGCTCTGGTCCTAGTATCAATCGGAGCATCTGCATTAGTAGAAGAGACCTGACTAGAAAAGTATTTGCCTCCATGCTCTCTTTTATTCACTGAACGCTGGTGCCAGGGTCCAGCGTTCTCTGTTCTTACGTGTGACATGCTCTTGGGTTCTCTTTATACCTTTATCCCATATTGACTCCTCATCCATTTCTTCCCTTATCTAACTAGATTATGTGCATCGTCCTGCATTGTTTTAGGACTGCATGCAGCACCAGAGGGACCAATTAAGCTGCTGAGACTGCAAAGACGGAGCTCAATTGAACACACAAAAAATAGTACAAGATCAATTCCAGAGAGGCAGAGGCTATAGACAGGGAAAGTTTGCTGTGCACTCAGAGTGCAGAATTGGTTATTTGAAGTTTTTGGAGATTATTTGTGAGTTATTTGGAATAAAATATTGACTGAGTGCTGGGAACTCAGTAAAGCACCGGGTAAGAGAAGGCCTCGGATTTTGAATTGGGAAGAATTTTTAATATTTGATTCAAAGTAGCTGCTTTCATTAAAGCAAAGCCAGGGATGTTATTGGGTGTAGTAGCAACTGCTGAAACATTTGGTATGCTCTTGTTAGCCATGATTCAGTTAATATTTAATGCGTGTTTAAATATTTCAGCTGTGGACTTTTAATGAAGCCATCTAGAGCTCATGTTTTGAGCTTGGCCATGTTCTGACTTGGACTGCAGTGATTCTGCTTGTGTCCCTGTGGTGCTTTTCCTCAAACCAGCTTCAAAATTCATTGCACAAAATGTTGCTCGCTCTGTAAACATCCGTTAATGTATCATAACTCTTTATTTCGGCCCATTCCCACATTGCCCCATTTACAATGCATCAGGCAAATTACACTCCCGCCACTCTATTTACCAACACCATTCACTTTGATTTGTGTGGATGCTGGTGAAGTTTGGGGAGCCAGCGCTGCTGCTTTTGTTTGAGGCTGTGAAACAGACATCGTAACTGGCATCAAGTCTTGTAAATGCCACCATTTAATGCTATTTTTATGTAGTGGAATGGAAACCCTTTTCTGCAACGCTGCAGACATAAGCATTCACGAACACTCACTTGTACACTTGTACACACTGTAATGGCTCCTCAGAGAGCTAGAGGAAAGTGCTTCTTCAGCATTCATTAATGGAGCAGATTGGACGGGTTGTCCACACCAGCTCTGTAATGAGTGACTCCCCCTTTACTCCACCTCTGCCTATTGTTCCTCTGCTCTCAGGTCAGGGCGGATGGGCTGTAATTGTATCACCCTGACCTTCTTTTGGTTATTATTTTGGTCACAGCCAGCTACTCTTTATTGGCCAGGCTTTAAACGCACTCCCCGCCCCCTGCTGACCTCGGCCCACCCAGCGTACGTCAGTTTCAGATCAATACGGGACCATCGTTAACTAGATTTGTCACCGTGTACTGTTGCAAAGAAAGGGGGCAACTCTAGGGTTTCAGGCGGAATGAAGGTTTGGGGGGCCCGGGTGTTCACCCCTTGGGGGGGATAGCCACAGACAGGCATTCCAGCCAGAGCTGGACGAGACAGAGGGGATCCATACTGTCTGCCAACAGAGGCTGGGTGAAGGTGATTTGCAGCCGAAAGGCAGTGGGTCACAGGTGGGCAGTAAGAACAGTTACTGGTCCTCATGCAGAGTCATGCCCATAGTGCTTTTATGAGGGTGGGGTCACCACAGTGTTGTTCCACATCAGTGTGCTCTAGAATGGGTGTCTGTGGGTTAACCCTGAGACATCTACACTTATGGTGTTTAAATATTAACATTTGAAATACATATACATACATTTACATTATTCAGATACAATTAAAACGATTATATACACTAATGGACAAAAGTATTGGGACACCTGCTCATTCATTTTTTAATAAAATAAAGACTTTTGAAAAGAGATACTCCTGCTTTTGTTGGAGTGAAAAGCTACAGGCTTTCTACTAGATTTTGGACTATTGCCCTGAGGATTTGATTGCATTCAGCAATAAAAGCATTAGTGAGGTCAGGATCTTCAATTATCACCACATCTCATCCCATCTTATCCCAAAACCATCATCATAGAGTCCAGAGTTCTTGTGCTCCACAGCTGAGTATGAGGGGCTTTATACCCCAATATACCTCTTTAATTGAATGGCTTTTATGTACTATAATGAACAGATAAAAGGTATAACAAAAAAAGTGAAATATGCCTCTTCATGAGGAAAAATATGAATGTTTTCACATTTTCACAATAGTCCTCACCACCACCACACACACACACACACACACACACACACACACACTGTGACTATCCTTTTTTAATGTTTTGACAATAAACGTATATCAAACTCTGAAAACATCCCACAAAATTGGGTTCTAAAGGTTAAATAACATATTTTAGGCTAAAACTATTGTACACAATGTAGTGTGTGTGTGTGTGTGTGTGTGTGTGTGTGTGTGTGTGTGTGTGTGTGTGTGTGTTTGTGTTTTTTTGTTTATATTGTTCCGTGTCTATATTGCCGTCTGTTCCTGGGGGGTGATTCCAATCGGTCAGACATGGGGAGACCTAATTTGTCCTCAGGGGCTGCCCATGACCTCCAATTTGTTCCCGAGCTGTGTGTTTATTGCGCCTCAGTCACACGTGCTGTATGTGTTCGTATTTGAGCGCAGGCTATGCGTGCATGCTAACTCAGTGAAGGACAAATACCAGACACTTTAATGTGCTCAAGTTGGAGTATCATTTTCCCCAGTGGTGATTACAGCCAATCGTGGTCCGGATACAGAGGGGGGATTAGAGAGAGGGGATGAGGAGAGGGGCCGTAATCGTTCTGGCTCCGGGCCCTCGTCCAACCTAGAGTGCACGCATGAGAGGCTAATGGAGAACGAGAAGGCCCGCAGAGCATAAAGGAAAACAACACTATCTCTCCATCCTCTCTTCTGCTCATCTCACTCTGATCCACCACTCATTATTCTCTCTATCCTTTTCACGTGCCGCTGCTCACTGCTTATCAAAGATAAACTAAGCAGTAAAGAATGCACTGCTCGTGCACACACGCACACTCTCACACTCTGCTATCTTAAAAGTGAAACGTTCCAAAAGTTTTCCAGTGGATGATTACACTGAACAGAGCGTATGGATATCACTGGCGTATACTTCAGGCACTGTGTCAGTTCTGATAATGGTGTATAGCAGGCTGTCGTGTTAATTCACTTAGATAGTGAAGTGGCTTCCAATCTGGAATGTTTCTTGAGGGCCATTACGTTGCTTTCTCAGGGCTCAAAGCAAAAATGTAGATCTTTTACTAAAGTAAAATTAAGCGTTCATGTACTCTAGGTATATAACGGTATATGCACCGTGTATTAGTATGGACGTCATGGAGAATACACTGTAAGCTATGGATGAATCGCCCATGTGGTGGACAAAGATAGACAAGCATCATATAGAACCAGCACAAGTTCCAACTGGAAACCTTAAAGCAGCATTAGCGATACAGAAAGTGGAAGAAGCATGTGGACCGAGGTTGTAGATTAATACTGCAGATTTGACATGAATATGAAAACAGTGTGGAATTCTTAAAAATGGTGTTGTGTAGCTCCTCCAATGTTACATAGTGCAGTAGGAGAATCCAAGCCTGGAGTGGCCTCAATACTATCATATTCATACTCTGAGTCTGTAAACCACCACTGTTGGGCCCTGAAACAAGCCACATCCTCTCCATTGGCACAGTAAAGTGTATGATCCTGTCCTGCTGAGCTGGGATATGTAACGTTTAATGACAGTAAAGGTATATACTTATATGGTCATAAGGAGGTGAGGGATTGTGGGCCAGCCTCCCCTAGTACCCTACAAACAGCCCTAACACTGCACACCTGGGGGCCTATCAGGACAACTTGCTTTTCAGTTCCAGATGAGGCAGACTGGGCTCTCATCATCATCTAGAGTAACCAGCTTCATCTCCTATCCAAATATGCAGCCCCACTCTTCTTTCAAGCAGATCACTGTGGCAACTTCAATATCGAGAGCACACGAGTGCTTTGAGTTCATCGGTCAAGAGCTTTGTTAAATATTCGGACCCAGTTTTGGGGGGAGGAGAAGTAGATAAGAGAGCTAGTAGTGTGTGTGTGTGTGTGTGTGTGTGTGTGTGTGTGTGTGTGTGTGTGTGTGTGTGTGTGTGTGTGTGTGTGTGTGTGTTGGTTAGTGGAGAGAGAGAGAGGGAGAGGGAGAAAGAGAGAGAAAGAGAGATTGTATGACATATGCGCTGATCAACCATAACATTATGACCATCTCCGTGTTTTTACTCTCACTGTCCATTTTATCACCTCCACTGACCATACGGGGCACTTTGTAGTTCTATAATTACATGCTGTAGTCAATCTTTTTCTTTTTCGACCGGATTGTTTAAACACTGTGTCCACTCACTGTCCTCTCCTTACCTTGGTCCACCTTGTAGGTGTAAAGTCAGTGACAGAAGCTCATCTGTTTCTGCACAGTTTGTGTTGGTCATCCTCTACTTCCTCATCAGTGATCACAGGACACTGCTTATAGGATGCTCTTGGCTGCTTATTTCAGGTTTGTGGATTGTCCAGCAGTGACACCGTGGGGTTTAAACACTCCAGCAGCATTGCTGTTTCTGATCCACTCACAACACACACTAACACACCACCACCACTGCAATGACACTGCAGTACAATGACCCAGCACCCTGGGTGGTCCTGACCATTGAAGGGCAGGGTGAAATGAGTATGCACAAGGGTCATAATGTTATAGCTGATTGATGTAGCTGAATTTTGGAAATTAAACATAAGTATTATGCCATAAAGATTCCACATTATTAATTATTAGTGGTTCATGATTTAATTCCCTTCTCTGACATGAATAATTACTCATCAAACCATTTATCAGCCTGTCTGAAGACTCCAGGTGTTGGAAACAGTGGGAGTGTTTGTGGGAGAGAAGTGGACAGGGAGTGGAGATGGAGTGTGTGTGTGTGTGTGTGTGTGTGTGTGTGTGTGTGTGTGTGTGTGCGTGCGTGTGTGTGTGTGTGTGTGAGGGGGGATCTGTTAGGCTAAAGAAAAGCAGTCAGGTTAAAGAGTGATGAATCTCATCTGCTCCATCTTTATTCCTCTCCTTCTCCCTCTAGGCCGGTGGAACTCCCAGTGCTTTGAGGGCAAATTATAAATCTTTCATTCTCACTCCACACATCTACCTTTGAAAGACATTCACTACATTTATAACACTGTTATAGATCATCTTCATGTCATCTTCTTCTGATCAATAGATCAATCGTTTGCTGTGAGGATTTGATTGCATTCAGCAACAAGGGCGTTAGTAAAGTCAGGATGTTGGACTGTGAGTAGACACTCAAATGAAGTCCTATCATTTACAGCAGTTGCACAGAGAACCTTTGGCTTTCCTTGAACCAAACATCGATGTGTGTAATTTGTAGTGTAGTTGTAGTTTATAACTACCAAAAAATGGTAGCTTTGTCGTAGCAGGTTCCAGCTCAGCTGTCGTAGCAGCTTTACAGCTCAGAATGGGAATGACAGAGCGGCCATTCTCCCTGTTACCGTCAGTGGAGCATCACTGTGATTCTGAAGCTGATCATTTAAGGTAAATTTCTACATAATGCTGCTTTAAAACTGCATGCTTTCAACACAGTTTTAGGTTGGTTGCTCAATTCCCACAGTTTGAACACTCCTTAAAGCTTCAGGATGTCTTCCACATATAGAACAGGGTTTAAATTTTGATTAAGAAATGGTATCAACTGAGTTAATCCCAGTGAAGTGTGTGAAACGATGAAGAAGAGCAGTCTACAAAGCTTAACACACCGACGCTCCACCGGGGAGAGATTATTTTAATATTCTAATAGACGAGGGGTGTGCACAAAGAGGGCTGACAGATATAATGACAGAAGTGGAGGAAAGAAAGCTTTTCTGACAGAGAAATAACCAAGACAAATATGTTTGGGAGATATTTCAGTGGGAGCTGGAGAAGGGCTGGAATTGTGAAGGAGCAAGAGTAGTAGAGAGGAGAAGAAGAGAGTGGGCCCTAATCGTATTTACCACAGTCTAAGTTGATGAATGGGTCGGAGACTGTAGGACTGGAGCCAGAGTCTCATCAGCATTCTCCACTGTCTTCAACCTCAGAGTTGTCAACAATTAAATCCCTAATTACCCAGGAATTCTATAGAGAACCAGCTTCCCTTTGATTGCATGGGTGCGCGGCCTGTACTGTCAGCCA